>JAOTOM010005086.1:0-600000 GCA_034440615.1 Ashinkailepas kermadecensis
GGTGGGATATATGGTTTCTATTATAGTAGCTGTGTGGTGTTTGCAGTGCGAATGGGGATGAAATTTGCAGAAACTAGTGAGCTATATTTGTCTGGCTTTCACTTCTCCTTTAAAAAGTTTTCCTGTGCTTTCTTCGCATATGAAAACATACATGGGAGTTGCACCCCATGCACGTATATCAGGATGTATAATAACTTATTGGTGAATATAATCTTTACTGTCAATAAATATTACCTACCATAAGAAGTTAAGTGTCCTCTCAATGTTAGCTTTGCTCCCAAACAATTTCAACGTTTAGCTAGGACCCTATTGAGTGTGCCCATTGTTTCCATTTCCACCCGCCCATTGTCTCCATGTATTGTGCCACAATATTTTTCAGACACCACCTTCAAGTTCACTACCTTCCAAGTCAAAATGGTGTCCAGTTGGCAAAACTAGCTTGACATGCAGCTTCCTTTTGCCCCTGTTCAAGTCATCCCGTCCCTGCCGTCACTCAGCGCTAATCAGTGCAGCCTTGTCATTCCCCCTAGCTGGGATAGTTACTCGGAATTCATTTGGCCGTTGATCAGAAAACATGGATATAGACATGCATTTGATCTGTCCAATGAAGTAATCCAGTTTGTCTTGTTGTCTGTTTCCCTTTGCTGTAATTGCTGTTCTTGCAATCCGTTGTGAAGATACTGGTGGTCTCCTTTTTCTCGCCGAATTTAATTCAGCGTCCATTCTGTCTTCTATGTATGTGTTAAATGCTAATCTGTCGCTTCATCTTGAAATGTCCGAACCTGACCATTTTACAGTATCCATTTAGTCTCTAAATGGCTTGAGGGAGATACTAGGTAAGGCATGGGACTTAGGCCGAGCCTGTGCAATGTGCATGATGTCTGTCTTATTCGATGTTTTAGACGAATTTAAAACCATATGTCCACCGACAATTTTGAGCCATATGGTTCAGAAGCCAGTGGAATCGATAAACCTTGACTTAGTATGACGTCAGTGACCATGACCCATATAAAATTATAAATATAACGATTGTCGGTTCCATGACCAACTTCCGCTTCAAAAAGATTTGCAAATGTATATTTAAAAAAGTAGAAGGGCATGGATGCTCAAGCTTCTTTCGAGATTCCTCCCATTGATCCAGTGATCTTGCGTGACCTTGGTGCAAACACTTTAATGTCGTGCTAATTTAATCAAGGATAAGATGTGCCAAATTTAAGCTTATTTAGGGTGGTCGCCGAAAAACCCGACATGGGTGGCTATCCCTGCCTGGCGCTTCTGTGCGACCTTGTGAAATAAGGCTCGGCTCGGTTCATGTACGTGGTATATAGGAACTATTTATGAATACCTGGTAATGCAAGTCCCACCGAAATAAATACACAAGTATACAAAAATACAAGTACACAAGCCCGGACGAAAGTTCAGAGTTGTTCATGGGGAACATCGGTCCCCAATTTTGGGCAGCGCTTCTGATGTGGAACAATGCCATGTATGGAGAGTGGTGCTGATGACAGGACCGAACCGGTTTTACTTTGTGCTCGCGTCCAAATACCGTGTTTTCATGTATGGATGACCCTAAAGCCCAAATAACTAACTAACTAACCATGTATGGATGAGTTCTCCAATGCAACGCGGCCTCAACACGCCAATCCTCCACAGTTCTCTCGCAGGAGGAGAACAGCCTGGGCCGCTTTCTCAAGGAGCAGGGCAAGGAGGACAAGACGCGGGCCGGCAAGATGATGGTGGCGGTGGGCAAGACCATGTCGTACACGGCGCAGCAGCGTCTGGCGCTGCGCTCGCCTCTGCTGCGCCTGCACCAGGTACGACCCGGCGGCGCCACGCCCAGTCGGCACAACACTGACGCGCGTGCGCAGACATGGTTGGTTGGTTATTGGTTTTACGACACGTCGACCGTTGAGTCATATAGCGTCGCCAATCTCTCACGCCGATTGGTCGCGGACGAAGAGTAGCGACAGGTGAGATTCGAACCCACAATCTTTCGATTGTGAGACGAGCATCTTACCCCTAGACCACTCGTGCCCTGCGCAGACATGGGGCGGGCGCCGCACAGCCGCGGACCTACCGGTGTCGGCACGGTGGTCAATGCTCTGACCCGTGACCGAAAGGTTACGCGTGCGTGGTTCGCTGGCCGTGCGGACTTTCGTCCCTCCCCATCCCTTTGCTCTCCTGCCTGTAGGTGGTGGCGCTATGCAGGTGTACCAATGGTGCTCTCCTGCCTGTAGGTGGGGGCGCTATGCAGGTGTACCAATGGAGTTCGCCTGAAAAGAGCCCCACGCGCGTCGTCTGATCGGCAGGAGGTCGAGACATTCCACAACCGGGCGGTGAAGGACACGGCGATGACGGTGCGCCAGATGGAGAAGGTGCGCACCGAGTACCGCGGCACGCTGATGTGGATGAAGGACATCTCGCAGGAGCTCGACCCAGACACCTACAAACAGCTGGAGAAGTTCAGAAAGGTGCGTCCAAGTGCTGGCAGTGCTCGACGACTCGACAGCAGGCGTAGATGATGCTCGCGGGTGTGTCCACTCGCATTGACATGTGAGTGTACATACGTGGGTTGAAACAGACTAAGGTGAATAGCCTATCTCAGTGTTAAAATGATGGTTTTTTCGTTAGGTGTGAGATGTCGAAACGAGTATAGTAGGATGTGGAAAATTGCCATTTGAACGATGTTATTCAACACGTTCTTTCAACATGATTTTGATCTATCAGCGTTCATACGTGTATCTTTGTCGCTTGTTGCCAGATGCCTAATTTAGGGATAACTATTTTAACGATTACGATACAAAATGCCTATGCTTACCAATTGATATTGTATGACATACCACAACATAGGCATTCCCCTTACCTGGAATTGTCATCAGAGATGTTCTCAATTGTGTTAGAGGTGTAAGTGTATCATGATCTGCAATGGTGAGTATAAACATGATACTTATCCATGAGATACTGTTAGAAATTAAATCTGAGAACAACATAAAGACTCATGAAGAAGCACGATGTCTGCAATTCTTTGGAAGGGATATCGATTCGGTGTTCGGAAAGTGGCATATTCCATCCTATTGCACGAATAGTTTATCACTGGCCTACCTCGAACCACTTGCCCTGTCACTTTTACAGCATGTGTTTGCATGTGTACAGTTACAGGTCTGATGTGTATGGACGAATACTCGATTAACTTGCTCCAGTGCCCTGCGTACATTGAGTTTAATTTGAGTACCACTGTGCCGGCGAACCGAAGCAACAGAGTAATGGAATGCGTTCCCCTCTCCTCTCGAGGAGAGGGAAGTCGGTATCGAGACCTCGCCGTGGGCCCCGGAGCGGACCGGGTCGACTGGGGTGGCCGGATCACCACAACTGCCCGGGCGGTAGTGTGCCGCGGCGGTGATGCGGACTGGTACATCCTGACCACATCACCACGACTGCCCGGGCGGTAGTGTGCCGCGGCGGTGATGCGGACTGGTACATCCTGACCACATCACCACGACTGCCCGGGCGGTAGTGTGCCACGGCGGTGATGCGGACTGGTACATCCTGACCACATCACCACGACTGCCCGGGCGGTAGTGTGCCGCGGCGGTGATGCGGACTGGTACATCCTGACCACATCACCACGACTGCCCGGGCGGTAGTGGGCCGCGGCGGTGATGCGGACTGGTACATCCTGACCACATCACCACGACTGCCCGGGCGGTAGTGTGCCGCGGCGGTGATGCGGACTGGTACATCCTGACCACATCACCACGACTGCCCGGGCGGTAGTGGGTCACGACAGTGATGCGGACTGGTACATCCTGACCACATCACCACGACTGCCCGGGCGGTAGTGGGTCACGACAGTGATGCGGACTGGTACATCCTGACCACATCACCACGACTCCCCCGGGCGGTAGTGGGTCACGACAGTGATGCGGACTGGTGCATCACCAGGCTCCTATATTGGGTTTCCTTTCTCAAAGAAGCACGCGTCGCTGCCAGCCACCTCAGAACGTGGGCGCTAAGACAATAGGTAGTTATGCTTAAGAAAGGCGTTTGAGATTTAAAAGGCGAATCAAATCACGGGCTTCTGTCCATTCATGGATCACAATGAGATGGTTGGAGTTCGTTAGATACTTCACAGAGCTGATTTACCCTTTAAGGTAGCTATTGGCTGCCATTGCCAGAAAATCGTCCGTTATGGTGACTACTAGTGCATCACCACAGGAACGGACACCACACAATCGGTGTCATTGAAGCGTGCGTTGGAAACGGTGTTCTCCAATGACTTATTAACCGACCGAGGGCTTATGACAGCGCTTGGCCGAACAAAAACAGCAGCAAGCTCTCGACCGTTGATCTTCAGATCCCAATGCTGAACGACCTCCGATGCAGATGCACTTTGTCAGGGACCAGCTTTTGGCGAGGTTCGGCTTAGTTTTTCCAGAGTGCAGCGGTGGTGGCAATGCGTCATACAGATGGAAGCGCGTTTACTGTTACTCAGCAGATGGCCTTCCACCATTCGAGTAGCGGGGGTGCCGTGTAAAGAAGTGCGCCATGTGAGGCTCGTCACCTTCAACAGATCTGGCGCGAAGGTCACTGAGGCACTAAACCGCTAAATCTGGACCGGCGAAGGTCACCGGTCACTAAACCACAAACGGGGACGAGTGGTCTAGGGGTAAGATGCTCGTCTCACAATCGAAAGGTTGTGGGTTCGAGTCTCACCTGTCGCTACTCTTCGCCCGCGACCAATCGGCGTGAGAGATTGGCGACGCTACATGACTCAATGGTCGACGTGTCGTAAAACCAATAACCAACCAACCAACCACTAAACCACAAACGGTTTTTGTTGCCTTTCGCAAAACAGGTCAAGGTTGGGGATAATCTGATGGAGGATTAACGGTATTGTAAATAGGCCAAGCGTTAGTGTGTGTGTATATGTGCGTATTTTGAAAGAAAGGTACAAGCTTGTCCAACAGACAAAAATGTACTTTCATGGTGTTGGTCTAAAGTACATTTCTCAGAAATATAGCTAACAACATTTATTCGTAGCGATATTAAGAGAACACAACAATAACATCTTATTATTTTGCCGTGCTTTATGCTAGAAGGTGGGGTGTGAGGAGCGATCATTTTTGTCGCACCACCTCACCACCATCACTAGCACATGATGCTGATGACTGCTCGTCCCCACGGGCTTTGCCCGCCTGCGACACCGAGCTGCGAATCCGTATGACAGCTGGCGGAGCAGATGAAAAATCAGAATTGTAATTTAATCGATAAAAAGGTGAAAACGTCGAAGAACCAGTGTCTGTGGCCGTCCACAACATGTCTACGAATGCTGAACATCCCGTCTCCGAGCACGACCTCCGGGTCAGGTCCATGTAAACCAGGAGGGCCGCTCGCGTGCGGAAAGCTGGTGACAACGGCTGTTCGACTGAAAGGGCGCCACGCCGGCCGGTGACGGCAGCTGTCACCTGTAGACCCAGTCAGTGTGGGAGTAGGATGCTGTGGCAGCTGTCACCTGTAGACCCAGTCAGTGTGGGAGGAGGCGGCTGTGCCAGCTGTCACCTGTATACCCAGTCAGTGTGGGAGGAGGCGGCTGTGGCACTTGTCACCTGTAGACCCCGTCAGCGTGGGAGGAGGCTGCTGTGACAGCTGTCACCTGTAGACCCAGGCAGTGTGGGAGGAGGCTGCTGTGACAGCTGTCACCTGTAGACCCAGGCAGTGTGGGAGGAGGCAGTAACAGTCATCCCAAGGATGCATTCACATCACATTCATGCAGTGCCAGTATCCTTCGAATATGCAGAAACGTAGCCAAGCTAAACATCGTCGTACAGCTAAACAAACACACCAGATTCACCCTGGCTTCTCACACCAGTGCCATGCGTCCCCCACCCCCACCCCCACCCTCCACACTACTGGCGTCAATGCGCATTCATTGGCATCACCGACATCATCTGCATGCCCTCCCCCACTGAACGCGAACGCATGCAGACGAGTAGACACACATGCATGCGCACATTATACAGTCAACACAAGTCGCATCAGACAGTGAAACTTGAGAGCTCTGGTGTGTGTATCATGTTGGCCAGTTGGTTGTTTGTATTGCCATGTGGGTTCGCCGCGGGCATGCTTCGTTTGCTGGAGGATTAACGAGACCAGTGTAAAACAGTTTGAATGCGGTGATGTTTGGCTATATTTGGAATATTTTACGCTTTTTCCCGGTTTTGTGTGTCGCATGTGTACCATGCGTCTATTGTTAAAGATAGAATATGGCTTGATTATGTTCCCTGTGTGTGGGCATGGGCTCTTTTGTGATCTCGAAGTTATGACGGTTGTGAATGACTCGGAGCAGAAGTATACTCCTCATCGGACATCTTCACTTTTTGATTATGATGAGCATGTGTCCTATTTGCGGTGTTTCTTTCTCGCCTTTTCTTCTTTACCTTGAACACTTGTTATATTCACTGCAATTGCAATGCTCAGCATCTGTCGCAATGCCGCACAGGCCTTTGCAAGTTTGTGTAAACAAACGCGGGGATGAAGGGGAAATTGTTTGACAAGGACTTGATTACACAGCGCGGGTGTCACCATGAAATAAGATCTACGTACGATTTAGGACTAGACTGGGCGATCGTGTCAGCAGCCCTCGCTGCTCTCAACACTGACAGGTGTGCAGGTGACGTGCCGAGTTGTGCGACTGACCGCCGGTGTCCAGCGCGCGCGCTAGACTGTTGCGGCTGCTACCAACTTGGGCCCACCATCATGACATGCGGTCGGCGTTTCGGCAGGTTCAGATGCAGGTGAAGAAGAACAAGCAGCGCTTCGACAAGCTGAAGGTGGACTGCCTGCAGAAGATCGACCTGCTGGCGGCGTCGCGCTGCAACATGTTCTCGCACGCGCTGGTGCTCTACCAGGACGCGCTGCTGCAGTTCTGGGAGAAGACGACGCGCACCATGAACCACGTGGCCGACGGCTTCAAAGGTTGGCGCCTGTGGGAGACGAGATGAGTCGGACAGGGTGGCTTTCGGCTTCCGAACGCCGGGCTGAAAGGTGATCTCATCATCGATCACATTGTCACAGCGCACGATTGGTGTGTCCCGGATAAGCACGGGGTGGCACTTGGCGTGCGCTTTATAACCAATTTATGGGCGCTGTATAACTAATGCAGTTGATGTGCCCTAAACCCTAATAACCAACACTCGGCGTGCGCACGAATCCGCCTGGGCAAAAATGGAGTCTACCGGACGTCCGATAAAGCCTTGATTCCCGCGTTGGCAGCGTCAGCCATATTCTGCCCGTGCGTCCGCTGAAGTGATGGTGCGTCATATTCGCGGTAAAGATGTATATAAATAGATTTTGTGACTATACAATGCTGGAAAAACTCGATTTTTAGCACCGATTTTTCGCTACAATATCCCTGCAGCCTCAATGCTGATGGAATGCCATGCGACGCTTTCGTGAAGCAATGCACCTCATGTAAACAAAAGCGCAGCAGTCGCAACCACCGATCAAGTACGCGAAAATATTCGGTCCGTCCGGGACAGAATATGTCTGGCGTCCGATAAATTCCTGATCGCCCGAACGGCTCCGAACTGCTAACTTGATATACTCTTTCGGAGGTGGTATATATTCTTGTGGATGCTTTCCGTCCGGCTGGCTTCGAACTCGCGACCAGTCTGCAGACGTACCAGTGGTCACATCGATACATTCGGGGGCAGTGTTGGATTTTTAGTTCTCAGGCTTGGATTTAGAGTTTTAAGCATTGAGTGCATGCAATTATGGAGTGTATGTCTGGTAAGCATCAATGGGGTGCATACATTCTACCAAGACTAGACAGTTTGTTTTTACATTACTGATGTTTGATCACACAAAGCTTAGGTATGCCTCCTGATGCTGACTCAGGAAAAAAAAACAGCCTTACTGACAATGACAATGACAATGACAACTTCACACAGTTTGCAGTCATCTGTGCCACGGTGATGGTCCAGTGATGAATATATTTTGTCATTGCCAAGAAGTGATGCATTAAATATCATTGATTTTCCATGATATTTTGAATATATTTCAACTTCAGGTAGGCATGTGTATTGGTATTATACAAAATTATGATGAACACGAGTGATGCCTTTCACCTCAGGAACCTCAAAACACAATATCCCTTATGAAAAATTATTGGTCTCGAACAAGTCTATGAAAATACATACCCCATGACATGGTTGGATTGAAAACAATCTGTCACATATGGAGACTGCCACACATTTTTGTTGTTGCTGACCTGACATTTGAATCAATTTTTTCATGTATCATCATAGAACTGATGCTCAACTTAGAACTTATTGGCGTTGCATTGGCAGCAACGAAAGTGTACAAAGTTCCACCCGTGACTAGCATGCTCCACCCGTTGCCCATCCTAAGCCAGTACCAATATCAATCAGCCATATTTGCCGCAATAACATAGGCAGAACGAGATAAAACAATTCCTACAACAGGTATGCAAGATGATAATAAAGCAGCACCTACCAATTGCCTACCATTCCCACAACACTCACTCTCCCCAAGACGCAAACCCGAGAAGACTGGCATCGACTAGCCTGCATCTCCTCGTCAACCATTAGAAGTATGAAGAATGTTGCCCTTCCAATGTAGCAGACAGAAGGACCGGTTTATCCAGGGATGCCAACGGTCTGCTGTGGTCCGGCCCCCTGGGGCCCGGCAAATGTGCCCCGAGGCCCAGTCAAAGCCACCGGCAGGCGTTTTCTGCATATAAGGTAATACCAGTGTACTTTTAAAGTAAGCTGTTTGAGCAATATGTATCAGTTATATACATGAAGTGCTGACCTATGCTATGGGTAAACTGCTGCTTGCAGCAATTACCTGGTCCGTTTTATTTTCAATTTTCAGGGAAATGGGTTCTAGCATCGTTTCGTGAAGACCGTCTACGCTAATCACGCAGCGTTTTGTCGAATCTACCGTGATCCTACCTAAGCAAATATGAATCAGGAAGCGCTGTGAAATGTGAACCCATAGCAACGGGAGTTGTATGACTGGTATGGGCAGTGGAATATTGACTTTACATTTGGTATTAAATTGGTTATGTTTTGAACCGGTTGTGTGGCTCCCACAAAGTAGTCATTTTGAACCTATTATAATTTCAACAACCCTCCAAATGTTGGGTAGGCAACCAATGTTAGCATGTTTGGTTTTTGTGCAAAACACATATAGCAAATGGCCAATGAATACACTATTTGAATTGTGCAAAGTTCCCTGTTACCAAGTCCAACATGTAAATTAGTATCACTTGTTTGCTTCAAAACATTGTCAAGAGGCACAAGTTTAACGTGAGGCGTACTTCATGATGGGAGTTGTGACTTTCCAATATTGCCAAAGAAAGGTAAGCTAATGTCAGACCAATTTCTAAGCAGAATTTGGACAAAGACTGGGCAGGTCCGAACTTGGGTTCTGATGTGTATATTTAATACGAACTATTGATCGCGGGGTTAGCTAGCAGCTCGCCCTGGATGTGATGATGATACCTTATTTAGCAAATATCTGGGTAGTTTCGCTCTGTCCTAATATTGCGCTATGAACTTCAAAATACCGGCTAAAACCCCGTCTGTCTCAGGCGTGCTTTCTGACCGGGCTTGCGATGTTCACGCTGGCCGCTTCTACCGTCAGGCTACCAACACTACGAGTTTTCCGTGGTGAAGGAGCTGTGCGAGCCGTCCAGACAGCTGGCCGACCAGGCGTCGGCAGCGCGCGCCACCGCCGCCGCCGCTTCCGCCGACGCCGCCGCCCACCAACAGCCGGACCGGCCGCCGGACACGGAGGCGGACGCGGGCGCGGACGTCGCCGGACAGGACACGTGAGTGGCGTCCAATCTCGACTGTGTCTGGTGACCGGTGACTGAGGAATGCAGGCAGGCAGCCGGGCAGAAGCCAGTCCGAGTACCATCCACAAATTCCATTGGAATTCGGCATGGGACGTTAGAAATAATCTGAAAACTCGGTGCGGCTGGCTGTGGTTGGCGGTTCCAGGCGGATGTTGACACGTATGCGCTGAGGCTATTAGCCGTTCGTCTTGGCTCAAGGGACGTACTGTTTTCGGGCTAGAAACCTTGCCATCCCGGACGACGGCACGGCGCGGGCTCTGTTGTGCTCCGGTCGCCGAGCCTGGCGCGGCGAGTGCGGTCACCTCCGTGCCACTAACCTGCCTGGCACAACTGTCTTCAATGTTGGGGGCAGCCAGCCAGCCCAGAGGCAACGTTGGTCGCAGCTCATCGATACGGAAGGCGCGCCCCTGGCCGTGCATGCGAGGTACATGATTAGATGTCGGATACCGCGTAACGTTAATTAGCGTTAGCGCGAGTGTGAGGATACAATATTTTGTTGTGAAGGCGTCGCGACCACAGTAAAAAACGCCTGATTTTTATGTGATGCATTATCTCACCTAGGACATAGTGCTCTCCTGAATACTACCATCTCGATTTCCACACTGGAAGGTGAAGCCGAACTGCTTCACTGCAAGTGAACCTAAATGTATCTTTTTCTCAAAAACAAAAACACAATTTTGTCACATTTTTTCGGTCTTTTCTTTTTTTTCATTCCAGTAAATCCAGTGACTGTACAAATACACTGATGGATGAAAATACTATATCGCATGTGGTTTGGTCCTATCGTTTGCGTTATATATATATATATATATATATATATATATATATATATATATATATATATATATATTACACAAAGCATAATTGAGTACTCTAAGCTCCACTCATACAGTGTATGTGGCTTCTAATGCTGAGAAATCAAATGTTATGTATGCATTCAGTCTTTTTAAGAGTGTCCTCTTGGAATCCCTGAGCTGAAGGCGCAGCTCGAGCCCAGCCCACGCCCCCCACTCGACTGTACCGTCTGCTGTATCCAGAGCCGACGTGTGCGGTGTGGTCTGGTGTGGCCGAGCGGCCATGTCGACCACCGGCACGCCGTCGGCCGGAAACGGCGTGCCGGTCACCAGCTCGGGCCGACGCGTCTCCGAGATTGCTCTCGACAGACACATCCACCGGGGGGGGGGGGGGAGGGTCGACAAGCATTGCCGGTCCCCAGCTCGGGCTGATGCGTCTCAGAGATTGTTCTCGAAAGACATACTGCCAGTGGGGGGGGGGGAGTCAGCAAACATTACTTTGGTGGTGATGTGCACCATAAGCAATCGGGAAATTTGGACTGGATGAAGCGCAAAATGTAGCAAACGAGAAGTTGTTATGCACACACTTCCTCATCTGTGAATTGGACCGGTACGATACACACAATAACACCTGCGTACTGGACCGGTACGATGCACACAATAACACCTGCGTACTGGACCGGTACGATGCACAGAGCACCACCTGTGCACTGGACTGGTACGATGCACACTATCTGCACTGCGTGCTGGACCAGTATGGTGCGACACTCTTGATCAGCGTGCGCTTGATTGTCCATCGTTTCCAGATATGTGAACTTCATATGTATGTGCCTTCGAGACATTTTAACTATGTAACTGTTCGTATTTTATGGTGAAAACGCCGCAAGGATACACTGATTCAAGCAATTGTGAACAGGCACAACGCTATTAGGGAAGATTTACGATGTTATATCACATAGTTATTCATCCATGTCACATAGTTAATATAGCATGTGTATGTTATATGGAGACACAGTGTTCCTATTGACTTCGTGGAAAGCTGTACTCTTATACTTCCGTAAAACCGAATCCATGTTTTGTTTCTATGACTGCGTTGTTGAATTTCATTTCGTTTTCTTTACAGGACGCTACATCCCGTGCCGCTTCAAGTTCAGTGTATGGTTTGGTATGTTTTATTATTTTATGCACGTTTATCAGCTTCCTCAATGCACGTAGCAGCCGCCAACTGAGAAGCCACACATACTAACCGCATGTCAGTCATCAGCCGTGTACCACGGTTCCCTGTTCCGTCCGATAGCGATCCGACTGAGGTGTGCCATAGTAATGCCTGCTCTGCCGGAGGTACATATATACATTGTTCCCGTAGTGTGAAGGCGTTAATTAGCTTGGATTTCAAGGTGTGCCGTTTTCCTTATTCTCCCATCTGGGTGGACTTACGGTTGAAATAATGGAATTATAGTGATACAAGCGAACACGCAATCTGACACTTGGCGGCAGCCGTCTCGCGCATTATAATGTTTGGCTGATTGTGCTGGCCGCCCTGTGAGGTGGGTGGTTTAGCAAACAAATGCAATCAGCACATCTTGTATTCTGATGTCTGGTCTAGTTATTTCTGAATGGTTAGCATTTCCTGTAATAAAACTGAAGCAATAGTTTTGAGATGGAAAATGCCCTGAAAGTAAAATGTTATACACACGAAACTGAATTTTAGGTGCCCCTAGCTTATGGCTCAGGGCGTGTTATTCGTCACTTGTACGGCAATGTGGAGAGCCTACATCTTCTTTTTCGTGGCCTTTCGTAATGGGGGAGGAGGGGCGCAGTGGGAAGTTTGTGAGAGTTGGTGGACATTGAAGTGTTAAAAAACGTCTTGGAAAAATCAGAGTTTCTTGAACAGTTTGCTTGGCTTGAATGCTTCTCTGGTCCCACACAATCCAGTCGAGTGTCTCACGGCACCTGGCCCAGCTACTGACAGCCTGGAGCGGGCCAAGCTGACCCGAGTGGCAGGACTCGGCATTTCTCTCGGAATTAAGAAGTTTTCCAGACCTGAAGTGCTTGACAACGGCCGCTTGGCCCTTGTCCAGACTGCAAGCGACACGTTCGCGCGCCCCATGCACGCGTCATTGGTAGACGCACACACAAAGTACGCCGCACGCCTCATGGCCACATCGCATTCACAAATTCTGCGCCCGTCACTGCGCGCTCCGGGTCAGCATCACGCAGGGATACTGTGACACGAAGCCTCCGTGGTGAAAATCGGAAGGTGCACTTCCATCATATGATGAACTCAAGTTAATGTGAGGGCAGATAGATGTGAAGTTTTAGACCAGATTTGAAATTTTCCCTCCCCATATTCCCTACTTGCAACATATCCAATATTGTCTCCATACTTCTAAAATATCCGGCCCGTATCGCGCCGAATTGTAGGAAAGATCTATCAAACGTTTATGCTTTCGAAACGGCTTGCTATAATCCAGTGATGACGTCCACTACTGCCAAATAACGTCACGAGCACGCCAAATCCCAGCCAACGTGGCCGCTGAGGGTGACGTTGACACTGACCCTCCAGCCACATGGAAATGGCGACTGGTACTAACGCGCCTTTGCTCCGTATCGCTCGTCGGTCGCGCTGTGGGGGGTGGTACTAACACACCTCTGACCTGCGTCGCTCTAGGCCGCCAGCGGTATCGCTCCGGTCGGTCGCGCTGTGGGCGGTGGTACTAACGCACCTCTGACCTGCGTCGCTCTAGCCCGCCAGCGGTATCGCTCCGGTCGGTCGCGCTGTGGGCGGTGGTACTAACACACCTCTGACCTGCGTCGCTCTAGCCCGCCAGCGACAGCGCGGTGCCGTGTAGTGTGGATACACCCTGCTTTGCCAGCCGGCTGCGGCCATGAACGCTGCGGTGGTCGTCGGATATGGAAGTGGTGCACGTGTTGTGCACATTCCACATTGGTATGTGTAATCGGTGAAGTGGTGCACGTGTTGTGCACATTCCACATTGGTATGTGTAATCGGTGAAACGGTGCACGTGTTGTGCACATTCCACATTGGTATGTGTAATCGGTGCGCACCGTCACTCGTGCATCTTCAGTGTGTTACGCTACCGCCTCTTCCACGTATCCTATTTCATTTGTGTGGTGTGTGCGTGCTCACTTATGTCAGAAGAGCCACCCTGCGGACTTTTTGAGGAATAAGTGTGCACATTAATATTCCGATTGATTGATTGATTGATTGATTGATTATTTGGGCTTAGGGGCGTATCAACTGCTACTGGTTACGTAGCGCCCATCACATTACTATTTCGGTGTCCACGATTGTCAATAATGTACCTCGAGTTCTGTTCACGTTCGCTCTGTGCATTGCTGACTAATTGATAGCGGGTGTTTGTAGCGTCCCGCAGGCGCCGCTTATTGTTTTCTGGAATGCTAAGAAGTGCGCACTTCTCGTCTGTACAATTCGTACTTCTGAGGATGCTCGTGGTTAGAATTACTTCAGTGCTCGCAGCATGGAGAGTCAGTTTGATCCTTCCGCCTGACGTCTTTACGAGATAACTTATAATTATTTGAAGAGAGCGTTTCGAATTTTGGCAAACCTTTGGGCAATTAATAAATTCACATTTCGTAAAAATGAAGGTTCAGTCAATTGATTTCACGGAACTAGGGTAGGTCAAAGTCCGGCCCCGAGCTCATCCCAACGTGGTTTTTAGGTGTACGTTGAAGCTTTCAACATGAGCAAGCCGTACAAGATACAGTGAGAAGTTAATGAGTGCATGATTAAGGAAATGTGCAAAAATATGAAAAGTGACCTCAGGTCAGGCCACCCGATCAGTCGGAGATTAAACTGAAAGCAAATGTTTTAGATGCATTACTTTGCGATAAAATAACTTTTTTTTTAGGGGAAGCAGAATGATGTAATGACTAGTCTGGTCCTGTACTATTATTCCAAGTTCCAATTAATATTAGCTCATGTTACTGGAATATGACCTGAAATACGCCCAGAGTACACGCATTGCACTAGCCCCCCAGGCTAAAATACGAGCTATGGTGAAGCGGAGGTTGCCGAGCGGGGTAATTTTGCACGCCGTTTTTGTTTTTCGTCTCAATTGCACCACGTATTTTGTGTTCAATGTGTCGTATTATTTTTTTTGTTGTTTTGGAAAGGTTTTACAATGTGTGGAAACATTTATGTTTTTTTTCTTCTAAAATTATTCGAAAATAGAACATATTTCAATTTCTGTTGGTTGTATTTCCCCAAGCACAATCGGTTCAAAATATTGTCGGTGTCAACAGTAGATCACACCATTCGTGGTACTTAACCTTGACTAGATCGGTGGCCTGGACGACCCGATCGGTGATACGTGTCATGGTAACCTTGACCCGATCGGTGATACGTGTCATGGTAACCTTGACCCGATCGGTGACACGTGTCATGATGCAAGACTAGGATGTAATGACCGCGTTTCTGGTTGTACTGTAAGTCGTCCTGCGCCTGTTGTGCTGGTGGCTGTCGATGTGGAGCTGTCTGTGAACTCAGGTTCGAATTCCCCCTCGTCCATGTCAGGTAGGGCTGGACCGTTTTACGTTGAGCGCAGGCGAATTGTCAATCGCCATGTTTATTGTTGATAAAGTCCTCGTTGTGTATAATCAGTGGATAATACACACTTAGGTCAGACCCGTAAGACAGATAGTAAGTGCCAGTGATAGTGAGCAGTTCATTAAATATCCACTTCATTCACTTCTCCTATCAGTCACAGTTTAATTTTGTAACAGAACAGCAGAGCGGGGCAGCCCAGCAGCAGCGACCAACAACAGTGCCTGAACCTCGAGAGCAGCCTAGAGCTCTCGCTCACCTCACCTTGCGCTTGCCTTGCTTCGCCTGGCCTGACCTCCCCTTGGCCTGGTCTGACCTCACTTTGGCCTGGTCCGATCATGTACACCGTTTGCAGATCACGCATAATGTCGCAACATTTGTGTACCGAGGTGAGAGTGGCGGTGTGCATCCGAGGTGTACTGCCGTCTCGCTGGCTGCTGGTGTGGTTTGAGGCGTGACATTAGATGCATGCGGGTAGGTCATTTGTTTAGTCCCACTGTCAGAGAGGCCACGGGTCAGCCGGTGGTATTAGTTGGATCAGTGCCTGGTGCGCCATGGATCAGCCGGTGGTATCAGTTGGATCGGTACCCGGTGCGCCATGGATCAGCCGGTGGTATCAGTTGGAGCAGTGCCTGGTGCACCACGGATCAGCCAGTTATATTAGTTGGATCAGTACCTGGTGCGCCAAGGATCAGCCATCTATATCGGTTGGATCAGTACCTGGTGCGCCACGGATCAGCCAGTGGTATCTGTTGGATCAGTGCCTGGTAATGCACGCGCTGAGTTTCCGTCGGGCATTCGGGCGCTCAGATCGCGTGCCCGTAGCCCGTTGCCAAGTCCAGTAATATAGCGCAGTAGCGGCAGCTCTTTCGCAGTCAGCGCAGCAGCTGAGATCGCATTAGCTATCACAAGCCGTAAAAAGCTTTGTGACTCGCTCCGATACAACAGCATGCGACATGTTATCGTGTGCCACTCCGCTCCAGATATGCTCCGGAATAGTTCTCCAAGCGACTCGAAGCAGCTGCCCATTGTCTGTGCTCGGAAAGTTCGTCCCATTGACAACCCATGGCGTTAATCCACACTGTGCGCGCTTCCTCAGATTAATCTCGTTCGAGATCGACGATGGCCAGCCTGAAGAGGGCCAGCCAGAAACCTCCGCGCCATCGGCCGCCTCTCTGACGTCACCCGCGGCTGGTGTGACGTCACCCACTGCTGGAGTGACGTCGCCGGCAGATGACGACATGCTGCTGGACCTGGGCGAGCCGCCCGCCGCCCACCTGTCGGCGGACGCTGCTCTACCCGCCAAGGGTCAGTAGTTCGGGACATATCCTGCCATTGCTGGCGGACCTGGGGCAACCTGGAGAAACTAATGTCCAGCTGCCTCGACTCGGTTGATTTTACGGTTATCCTGCTACGCACTTTGGAGCCCATTTGAGACACGTCTGTGTGCAGATCTAAAGTATTCCTGGTTTTCTTTTTCAATCGTTTGTGGAAGTCGGTGGTTGAACGACAGCGACTGACTAATTTTATATTGCTTTGAGCATGACATCAGCAACTCAAAGGACAGTAGCTGGGCAGTATGCAGTGCAGCCTGTATAATCGTGATGGTAGCTACTCACCCATCTACACTGGGTACCCAGTAGCCGTTTGAAGAAGGCTCTGCCATACGCGCCTGCTCTTCTAGTCTTTCTACATCAGCATCGCCGCGCGCAACACAGCCTTACAAACACGTACAGCTCATAAATATTGACACATTTTTAGTCGGCTCATGTAGTTCTCAAGATGGTAAGCTTATAAATAGTTGACCTGTAAACTCGTGCATCAAAATGTGAAGCATCAGACCGAATCGTCCGAACACTGGTGGAACCTTGTGCCAATTGTGTGGGCAAACGATGTGATGTGAGCGAAACGATAGCGTTGCAGCGCAGATATGTAAATGCCCACTTGTTTTGCACGACAGCCGGTGTGGTCGGCACGTCTTGCCCGTTTCGCCACGTTGTCCACACATGCATGCAAACCGATTGGACAGTCGTACCGCTATTCGCCAAGTCCAGACGAGGAACTCCGTGGAACAGTTCCCTCGTCTCGTTTAGGACGAGAATCGGGCTAGCTGGTCTGAGGCGGTGTGTGTCAACTCATTAGTACCTTTCGTCAGGTGACCTGGACCTGCTGACGGAGATGCCTGACCTCGGTCAGGAGGACCGCGACCTTCTGGAGGAAATCCTGTCGGCGCCGTCAGCGGCTGCCGCCAAACCGGGACCGTGGCACGGCACTGACTCGGGCCTGGCTACTGCGACGCTACAGGTATACACCTACATATCTACACACGCCTACACACAAACCGGGACCGTGGCACGGCGCTGACCCGGGCCTGGCTACTGCGACGCTACAGGTATACACCTACATATCTACACACGCCTACACACAAACCGGGACCGTGGCACGGCACTGACTCGGGCCTGGCTACTGCGACGCTACAGGTATACACCTACATATCTACACACGCCTACACACAAACCGGGACCGTGGCACGGCACTGACCCGGGCCTGGCTACTGCGACGCTACAGATATACACCTGCGCATCTACGCACACCTACACACACCTACAAACGTACGCACGCATGCACGCACGCACGCACGCACGCACGCACGCACGCACGCACGCACGCACGCACGCACGCACGCACGCACACACACACACACACACACACACACACACGCACACCTACACACACACAATGTAGGTGTGCGTGTGCCTGTGTGTAATGCACACATCCACACAACTACCGGAGGGCTGTGTCGCAGGATGTGTTCGGTGGCCTCTCGCTGGGGACGGTGTCGCAGGTTGTGGTTACCGTGATTTTTCTGGCAGGATGTGTTCGGTGGCCTCTCGCTGGGGACGGTGTCGCAGGTTGTGGTTACCGTGATTTTTTTTCTGGCAGGATGTGTTCGGTGGCCTCTCGCTGGGGGACGGAACAGCAACACCCGGTGGGAATACCATCCAGCCGTCTGCCTTTATGCCGTCGCAGTTGTTCGGCTCAGGTCAGTCTTGTTCTGCTCAGGTCAGTCTTGTTCTGCTCAGGTCAGTCTTGTTCGGCTCAGGTCAGTCTTGTTCGGCTCAGGTCAGTCTTGAGCGGTAGGTGAGGCGCTGTCCAGTTCGTGCGCGCTTAGCTCCAGCACTCGCCAACCAACCGATCGGTCCTGCGGTCGGTGTTCAGGTGGCTCTGTGCCGATGCTGGGAGCATGTAAAAAGCCTGGTCCTCGAGGACTGTCGATGACAAACAAGGCTTCTGGGAATCGACCTGCTTGATTGATGTTGTCAGCTGGCCTAGCTGCACCCACGCGTTGGCGCACTTGAGCACGTGCTGATCTACGGCTTGGTTCAGCACGTGCGTACATATTTAGTCGGGTGAACCTGGGGAAGCTGGTGTCGCGTACTGGTGTATTTACAGTGGTGGGGCGATAACCTACCTCCTTAGAGATGAATACAAGGACACCCAGTTTTTGATGGAAGATCTTTCAACCTCTCGACGGTAACGTCAAAGTTTTAAAGCTTTCAGTTGTAAAGAAGGTATCCATCACATATTGTGACCATGGCTAATCTTTTAAATGTCACATGCCCGAAGGCGGGTTCTGAATCCAGCGCCAGGTACACCTGTTGCGAATATTATTATCCATTTATGTGCATATTCCAAGACTGCTACTAGTATCAATCCCAGGTGATTGAACCCAATTGATATCTCCCTACTGCACAACTTAAAAATATAAATTACGAGTATTGAGCCTAATTAACTTATCCACCCGGATTCTAAATACATTCAATGGGGACTGGCCGCTACATCACCAAGCAGCGCATTCCACTGATGAACCACACATTAACTGGACACTTGTTCTGTTTAGCTGTCTCACGC
This sequence comes from Ashinkailepas kermadecensis, assembly GCA_034440615.1. Classification (NCBI taxonomy): domain Eukaryota; kingdom Metazoa; phylum Arthropoda; class Thecostraca; family Neolepadidae; genus Ashinkailepas; species Ashinkailepas kermadecensis. The sequence goes on from JAOTOM010005086.1 coordinate 19,181, forward strand.
ATGAACTTGTCCAGCCTGAACCTACGACCTCTGTGTGATCCCTACCAGAAGAGCATCATTCAGCTCGACATTATGTAACCTTTTTATTTACTATTTTAGGCATTGCAATCCTATCATCCCTTAATCTCTGATACATGACTACATATATAATGCCATAAACCTCTTCCCATATTCTAAATTGCCTAGTCCGCTAATAAGCTAATAGCTTTGCGCTGCACTCTTTCTAGCACACCTATGTCCCTTTATAAGAAAGCGCTCCATGCCCGTGCACAGTATTCTAAGTGGGATCGCACATAGGCAAAGTTCAATTTTTCATCACTTCCTTCCTTTTATATCGAGCACATGCAGATGTCCAACATCCAGATATTCCACATCCAGATGTCCCACATCCAGATGTTCCATATCGAGACCCCAAATGCATGTCCTTGCACTTATAGTTGAAAGACATCTGCCATTTATCGGCCAACTTTTTAGGTCCCCTAATTCTAGCCGAATATTGCTGACTTCATCATTGTTTTTAGCCCCTCCTACCAGTTTGATGTCGGCAAATTTATGCACCTTATTTCTCAGCTGTCTGTCAGTGTTGTTCTTGGGCGCTAAATGATCACAATTTTGGTCGAGGCGCCCTAAAACTCAAATAACTAACAGTGTTGTTCACAAAGACGACAATGAAAAGTGAACCTAGAACGGAGCCCTATGGGGCCACACTTAAAAGATTCTTCCATTCATATTTGCATCCATTTGATCCTTTGTTTCCTGTCCATTATCCATGCTTCAGTCTGGCCTATAACTTTTTCATCAATCCCGTGCTTGTCCAGCAAATAAATTAGAAACGTGTGTGGTACCTTATCAAAAGCTTTGCTAAAGAAGTACAATACATATATCCAGCTTCCGTTGTCAAATGCCTTAGTTTCATACTCGATGAATTTCAGAAGGTTGGCTAAGTAAGATCTCCCAGACCCAAGTCCATATTAAGCATCACTGGAAGGGTTGTGCCTTCCCAGATGCGTCTGAACCACCTCCTTGACAAGTTTTTCTGACGCAAATTAATGGGGTTAAGCTAACCGGTTCCCACACAATTTATCCTACCATTTTGTTTAATTGGTACAGCATTTACATTACACCCATCTTCAGATACTTCGGAATATGCAAAAGACTACCTGAAAATGAAAATTACTAATTGGAAATATATGCAACTGAAATTTCTTTACTCTAACGACTACTAAAAATGAGACGAGATCCACATGAAGGAATCTAACCTCGGTGAAGCCTGGAATCACTTCTACAATCTATAAAAAAAATCAGGGAAAACTGAGTCCCCAGCAACACCTTGAGTGTCACTCAACCAGACCTTCTAAGAAGTTAAGAGATGAATTAGGCGAAGAATAAGCAACAAAAGAGTTGAACCAAGATAAGAAAACAAATGTATCAAAGGGCAACTGAAGCAACTTAGCTATTTTCCACAGCACATACAACAGAAAACAAGCAGGCTAACCTTGTACTAGCAGAAACTGATCTTAACTAGTGGTCCGCTCGTCTTTCTTCCCCACGGTAAATCCTGTCAGCACTCAATGACCTCGGATTTAAATGACCATCAATGACCATCAATGACCTCGGAGCAGCACAAACGCCCGCCTGGAACAAGAGCAGAACCGTGAGTGACCCTGTAGCCCTGGAGTGACCCTGTAACCCTGGAGTAGTCCTGTAACCCTGAAGTGACCCTGCAACCCTGGAGTGGTCCTGTAGCCCTGGAGTGACCCTGTAACCCTGGAAGTTTGTCGTCCTTGAGCCGATTTGAGCTCTGATATAGCTGACTGTACGGCTTCACCATCAGTCACCACAACACCAATCTTGCTCGTTTGTGGATGTGTTTCCTTGCGCACTGCAGGTACTGACCTATTGTCGCCCTCAGGAACTTTGGGTGACTTGACCGCGGGGCAGATGGCAGCACCTGCGGTCCCTTCTGCTGCTGCTGCTGCCGGTGGCCCTCGGCCCGCGGCTGCAATGTTAAAGTCGCACACTAAGCAGACAGTGAGTGATGCGATATTTCCTGTTCGTTTGGAACACGGAGTTGCGTTTTGTTCAGCTTTGAATTGTATTCGAATCAAGAATCAAGTATTACAAAGCTGAGTTGACTTGAATAATTGCTAAACTGGTGTATTAGCTATTTGATTGCATGACTTTTCAGTTGAGTTAAATATACAACGTAACGTAACAGTGGTATAGGCGCCGCCAAAGAGGGGACCAGTCTCTCAACTTCGTGAAATTAAATACTCCTATGCAGAATTGTGCTCGACTCGAGTTGAATCAAGAATCGACTCATGAATCAATCATTTTTGGATGAGTCGAGAGTTGAATCGATTCTTTTCCCCAAAACATATCTTGAGTCGCGAGTTGAATCACATCTTTCTTTTTTGTAAATGAGTTGAATCACGAGTCAATCACTTGAGTCACAATGAGTCATTTGAGTCTTGTGACTCAAATGCAAGTCATGAACAAATGATATAAAGCATGTATCTTTGTGAATAGTATGCCATGACACAAAGTAGGGAGTAAAAACACAGTATAATTATTCATGCTTAGCATTACAATTGTCAACTTATCAGCTGCCATTGAGTAAAGAATGATGGGCACTTAAGTTATTTACCAAAAACGGAAAACAATAACTACAAAATACAAATAAGTATTAATGTTAAGCTTGGTAATCACAATCAGTATCATGCATGAGTCAATCCTAGTGCCAGGAACACAACACAGAAATGGGATGTGATTGTGAAAAAGAATATGGCACCGAAACGACCCTGGCATTTGCAACAGGCACTTGCACTGAATACAATTGCGTTGGTATGTGTGACAATAACAAACCAAAGGTACCTTGACTAGGAGGTAGATCGAAGTTTTCCTTCAAGCCCGCATGACGTCATTCAGTTTTTTAAGTATGGTATCAATTTGGTTGCAGAAGACTTTTATCAAATCATACGCAATGGCCACTTTAATTTGTTTCCTAACAAATATATTTGTCTTCTGCTCACCGGGTGAGTCATAATCTTGTCCCATTCTTTCTAGTGAGCATTTGTTCCGACACATTTTATTCTCATGCATAGATAAGGTTGGATTTGTGCATTGTAATCCGGAATGTGGAGAGGAATATTTTGCAGTCATCCAGTATGGAGGATATTTTTCTTCAAACCTTTCATGCATCGTAACTCAATTTGCACACAGTCCAGTGAATTTTGAGCACTTTACTTGCTCACAGCGGTTCGTTGTCAAAAGTTAATAACTTAGGAAATTGGTAAATTTGGAGATCAAGGTAAATTGTTATTTTTGGTGGAATTTTTGTATGTAATAGTATGCTTTCTGATGTGATGAAGACGATGCGATCACTCATTTCACTCATTTTCAAATGATTACATTAAGTCAATGGCGGTCGCTACAATTGATGACGTCATAGGCACAAGTAACCTAACCTAACCTAACCTAACCTAGACTAAGATAATGTAGCATAATATATAAAATGTATCATTGCATAATATAATATAACCCAACCTAATCTAACCTAACCTAACCTAACCGGAAAACCAGAATCCTCCGAAGCAAATTTTTCAGCCATGACGTCAGCAAATATGTGCGACATTGTATAGGTAACTTTAGTAAAAATACATACTAAACTTCAAGGAGTTTAGTAAATATTCTTATTAAACACACTTCCCCTCTTACTAAATATACATACTAAACCTTCGAGGATGTGTTGGACAGCACTGCCCTGAAATATTACAGCATCGTAAGGAATTTTCGGCATTGGTCGTGCTGTGGACGCGTCGGTTTTGGAGTATAAATGATCGGAAATAAATGTCGAATTAAGGCAGGAGCATAAAGTTTTCGATGTCAAAGAGTATTAAATCTAGTGCATAAAGTGTTTAATTTCTTCTTTACCACGTCTATGACACACCAGGTACGGATGATTGTACGCGATGTGCTATATTTGTAGAGTGAAGATTTTGATCGTTTATTTCTTTGCCAACTGAAAAGTAATCATTTGCGGAGAAAATCAGTGGTCGCATCGTCATTTTTACGTTGAAATACCATGTATTCTAAGTAAAAACTCGAAAGAATCAAAATTTACATTGATCTCCAATTATACCGGAAATTCAACCTCCAGATGAGAAGACAAATAATTTTCAGGAGAGGATAATACTTGGGAACCCAAAAACCTAGGATTAGCTTATTTTTCGAACATATACCTACCTACCTGCATTGACATACAGCAGTTGTTGAAAAGTTTTTTTTCTAGGCCAGCTAGACCCAGGGCAGATGCATTCTTCCTTGATGAATCTTGCATGGATTATTGATGATGCATGCATAATTGAACATTTATGTACAACACCATTGTGATCTAGGAATGCCCTCATGAAACTTGCAACTCGACTGAAACTCCTGCCACTGGGGAGAAGAAGCTGTGGTGCACTTAGCTCCCCTGACTATCCTTTCTTATGCTCTTGAACGAGGGTAACAACTTGAACACATAAAATGGAGGTAGAGGGAGCCTGCCAATATCGGGAACAATGCATTTATTTTGGAGGTGCTTGATGGTGAGCCTTCTGGAAATGGCACAGTGTTAGGCAGGACAATTATTACTGGGTCATTAAGGTCATTCAAACCCTTTGCTGAAGCTAAAGAATAGGTCTTTCAATTAGAATACATCAAAGTACGCTATATTGCCATAAAATATGCAAGATAGCGTAGAGAAAGTTGGTAAAATTGAGTGTAAACTAATGTTGAAGGGAAACCTTCAAGCCCACTACCAAACCAACTTTGTGTGAGCCACAAACCGACTCAATTTTATTATGTGTGGATACCTATTGCAGTGCACGATCTGGGTGCTATGTTGAAGTCAGGTGATGTGTGGCAGGTATATATGATTCAAGTTGTCCATCATGCCGATGTGGATTGAAGTATTATGCACTCATTGCTTTGCATATGCATTGACAACCATTCATCTTGTTAATGTTTTTGAGTCAATTACTACATGCACTTGCAATTATCTATATATATCCTATATACCAACCATTATAGTGCATGACGGATGATAAATAATATGAGGTGAAAACAAAATTAGAGCAAAAATAATATATTCAACAGATAAATACTTAATTCCCTTCTTTAATTAGACACAGATGAAGATGCATTGACATCAAACTGTCTGTTGAATAAATTATTTTTGCTATAACTTTGTTTTCACCTCACATTTTGTATATATATATATATGTATATATATATATATATATATATATATATATATATATATATATATATATATATATATATATATATATATATATATAATGTGTGGACAGTGCACACTGAATCATATGGCTTATGAATCTGATACCATTGAGTCGGATCTGAATCGATTCAAATTTATGTTTGAGTCGTGAGGTGAATCGGATCTCTGTAGCTCTGAGTCTGAATTGAGTCGAATAAAATAATTTTGACCTGCTGTGAATCATGAGTTGAATCGGATCTCAAGATCTATGAGTCAAATGTGAACCGATTCCAAAAAATTTGAGTCGAGCACAAGTCTGCTCCTATGACGTTTGACGGAAGTCATCGATCAAAAAGCTGCCTCATCCTCTCCCCTCCCCCGAATATAAAAATAATCATTCGATGATTCTCATAGCCGGCGGATTTAATTTTTCTTCTTTCAAATCCTTGCTTCTGGAGGGCTGGTTTCGCATTGCATCTACAGTGCGGCAAGTGAAGCGAGTTCTCTGGTTGCGCTCTCCTCTGTTCGGCCTCCCCTACTACTCTGACCTTCCTCTCTGGTCGACCGGACGAGGGCGGCCCTGATGACCCTGTCCGGGCCTCGATGCCCCTGCCACCTTTGACCTGGCTATTTGGTGAACAGGCCATGCTCTCGCCTGACGGCTTTGTTTTGGCCCGACGGCTCAATCTGTATCTTAACACCCCACCAGACGCGACGCGGAAGTAATTCTCCCAGCGTTAGCGCTGCAATTGCTCATCGATATGATACGGTAAAGCAGATTAGCATGGCCGTTGATTTATGGTACGCGTGTTCATCAGTGTACGGCATGCAGGTGGCGGTGTCAGCTGTGTGACCCCCCCCCGGTCCCCGGCCGGCCGGGAATTGGGACCCAAGTCGTCATCTTTGGTCGCATCTGTACCCTTACAAAAGATGCTAAGTCTAATAACTTGAAATTTTCAGGATTTCTTAACATATGCAGCTTAAATACAGAAAAATCACGCAAAGCAAGGCAGGGGATTTGGTTCGGGCTGCCATGGGTTAAGGATACAGGATGTTCATTTGTGACGGTGTTCCCCCGCCTGCAGGACATGTCTGCCTGGTATAACCTGTTCGCCGATCTGGACCCGCTGGCCAACCCGGACGCGGTCGGCCACAAGCACGAGGAGGCCGACCGCAACTGCTAGCCGCCGGACGGTCGCCTGGGCTCACAGCTGGCGTGGCGTGCGGAGCAGCGGCGGCGGCGGCGGCGGTGTTGGGCTGGCGCGAGCGGTGCGGTGATGCTCGGCCCTCCTGGTCATCGGCCCGATGCGAGGCTGTACTGGACATTACGGCCAGCGGCCGTACCGAGCGGTGTCAATCGGTGCTCGGCCAGAGGCTGTACTGGACATTACGGCCGGCAGCTGTACCGAACGGCGTCAAGCGGTGCTGGGCCAGAGGTTGTACTGGACATTACGGCCAGCGGCCGTACCGAGCGGTGTCAATCGGTGCTCGGCCAGAGGCTGTACTGGACATTACGGCCGGCAGCTGTACCGAGCGGTGTCAAGCGGTGCTCGGCCAGAGGCTATACTGGACATTACGGCCGGCAGCTGTACCGAGCGGAGTTGGGCGGTGCTCGGCCAGAGGCTGTACTGGGCATTACGGCCGGCAGCTGTACCGAGCGGAGTTGAGCGGTGCTCGGCCAGAGGCTGTACTGGACATTACGGCCGGCAGCTGTACCGAGCGGAGTTGAGCGGTGCTCGGCCAGAGGCTGTACTGGGCATTACGGCCGGCAGCTGTACCGAGCGGAGTTGAGCGGTGCTCGGCCAGAGGCTGTACCGAGCGGTGCGCGGTTGCCGCTGGCTATGCCAGGCCCGGGAGCGGTTGGTTCTCGCCTTTCGACCATCGGAGTGTTGTACTATGCGGAAAATTATAATCTCTGTTTCCAGGCATTGGATGCTTCTGTTGAAACTGATCAAAATATAATGGTTGGTTCATGCATTAGGTGGTATTGCATATATTTGAGTACGAGTCGATTCAAGCAGGTTCATTCAAGTTTTCAACGAAATGAGATGACATTTTTTGTGAGTATGTCTTTGTTCACATTCGAGAACGCAACACTGTTTAATGGCATGCACGGCCGCAGTGCGCTCGGCTATGCCGATTTTGTAGGCGCGTTAGGAACATTATTGTCTGATTTTCGTGTTATCTCTTCCTTCGTACCGATTTCTTTCCGGTGTTATTTTGTTACCTATATATAACAGATAGTTGCCGGCAAATCTTGGTGTGGTGGGAACTTTGTAACCACGAATGCTACAGCTGTTGGCTTGTTTTGTGCGGATTGTTCCTTGTTCAGTTCGTGTGAGAGGCCATGATATATTTACAGATCGTGAAGGGCTACCGTGGTGTGTAACTATGAAATTATTGCGTGTTTTTCTGATCGTGGAGTCTGGAAGGTGCATTTCTCTATTTCCATACACTTGAGCGGTAGCATTGACAGTTGTTTATTGCTGGCTTTTACGTCAAGAATGGTGTCGGACAGCATTGGAAGTTTGCTTCCATCGGTGACAGACGTCAACTTCGGGGCTTATAAAACAACTTCCTCCGCAGGATGCTGGTATACGCGACAATATAATACTTTCCCGGCAACTGTTTCTTGCGTTAGCGTGGTTTGCAGGATTCTTTTCTCATTATGTTCCATTCTTGTACTATAAATCTGTCTTGATTGATAGTGTAATACATTCATGTACGAAACCATTCATTGGTTTGCGGAAAGATACTCATCGAACTTCCCAAGTAGGTGTGAACTGAAGCCAACGTAGTGCCCATTAAAAGGGAAAGAAATTACCGCAAGCTACCGTTCACGTTGACGTCTTCCTATGTTCGGTAATATCATGGATAAATGCGTCCATGTCCATGTCTATGGCTGTTGAATTCCAGGATTTGTCTGATTTGAGAAGAGTTGGAATTGAGAACCAGCTACCACACAAGCGTGGCAAACCCTAAACTATCCCCGTCAGGCAAACCGAACCTCTTCCACTGGTCGCCATGATTCCAGATCTGATCTAAGTTCTCTGCCACTGGTTTCCGAGGACCCGGATCTGATCTAGCTGTGGTGCCCAGAGTTCAGCGAGCAGAGAGACGACTGCCACACCTGCCGTCTGCCGCCAGTTGAAGAGAAGACCGAGGAAGAGGAAGTGGTATCAGCATCTGGCGACCCCCCGCAGCAGTGGCCGAGCAAGTATCGCCGAACAGTTACGTCTGGTGGCCTAACCCAGGGTCACCACAGCTGTCAACGCGACGTTGCACAGCCGCCATCACTACTTGTCTTCTACCGGCTTGTCGACACCTCAACTAGAAACCCGCAAGCCTATGCTACCTGAAATCCTTTTCAAAACCCCTCCGATTTTGATCACCAATCGGGCTGTATCGTAAATCGTGTAATATTGCTGTTGGCTGTGTGCGTTAATCGACGAGTAGACGCTGGAGCGGAATTGAAACGTGTGATTTCTCCGTAAGATTAGTGAAACATTCTTACCCCCCGCCCCCCATACATCTTGAGGTTTTGCGAGGATTGCGATAAATCGGCGCGCGAGAGCGCGCCGAAATTTGGCACACCTACATCAATCTGGCATGTTGTGTGGAAATTTTGAAGTCAGGTCATCTACGGGCAACGAGTTACTCAAGGTAAGGGGAGGTCACCTCCAAAAAAAGTTCAACCAGCCGTCGCGCTTTAACGGATGAAGATATTTGATTGAAACTTTCGGCGTTTCCTTATCTTTGGAGATGCAACGAAACTCACCAGAGGAATTTGTGACTTTTTCCTTTTTGTTGACGTATAAGTTTTGCATATTTGCCCTAAAATCGAAGATGCTGGCTAAAGTCAGCATTTTTATCCGGACAAGTTGACTTAAAACAACGTTTTGCGGTCCGCTCTACCCATTCGAAAAAGAACAATTAAAGAAAATTGAAAACTCAAAATTTTGAAAACTTCAAAAAATATCATATTGATTTTTGGTGAACAGAAAAATGTGTGGGGCCATGGTTGATTTCGTATTCCTTTTCTGATTCAAACATTTTAATCTCCCTCAAAATGAACTCCCCAGAGCCACAAGCATGTCAGTCGTGATCACATAGACCCCACCCCCCAGTGACGTCACTTTTTGGGGGGATACAATTATGGGGTGGTTTCGGACCTTACTCGTCGAGCGCTTTGCGATGACACCATTTTCGTTTTCGTGCAACGCTTAGTTTGAAAATTAGAGCGGACATAAAAGGACCCTCCTCGAGACGGGGTATGAGGATCTGATCGGAAAGACGGGCGGGTTGAAAAAGAGCATGGCTGAAATTTCAATCGGCCGACTTACTGAATGCTTTAACAAAGTTGGAAAGCGAGCGCAAGGATTGAGCAAAAATACAAAATCATTATCAGGTGAGTCACCACAAACTTTGCGAGTGCACAAATGCAACTGAAGTAAGATGTGGCAAATTAGAGCCAAGAAAGTGTGGTGCTGAAGTTTACATTAAACTATGGTTTTCTGTCGAATTCCAATGCACTATAAAATGAATGGTATCAACGTTGAAAAATAATACATTCGCGGGCCCCGATGCGAAACATAACTGCAGTCATAGAAAACTTATTTGGAATTATGAAATTTGCCTTAAAATGGGATTAAAAATCCAGATTTGATTATTTTCTCACCAAGCTCAATATATTCTCGGAAGTACCTACAGTCATCAAGAAATACAAACCTACCACACATGGCTGACGGTAGCAACATCAAGGCGGCGCATACGAAGCACCGCCGGACGGAGCGTCTGATGACCTGGACAGATCAACCCACTCTCGGACGTCCCGCAGAAGGACTATGACGCCACAGGTGATACCGCGAGCATCACCCCTCCCCGGAGAAAACACCGCGATGCGAATTGTGCGCGCGGCTCGAGACCACTCTCGAGGTCACGTCCCCATCTAATTAGTGTGGAAATTGAAATAACATGGACCAGGTTTCCGGGTCACCTTAAAGACCAGTAGACTACCACGCGTTGGAATGTCTATGCTTTTCATTGTAATTCACTTAGTCCCCTATATATATCATGAGCAAATGCACGAGCGATGTACTAATGTAATCGGTCATAATAATCTGGCGGATTTCATCATTTCTCGGTAAAGTAAATTCGAAATTAGGACCTCGTGTTGTGTTGTATTAAAGTCAACTTCTGACCCATCTTTCGAAAGGCGTCTGGCTACCATGTGTCGCAGACTCATCGAGTTCAGTCATGAACGTTCCGAGCGGATCCCAGGCATTCCGCCGGCACGTGCCGTCCTTAACATTGGCATTTGACGCTTCGAGCTGTGGCTGTGACCGGGGTGTTATGCCAAGTCAGTTTTCGTTCCCACAGATGCCGACGGGTGGTTGGCGGTTGTTGTGTCATTGTGCCGCGTCACCATTGTGACACACATGTCAGTGTGGCTAAGCGGTGTGGTGCAATGGGTCATGCCGGCGAATGAAAGGCCAGGGCGTCGGCCCGGTAGGACCACGCCCCATGAGCGACCGGTACCCCTCTGGCGCGCTGCTCGGCCATACAGGGGCGAGCCGTCTACTAGGCTGAGAGAGGTGAGCGAAATGCCTGATTGGACGGTCGAAGTTCCGAGAGGAGTACCAGTCGCGCATGGGGCCGGGTCCTACCGGGTCAATGCCCTGGCCTATCATTGGTCGGCATCACCACCACCACCTATATATGGCAACAGTCGAAGCGTCAAATGCCGATGTCGGCGACAGCAGGTGCCGGCAGAATGTCCGGGATCCACCCAGAGCGTTCATGACTGGACTCGAGTCTGGGGCACATGGAAGTCAAACGCGTTTCGAAATAGGGGTTCGGAGTTGACTTCATAAGTAGTCAGTGGATGAACAGAAGGGCGTGGTTCGAATGATCAGCACTCCATCCACTTCAGAGGCCAGTGTCCTGCGCAGGCCGCCCGATGCAGAACTGGAACCACTATGCTTTGCGTTGGTGCCCAGCAACTGCATTACACTACATATGCAGTTTGTAATGCAGCAACTGCATTACAAAACAAAACGTACAACTAATAGGTATTTATTATTCGAGTAATAGTCGTCTCACCAATACAACTGAGTCCTGTGTACAAGCCAACCGACAAACACATTGCCAATACGCAACGCCTAAGCAAATCATAAGAACTACTACAATAGTCTGCAGTGGCACCGTTTTCGGGCGACGAGCAGGCATCCGACGTCCACTGGAGGGCGGCTCGGTCCGGGGAATGTGGTGCCGGCGCCGGTGGAGCGGCGCGTCGGCGGCTCGGCGGCGGCCGTGCGGTCTCCCCAGCACACGGCAGCCGACGCTGGCCGGCGACAGTTGCCGCGTCCACCGGGCCCCACGGCACACGGCCGGACGGGCGGCGGCCGGGCCGGCGCGTCGTCCACGGCCCGCCACGGCCGCCGGCCGGCTAGCCAGGCGTGCTCACAACGTACAACAAACAACGGGGAATATCACAGCGATACTTTGGAGTGGAGCGGCCACGGTCGTACGGGTCGGGCGGCCGCCGTCCGGACACGAGTTTCCGACCGGAGTTTCGGTCGGAAACTCCGGTTGGATGCCAGACGCCGTCCCGACCGAGTTCCCGGGGCGGAGCTGCTGGCTGGAGTGCCCGGGTGGAGTGCCGGGTCGGAGTGTCGGGTGGAGTGCCGGGCCGCAGTGCCCGGGCAGAGCATGCGGTCGGCTGCTGGGTGGTCAACAGAGACAGTCCACCCGTCTTCTGGCGCAAATTATATTAGGTGCTCCTTATCTCATACGTCCCTAGAAAGAGATAAAGCGATCGTCAATATTTGGGAACGTTCCCGAAAGGGTTACGGAATGTGAAGCCATCATTTATCGACCAAGGTTTTGTGGGCTAATACGCATTGGGTATTTTTGCCCATGGGCCATGGAGTACCGGTGGCTGGGGTCATTTCATATTTGCTCCATTCAAAATGACTGATGTAGTCTAAGTAGGCACAGTCTAAGTATATGCCAATCAATGCGTAACTCTACAAGCTGATGGATTGCACGCCACATGGGAACATTCAGAGCCATCTGGACCCCCGCGGCCGAGGTCACCGCCCTTGGCTGAGGCCAGGCCACTATCAGATCACATCCCCGAGTAACGACCAAGTCACATCCCCTAGGTCACGGTCCAGGTCACCACCAGGTCACATCCCCGGGCAACGACCAGTTCACAGCCCCAGTTTACAACCCCAGGTCACGGCCGAGGTCACCGCCCTGGACTGAAGCCAGGTCACCATCAGATCACATCCCCGAGTAACGACCAGGCCACACCCCCGGGCCACCGTCGAGGCCGCCCCAGGTGCTCACGATGCTCGCAAGGTGGTGTCGCTCAGCAGGAACTGGAACTGGCTCCACTGCTCAGCAGGCGGTGACGACGACGACGACGGAGGCGGCGGCGGCGGCGGCGGCGGGGGCGGCGGCAGCGGCGCGGCCGGCGCTACCTGGTCGCCGGCGGCCGTCTGCGCCGCCGGCGCTCCGTCGTTGACGGTGATTTGTACACGCGACAGGACGGCCTCGGGCGCCTCAGATATGTCGATGGTGACGCCGCTCTGCGGCCGAACGGGGCGACATCAGGCGGGAGGAGACGTCATGCCGGTAGGGAGACGTCACATCAGGCGGGAGACGTCACACCGCCTCGACAGGGGCGCGGCGGCACCGTGCCACCGGTGACGTCACGGTCTCGCCAGCGCAACCAGACATCGAGGCATCTCAGAAAATGTGGGGTTTCAGTCGCTTGGACAACGAACTATGCTCGCGGTAAGTATGCTTCTTACATCACAACGAGGGCGAGGGGACGGTAGCAGGGTTGGAAATTTACCTGCATCCCTTTTTCCTGGCAGGGAGATGGGGGGGGGGGGGAATCAAGCCTCGGTCATTTGCACCCTTAGCCTTCGGTCTAGTGCGCTTACGTCCATGGGGACCCTTAGGTCCATATGGACGTGCATTAGGTCAAACTGAACTTGCTGGTGAAACAGAGTTGGACAGTGGACACTGCTTGAGCTACCCAGCCACTTCAGGAAACTTCCCCTCTCCCTGGACGGAAACCTCAATTTGTTCAGCGAGAAGCGGCTCATGGGGAACGTCAGCTGGACTGCCCTCTAGTTAGAGGGCAATGCCACCACCGGCTGACGATACTGAGATCACACCCACTAGAAAACAGTCGCAGACGTGCTTGTAGCGAGAACAGGTTCGAACATGAGGGACGGCGGCCACGGATACTTTCGCAAGACACAACTGCTTTGAAGGCACGATGTACGCAATGTTTCTTTTTCGTTTTTTTTTGTTTTTTAGAGAGGAGGAGAGTTGGGATTGAAGAACCAGGGCAAATCATTCGGGGATAAGCATCGAGACCATGTCTCTCAAACCGGCAGGCACACTGAACACCAGCAGCGGTGCCCAGTGTTTGGTGGTCGGGGCGCGTGCGTACCTCTGTGTTTTGTACACTGGACGAGACACACGATACTCCTGCACAGCTGAGCTCGTCACCGGATATGTACGTGGTCGATATGTGCGGACTGAGCTTCATGCACTGCGCCAGATTCGACGCCTCGACGATCGTTCGACTCTCATCCGCGTCTGCGAGACGAAAGACACAGTCACAGTGTGTGCATCGCTCAGTAGCCAGGCGAGCATTTTGTGGTCACAAGGGAATATGATTTAGTCATCAGGTGAAGCAGGCAGGACTCTGAGCGCAGTAGGCCATCACAGCGATCAGGCATGACGGCACAGCTACCAGGTGTAATGGCACAGCAATCAGGTATAGTAACACAGCCATCATGTGTAATGACACAGCCACCAGATGCAATGACACAGCCACCAGGTGTAATGACACATCAATCGGGTATATCAGCAGAGCCATCAGATGCAATTACACAGCCACCAGGTGTAATGGCACGGCAATCAGGTATGACAACACAGCGATCAGACATGAGGGAACAGGCACCAGGTGTAATGACACATCAATCGGGTATATCAGCAGAGCCATCAGATGCAATTACACAGCCACCAGGTGTAATGGCACGGCAATCAGGTATGACGACACAACGATCAGACATGAGGGAACAGGCACCAGGTGTAATGGTACATCCACCAGGTGTAATGGCACAGCAATCAGGTACGGCGATACAGCAATCAGGTAAGGCGATACAGCTATCATGTATGGCAGCACAGCCATCAGGTATAATGGCACAACAGTCAGGCATGGCGACAAAGTAATCAGGTATGACGACACAGCAATCAGGTGTAGCGGCACATCAATCAGGTATGGCGACACATCAATTAGGTATGGGGACACAACTAGCAGGCATGACGACACAGCAATCAGGTATAATGGCACAGCAATCAGGTATGGCGACACAGCAACCAGGTATGGTGGCACAACTATCAGACATGGTGATACAACTATTAGGTATGGCAGCACAGCCACCAGGGATAATGGCACAGCAATCAGGTATGAGGATGTTCAGCAGGCAATGCTAAGAGGCTCTTCAGCTTTTACAAAATGAAGTCTAAAAGGTGTAGTGTGGAGCCACTGGAGGTAGATGGTGAAATAGTGTTTGATGATTATGATAAAGTGGAGTCCCTAAGCAAACAATTATCATCAGTCTTTATTAATGAGAACTCTGATACATTCGAAACAACTGAAAATTATACCATGACAGATGATAGGTTGGAGGATCTTACAATAGAATACAATACAGAAACTGTAGAAAAACAGCTGCAGAATATAAAACCTGATAAAGCTTCTGCACCAGATGATATATATGCCAGGATCTTAGTAGTTTGCGAAAGCATTGGTAGTTCCTATAGGTATAATTTTCAGACTGTCAGATTACTCGGAAGTACCTGAAGATTGGAGAAATGCGAATGTAGTACCGATTTTCAAAAATGGAAGTGTGAAGTGTTTAGGGAACTACAGGCCTGTCAGTTTAATCTCAATAGTTTGCTATTGAGACTGCTATCAATACTAGAAACACTGGTAAACAGAACATTCAAACTCATCTAGATAGCCAACCTTTAAAGGGATACTTAATATGGATTTCGATCTCGAAGACCTTGTTTAACGAACCTTTTGGAGTTCCTGGAGTATGCAGGTAAAGAAGCAGACAATCAAAGAGGATGGATGTTGTGTACTTGTACTTTATCATTTTGTTTTATAACGTTCCACGTGGGCGTCTAATTCAGCAAATAGAGCAGCTTGGGATTGATGGAAAAGTTATAGGCTGGATTGAAACATGGTTAAGGGGACGGAAACGAAGGGCAGTGTTAAATAGGTGTAAATCTGAATGTAAGGATGTTCTGAGTGGAGTGACACAGGGTTCTCTTCTAGGGCGTCGTCTCTTTACCATCGTTGTGAATAACGTTGAGGTATGGCTGAGAAACAGGGTGTTCAAATTTGTTGGTGACATCAAGCTGGCAGGAGTGGCCATTAGTAGTGATCATTCGAATAATATCCAACAAGACTTGGAGGACCTAAACAGTGGGCTGATTAATGGCAGACGTCTTTGACAAATGTAAGGTTAAACAACTGGAGTCTGGAGGTGCGACTTTCAGATATAGTTAGTTAGTTATTAGGGCTTTAGGGCGCATCGACTACATCGGTCATATAGCGCCCAACTTTCAGATATACAACGGGAGGTAGGAAACTGGATGTTATTGAAGA
Source organism: Ashinkailepas kermadecensis (assembly GCA_034440615.1). NCBI lineage: Eukaryota > Metazoa > Arthropoda > Thecostraca > Neolepadidae > Ashinkailepas > Ashinkailepas kermadecensis. The sequence goes on from JAOTOM010005086.1 coordinate 35,152, forward strand.
GGAGAGAGACTTAGGTGTGTATTTTCAAATGACCTTAAAACAGAAAAAAACAACAATGTATCTCAGCTAGGAACAGGGCAATCAGAATGTTGGGGTGCATTAATATGAATGTGAGGTATAAGAGCAAGAAAGTCACGAAAAAGCTGTACTTAGCCTATGTGAGGCTGCCTACTGATGTTGTGGGGAATCCCTTATTGTATGTATTTAAAATAGGGTAGACAATTTTTTAAGGCTGGAAAATCTTGTTTTTGAGTTCTAATTAGTGGTGGATTGGGTGATATTTATGCCAAGTAGGTGTGCACTGTACCCTTGAAGCAGGCATGGATGGAGTTTGAAAACCATTGGTAAGGCACTCGAGCCACTTGTGTGTTACGCGGGATCGAGTGAATAAGGCTGGATAGGCAAGGTAGATAGGTATTTATGAATGTGTGGGGTGTTGGTCGATGTTTTCTTTGGAATTAGGAATGTGGTGTTGGTTGGGGTGATGAGTGTCTTTTGTCAAGGTTATGGTATCTTCCCTTTACAGATTTAACCTGGATGGGCCATTGTGGCTCTAATTAGCTAGGGGCTTGAATAGGGGCCGCTACGACTTTATGACTGTATGACACAGCTATCAGGCTTGTTCGCAAAGCCACCAGATATAATCGCTCAGCAACCAGGTATGGCGACGCAGATATCAGGTATGGCAGCTCAGCTACCAGGTACAATGGTATAACAATCAGGTATGGCAGCACAGCCACCAGGTATGGCAGCAGAGCCACCAGGTATGGCAGCAGAGCCACCAGGTATGGCAGCACAGCCACCAGGTATGGCAGCACAGCCACCAGGTATGGCAGCACAGCCACCAGGTATGGCAGCACAGCCACCAGGTGTGGCAGCAGAGCCAGCAAATGTGGCGACACAACCACCAGATATGGCGGCACACCCATCAGGTATGACACCTTGGGAATCCGGTATGGCGACACCGCCGTCAGAGGTTTTGTTGCGGACCACTAGCACGCGCGCCGACTGACCTGCCACAAAAGCCTGGTCCAGGTCAGCGATGACATGACTCTCATCGAAATCGGAGCCGATGCTGAACTGCAGACTGTTGACGCTGCTGACGCCGCTGCTGCTGTGCACGCTGTCCGAGCTGCCGAACACGACCGACCGTCAGTGGTCAGTTCACAGTCAGCTGGCAATGCTCACGTCACTAACAATGCGAATCGTCGCCAGTTCCTGTTGAATACGACGCTGGCCTGCATGGAAGTTCAGTGAAGACCTGTAACAGGATCAGAATCTACCTGAGGAAGGCGAGTACTGGTCTGAGGAAAACCAGAAGTTGCGCTCATCTGAGGAACGTATTAGGTACCGCGTCGGCGCCGCACGAGGGCCTCAGTTTCCCATGACAGTTGTGCTCACCTGAGACACATGTTGGGGTGTCTGCCTGCCCGGAGTTCCTCAGTTTCTCATGACAGTTGTTCTCACCTGAGACACGTGTCGGGGTGTCTGCCTGCCCGGAGTTCCTCAGTTTCCCATGACACAGTTGTGCTCACCTGAGACACGTGTTGGGGTGTCTGCCTGCCCGGAGTTCCTCAGTTTCCCATGACACAGTTGTGCTCACCTGAGACACGTGTTGGGGTGTCTGCCTGCCCTGAGTTCCTCAGTTTCTCATGACAGTTGTTCTCACCTGAGACACGTGTCGGGGTGTCTGCCTGCCCGGAGATCCTCAGTTTCACATGACACAGTTGTGCTCACCTGAGACACGTGTTGGGGTGTCTGCCTGCCCGGAGTTCCTCAGTTTCCCATGACACAGTTGTGCTCACCTGAGACACGTGTTGGGGTGTCTGCCTGCCCGGAGTTCCTCAGTTTCCCATGACACAGTTGTGCTCACCTGAGACACGTGTTGGGGTGTCTGCCTGCCCGGAGTTCCTCAGTTTCTCATGACACAGTTGTGCTCACCTGAGACACGTGTTGGGGTGTCTGCCTGTCCGGAGTTCCTCAGTTTCTCATGACACAGTTGTGCTCACCTGAGACACGTGTCGGGGTGTCTGCCTGCCCGGAGTTCCTCAGTTTCTCATGACAGTTGTGCTCACCTGAGACACGTGTTGGAGTGTCTGCCTGCCCTGAGTTCCTCAGTTTCTCATGACAGTTGTGCTCACCTGAGACACGTGTTGGGGTGTCTGCCTGCCCGGAGTTCCTCAGTTTCCCATGACACAGTTGTGCTCACCTGAGACACGTGTTGGGGTGTCTGCCTGCCCTGAGTTCCTCAGTTTCTCATGACAGTTGTGCTCACCTGAGACACGTGTTGGGGTGTCTGCCTGCCCGGAGTTCCTCAGTTCCTCATGACACAGTTGTGCTCACCTGAGACACGTGTTGGGGTGTCTGCCTGCTCGGAGGGCCTGCGTCTGGCGCGCCATCTGTGGCGGCGGCTGTTGCTGCTGGCCGCAGTTCCAGGACAGCCGCTTTTGTATGCTGGTGTCACGTGCCTCCTGTCTCTGTTGAGCACACGCGTATGCGTACATGCGTCAGTGTGCAACAGTGGTGATCCGACAGACACCCTTAATCGCTGCTCAGCGGCGAGCAACCACGCTCATCGCTGAGGAAAATGGGGGAAACCACACTCATTACTAAGGAAAATGGGGGAAACCACACTCATCACCAAGGAAAATTGGGAAACCACACTCATCACTAAGGCAAATGGGGAAATCACACTCATCACTAAGGAAAGTGGGGGAAACCACACTCATCACTCATGAAAAACGGGAGAAAACCGCGAGTTATTCCATTGCGCGTTGAATGGCATCAACATTCCGTTCATGCTGAGTGCTAATACATCTATGATCTCTGAAGTTTAACTAACATGGGAATTATGCAGATGATCTTGAAAATACCTGTGACGTATGATCTTGCTCATATCGAAGTTGAATAGAAAGAATGGACAAAGCATCACACCAATCTCAACAATCTCGACCGAGATAATCTCGCTCTGCGTAGTTCATGTCAGCTATATTATGTGGCCTACCTCTTCTACATGACTGAATTCGTACATGCGATTCAGCGCTTCACACTCCCCTTTCTCTACCGCCTGAGCACTGCCAGACACTGCTGCTTAGCGAGTGGAGAAGTAGCACTTCATGTCGCCTAGCCAGTAAAAATGTCGCCTAGCTAGTCACCTTCATGTCGCCTAGCCAGTGAAGAAGTGGCACTGCAGCCTAGCCGGCGGAGAAGTGGCACTACCGACCTTCATGTCGTCGATGGCGCCGGCAGTGTGGTAGCGCCGGTTCTCCAGCCGGTCCCGAGAGTGGCGCCTGCTGCGTGCGTCCACGTCCGTGTCCGCGTCCGCGTCCGCGTCCACGTCCGCGTCTACGTCCTCCACGCCGGTCAGGGACGGCGCTGTGGAGACCAGTCGGCCACTGTGACATTTGGCTGGCGCACACCGACACAGCAGCTGGTGAAGGACCAGCCCCAGCGCAGGGCCAGGGTCACCGGAACTGCAGTGCCAGGAGCAAGGACGCCACAGGGTCAGGGTCACCGGAACCGCAGGTCAGCGTGACCGGCATTGCAGGGTCAGGGCCACCGGCACTGTAGGGTCAGGGTCACAGGCACCGCAGGGCCAGGGTGACCGGCATTGCCGGATCAGGACCACCGACACTGCAGGGTCAGGGTCACAGGCACCGCAAGGTCAGGGTGACCGGCACCGCCGAACCAGGGTGACTGGCATTGCAGGGTCAGGACCACCGGCACCGAAGAGCCAGGGTGACCTGCATCGCCGGACCAGGGTGACCGGCATTGCAGGGTCAGGACCACCGGTACTGCAGGGTCAGGGTCACAGGCACCGCGGGGTCAGGGTGATCGGCATCGCCGGGCCAGGGTGATCGGCATTGCAGGGTCAGGACCACCGGCACTGCAGTCAGGGTCACAGGCACCGCAGGATCATCGGCACCGCAGAGTCATGATCAATACTGCAGGGCGAGGGCCACCGACACGACAGTGTCAGGGTTCACCGCACTACGGGGTCACCGGCATTGCGGGGTCAGGGTCACCGGCACCGCAGGTCACCGGCACCGCAGGGTCAGGGTCAGGGTCAGGGTTAGTAGGACCGCATTATCAGCGGCTGCCAAACAGGTCGACTATCAGGGATGATGAAAAGGCAGCGCTAATGTGGAATATTCAGGACATGGCACTGGAACCGGATTGTGAGTGGTCTTCAGATAGAAACCAGATGGTTTGACTGATTTCACAGTCAATCATATGTGCAAACGTTCAACTCCCAATCCTTTAATCCACACCTCTGTCAGCTCCGAGCCCCTCGCCATCAGCAAGAGCCAAAGCCGGCTCAGTGGTCCTGCACGCTCGGCTCGAGGCCCCCTCCGTCGGCTCAGGGGCCTTCTTTCACGGTTCAGGACACTCCATACGACCAGGGGCCCCTCTTTCGACAGGTTGGGGCTCTTCGATCACGCTAGGGGCCTCTGTGCGGCTTCGACCCCCTCCGTCGGTCCAGGGGTCATTCATGCCGGCTCTGGGATCTCCCCAACGGTCCAAGGTCCTCCAGCGACTAGGGTCCTCTTAGTCAGCGCAGGGGCCCTCCTTAGCGATCTTGATCATCTCCTGTCAGATCAGAGGACATCGTTCAACAGCTTGAGCCTCTCCATTAGGCCAGGGGCCCTTGTACGGCTCGGCCACATCCGTCGGCCCAAGGGCCCTTTCTGACGGCCAGAGGTCCTCTCCGGCAACTGGCCCCCCCTCTGTCATATCAGGGGGCCCTTTGGCAACCCAGGACCTTTCCCGGCAGGTCGGGAGCCCCATTTCAAAAACTTAGGTCCTCCCCATTAGTTCAGGGGCCCTTTCTTCGGCTTCGGCTCCGCCGTCAGCTCAGGAGCCCTTCATATTGGTTCGGGCCCTTTCCGTCAGCCCGGAGGTTCTCTCAACGACCCGAGCCCCATCCGTCAACCTGTAAGCCCTTCACATTAGCTAAGCTCAGGGCCCTCAACATGTTCTCGAGTGCAATATCTGTTGACTTGGGGCCGTCTTCATCGGCGTGGGACCCATTCAGTCAGGCCGGTGCCCCTTTTGTTGGTCCAGGGGCCCTTCACGTCGGCCCAGGGGGCCCGTGGGAGCCCCCTGCTCCGACGCTTTGAGGGACCCGCAAGGGCCGCTCAAGGTGATTGCCTGGAGGGCCCCTTCGGGCGCTCAGGAGGGGGGGGAGGCGGCTGCCCCCTTTGTACCCCCTGGCTACGCCACTGAGCAAAGGTCTTACAGGGCATCAGCAGAACTATCGACGTGAATCTTCTTCCTCACTAACGAGGTAACGCGCGTCGGGAAAAACACTGCCCTCCTCCTCCTAACGAGGTGCGGGAAGTAACGTACACTGCGGAGCCGTCAGGCTGAGTCTGGCCGTGTCAGGCTGAATCTGGCTGTGTCAGGCTGAGTTTGGCTGTGTCGGGTCGGCAGCCAGCTGACAGACGACCGCGCAGACAGTGGCGCCACTGTCAGACACTGGACGGGACCGCCAGTAACAGAGAAGGCTGCACGCCTCCCCACAGCTGCGCACCCACAGGGGGGGGGGGCTGCGCACCCACAGCCACGTGCGACACGAACAGACGCTGAGATCTGGCGGGACCGCCGGTAACAGAGAAGGCTGTACGCCTCCCCCGCAGCTGCGCACCCACAGGGGGGAGGGGATGCGCACCCACAGCCACGTGCGACACGAACAGACGCGGAGATCTGGCGGGACCGCCGGTAACAGAGAAGGCTGCACGCCTCCCCACAGCTGCGCACCCACGGGGAGGGGGGCTGCGCACCCAAAGACACGTGCGACACGAACAGACGCTGAGATCTGGCGGGACCGCCGGTAACAGAGAAGGCTGCACGCCTCCCCCGCAGCTGCGCACCCACGGGGGGGGGCTGCGCACCCACAGCCACGTGCGACACGAACAGACGCGGAGATCTGGCGGGACCGCCGGTAACAGAGAAGGCTGCACGCCTCCCCACAGCTGCGCACCCACGGGGGGGGGGGGGCTGCGCACCCACAGCCACGTGCGACACGAACAGACGCGGAGATCTGGCGGGACCGCCGGTAACAGAGAAGGCTGCACGCCTCCCCGCAGCTGCGCACCCACGGGGGGGGGGCTGCGCACCCACAGCCACGTGCGACACGAACAGACGCTGAGATCTGGCGGGACCGCCGGTAACAGAGAAGGCTGCACGCCTCCCCACAGCTGCGCACCCACAGGGGGGGGGAGGGGGCTGCGCACCCACAGCCACGTGCGACACGAACAGACGCGGAGATCTGGCGGGACCGCCGGTAACAGAGGAAGCAGCGCCACCCTCCCGGATGCTGTGCACCGCAGCCACGTGCGACACAGCCGGCGCTTCCGCTACGAGCCCTCTACTGCCAGGTATTATGCTGGATTGCTAACTTACGCAATGCTAGATCATGCCACAGGCGACTGGCCGCTTCATTCCGCCGATACTTCCTAACGCTTCCTGAGCCTATTACACGAACAGCTTTGATGTTGTGGAAGCATGAACTAGGCGGACTTTACTTAATGCAATGCAGCTGGTGAAGCTGTGGCATGGCACTGGCAGATATCGCTGTGTTAACCATATCCTGGTATAGCCTGCACGGTGCACACACTTTTCCTGGCGAGCTTTGTTTCAAATATGGACCGACGCGTCCGACACCGAACAGCTGCTGATAAATATCGTGGGACTGCCATACAGCGCAATAGGCATGGCAAAGATACACCGCACGATTAAAAAATAATGGTTTTCATTCGGCGTGCGATGTCGAAAAGTAGTGCATCGGGATGTCGAAACTTGTCACAACAGGGTGCGACTTACGATGTTTGTAAGGCATGCAAGCGGTAATTGAGAACAAAAGTGCACTCTCAACAATACGTCTTCGTTGCTTCTCCACGCGTATCCATCACAGGTCTAAAGTTGCCGCCACAACACCGCTTTAAGCACAGAGTGGAAGCCACTGGTGCAAACGCCTAGTAGCAAAATATGAAACGCTTGTGGAAGAGGATGGTGATCGAGTATTCCATAAATGGTATGTTCCACCCATTTCCATGACTAGTCCCGACTAGTCATGTAAGTCTAGACTAGTCCCCGACACACCGGCCTGCCGGTCAGTCCAAAGGCGTCGGAATCCCAGACACACGGCACTGGCTCACCTGCGGCACCAGCGGCTGTGAGTCTGCACATCATGTGTCCATGTAGTTCAGCCTGCATACACACCATGGGTGACCATTCCACATGCCGTGCACACCATGGGTGACCATTCCACATGCCGTGCACACCATGGGTGACCATTCCACATGCCGTGCGCCGCCGGCGATCCCAACTTCCACACCGCACGAGCGCGTCGGACACAGCGACACGAGCAGAAATCAGACGACTGTCACGGCGCAGGCGATGCCACGAACCGTGGCGGCCCTCACCTGGCAGTGAGGTGGCGGCCTGCAGCGGCGGGGGCGGCGGGGGCGGCGGCGCGGGCGGGGGCGGGGGCGGCGGAGAGCTGGTGCCCGTGTCGGCGGTCACGTGACGGGCGCGCGCCAGCGGCTGGTTGCGCGGTGCCGGCTGCACGGCCGAGCTGCGGCGCAGCGTGCGCGGCGACAGCGGCGGGTAGGTGACGCCGCGCTGCGCCGACTGCAGCACGCGCTGCGCCGGCACCGACAGCTGGTGCGCCGGCTCCGACGACAGGTTCGGCAGCGACTGGCCGGCCGGCGCCAGGTGCGTCATCACCGACAGCTGGTTCGGGGTGGAGCCGACAGAGCGCAGCAGCGGCCGCCTGAGGCCAGAGGTCACGTCGGCGGTCAGGTCAAAGGTTGTGTCATCGGTCAGGTCATCGGTTAGGTCAGAGGTCACGTCAGCCGTAAGGCCATAAGTCACTTCAGTGGTCAGGCCAGAGGCCACGTCGGTGGTCAGGTCAGAGGTCACGCCAGCTGTCAGGCCAGAGGTCACATCGGCGGTCAGGTCGGAGGTCACGTCGGCAGTCAGGTCAGAGGTCACGTCAGTGGTCAGGCCAGAGGCCACGTCATAGGTCACGTCGGGGGTCAGACCAGAGGTTGCGTCGGCGGTTAGGTCAGGGGTCACGTCAGCGGTCAGGCCAGAGGCCAAATCGGCGGTCAGGCGGCGACACGTGGCACAAGTGACATCCGGTAACAGTAGCGCTTGTCTGATGAAACGCTCACGAGTGAAACCCTCCCAAACGTCCATGGGTGGATTACCCTCCCCAACGTGCATGACAAGAATGTCATCCCTAACGTTCATGGCAGGAATACCCTCTCTAACGTCCATGGCGGGAATGCCATCCCTAACACCCATGGCAGGAATACCCTCCCTAATGTCTATGTCACCGACAGAAATACTGTCCCTAGCGTTCATGACTGGAATACCCTTCCTATCTCCCATAGCAGGAATACCCTCCTTAGCGCCCATAACATCGACATAAATACCCTCCATCACGTGCATGACAGGAATACCATTCCTAGCGTCCATGAAACGAATATCTTCCGTAGCGCCGATGGCAGGAATACCTTCCCTAACGTTCATAACATGAATACCCTCCCAAACGTCCATGACAGAAATACCTTCCTTAGCGCCCATGGCAGGAATACCCTCCCTAACATCCGTGACAGGAATACTCTCCCTGACATCTGTGGCATTAATACCCTCCTTAGCATCCGTGACAGGAATTCCTTCCTAATGTTCATGGCAGGAACACTCTCTCTATATCGTCTATGGCAGGAATGCCCACCCTACTTACTCCCCATGGCAGTAATACTCTGCCTGGCGTTCATGGCAGCATATCATCCGTAACGTCCATGGTGGGAATATCCTCACTAACATCCGTAACAAGAATACTGCGGAGTGTTAGGAATGCAGTCGTGTCATTTGCAAATGCGTCCACGTTTCCTTGAGCATAGTCCAATGCAAAATTAATACGAGCAGACCGAGAACGAAGGAGCACGCTGAGCTCCATGAGACTTGTGGTTTCTCGGGCACATCGATGTTTATTTACGGTCAGCAAAATGTCTGATCTGGGTATGGACTCGCCTGCCGGCGCCGGGACTGAGGCAGCCCTTCATCCTGATCGACGGCGTGTCTTCCGACGCTGACCGCTCCGCGATGCTGGCACGCTCCTCTGCCGCCGCCAGCGCCGCCCTGGCGGGAATTGACTGTACTGCCAGTGCGCTTGACACGCCGCAAGGGTCGCTGTTGTCCATCGAGCTGCTGCAACGAGACGAAATCGACAACAGCTGTCAGCGCCGAGGTAAGCTAGAAGAATGTATTGCGAGATCAGTTGGCATACTGAGTTCTCACTGCAATTCCCAATGAGCCCGCTTAAAAGATTATCGATAACAGGAGGATTTGCCTACGCGAATCTGAATTCTTCGCTGGCAACATGACTTCAGAGGTTCTCAAACGTGAGACCGGAGAGCCGACCGATCGTGACGTCACCGACCTGTGCGAGTGGATCAGGCTCGGCACCCGACTGGTGCGGCTGCTGCCGCGAGGGCTGCGTGACGTCATCAGGGCGCTGATCGGCAGGTCCAGCTCGTCATCGTCATCGTAGAACACGTACTCCTGGTTGATGGTGGCGAGGCGGGCGTCGCGATACTTCTCCTGCGCCTTCTTTACCCACTCCAGCCAGCTCTGTACACGACACGACGGAAAGTTCAGTGTTGAAGAGGCGACGCGCCATGGACTGTTCCGGCGACCATCAGACCATCGGACCATAGTCATACTCATAGTCATAGTCGTATATTGAGTTCTCCATATTCATGGCTTTTCAACACTCGCGTCAATACATGTATTGACGGATTGATTGACATGTATTCGCGTCAGTTCCTCGAGTGCTCCTACTGGAGATTTCGGAGCGAAACTTAATACTGTTAGCCAATGTAAGGGGGTCAGATGTTGCAAGCAGTCTTCGAACCATGGCCAAATCGCGCTCTTGAAGCATGTTGTCGAACTTCAGCCAATCCAGGGCCTCTAGCGTCGCTGTAATGTGCTCTCGTCGACTTAAGCCAGAGACGATACGTGCGCCGAAATTGATGACCTTTTGAGTTCGGTGTTTCTGAGTTTGTTGTAGCTCCCCAAACAGTCACATTGTAATAGATATGGGGGAAAACCAATGCCTGAACCAGTAACTTTTTCGTTTCGGGGGGAATTTTGTGCCGTAATTTTGACAGCCTGACGAGAACACAGTAGCAGCGGCGAGTTACTTGGGATATCTGTTTTTCCCATGACAAAGCTGAATCTACATAGATGCCGATAATTTTTGTGTGGGATGAGGGCTTGATTTCGTTGTCCCCAAATGTGATAGAGAAGTTTTCGCCCAGTTTCAGACGCCGTTTTTTTTTACAACTATTAGTTCCGTTTTGCTATGGTTGATTTTGAGCCGATTTCGGGTAAACCAAGTTAGAGCCATACTCAAGGTGTGCTCTACTCGTTGTTTTAATACTGCCAAATTTGCCGGGGTGTCTGAGTCCAGAAATTGCACGTCATCAGGCAATCTGTTTTCCGTCTGGGAGATGAGATCCAAGGTCGTTGGTGAAAATCAAATATAATTTTGGGCCACATAGAGAACCTTGAATTTCGCTACTCTTCGCCCGCGACCAATCGGCGTGAGAGATTGGCGATGCTATATGACTCAACGGTCGACGCGTCGTAAAACCAATAACCAAACCAAGAGAACCTTGAATCACACCGTGGGTCACTGGTAGCGCCCCAACGGAGCTGCCCTGAATTGTCTGAGTTCGACCATGCAGCCAATCCCTAAACCAATGATCATCAATGCCGTACCAGCCCATCTTGTCTAACAGCCAACCATGTTCCACAGTGTCAAACGCACGAGACGTATCCGCTGCCAGGAGGGTCGCCACACGACCACAGTCTATACTTGTTGACAGACAATTTACTGTCTCTAACATTGCTGTCTCCGTAGAATGCCTACTTCTAAAACCGTGCTGATTTGGGCACAAAATATGATTATCTTCCAAATACGTGGAAAGCTGGAGACAAACCAATTTTTCGCAAATCTTGCCAACAACGCTCAATATCGATTGAGGACCGGTGGTAGTGCTGGCGCCGAACTTAGCCGCCAGACAATGTGATGTAGACAGCACCGATGCCGACTCTACATGGCCTTACAGCCAGACCGTGTGATGTAGGCAGCACCGAGACCGACTACACAGTCTTACAGCCAGACCATGCGATGTAGACAGCATCGAGACCGACTACACAGTCTTACAGCCAGACCATGCGATGTAGACAGCACCGAGGCCAACTACACAGTCTTACAACCAGACCATATGATGTAGACAGCACCGATACCGACTACACAGTCTTACAACCAGACCATGTGATGTAGACAGCACCGAGACCGACTACACAGTCTTACAACCAGACCATGTGATGTAGACAGCACCGAGACCGACTACACAGTCTTACAACCAGACCATGCGATGCAAACAGCACCGATGCCAACTACACAGTCTTACAGCCAGACCATGTGATGTAGACAGCACCGAGACCGACTACACAGCCCTACAACCAGACCATGCGATGCAAACAGCACCGAGGCCAACTACACAGTCTTACAGTCAGACCATGTGATGTAGGCAGCACCGAGACCGACTCTGCGCGGCCTTACAGTCAGACCATGTGATGTAGGCAGCACCGAGACCGACTCTGCGCGGCCTTACAGCCAGACCACGCCATTTAAACAGCACCGAGATCGACTCTGCTGGTCCTACAGCAAGACCATGGAATTTAGGCAGTATCGACTCTGCACAGCTTCACAACCAGACCACGTAATGTAGACAGCACCGAATCTGCACAGCATTATAGCCAAGCCAGTTAATGTAGACAGCACCGATCACTGGCGCAGGCAGGATGTGTCTATAGGGCCCGACCCCCAAAATGCTATGAAATAAAGAACGCATCCAGCGCGCGAAGCGCGCCGAAAATTTCGGGTTTTGCGGAGTGAAAATCTCAAAATTTATCATATGATCTAGTGCATTTGTGGGTGCTGGGGGGTTCCCACCTTGGTTGCGCCTCTGGCACCGATGCTGTACAGCTTTACAGCCACAGACGAACTTGACTAAAATCACAATATTCGCACCGAATTTGGTGTGAAAACACGGGTTCTGTCGTTATTTATAAAGATGACATCTCACTAACATTAAGAGCTAGCAAACGTACAGAATCCGAAGTACAGCGTTTGGTAATCACAAACTATGGCAAAAATGTGTGTTTTGTATCTTTTGTATTCCACGAAGGTTGTTGATTGTCAACGATTGTGGTAAATATACTGCTTGTGGTAGCATACGTTCTAGGTTGTATGGACTTTGTTGGAGAGCGGTGTCAGAAAAAAAGGTTTGATTTGTTTGTCGACGAAGTTCGTCCGCCGCGAACAGCTGGGGATTTAGCGTGACTCGAGACCCTCAAGGAAGATCGCCAACTCTATCTATATCCCCATATGTAGTGGAACGGGGAGGTAAGGGGTGGACGTGGGGTACCGCCCCTCCCCCCCCCCGAGAAATCCGGAAATTGCCCTCCTGGATCGTTATTGTGGGCGGGGGGGACCTACCACTGACGTCAATGAGTGCCAAATCCAACCCTCCGAGTCCCCCCTCCATCCCACCCTAGTAATGCCCGAGCAATGAGAAATACAGCTGGACTGGGAGAGGGTACGGCAGTATCAGGACGCCCGTCCCTCACACTAACCACGTCAGGTTCTCTACCCATGGTGCTGGTGTTTGCCCTCCCATTGCTTATGCCCTATCATTTTTGATTTCTGCCATATAATATTTATTTTATATCTACCAGACAATTTGTATTTGAGTTAGGTATGTACCAATGAATAAGGATGCGGAGTACTTAAGTTGAAGCCTGTTCCAAACGTAGGTTTTCATGCTTGCATCGCGATGTCAATAATGGAAAGACTGCGATGGAATGCGAGTCTGTTTGCATTTCGATCTGAACTGTTTTTCTCATGAATGATATATGGAATTGAATGACATGTTGTTTTAAATGAAATAGTATGGCTTACATCGCTTGGTGTCATGTATTTTAATTATTCATTATATTTTCATTTGATCATATAATATCACTTCTTCATTATTGGAGATCCATGATATTATTCATGTCTAATTACACTATTTATGGTTACAAACCAAGACATTTGTGACAAGTGATTTACCACAGATTGTAATTTGCAATATTCTATTAACTTCAGACAGCTTGTTGACGAACTGCGTGAGTACAAGAACAGCAGTCAAATATATAGGCTTCAGGCAAGTTAATGTAGACAAAACCGACTCTGCACAGCTTTACAGCCAGACCATGTAATGCAGACAGCACCGACTCTGCACAGCCTCACAGCCAGACCATGCAATGCTGGCAGCACCGACTCTGCACAGCTTGCACGCGCTCACCTTGCACTGCTTGCTCTCGGAGCAGTAGAGTGTGAACGCAGCTGTGGCCGACTGGTACTCGTTGAGGTAGATGCAGAGCAGCGAGGCGTCCTTGGCCGCCTCCTGCACCAGCAGGCGGTCGATGACGTACGGCTGTCGGATGACGCGCACCTTGTCGCCCTTCTTGGTCAGAGGCTTGCAGACCAGCAGCATGTCCGTGAACAGGAAACAGCGCACGTCCACCTGCAGGCACCGCAGTCATCAGGTGAACAGGAAACAGCGCACGTCCACCTGCAGGCACCGCAGTCATTCGGTCAGGTGGACGGTCGTCGGATCAGGGAGGAGGTGGGTCGGTCAGGAAGAGGGTTGGCCGGGTTAGGGAGGAGGACGCTGGGTCAGTGAGGACGTCACTCAGTGAAGGAGGAGGTCGGCCCAGTCGGAGAGGAGGTTGTCGGGTTAGAGACGGGGAACGCCAGGTCAGTGAGGACGTCCCCTGGTGAGGGAGGAGGTCGACCCGGTCGGAGAGGAGGTTGTCGGGTCGGAGAGGAGGTTGTCGGGACAGAAGGGAGGCTGTCGGGTCAGCGAACGTGCTAGCCAGTTTATGTCGGAGTCAATGTCCAACTGTACGTCCGACCTCGGCTGGAGCGTGCAGTCGGCTGACGCGCCAGTTTCGGGTGTGGAAGGCCGGTAGCCGGTAGCCGGGGTGAACCAAGCACTCGGAAAAGCCGATCCATGCGTGCATGATGCTGAGACCAAGCAGAAGATTGGGCGCGTGCACAGCCCGTTGCCGCACCTCTAGGTTGTTGGTCTGCTTGGGCGTCGCACGGCAGAGGGCAGCACTAGCAGAGTGCTGTGTCGAGCTGGTGTCGGCGGCTACTTTTCCATCGATCATCGTCTGATAGAGAAGGAATTTGACGCTGACGTCGAACTGCTTCAGATGCACGCCGTGAAGCACCATGTCATCAATCTTGTCGATTCCAGAAGATGGATTCTTGCTTGCTGATCTCGGATGTCTTGCAGCAATAATCCAGTTTCATTGGTCGACAGAAGCGAGCAGAGGACGGCGTCATATTCTGCCGCACCACGATGGCGCCGGAGGTCAGCTGAGGCGACACAACTGAGGTCAACACAACGTGCCCGTCTTGATGTGGCTCTGCTGTACCGCTCTCATTGTAGTGGCTTTGCCGTGCCGCCCTGCCTGCAATGGCTCTGCTGTACCGCCCTGCTTGCAGTGGCTCTGCTGTACCGCTCTGATTGTAGTGGCTCTGTTGTGCCGCTCTGCCTGCAGTGGCTCTGCTGTACCGCTCTACCTGCAGTGGCTCTGTTGTGCCGCTCTGCTTGCAGTGGCTCTGCTGTGCCACTCTGCCTGCATTGACTCTGTTATGCCGCTCTGCTTGCAGTGGCTCTGTTGTGCCGCTCTGCTTGATGTGGCTCTACTGTACCGCTCTGATTGTAGTGACACTGCTGCACCGCTCTGCCTGTAGTGGCTCTGTTGTGCCACTCTGCCTGTAGTGGCTCTGCTCTGCCGCTCTGCTTGCAGTGGCTCTGCTGTGCCTCTCTAATTGCAGTGGTTCTGCCCGGTCGAGCCGTAATATCCTCACGTGCAGTATTGCTACAACTGGACAGTTGGTCACTTATCCGCCACCTGGCGGATCACCTGCTCCAGCATGGGCATGAGTATGATGGCTGTGTGACCTGGCTGCGACCGGAGAGGAATCTCGGCGCGTGTCGGTGTCATGGCTACATCTGATAGGTAGCATTTCGCTTTAGCTGTCCGTTTGCTGTTGTAAGCCAGCCATATATCAGGCTCCGTTGCCGACAGTCGCACGAACTGCCATAATGACTTAGTGCATTGTCCGTCAACGAAAAGTGCAAGAACTTCATCATCTGTATACTTCTTGGGCTGGATTGGCTGTGCTTGAAACAAGCGTCGTACCTTCGTCGGCCGAGACGGTGTGTCTGCGGTGCGTTTTAGGATGAAGGCCAAATTCTTACGGCCCTCGCTTCGCGCTCTTTTTGTTGCCGCGTGCAGCAGCCCTTCTGGTGTGTGTTTGGTGGGGGATTCGCTGGCTCGTCTTTTAGCCCTTTCACACTTCTCACTGAAGGCCATTGAAGGTCGGCCGCGGGAAGACAGACCCGCCACGAGCGCGGTTGCCTTCCGATTTATCACCTGACCTTTCAGCCATTCCTCATTCTCGATAATAAATCGTCGTGCATGCCTCCCAGACGTATTCCATTTAATTTTCAGTTTGCATATGAACACCTTCAGCTCAACGCTACTCGCTATGAGCTCGTCCCCACCGACTCCAGCAGCTAGCAAGCGCTCTCCAAGTTTGTCGATGGCTGCACAGGTAATTCACCCATGTTCGATTATTGATTGCGCAGACGATCTCCTGCTCGTTTTCGATGTGCCGGATCAGACACAACGGACGGCAGTGACCGCCAACGCAGCGCTACATGAGCCTGGCGCTGCCATCCTGGCCAGCTCGGGTCGCATCCGATGGCTGAGCGTGCAGCCGGCGAGAGTCGAGTCCTTGTAGACCGAGCCTGCCGCCCACCAGTATGCGATGCGCTAGATAGCACACGATACGCTTCGCAGCCCCACTCATCACATGTATATAATTCCAGGGCGGCTGGATGGCAAGGAGCCCTTGTAGGAACTCGAATAACGTGCTGACTGGAGGGATAATTACGCCCACCCCTGAGTGATCGGAAATGTCTGAATTTGCAGGGGGAAACGTTGGATACACTAACAAAATAATTCATGTTCTCGAATATTTTTGAAGAAGTTGTCCGCCGCACCGCAATAAGAACATTCTTAAAACGGTTCCTGACGCCTTAAAATCGTAGAAATGTACACCGGAATATTTAGTTTCCATAAAAATATATTACGAGCTACGGCAATCGAGAGGAGAGGCTGAGAGAAGCCCAAAAATCGACTTATAGGGGCGTGGACATAAGATATATGCGAGAACAATGAATTTTGCTGGATCCTTTGACAAGGGTCTTGATTTCTAAAAAAAAATCATAAGGGAGGGGGCTGAAGGAAAAACATGAAGGTAATGGGCGGGCCAAATTAGATTGGGTGGGGGCACACTCCATAGGATCCCATGTTAAAAGTTAAAATTATTGGAAGGGTGGGGGGGAGAGAAGCCAGCATTGAGGGGGCACTTGCCCTCTCAAAATTATGTAAAACAACACCCCTTCCCCTTGATGCCGTTGGACCACACATTCAAAATCCAAAGAAGGTTCCGTCCTGATCTGCTCCAACTTACTCCGGCCGAGAGCAGGGGCAGCTTGGGGTAGCACAAATGTGGCGCTGAAGATACATTTGCGAAGCGCTTTGTGACTGCCTCAAATTTGTTGTGTTTTAATTTGAAAGTGTTCCTGCAGCTTGCTGATCCTAACCTAAAATTACCGTCTTACCATCAATGGTAGGACGGTAATTTTATGTTACACAATAATCCAAGATTAACTTCGAACCGCAATGATAGCTTATCCCATACAATATCGCGTAATGGTTCAATGCAAGTTTCGAACATCTGCGTCATATATGTAACCATGATACAAGCATAAACAGCTGATTTATACCTCCAAGTTGCTCCAAACGTTCCAGCGCTCGTTTTTCACCGAGCCTGCTCCGAAATGCTCCAAGCTGTTCCAAGCTGGGTACGTTCCAAGTTGCCCTACTCTTTTTTTGGAGCAGGGTGAGGAACAGACTCTATATTTCTGCTACGAGCGCCGCCTATAGTACTGAAGTCATATAATGATATACCGACATCTGTCCGAAAGTCACCTGCCTAGTTACATTCTTCGCCGTTAGATGACAGGCTGATTGGTAAGGATGTATAATAATGCTGTATAAAACGATTTCGCGCAAATATGCGCAACCACACTTGATTACTAATGATAATGTTTGTCTAACCGCCACGTTGACCATAAATTGAGGGTGAACTCGGTGAAAGGTTTCTTTTTGTAAATATCTTTCTGAACATACATTTCTTTAAAACTGTTGTCCCTGAACATATAGGTCGACAAAGCAGTCCATAAACACATATAAAGAAAGTTGTGATCAAATAAAGACGCCTGTGCACTCCAAGTGCAACGAGATTGATGAAGCAAACTAACGTGTGTAAATGCATCGTCAGGATAAGAATATTTGAGCGCCCGAAGTTGTAGGCATCAGATAAAAAAAATTTTTGTATACGCAATCGAGGTGAAAAACATTCTTCAAGTTTGACTAGTCATGTCAGTTAAAAATGGTGCAACACGCAAAAATAAGTGCCATGTTTGGATTTTATGGCCGAGTTTGCGTCTGATTACGGACTCTGGACTGTCTCA
Source organism: Ashinkailepas kermadecensis (assembly GCA_034440615.1). Taxonomy (NCBI): domain Eukaryota; kingdom Metazoa; phylum Arthropoda; class Thecostraca; family Neolepadidae; genus Ashinkailepas; species Ashinkailepas kermadecensis. The sequence continues at coordinate 52,905 of JAOTOM010005086.1, forward strand.
GCCAGCTTGATTTTACGATTAAAGTCGGTTTTTAAGGGCTTCTGGTCCATCGTACGGCGGCTATCAAGCTGAGTTGTGCTTTAACTTCGGTGGCAAATTGCATCCACTTCGAAATGATTTGTGTCGTTCCTCCGCAGATATTTTCTGTGAGCCATATTTGTATCTGCATATTAAATCTTGGTTGACCCTCGCCCGTGCACGGCATCTGTCCGCCTTCGCCAGTGCAAGGGGAGGGGGTTGTGCATTGCGCAACTCCCCAAGCGTTTTCGAACGGGTAGAGCCAGCGACATGGCACGTAGCGGAACGCATGGCACACCACGTGACACGATCTCTCGATTGAAGCTGAATTTTATAATTCCGAACATTGATTTAATTCCCCGGTTAGCTTAAAGGTAATTTATTTTCGACCAAAAATGGGAATTTTTATGCTTAATCGTTTCTTGTGTGAAAGCAATGCATGATGTGCTGAAATGCTCAACAGAGTATTCTTCATTCAGCATGTCGGGATAGATAGATGCGCCTTACGACATCTCCATCCATATGGCAATGGTCAGATGAGTTGAAGTGTTAACCTTGCGTTGGAAATTTCCGAAATAGTGTCACGAAAAAAACTATGCTATAATACCTGGAGACAAAATGGACACCAAACTCAGTATCGACGCAAACATGAATCCCAGAGTGACCAGAAGCAAACAGGTCGTCCGAGGTCGAGTTAAGTTAATGACTTCGAATCACATCGAAGTGGTCCCTTACAAACAGGTCGTCCGAGGTCGAGTTAAGTTAATGACTTCGAATCGCATCGAAGTGGTCCCTTACAAACAGGTCGTCCGAGGTCGAGTTAAGTTAATGACTTCGAATCGCATCGAAGTGGTCCCTTAAAAATGTCTCAGTTAAGACTTCGAATCACATGAATTCCCTTAAAAAAATAATTTATGCAAGCATGCTGGCTGAGCTGCCATCATCCTAAAGCATCCGTCACTGGTCATTTGGAGGCAATACGCGATATTAATTGCGGATAATTATTGATGTTTGCGAAAAAACGGCATATGTTTTCACATATAACGCCACAGTTCAGGGGCCTGACAGGACATCCTTGTCTGGAACCCCATGGTCGGCAAAGGATGTCACACCAGCTACACCAAGACAAGGATGTCACACCAGCTACCCCAAAAAAAGGATTTCACCCCCACCACCCCAAAAAAAAGGATAAAAAACCAACAAAAAAAAAAAAAAAAAAAAAAAAAAAAAAAAAAAAAAAAAAAAAAAAAAAAAAAAAAAAAAAAAAAAAAAGCTACACCAAGAAAAGGATGTCACACCAGCTACACCAAGACAAGGATGTCACACCAGCTACACCAAGACAAGGATGTCACACCAGCTACACCAAGAAAAGGATGTCACACCAGCTACACCAAGACAAGGATGTCACACCAGCTACACCAAGACAAGGATGTCACACCAGCTACACCAAGACAAGGATGTCACACCAGCTACACCAAGACAAGGATGTCACACCAGCTACACCAAGACAAGGATGTCACACCAGCTACACCAAGACAAGGCGTGCTGACATGCGCCATTTTCTGTGGTCGCGGAAAAACCTTAGGGGTTGCAGCAACCCATTGCACTGGCGAGAGTTAGCAGATAAACGGCATGCAATACAAGTTGTTGGACGAGCACATACCACAGGTAGGAGGGCTATGGATCATGATAGCTTCATTTCAACTACTATTCTCATCACACCGTCATTTTGCACCCAGAGGGACGCCTTTCCCACTCAGAGGGGTGCCTTTGGCTGACAAATTAAAGGTGGGGTGCACTCGAGCGTCCTGGAGGGCACCATTTCCAGTCAAACGAGCTCCACCTCTCCACGGGAGGCGGGGGGGGGAACATGCCAGAGTGTCTCCCTCATCCGTCCTGGATCTGCCAGAGTGTCTCCCTCGCCCGTCCTGGATCTGCCAGAGTGTTTCTCTCACCCGTCCTGGATCTGCCAGGGTGTCTCCCTCACCCGTCCTGGATCTGCCAGAGTGTCTCCCTCACCCGGCCTGGATCTGCCAGAGTGTCTCCCTCACCCACCCTGGATCTGCCAGAGATTCTCCCTCACCCGTCCTGGATCTGCCAGTGTCTCCCTCACCCGTCCTGGATCAGCCAGTGTCTCCCTCACCCGTCCAGGATCTGCCAGAGTGTCTCTCTCACCCGCCCTAGATCTGCCAGAGTGTCTCCCTCACCCGTCCTGGATCTGCCAGAGTGTCTCCCTCACGCACCCTGGATCTGCCAGTGTCTCCCTCACCCGTCCTGGATCTGCCAGAGTGTCTCCCTCACCCGTCCTGGATCTGCCAGAGTGTTTCTCTCACCCGTCCTGGATCTGCCAGAGCGTCTCCCTCACCCGTCCTGGATCTGCCAGAGTGTCTCCCTCACCCGCCCTGGATCTGCCAGTGTGCTGGACTTGACGTCGTGACATATCAGGCTGTCACCAGCGGCCGGCCCCGTCACAACGCCCAGCCTACAGCAGCGTGACGGGCGTGTTAATGGGCTGGCGTCACGCTACCCGGACCTGTGACGGTCAGCGGCGTCACGGATCCAGAGCAGCAAATAACGCGCGCACTATTCGAGTGACTCTGAAGTGCAGCACTTGTGGTACATAGATGCGCGCAACACTCCAGTACGGAGCAGTTGAATGCTTCAAGTTGAGGGGCACCAATTCAGTGTCACAGTTGGGCTGTTGAATGCAGTAATGTGCTATGATACCACACGTTCACTTGTATAACGACTCACTTGGTTGACAGGTGGAACTTTATATGTGTGTGGGGATGCACGTGCACCCCAACTTGAAAACTCGCATCACAACTTTTCTTTAAGCGAAATTGAATCGCTGATTGTTCGGTATCTGCGAACGGCATTCAGATGCAAATGAAAAACATTAAATAGGAGCCAAATGCTGTAAAATAATGCGCTAAATACAGTTTGGACATTCTAAGTTCTGTTTTGACTGTGACAATTTCAGAGTGAACTTCCCTCCCCTTCCACTGCTGCTGTGCATCCCTGAACACTGCCATAGGCTCACCGGAGGGGGGGCAGGGGGCCCGCCCCCCCCATGAGACCAAAGTGCCCTTTTGGCCAAAAGTGCCCTTTTGACCGAAAAGTGCCCTCTTGGCCGGAATGTACCAAATTTAGCCCAAAAATCACCTGCCTTATGTGCCCCGCCTGTGCCAAAGGTGCCCTTTGTTATTGCATAATGCATGCAGGCTGCATGTTTTTGGAAATATTATTGTAAATACAAGGGTTCGGTGCTATAACATATAACGTGTCCCATGGAAAATTCACGCCCCCCCCGGTCAGCAAACCTTCCAGTGTGCCCCGGGGGCCGCAAAGTGCCCTTTTGGAGCCGGTCAAGTGCCCTTTTGGAGCCGGCCAAGTGCCCTTTTCGGTCCGGGCCCCCCCCCATGGAAAAATCCTGGGTGCGCGCCTGAACACTGCGATACAGTTTCGCTCCTGGTTCGGTGGGATCAATACCTCACGAGCCTCTTTTCGCTTAGGGCCCCGCGCTGAGCATGTTGAAATATTTGCCCATGCATTACCGAAGGAAATTCAGAGGAAAAGTGAGACGTGACTCGTCAAACGAATAATAGACGGCAAGGTTGAGCAGCTCAACCAAGCCATACATTGGTCTGGTTGGCTACACTGGTCTGGTAGGTAGGCTAGCTAGGATACATTGGTCTGGTAATCTGGAGTCTATTCGATACTCCCTGATGGTCGCATCGTCACTGAGGAATGTGCGGCTAATGCCACTGTCTGCCGGGAACGTGGATCTCACGCCACTATGTCAGCACTGGTGCGATGGAAGGCAGCTGGTCAGGAGTTGCGCGCTGGTGCCCACTCGTGTCACGGTGAGGGCCGCACTCGACCGTATGCCACTGTCTGCCGGGAACGTGGATCTCACGCCACTATGTCAGCACTGGTGCGATGGAAGGCAGCTGGTCAGGAGTTGCGCGCTGGTGCCCACTCGTGTCACGGTGAGGGCCGCACTCGACCGTGGGCCACCAGCTGGCTACCACAGCAGCCACAGCAACCATAGCAGCCACAGCAGCCACAACAGCCACAGCAGCCACAGCAACCACAGCATCCACAATATCCACAGCAGCCACAACAGCCACAGGTGCCGCAGGTGCCACAGCTGCCACACCTGCCCCGCTCCTCCGTCTTGGCCGCACAACAACCGCTCGCAGCGCACGGCCATGACCTCGATAGCATCAAATTTGCCGCTGAGATTGGACACTGTCAGTTGAGCACACACAGAGTGGCAACACAGCCGACCACCAGATCAGATCAGCGCCGATGAATGACAACAGACCTTCCGACCACCAGATCAGATCAGATCAGATCAGATCAGACACCGGATCAGATCAGACAGCAGACCTTCCGACCAGATCAGGTCAGCGTGGACCCGCCGACCAGATCAGAACAGCGCCGATAAACCAGCTCCGAAGCGCAACGCCGCCGGCTTTCCTCCCGTTGGCTTCAGGTCGCGATCGATAGTGATCAGGCTGGTGTGCGACTGTTAAGCTGGGCGTACGGCCGCCAAGCACGGTGTGCAGCTCGCTCGGCGTGCTTGCTTGCCGCTGAGTGCGAAGAGGAGCGCACTCGGTGCGCGCAGCGCAAGTCCACCTCCCATATTGCACACTGCGCTTTTTGTCTTACGTGGCAATGCGGTGGAAAACATTAAAGAAAGAAAATGCTCACGTCGGCCCCATCGCCGATCATCGCGCAAGAATAATTTCAGACTGTACGCTCTTGAGCCGTCTAAAAATGAGAAACGTCGGTGACAGCGACAAGCGCAATTGATGCGACTACATGAGGACCATATAGAGCTTTGCCTTCGCGCCCAAACACGGGGGATGGGTGATGGTGCTATAGCCCCTCTTAGCGTCAAGAGATGGACGAGGGGATCACAGCGGCTGGGCCGGGTATGGACAAATATGAACATGGAATAGGTAGTTCCACTTGAAAAACATATATGCTCTTTCAATGAGCTATACCACTCAACCAATGAACCTCTTTTTCGTGAATTAACTATATTTCGTAGAATATCGAATTTGGCATCTGACATTAATATAAGGCACTGTGTGGAAGAACCGCAATCACCCCCTCGAGAGAACCCATGGTGGACCGGCTTTCGCCCTTCATGCCGCAAAACCTTGGGAACGGCCTTGAATCATCACTGCCACCACTACCTGGAAACTAATCTCACGGTGACGCCCTCTAGGACCAATCAAACGGAATTTTCGAAACTCCGCATGGCTCGTTGGAGCTCTCTGGATCCGCAACTTCCACCAATGGCCCCCTACTTTAGCATACATTTCTGGCGACACTCCTGAATCAACGCCTTCACCACCTTTAAAATCGCTCATGGCGTCCCTGAATCAGCACCTCACAGTCGCTCAGTCCTCCCAGTCACGTCTTCACAGTCGCTCGCGCCGGCGCTCCTCGCCCCACCCGCGCCTCTGGTGCTAGTCCTTGCTTGTGGACGTGTGTGACGTTCAGTGAGAGGGAGTTCGAGCAACGTGATCCGACTCTAGCCGTGGACGACGACCGGTCTGCCTATCGACAACTTTCCTGTTCCGACGGACGACGACCGGTCTGCCTGTCGACAACTTTCCTGTTCCGACAGACGACGACCGGTCTGCCTGTCGACGACTTGCCTGTTCTGACGGACGACGACGGTGCCTGCATCATCGTCTTCTATCTAATCATGGGACTGATGCGTGTTCCCAGTCACCGCGACTTGCTGCGGCTCGCTGTGCTGCTGGCTGTTGTGCGCGCGCGCGTGCTGGTTGCCGCCCCCGCTGTTCGCCTGCCCCCGTCTGCCTACACCCAGCACTCGATCCGCGCCTGTCTGAGTGACCTTGGGGGCAGGCGCGCGTCCGGTGCTCGGAAGCAGGGGAGCAAACGTGTCGGACGCCGAGGGAGGCACCCGCGGCCCGCTTCCTGTTTTGAACTCATTGTTGGCGTGCTTAATATCCAAAGCAGAAGGTCAATTTACGAGGCATTTCGAAGTTTTGTTTGATAGATCTTAGAAGGCGTCACCCAAGATTAGTTTCGAGGTAGTGGTGGCAATGATGATCCAGGGCCGTTTCCAAAGTTTTGTGGCACGATGGACGAAATAAGTACGACATCATAATAAGTACAACACCATGTGCTTGACTGAAACCGGGCTGAAACCTGCGACGCCCAACGGATTATTGCTGCTGCCTGAGTACCAGCTGTACCGGGCCGATCGCCCCGACAAGCGAGGGTACGGCGGAGTGGCGCTGGCTGCCAGGGACGGCATCAGCGCGTCTCCTCTGAAGAACACCACGGCTGCCAACTATCCCAACAGCAAGCTGGAGACGTGGACGTTGGCCAAGCCAGACGGTGAGCGCCAGTTCATCGTGTGCACAACATACCGTACACCCAGACGGAATGTGGCCGACCTGAAAGCGGACTTGCCAGATCTGGAGGCACAATTTCAACGTGTGATTGTGGACTACCTCATGTCGAAACTTTTCATGTGCGGAGATTTGAATTGTGACTGGCGCAAACCAGACTCAGACCCCGGCAGGCGTGCGCTAACTGATTTTATTTCCGAATATTTGTTATCTCAGTGTGTGACCTCGCCGACATATTCGACTGGCTCTCTTCTTGACGTGATTGCCACCAACTGCCGTGCCATTGTGAAGCACTGCCGTACACAATTTTGTAGCTTTAGTCCGCGTAGATTTGTCCATGTTTGTCGATATGCCGAGATCAAGACCGAACTCTGGACTGTTCGCTCTCGATCCTTGCAGATCCGAACGTTCATGATTGTTTTCGGGCCGATTGGAGTTCTCTTTTTGCATGTTGCGATAGTTGACAGCTGTGGTGATCTTCAGAGGAGAAGCGCTGATGTCGTCCCTGGCAGCTTGCGCCACTCCGCCGTACCCTCGCTTTCCCTTCGTCACGCTCAAGTGGGACAGTTTTCTGGCCGCCTTTTTGCCCATCATTGACATCCATGCTCCCATCAGGACAATCCAAATCAGGAATCCTAGTGTCCGGTGATGTCGGATTGAACAGAAGCTTTAATGTGTCGCTGCCGTGGTGCGCTGGCGATCTGTGGCCACCAGGAGGGAGTACAGAGACACCAACCGAGCTGTACTGTCTGTAATTAGGCGTGACAGCCACCACGACAGCCACCACGACAGCCACCACGACAGCCACCAGCCACCACGTGACTGGGCGTGACAGCCACCAGCCACCAGCCACCACGACAGCCACCAGCCACCACGACAGCCACCACGACAGCCACCAGCCACCACGTGACTGGGCGTGACAGCCACCACGACAGCCACCAGCCACCACGTGACTGGGCGTGACAGCCACCACGACAGCCACCAGCCACCACGACAGCCACCAGCCACCACGTGACTGGGCGTGACAGCCACCACGACAGCCACCAGCCACCACGACAGCCACCAGCCACCACGTGACTGGGCGTGACAGCCACCACGACAGCCACCAGCCACCACGACAGCCACCACGACAGCCACCAGCCACCACGTGACTGGGCGTGACAGCCACCACGACAGCCACCAGCCACCACGTGACTGGGCGTGACAGCCACCACGACAGCCACCAGCCACCACGACAGCCACCAGCCACCACGTGACTGGGCGTGACAGCCACCACGACGTTGAGCGGCGCACCGGTGAGGACGGGCGGAGGTCGATGTGGCGCCATATCAGGTCATTTGTCGGTACCAAGCAGGCCATTCGTAAGCTGCCAAACGCGACGGCTGATGACCTTAACCGATTTTCTTTGTGGGGCCCGCGCGTAACTGGAGAGTTTAGGAGTGTGGGAGCGGCACCAAATTTTCCTGCCGTTCGTCCCGTGTCGGTGCCTATGCGTTCACGCTGATGCCGTTGTCGCCATCTAGGCTGCGGGCTGTCGTTTCGGGGATTAACGGCTCGGCGGCCTGTGGTGAGGACGCATCAGCATTTACATGTTCAGGGCTGTGGCATAGCCAGGATTTGGTACAGGGGGGGGCGAACATCTGAAGATGACCCTCACCGACAGAGGGCCCCCTCTTCAATTTTCCGAAAGTCCTCGGATTTCGGTAAGTTTATTTCCGAAGGGCTCCTATGCTTATTCTAAGATATATATATATATATATATATATATATATATATATATATATATATATATATATATATATATATATATATATATATATATATATATATACACACACACATATATATATATATATATATATATATACACACACACATATATATATATATATATATATATATATATATATATATGGCTAAACATGTCGGAAAATAAGCTATTCCGCCTTGATGGGGCTTATACAAGACCTGAAATCGAGGTCAAACAGTCTGGTAAAGACGAGTAAGAAAAACAAAGGATTTAGCTGCCAACAATAGCCAAAAACGAAACCCTATTGAGGAGAATAAATCGATACATCTCTAATGAAGACATTAATTTGATTAGCTTGAGTAAAATCATGAATGCTCATTTCCATGGAGACAACCGCTTATTTCAGTTATTATCTACGTTCAGACATAGTTTAATAGGGAGGGTGGTCATGAAAACGGTGGGCCCCACATTGTTTTGCCATTTCAACATCGTCATGTTTTCTCTCAAAATGAGGCATGAATACCAGTTGGGAGAAACAAGTACAAGATTTGGGGCCAGGGGAAGGACAAGCAGCATGCCTGAGCAACTATGCTCAACACAGCACCCGGCAACATATTTTTGCTTTCTTTTTGCTTTCTTTTTGCTTAGCCGGTGTCACCTGAGTCCAAGGCGAAGCAACCAGTACCGCTGGAGCGACCGTTTCTGCTGGAGCAGCGGTGATCGGGCCACCGGGACGGCTGTGGCCGCTTTGGCGGTCGTCGCCGCCAGGACGGCTGTGGCCGTTGGGGAGCCTTGCCACAGAGGCGGTCGCCGCCGCTGAGGTGGAGGTGGGTGACCTTTCCAGTCCTTGGCAGCATTTATTGATCTCAAGGATATCTTATCTCTGAGGCTGGCCCTCAGTTTTCCTCGCACCCATCCCCAGTTCTCAAGGATTCTGTTTGCTGTCAGGGGGCCCCGATCCCTCAGGTGCCCATCCGAAAGCTCAGAAAAATCCCAGTTCAATCCTATCTGGCTCTCAGGAAACCTATTCATCCACCGGAAGCCCTTTCCGACTTGCATGGGCCATTCCCAGACCTCGCTAAACCTGTCTGGCTTTCAGGGGAATCCTGCAGCTCTGAGACAGGCCTCACAATTTCTAGCAAACATCGCCAGCTCTCAGAACTCTCCGTAGCTCTTAGTTTGCTAAGTTCATCAGCTCTGTTCATCCCTCGGTATTCCTGCCAGAAGATGGGAAAAATTCTGGGCAAAATCTTTGGGTGATCAGATTCGGAGAAGATAAATCGTCCTTCTGTTTCTAACATCATATCTGCTGTATTTCTCAGTAAGCTTCGAGTACTTTTTGTCAAAAGTACCATTCGATGTTTCTGTGAGAAAACGAGAGTATAATTTTATGGGTAGGATAATGTTTTTGGTGGCAACAACCTAGGAGGTAACAATTCCAAACCTGATTGGCTTGCCACAAACGTTAAAAAAGAAGACTGCTTCATTTATCTACCGTGATGTCTGGTAGCTCTGCTTTATGGAGAATATTTGTTCAGGTAAATTGGCCAGCGGCGAATTTAGTATGAGCTCTTAGAAGGTACAGCGGTTTAGTTTTTACGATGTTGTTTTTGTTACAATGTTTTTTTTTCTCAAATACAGATGAACTACAACGCAGGTCTAAGTACGTTTGCATGGATGTGGTCCAGTTTTTCATCTTATTTTGCACATAGGCGCATCCAAGGATGACTTTTGATGGGGCAGGTGGGCATGACAAAACCTATCTTAGACCGAAATGTGACAAAATCTACAGAAAGGTTAAAACGTTCGGATATAAAGTTATCCTTTTCGCATTTGAACCAACTTGGCTACGCCAGAAATAAAAAAACGATCGAAAATACAAAAAGGGGATGCTTTACACTGCCCCAGGTCCTCCTCGAGCATGATAGCTGGAGGTTGTGTCCCTCTCCAATCATGCCCGTACCCCCTACCACAGGCCCGTACCATACCAAAGGCCTCTCCAATTGCTTTAGCATTGCTGGGCGATGAGGCGGAGTCCTGCGGACTCGGATGGTGGTTCCGCAACCACCAGTGGACACCCCTTCCCCAGACAACATGCGTCATTAGTGAAGCCATGCACTGCCGGCATCGTGAAAAAAATTACTATTTGAACTTATTTGCCTTCATGGTACCTCCATTAAATGGCTACCTGGATTCGCCTATGATGAAATCGCATATCATAAGACGAGAAGTCATCGCACACAATTGAAAAATCGGTATATCTGATCATGTCGATGTGGTTTACGGTAAGTATATCTAAAAAACCACATGCATGGAATTTCCCCGCTTACTCGTGTCCAGGCACAGCATATCACATCCGTTTGAATCTATTCAAATGGCTTTTATAATTGCAAGTCAACCAATGCAAGTTGGTACCAATGCATCCAGGTAACTAACACAACTGGCAAGTGCTGATTTCACAAAAAGATAAATTCCAGTTTCCAAAAGCATACCCCCAATTCAGAATGTCCTGCAAACGCTAATGAATTCCGGAATTGTAAATGTTGGACTTCCAATGAACGCCCTATCGATTGGCTATCGTCCCATATTAGTTAGCACAAAATTGGTTCATAAATATAGAAGCTATAGCAAAACCAAACATGTAAGCCCTTACCGCTGCCGTTTTACCGAATGCATCCGCCACTAACAAAATGCTCTAAATTTTAGTTGATTACAATACAGTTCAGGCTACGGCGAATCAAATGCTATTTTCCGCGAGCACATAGAACCAACAGTCTTCCAAATATCAATGGGGTGAATAAGCCTCCCATCTGAGACTTCGCCGTTGCCTTATGGGTACAGAAATGGGGCTAAGCATTGGAGAGTATCGTCAAAACAGTAAGGTAAGCACCACTTAGCTCCTTCCATGCACAACTTCTAGGTCTGTGATCGGGGAAGTGTATTTATGGGCCTTTCAAATATTCAAGCCACCCAGCGTGCATTGGACGCAGCGAGGAAGCTGTTAGACTTTGCCGCAGCACACCAATGCAATGCGGCACACCATGCATGCTCCTAGCCTGACTGTGCGTGGTTTTATATTCTTTCTGGGGACGGGTTCGGGCCACAAATATTGATATAAGCCCCTTCGCCTCCATGATGTCGTGTCCACAATGCTAAACTGCATCAACACAAAGCCCAATGGGAAACACTTGTCCGTGTCCTCCGCTGAATAAGTTTTTTTTTATCGGTCAGCACAAGCAAGACCTTCCAATACCTTAATGGATCATTACAGGAGCAAACTAGTGAGATGGCGCTAGTAGTCAACTGTCCTGTCGCTCGGCGGTCTTAATAATCGCGCTGTGTAGTTCCTGTATTCAGTGGACTGTTATATTTGGCGATTGCAGACATGTAACTAAGGGAGAGGGGGCGGTGGATACCTCGTTGGGCTCCCTTGAACACGTGACCTGTTACCTGTACCTGTTGCTACCTGCTGGGATTAATTCGCCAACTCCGGTCATAGGTACATACCATTGGCATTTGCTTTGTATTTAGCCGGGGGCTGCACAGGAAGGGGAGGGGAGTCTGACTAGCCCTGATAAAAATTTGAAAGCTTTTTGCAATGGCATGGCATGGCAAAAAGCCTGGAACATGGCATTTTTCTTGCCATGTGCCACTTCTTTTCTTTAAACTTTTGGTTTTACATGGCTCAAGCTAGCACCAAGATGGTGCTGCTAGTCTAGTTGCCTCGCTTCTCAATGCACTCATCTTCTCAGCTTTTCAGCTTTACACCCAGACGCTGTAAAATTTCTTGTGATGAGCTCGTGTTTCAGCTCATCTTCTGTCAGATGGCCAAAATTTGCAATGTTATTACTTCACGCTATCGCCGGTCAGGGGAGGGGGGGCAGGGGGCACTGGGAACAGATGTACCCCAGGAAAAGGTTGCACCCCTCTGGCTGGGAAAGGTCGGGTTCATAAAGGCTCGAATACACCCCACCCCCTCCTCGCTCAACACACTTATCCCAGTAAAAAAACGTCCCTCTTAGAGGAAAAGGCACCTCTTCGAGACGAAAAACTTCCTTCAGTATGGTCGCGTGCACATTGACCGTCCCCCCCCCCTCCCCACATACTCCCGCTCAACGTATTTTTCCTCCGAAGGCACCCCTTCAAGGAAATATGCCCACCCACGGATAATAATTTCTGGATCCTGCCGTCGGATCCCACTAAATCCCATCGCATACATCCCGGCCTTTCCTCTGCTGTATCGCACGCAGCCGGGGCTTCCGGCAGGACAGCTGCTGCCAGCGCTCTTGGCGGCAGGGTTTCCGCTGGAATGATCTATTCAGCCCAAGTTTTCATTCAATGAGCAGGATGCGCCACCCCCGCACTCGCTTTCATAAAACGACGCCGATGCCAGCCAGACAAATTCTGAAACCTTCCGACAAAATGGTGGAGCAACAAAAGGTTGCCAACTTTACCAATGTTATGCGTATTTTTAAGTGTGTAGGCACGAAAGTGACAAGGAATCAACAGAGGGAACACGATGCATGGCGACACGTTTCGCTGTATTTGCTTTATCGACGGCCGCGGGTGAATGTCGTCTTCCCATTTTGTTGTTTTGATAACTGGCATTTCAGCACTTATTTCATAGTATGTGTGTGTATGGATATAGTGATATATATTTCATTAAAGCACATCCACTCAACCGATGGCTGTTATTATGCAGGCTGGAAGTCGAAAGATCAGTTGACTACCGAACCGGAAGGGATTTGGAGAGTTGAGAATTTCTCGTTTCACTCACTGCAGCCGACGGACGCTGACTCAATAGACTGCGACAAGGGCATCGGTGCATGTAGAGATCGAAATGTAAAGACCAGAACTTAAGAATGGAATAGTAGTTTGACATCGAGGAAATGGAATGATGATACTCGACGGAACTCTCATTTAATATTCGCGCAATCCGACGGAACATTTGCTGCCAGGGGTTCCTGGCAGCAAATTCTCCAAAATTGCTCTGTTGGCGGCATATAACGCGAACATTAGGTCTCGCCTTGAGTATTGCTCCGTCATCTGGGCAGGCGCAGCCACAACACATCTGACCAGGATTGATAGGGTAGAACATACATTTTTAATGTGGCTTGCTCAACACTGTAGTGCCACACCTCGACCGGAATCTCTACAATATCAGGACCTTCTTCGCTTTTATAACATGACGTCTGTGTCCACTCGTTGCGTACAATCCGACATCATGTTTTTACGAAACGTTTTATGTGGCAGGATGGACTCATCAGTGTTATTGCAGAACTTTGGATTATGTGTCCCAGTCAGGAGAAATAGGCAACCTGTTTTATTTCATGTACCGTATGCACGTGTAGAAACCGTTAGATGTGGCTTATTTAACAGATTATTAAGAGAAACGAACACATTTTTAGCGATAACACCAAGTGCGGACATATTCACGAACCCGCTGAATGCTTTTAAGACGCAGGTGGTCAGATACTGTGCTGCGTCACTCGCTCACATCTGAGCCGCGGAGCCATCGGGCATCGATGCAGTTCTGACAGCCGTTTACCTGTTTGACCTGAAAACTGTTCACCTGTTCTGTTTACATTTTTTTAAGCTAATGACTTCTCCTGTAAAGGGCACAATATGCTGTTGGAGATTGTGGACAATAGACAATAAACATCAATTATAAGAACGGCGGTGGGTCCCGTATCGTGAATGACATAAGTCCACACAGCCACCGCGACACCCGGTGTCGACCCGGCTGGTGGCATTAACCAGACCGAGGCAGGCGGCTGAGATGACATGTCCTCTCTACAGCCGGTAGACGGCTGTTGAGGCCGTCTGACCTTCAGTGCGGCGCCCCAAGGTCACAGCAGCGGCCGGCCGTGACGGCACAAAACGCCGCCGGCCATCGATTGGTGCCCCACGGGGTCGCCAGGGCCAAGGGGGTCGGTGGGGCTCGGATGAAGCGCACGGCTCAGCGGGGTCGGAGAGGCGGCAAGAGAGTTCAATGGATTTGTCCGACACTGATAGCAATGGAATCTGCAGTCGGGGAAGATGAAAAAGTTTCATCAGTTGGTCGCAGATGGGAGAAGTTGAGGAATTCAGTTCTCGATCAGTGAGCAATTTCAGAGATGAGCAGTCCAAGAGCTGATGCTCTACTGCATTCATCAGGTATTTCTGTGACGGTGGTGTAGTGGGTGATAATTGGGTTGCTGATCAATAATGATCGCAAGTAGGGCATCAATTCTGAGGAACAAGATTCCGGATACGCAAGCTCACACGGCTACCGAATGCAGATAGGTGCGAAACCTAGGACGAATCCGGTACACTGTAAAGAAGGTATCGACATTTCTGTTGAACGTCCAACTGGGGCTGACAATCCGACAAAACAAACCCAAAGCAAAGCTAGGCCTCTGCCACGAACAACGCCCGCTGTCCTGAAGCATCCCCGCAGGTTTCTTGGCTGATCTTCATTCATCATAGTCTTGTTATCATAGAGCAAAAGAGGCCCTTCCTAAATTTCTGAAGATTTCTGTGGCGCTGGAATGACTCCTGAGTGTAAGATGTGATTTGTTCACCCGAGCAATGTAACACCGGGCGGAAACACTTTCAGCCAGGACAATTTAGGCAGGATCCCTGCTGGAGGGGATCGGATAATGTTGCTAGATTGCGAACTGGTAAAGCCAGCCAAAGAACCTTGGGTTCTCTTACGGTGCATTCAACTGCTAGGTCATATAGCATCGCTAACCTCTAACGCCGATTGTTCACGGGTGGACTCGGTAATTCCGCCGGTTGCGAGATTCGAAGCCACAATCTTGAGATCAAGAGTCAAGCACCGTACCGACTGTGCTGCCGCGGCCCGTGTGAACTTATTCTTGAGCTAGAATTCCGTCATTTCCACCCGTGAAAGTACCCGCGCTCAACAGTCGGTGCCATATTTGGGATCTATCCAACCGTACGGCGCGAATAAAGGTCACGACACCAGCTGCGCGAGCCACCACAGCGCCACTCAAGGTCACGGCGCCAGCTGATCGGAGCCACGACAGCGCCACTCAAGGTCACGGCGCCAGCTGGACGGAGCCACAACAGCGCCACTCAAGGTCACGGCGCCAGCTGGACGGAGCCACGACAGCGCCACTCAAGGTCACGGCGCCAGCTGGACGGAGCCACGACAGCGCCACTCAAGGTCACGGCGCTAGTTGGACGGAGCCACGACAGCGCCACTCAAGGTCACGGCGCCAGCTGGACGGAGCCACAACAGCGCCACTCAAGGTCACGGCGCTAGTTGGACGGAGCCACTCAAGGTCCACCAGCGGCACTCAAGGTCAGAACGCCGGTTGGACGGAGCCACCACAGCGCCAATCAAGAAGCCACCTGCTGCGCTTCACAACTTGCGAGGACAATTTTGAAGCGCTCGCTGTCGGTGGACAGCTCACCTTGGAGGTGATGTGGTCGCGTAGTTTGAGCTCTCCCTCGAAGAGCAGGTAGCGCCGGTGCGACTCGCTGCAGCCCGGCATGGTCGAGGTGAGGTCCAGACACAGGTGGGGGCGTAACGCGCGCTCCAGCTCGTCATCCTTGGTGTCCTGTGGAGACCAGACACAGGTGCCAGCCACGATTGGTGCCCCATGGGGTCGCCAGGGCCAAGGGGGTCGGTGGGGCTCGGATGAAGCGCACGGTGCAGCGGGGTCGGAGAGGCGGCAAAAGAGTTCAATGGATTTGTCCGACACTGATAGCAATGGAATCTGCAGTCGGGGAAGATGAAATGGTTTGAACGAAAAAGGGAAAAGCTGGAGCGCGCGTAACGCGCGCTCCAGCTCGTCGTCCTTGGTGTCCTGTTGAGATCAGACACAGTTGGGGGCGTAACACGCGCTCCAGTTCTTCATCCTTGGTGTGCTGTCGAGGTCATAATCACCGATGCAGGTACTTCTCGCATTCATAGAGGTACGCGTATTTATTGCTTACGATGCGTGAGGCGCGTGATACTTGACGTTTTGCACGTTAACATATGAGGTCAATGTGCTGCGGCTATCAACATGCCAGTACACATTCGAGGGAGGTAAGGACATATCAAGGGGCAACGGATGTTCTGCAGCAGCCCGAGGTGCGATCCGCGACAAGTGATGCCTGCCCGTCGTGGGGAACAAGGGCAGGGGTTCCACGATTAGGCTGGAAATGATCTAGCTATTAACTGTGAGCGAGGCTGATGGGACAGGAGCGGGGTTGTGCACATTATTCACACATACAGCTGTTTCAATGCCAACAATAACGATTGCAACCGGTCAGGACCCTATCGGTGTGAAGAAGAAGAAGAAGAACCTTGGGTTCTTTTACGACGCATTCAACAGCTAGGCTATATGGCTTCGCCAACCTCTCACGCCGATTGGTCGCGGGTGGACTCGGTAAATCCCGTCGGTCGTGAGATTCGAACCCACAATCTTGCGATCAAGATTCCGACGCTCTACAAACTGAGCTGCCGCGGCCCCACTTTGTACCTGGAGCTCACCGATAGCACCACAGGTCGGGTGAAGTAAAAAGAGTTTGAATATTTCTGAACCATTGCTTAGCTCTAAAAATGTTTGTCAAGCAGCTCGTATGAGTAAATGCAAATTAAAATGGCACGCACCGCCATTTGTATTGTTCATATGCATGTGACCAAATCAAGTTCAGGTGCATTGAGGTCACTCTGCATTTGCATAAAACTGCTGCACGCGATGCACACTTAACAACAAAACACGCACTGTATATAAACACCGCTGTTATATGGTCGAATATGAACAAAAAAGAGCTGAAACCCCTCCCAGTTCAACAATGACTATATATTCAGCAATGCCTATACGTAACGCTATATTATGATGCCTTTACTTGGGTTCCTATTACATGTAATAATCAAGGACTACTCCAGATAAAATTGGGTGTTGATTTGGAAATCAACCTGCATGTTTATCCTAGCAAAGTTGGAAAAGTACATTTTCAGCAACATTTCGAAAATTTGGAAAACAACCCAGATCATCAAATGGGTCCAGGAATAGTGCATGGCCATGTCCTGGATAATTGGTGCGTGCCAAATCCACAAATAAGCAATTTGTTGTCAAGGTAACGAAGCACTTACGAAAGAGGAGAAAATCACGCATGCAATTCATACAAGCGCTTAACCTATGATGACCTTGAATCAGGTCATGGGTGTATTTGATTGACTGATATACCTAACGACATGATAGCTATATCTAAATGAGTTCTCAGACGCGTGCATTTCTTCATTTTAGCCTCCAATTAATCGGGAAATTAGTGAGGATATATTGGTATCCGCAAGCAACTTAATGACGGCGAATTAACCTGATTTGAAACGATCTCCGACACCAAAATTTATCAAGAATAGCCTAGATGCTCATTTGAAGGTTCACAAAACTTGAATCCTCTGGCAGCAGCGGTTCCGGCGCTATACAGGATAAGCTCAAGGGAGGAAATTCCGGGACATTTTTGGCCCGCAGGTACTCGCGGGTTACTGCAGGTCTCTTACCTAATCCTGGTTATCTCGGTCCAGACCAAAATTTCCGTAATCTTCCTCCGAGTTTGACCAAACTTTTGCTTTCATTTCATTTGTTACGACGCCATCTTCCCTATATACTGATGCATCTAAAATGACGGAGCATCCTCATCCTTCAAAGAGGTATTGATTGCCTTTGAAAACTCACTCTTTGCTGTAATGCACCAGCCTGCTATTTTTTCTAAAGGAGGAAAGTTCAGAATGTATCGCTGTTAAAATGATTTAGATGACCTTGAAGAAAAATGAAAGCCACAATTTGCAGCTATTTTCTCCATGTTATACTGACCATACAGATATAACAATTCCAATGCCCTATTCTTTGTTTCCTGTTCAGTACATGTATAGATTCTCTCGCCATGAAAGCATCGACTTAGGCTAAATTTGTACGTTTTCTGGAGACCACTGGAACATGTCTTATGCCTTCAAAAGCACAATACATGGCTACTATTTATACACATATTCATAAATAACCACACAATTAAGGCAAGCATATCCTAAGCAATATGAATGGCTATGCTCATGCAAGCGGTACAAAAGATTGGCAAGAACTGAGTTGAGGGACATTGCTGGCCCCACCACTTCAAGCTAACATCGCACCAGCATGCTAAATTACCAGGATTTGATAGGGCAGCTGCAGAATGATAGGTGAGCACACTACCAATCTAAAACCTTCCTACCCACATTATCACGAGGCTGATGTTAGCGTAATAGACATTGAGCAAAGCCAAGTGACAGCTGGAATCGGCCGGATCCGACTGAGAGACTGAGGTGGCGCGTGGCGTGCCAGCCCACACCAAAGTGGCGGGTTGGCGGCCACCGCTGCACCAGCCAGTGGCCGCGCGGGCCTAATCTCAGCTGACTGAGGCTGCCAGGTCTGAAGTGGTCTGGTGCTAGCCGTCCCGGACGTGTCACAAAGCTGCCGCCTCCAGCACGCGACACAAACCACTGGACGCAAACAGCTGGCCGAGTGCGACGTTTCGCGTCTGCTCTGCTGCATGCGGCCAACGGGAAGGCTGACATTGTGTCACAGAGGCTGACAAAGAGGCTGACAGCGGCTGTGCCGTCAGCAACAGGGTGCGGCTCACCACGGCTACCCCTGCCCACCACGGCTACCCCTGCCCGACATGGCTACTCCTGTCTACCATGGCTACTCCTGCCCACCATGGCTACCTCTCCCCACCGTGGTTACCCTTGCCCATCATGGCTACCTCTGCCCACCATGACTACCCATGCCCGACATGGCTACTCATGCCTACAATGGCTACTCCTGCCCACCATGGATACCCTGTTCACCATGACTACTCCTGTCCGCCATGGATACCATGCTCACCATGGCTACCCCTGCCAACCATGGCTACCCCGACCAACCATGGCTACCCCGGCCCACCATGGCTACCCATGTTCACCATGGCTACCTCTGTCCACCATGGATACCCTGCCCACCATGGCTACTTCTGCCATCCATGGCTACCCCTGCCCACCACAGCTACCCCTGTCCACCATGGCTACCCATGCCCATCATGGCTACCCCTACCATCCATGGCTACCCCTGACCACCACAGCTACCCATGCCCATCATAGCTATCCATGCCCATCGTACACACTTTCGTTAGCGAGTGTGCGACATTTTCGAACGTGCCAAGTATGCTACGGAGAGTCCCAAGATAACACCCGGTCCACTCGTGTGTGGGCGAAAGTTCCCATATGCATATCGTCTTGACGCTATTAGCATGCAAATTTAGTCCTCTTTTGTGCAGCCGTGAATCGCTGCATATGGTGTCGATATGCACTGTCACGCCGACAGGGGTGTCGATATGCACGGTCACGCCGACAGAGGTGTCGATATGCACGGTCACGCCGACAGGGGTGTCGATATGTACTGTCACGCCGACAGAGGTGTCGATATGCACTGTCACGCCGACAGGGGTGTCGATATGCACGGTCACGCCGACAGGGGTGTCGATATGTACTGTCACGCCGACAGAGGTGTCGATATGCACGGTCACGCCGACAGGGGTGTCGATATGTACTGTCACGCCGACAGAGGTGTCGATATGCACGGTCACGCCGACAGGGGTGTCGATATGTACTGTCACGCCGACAGAGGTGTCGATATGCACGGTCACGCCGACAGAGGTGTCGATATGCACGGTCACGCCGACAGGGGTGTCGATATGTACTGTCACGCCGACAGAGGTGTAGATATGCACTGTCACGCCGACAGGAGTGTCGATATGCCCGGTCATGCCGACAGGAGTGTCGATATGCACGGTCACGCCGACAGGGGTGTAGATATGCACTGTCACATCGACAGGAGTGTCGATATGCCCGGTCATGCCGACAGGAGTGTCGATATGCCCGGTCATGCCGACAGGAGTGTCGATATGCACGGTCACGCCGACAGGGGTGTAGATATGCACTGTCACATCGACAGGAGTGTCGATATGCCCGGTCATGCCGACAGGAGTGTCGATATGCACGGTCACGCCGACAGGAGTGTCGATATGCCCGGTCACGCCGACAGGAGTGTCGATATGCACGGTCACGCCGACAGGAGTGTCGATATGCCCGGTCACGCCGACAGGAGTGTCGATATGCCCGGTCATGCCGACAGGGGTGTCGATATGCACGGTCACGCCGACAGGGGTGTAGATATGCACTGTCACGCCGACAGGGGTGTAGATATGCACTGTCACGCCGACAGGGGTGTCGATATGCACGGTCACGCCGACAGGGGTGTAGATATGCACTGTCACGCCGACAGGGGTGTAGATATGCACTGTCACGCCGACAAAGGTGTCGAAATGTACGGTCACGCCGACAGGGGTGTCGAAATGTACGGTCACGCCGGCAGTGGCGCCTCGGAGGTGGCCAGTGTCGGCAGTGGCGCCCCGGAGGTGGTCAGTGTCGGCAGTGGCCGCACCATCCACAGTGTCAACGCTGTCCGCAATTTCCACACCGTCCACAGTGTCTACGTTGTCCACACCATCCATAGTGTCCACGCAGTGTCCACAGTGCTAGTGTTGTGCACAGTGTCCAGACTGTCGACTGTGTCTACAGTGTCCACATCGTCCACCCACACTGTCCACATTATCCACACTGTCCACATTATCCACACTGCCCACATTATTCACAGTGCCAAAATTATCCACCCTGTCCACATTATCCACACTGTCCACATTATCCACACTGTCCACATTATCCGCACTGTCCACATTATCCACATTGTCCACATTATCCACACTGCCCACATTATCCACACAGTCCACATTATCCACACTGTTTACACTGTGCACAGTGTCCACACTGCACACAGTGTCCACAGGTTCAGTCTCCACAGGTTCCTGTCTGTAGCCGCAGTCCTCCTTACCACGCAGTCGTAGCTGTCGATCCTGTTGATGATCTGACTGAGACGCTCCTGTTCGTGTCGACTCCGCAGTGATCCATCCACGCCGCCCACGAGCATGTCCACGTCATGGATCTGCGGCCAATCACATGTCAGTGACGTCACGTGAAGCTCTCGTCAGCTGTGTCGTGTGAGCTGTCAACTGCGTGTCTCGCACTGGGCGATTCCAGAAGCGCCTTTCCAACTTGTCTAACTCGTCTGCGCGGAGCAGCTTAGAACACTGCGAAATTTTAATAACAAAATGAACATTGAATAGCTTCAAGCTCATGGCTCGCACTATAACCATATTCAGACGTTGAAATGTGCTTAATGTGTTCTAGCATGTGTTTGATTCCGATATGAGTGGTATTTGCTTGACATTCGCCCAGCATAAGGGGAGAAGCAACTCGTCACTGTCGCGTCTCTATCTGGCGACTGGCAGTTTCATGCCTACCATCTCGGGCACGGTTCCAGTGACGTGCGCCACCACTATGGAACCCCAGTGTCCGGCACGCGCCTGTCGCTGTCGTCCGATTACCATCAGCAGGCACGGCGCTCAGCACAGCTATTTGTGATGCTGTTTTGCCCATCTCCATTAGAAAAGCCTGAGCTGCGCTTGCTGTGTGCGGTGTCGCTGTGTCGCATTCCTGCGCATTTCTGCTCTGGTGTCTATTGGTGACAATAGTGTGACATTCGATGTGTGCACGGAGCGAATTACGGAGCTCAAACGGCTTGTGGTGTGGTCGGTTGCCGTGGCCCTGTTGCCATGGGCAGCTCTAATCACCACTGCGCGCTAAATGTTCCCGCTAATCCTGTGCTGATCCGTTTGTGTCTCCAGGCTCTGCGCTCTGTCGTCAGCAATATTGCCGACACATTCTAGCCAACATGTGGCGTCTGACTCTGACGTCTGGCGCCTCTGACTGACTATCTCTGACTGACTGTCTCTGACCCTGTCTCTGGCACTCTATTTCTGACTCTCTGTCTCTGACACTCTGTCTCTGACACTCTGTCTCTGACACTCTGTCTCTGACACTCTGTCTCTGACACTCTGTCTCTGACACTCTGTCTCTGACACTCTGTCTCTGACACTCTGTCTCTGACACTCTGTCTCTGACACTCTGTCTCTGACACTCTGTCTCTGACACTCTGTCTCTGACACTCTGTCTCTGACACTCTGTCTCTGACACTCTGTCTCTGACACTCTGTCTCTGACACTCTGTCTCTGACACTCTGTCTCTGACACTCTGTCTCTGACACTCTGTCTGAAACTCTGTCTCCGACACTCTGTCTCTGACACTCTGTCTCTGACACTCTGTCTCTGACACTCTGTCTCTGACACTCTGTCTCTGACACTCTGTCTCTGACACTCTGTCTCTGACACTCTGTATCTGACACTGTCTCTGACACTCTCTCTCTGACACTCTGTCTGTCTCTGTCTCTGACTCTATCTCTGACTCTGTCTCTAACTCTGTCTCTGACTCTATCTCTGACTCTATCTCTAACTCTGTCTCTGACTCTGTCTTTGCCTTGGCCTCTGTCTCTGACGTCTGACTCGTCGAGACGCGTCATTTTCTTCATTCAGAGACGTCATTTTTGTCATTCAGAAGTTCCCCAAATCACTAACGCCTCCAATCATCGCCCAATTTCTATCGTACCCACCATTGGCGAAACTACTGGGTGTGTGGCGTGCGAACGATCGCTCCACAACTAGGTTGCTGATGGCCGATTATCGCCGCATCAGTGCCGGCCCAGATGGCCCCCTCCGCAGATACTGCTCTCTCCCTACTGACGCCGACTGCATGCTCAGCTACTTCCGAACCAACGTGACACCAAGCTTTTATCTATGCTCGATGGTTCGAAATGATTTGATGTAATTGGTCATAATTGGCCGCCTCAGAAGCCAACGCTGCACGATGTCGATGCGCGATGGTTGCGCAGCCATTGTCAACTGGTCGGATGGCCAAGTCTCTCCCGTGGCCACGTTCTGGCCGAACCGGGTCTGAACAGCATCAGCACCCATCAGACAACGGCACCCGCGCCTGCGGCCGTGTTCTGTGCATGTGATCGACATGCCGTTGTGAAAAGACGACGCCAGGGGCGTTCAGTAGGCTGAGGAGGTCGAAATGCATGCTTTATTCAGGCATAAAGAGAACAATGTGCAGATACCTGCTGTGAGTTTTCCACCTGACTTCAACGTAAGCCGACCTCAGCTAAACCTCTTGGCCGTGTGCTGCTGTGCCTATGCCCCGGCAGAATATGCTCTCAGGATCCGCCATCATTTTTGACCCAACGAATATATCATGATCCATGGATCTTTATTTCTGAAAATTATTGAGGGGAGGGGGGGGCAGGGGAGGAAATACATGGAGGCAATGGGAGAGCCTAAATGGATTGTGGAGCCCACCCCACAGGGTCCCATGTTAAAAATTGAAATTACTTGGTGGTAAGCTAACATGGCTTACCCCCAAGGCAGGCCCTCTCAGAATAATGCAAATGGACACCCACAACAGGATACATGCTCAAAATTGAACTTCGACTGTCTCGACAACTTTCCCCAGGTATTCCATTTGGTATTAGTTACCATACAAAACCTTAAATGTTCTTGAATCGATGAATTGTCAGTGTAAATGGAGCCGGCAAAGGTACCAGCTTAGACCGGAGACGAGACATACGTAGCGTGCATGTGAACCCCCAGCTATGTCCACAGGGCACCGGTACACAGGGCGAGCATGTGAACCTCCAGCTATGTCCACAGGGCACCGGTCCACAGGGCGAGCATGTGAACCCCCAGCTATGTCCACAGGGCACCGGTCCACAGGGCGAGCATGTGAACCTCCAGCTATGTCCACAGGGCACCGGTACACAGGGCGAGCATGTGAACCCCCAGCTATGTCCACAGGGCACCGGTCCACAGGGCGAGCATGTGAACCCCCAGCTATGTCCACAGGGCACCGGTCCACAGGGCGAGCATGTGAACCCCCAGCTATGTCCACAGGGCACCGGTCCACAGGGCGAGCATGTGAACCCCCAGCTATGTCCACAGGGCACCGGTCCACAGGGCGAAGCATGTGAACCCCACAGCTATGTCCACAGGGCACCGGTACACAGGGCGAGCATGTGAACCCCCAGCTATGTCCACAGGGCACCGGTACACAGGGCGAGCATGTGAACCCCCAGCTATGTCCACAGGGCACCGGTACACAGGGCGGCAGCATGTGAACCCCCAGCTATGTCCACAGGGCACCGGTACACAGGGCGAGCATGTGAACCCCCAGCTATGTCCACAGGGCACCGGTACACAGGGCGAGCATGTGAACCCCCAGCTATGTCCACAGGGCACCGGTACACAGGGCGAGCATGTGAACCCCCAGCTATGTCCACAGGGCACCGGTACACAGGGCGAGCATGTGAACCCCCAGCTATGTCCACAGGGCACCGGTACACAGGGCGAGCATGTGAACCCCCAGCTATGTCCACAGGGCACCGGTACACAGGGCGAGCATGTGAACCCCCAGCTATGTCCACAGGGCACCGGTACACAGGGCGAGCATGTGAACCCCCAGCTATGTCCACAGGGCACCGGTACACAGGGCGAGCATGTGAACCCCCAGCTATGTCCACAGGGCACCGGTCCACAGGGCGAGCAGGCGAAGCCCCAGTTTTGTCCCCAGGGCACCAGTCTACAGGGCGAGCAGGCGACGAGCTTAACCCCCAGCCAACTATTTCTTCTCATCAACGATGCCCATCTTTTCGGGACCACTGCAGCGTTCCACTCATAGCCGTATGATCCCCCTAGTCATATATCTAACCCTAGGTGGGTTCTCTATCCCAAGTCCCAAAATATCCATCCTACCCATTTCCATCTATCCCACCCCGTCCACTATCCACCACTCGGGAACCGCCCTGTATAATGCACATCTTGTTTCCCAATGTCACACTTGCAACGCAGGCCTAACCAGCGTTACGTCCAAAACGCCGTCTGTCATATAGCATGCCTAATCTGCCCACACAAAACCAACAACACCACACACGTTTGGAAAACAAGGCGCAGCGTCAGACAACGCTTCAGCGAACACCTCAGGGACGCAATAAATAAAGCCCAGAATGCTCCTTTAGGTGATCACAGGCGCACCGACCATCCGTACGATACGACACCATCACAATCTGTCAGATGTGAGCATACCGACCATCTGTACGATACGACACCATCATAATCTGTCAGATGTGAGCATACCGACCATCGTACGATACGACACCATCATAATCTGTCAGATGTGAGCATACCGACCATCGTACGATACGACACCATCATAATCTGTCAGATGTGAGCATACCGACCATCCGTACGATACGACACCATCATAATCTGTCAGATGTGAGCATACCGACCATCCGTACGATACGACACCATCATAATCTGTCAGATGTGAGCATACCGACCATCCGTACGATACGACACCATCATAATCTGTCAGATGTGAGCATACCGACCATCCGTACGATACGACACCATCATAATCTGTCAGATGTGAGCATACCGACCATCCGTACGATACGACACCATCATAATCTGTCAGATGTGAGCATACCGACCATCGTACGATACGACACCATCATAATCTGTCAGATGTGAGCATACCGACCATCCGTACGATACGACACCATCATAATCTGTCAGATGTGAGCATCTTTTGGAATTGCAGCGACGCAAACAAACTGAAAATGCATCGACAATTCACCATCCAGTTCATAGAAACTAGGAACCGCGTAAGCCTCCCTGGACACGCAAACTTCATCCTGGCGCACACTCACACCGATGGCATACAATCCACCATCAACTGCTGACGGCAATGAGGATACATCGGCATCACCGACACCATCCACACACCATCCCCTCTGAACACAAACGCACAGATCCAGACAAGTAAACCCACACCCATGCTCATCGGATATCGTCATCGTTTCCAGGCATCACCGCCATCGCCATCGCCATCGTTACGTCTCGGCATCACCGTACGACGACTGGCCAGTAAAATTGCGAATTAATCAATTATAAATGAACTGAAAATATTCCCCCTCTTTGCCTGAAATATGTCCAGAAGAACATGTGGAATAGGGCTTCTGAAGTAATATCTTCTAGAAGGGCAGTCTTTATGCCTTGAAATATTTTCTTCCTTTTGTGGTTTCAGCACCCTCGTAAATTTGCACCACGAAAGCACTCCAGCTAGCCGTCGGAGCCGGCTCAGTGACCACAGACTCGAGCAGGGAGCTCACGTTCACCTTGCAGCGATCCCAAAGCACTGCGATTAAATGCCAAGACTGGGCAACTTGGCGTCTCAATAAATGTCTAAGCTGCCAACTGAGCCGAGCAAGCGTATCGGACGGAGGCGCTACGTGTCCACCTAATTCGACATTTGGGCCAGCGCCACCAAGCGTATCGGACGGAGGCGCCACGTGTCCACCTAATTCGACATTTGGGCCAGCGCCACCAAGCGTATCGGACGGAGGCGCCACGTGTCCACCTAATGCGACATTTGGGCCAGCGCCACCAAGCGTATCGGACGGAGGCGCCACGTGTCCACCTAATTCGACATTTGGGCCAGCGCCACCAAGCGTATCGGACGGAGGCGCCACGTGTCCACCTAATGCGACATTTGGGCCAGCGCCACCAAGCGTATCGGACGGAGGCGCCACGTGTCCACCTAATGCGACATTTGGGCCAGCGCCACCAAGCGTATCGGACGGAGGCGCTACGTGTCCACCTAATGCGACATTTGGGCCAGCGCCACCAAGCGTATCGGACGGAGGCGCCACGTGTCCACCTAATGCGACATTTGGGCCAGCGCCACCAAGCGTATCGGACGGAGGCGCTACGTGTCCACCTAATGCGACATTTGGGCCAGCGCCACCAAGTGTATCGGACGGAGGCGCTACGTGTCCACCTAATGCGACATTTGGGCCAGCGCCACCAAGCGTATCGGACGGAGGCGCCACGTGTCCACCTAATTCGACATTTGGGCCAGCGCCACCAAGCGTATCGGACGGAGGCGCTACGTGTCCACCTAATTCGACATTTGGGCCAGCGCCACCAAGCGTATCGGACGGAGGCGCTACGTGTCCACCTAATGCGACATTTGGGCCAGCGCCACCAAGTGTATCGGACGGAGGCGCTACGTGTCCACCTAATGCGACATTTGGGCCAGCGCCACCAAGCGTATCGGACGGAGGCGCCACGTGTCCACCTAATTCGACATTTGGGCCAGCGCCACCAAGCGTATCGGACGGAGGCGCCACGTGTCCACCTAATGCGACATTTGGGCCAGCGCCACCAAGCGTATCGGACGGAGGCGCCACGTGTCCACCTAATTCGACATTTGGGCCAGCGCCACCAAGCGTATCGGACGGAGGCGCCACGTGTCCACCTAATGCGACATTTGGGCCAGCGCCACCAAGTGAGGAATCAATTCGATTAGGGTATCAGGAGAGAAGGACGGCCGGCAGGCTGATTGAAAGGATTATTTGAACTTCAGGTTGATTGCGGAGACAATAACACATTTGCTCCAAACAAAGTCGGTGCGCACAGCACAAGAGCTGGGCGTGAAGCCGATCAGTCTCCACGTGCCACAAGCTCTTCCTGCTTCTCAAGATCCCTCGCCGACTGAAGCTCTCCACGGACATATTCCTTATGCACATACCTCAATAATGACCATATGCCCGATATGCTTCAGAGCATTCGGAGCTCTATGGTGGATATTTGACAGGAACGGCAGAAAATACAACGGTAGGACATCGCTATCACTTATGAGCTTATTCAGTCAATACATGTTCTACTCAGCCAGCGAGCCGACGGCACGCAATGCCTGCTATGAGTTACCTATCTGACTTCGACTTCATTTTTTTGTGTAATTGGCTTATGCTTTGTGATGAATCGTTGAGTGATGTCCCTGGACAGAAGCTTGGCGGACTTTCTGTGCGCACAGTGCGCGAGTGTGACCCAGTTCTCTGTGATTCACTATGCTGACGCAGAGCAAGTCGCATCCATCCGCAATGGAACTGTCTAAAGGCGTTTTAGTATACACAAATATACCTGCATGCATGTGCGATGCAGCGGTGCCATCCTCAGCGGCCATCAGTACTGTTGGACCGAAACAAATCATAGCCGTAGCTGACGTGACTGATCAGCGACGATATTATCACTGAGTGCCTTTGTTCGCGGTGAGGCACCATCTGCCTTCCAAGACATTCTGGGCTGAACAATATCAGTCGGACACATGGGACCGAAAACTGGCATACTTGTTACCACGTCACGGCAGCCCTCGGCATCTCAAGTGCGCCAACTGTCGTCAACAAGAGATGCAACTCTAACCAGATGAGCCGCAGAATCCGACAAAGCTCGTCTGATTCAGTTGGGCTAGGCTCGACACGAACCGGGATGACAATGCGATTTTCGGAAGCTTGGTTCGCGCCAACGTCTATTGCTGGTGCGCTCGACACAAAGCACAACATCTCAACTGAAACAACCCGGTGCGGGTGCTCGTATTGCGCCCCGATTCACACCTGCGCCCACCGACGATGTTCCCTACATAGTTAGTCTGCAGCTTGCAGATGTTCTTCATGGACAGAGCAGGCCCTGACAGTCAACCGATGACCTTTGCTGTGGCCAATGGTCCTTCCCCCAGCGGCCAAAACCTATTAACAGCTGACACGTTATTCAGACTGTAAATTGGATTATATAACTATAAAAACAGTTTCACTTTCTCTTCTACTTGCGAGTTCACTGGATACTTCATTTGTTAGTGTGGCATCGTTGGTTAGTGTGACAGCGTTGGTCAGTGTGACAGCGTTGGTCAGTGTGGCGGCGTTGGTCAGTGTGGCGGCGTTGGTCAGTGTGATAGCGTTGGTCAGTGTGGCGGCGTTGGTCAGTGTGGCGGCGTTGGTCAGTGTGGCGACGTTGGTCAGTGTGGCGGCGTTGGTCAGTGTGGCGGCGTTGGTCAGTGTGGCGGCGTTGGTCAGTGTGGCATCGTTGGTTAGTGTGACAGCGTTGGTCAGTGTGACAGCGTTGGTCAGTGTGGCGATGTTGGTCAGTGTGGCGGCGTTGGTCAGTGTGATAGCGTTGGTCAGTGTGGCGACGTTGGGCAGCGTGGCGACGTTGGTCAGTGTGGTGGCGTTGGTCAGTGTGACAGCGTTGGTCAGTGTGGTGGCGTTGACCAGTGTGGCGACGTTGGTCAGTGTGGCGGCGTTGGTCGGCGTGGCGACGTTGGTCAGTGTGGCGGCGTTGGTCAGTGTGACAGCGTTGGTCAGTGTGGTGGCGTTGGTCAGTGTGGCGGCGTTGGTCAGTGTGGCGGCGTTGGTCGGTGTGGCGACGTTGGTCAGTGTGGCGGCGTTGGTCAGTGTGGCGGCGTTGGTCAGTGTGGCGGCGTTGGTCAGTGTGGCGGCGTTGGTCAGTGTGGCGGCGTTGGTCAGTGTGGTGGCGTTGGTCAGTGTGGCGGCGTTGGTCAGTGTGGTGGCGTTGGTCAGTGTGGCGGTGTTGGTCAGTGTGACAGCGTTGGTCAGTGTGGCGACGTTGGTCAGTGCGGTGGCGTTGGTCAGTATGACAGCGTTGGTAAGTGTGATAGCGTTGGTCAGTGTGGCGGCGTTGGCCAGTGTGGCGACGTTGCTCAGTGTGGCGGTGTTGGTCAGTGTAGCGTTGGTCAGTGTGGTGACGTTGGTCAGTGTGACAGCGTTGGTCAGTGTGGCAACGTTGGTCAGTGTGGCGACGTTGGACAGTGTGACAGCGTTGGTCAGTGTGGCGGTGTTGGTCAGTGTGGCGGTGTTGGTCAGTGTGGCGGCATTGGTCAGTGTGGCGACGTTGGACAGTGTGGTGGCGTTGGTCAGTGTGGCGACGTTGGTCAGTGTGGCGGCGTTGGTCAGTGTGACAGCGTTGGTCAGTGTGGCGTTGGTCAGTGTGGTGGCGTTGGTCAGTGTGGCGACGTTGGACAGTGTGACAGCGTTGGTCAGTGTGGCGACGTTGGACAGTGTGACAGCGTTGGTCAGTGTGGTGGCGTTGGTCAGTGTGGCGACGTTGGTCAGTGTGGCGGCGTTGGTCAGTGTGGTGTTGGTCAGTGTGGTGGCGTTGGTCAGTGTGACAGCGTTGGTCAGTGTGGCGACGTTGGACAGTGTGACAGCGTTGGTCAGTGTGGCGGTGTTGGCCAGTGTGGCGGCGTTGGCCAGTGTGGCGGCGTTGGTCAGTGTGACAGCGTTGGTCAGTGTGGCGGCGTTGGCCAGTGTGGCGGCGTTGGTCAGTGTGGCGACGTTGGTCAGTGTGGCGTTGGTCAGTGTGGTGGCGTTGGTCAGTGTGGCGACGTTGGACAGTGTGACAGCGTTGGTCAGTGTGGCGACGTTGGACAGTGTGGCATCGTTGGTTAGTGTGACAGCGTTGGTCAGTGTGGCGTTGGTCAGTGTGGCGGCGTTGGTCAGTGTGGCGACGTTGGTCAGTGTGGCGGCGTTGGTCAGTGTGGCGACGTTTGCCAGTGTGGCGGCGTTGGTCAGTGTGACAGCGTTGGTCAGTGTGGCGACGTTGGTCAGTGCGGTGGCGTTGGTCAGTATGACAGCGTTGGTAAGTGTGATAGCGTTGGTCAGTGTGGCGGCGTTGGTCAGTGTGGCGACGTTGGTCAGTGCGGTGGCGTTGGTCAGTATGACAGCGTTGGTAAGTGTGATAGCGTTGGTCAGTGTGACAGCGTTGGTCAGTGTGGCGGCGTTGGCCAGTGTGGCGGCGTTGGTCAGTGTGGCGACGTTGGTCAGTGTGGCGGTGTTGGCCAGTGTGGCGGCGTTGGTCAGTATGGTGGCGTTGGCCAGTGTGGTGGCGTTGGTCAGTGCGACAGCGTTGGTCAGTGTGACGGTGGGTGTGAAGGTGGGGTGGGAGATTATCTCACCGTGCCGTATATCACAAGGCGGCAGGGTGGAGGGCCAATGCAGGTGCGATGGCAGCGACAGTCAGTGATATCGGGTATCGACTTATAGTTTTTTTTTCTCGACGGGCAGATCGTATTACACACTCCCTGGGTCTGTAAGGCATTGCCTTAGCCGGGGAGAACTAAAGAGACCAATTATTCCCTCACGCTGGATGAAAAATGCGTTTTTACCACAGTTCATCCACCGACTGGAGCGTACTTATATAATTACGTATCTTTGCTCCCACCTTATAACGCACTGTAATTCTTCCATCCAAAGGAATCTGGATTTGTTATTACACCAGCGGCCTGTTTCGGAAGCGACAGAGCAAGCGGTAGGACCAGCCCACCGTCTCGGAGTCTTCAGTGAATCAGTCAGTACTCAGTAGTCGTCTTGTGAACAAATCAACGGTTCATAGTTTCGGAATCCAAGAGGCCGTCATTCTTGCAAAGAAAACCATAAAGCAGAGAGGTTTTACATCAGTTCAGCATAAGGTATTACTTCATATTAGTGAGGCTTATGCGCATCGTACAAACTCATCATGAAAACGCGAACAATGACAAGAAACACTTCCGAAAAGCAAATACCTTCCTGACGAATTCTGCCTGCCATTATTAAGCATATACGACAAAATATTAGGAACGCGGAACCCAATTAGTCTAACTACGCCGACATCCCACAAGCAATTAAGTTTAGCAGTGCACTGCTAGCACAATGTTGTGCTAACATTAACTCTGGTGCTTTTAGACGCACTCCAACGTGCAGGAGTTGACAAAGTCGCCCATGCAGAGAGGGTAGAGGTCTACCCTCTCCCCGGTAGGGAAGAGGGTAGACCAACGGGCAGCCGTCTACTCCCACCGGGGAGAGGGTAGACCATCAGGGAGAGGGTAGACCACCGGGGAGCCGTCTACCACCACCGGAGAGAGGGTAAACCACCGGGGACCCGTGTACCCCACCGGGAGAGGGTAGACCACCGGGGAACCGTTTACCCCCACTGGGAGCCATCTACATCCACCGGGGAGCCGTCCAACACCACCGGGGAAAGGGTAGACCACAGGGAGCCATCTACCCCAATAGGGAGAGGGTAGACCACGGGGAGCCATCTACCACCACCGGGGAGAGGGTAGACTACCAGGGAGCCATCTATCCCCACTGGGGATAGGATAGACCACCGGGGAGCCGTCTACCCCCCCCCGGAGGAGAGGGTAAGCCACCGGGGAGAAAGTGTAGACCACCGGGGAGCCATTTCCCCCACTTCCACCCCCACCCGGGGAGAGGGTAAACCACTGGGGAGCCATCTCAGCCAGACGACGGTAAGAGCAGCACTGCCACATTCCTGGGCAGCTGACAGAGGAACGGCTGCTGCGACGTTCCGGGCTCCAGGCTCTGCCTGGCCGACAACTGACGATATATCACGACCAGAGTGGTCGTGCCACCAGCTGGAGCCGATACAACCGCCGACAGCATGGTGCAACCGAAAACAGCTAACGCGCCCAAGTTCCCAATGAAGGCTGGCTGCCGGCTCACCGCAATGAAGGCGCATGGCCAGATTAGGCCGGCACGGCTGCAGGCTCGGTCACGAGCCGTTCAAATCATACTCATTTCCAGCCGAGTGAAATCTCCGGCGCCCAGACGGCCGAGTGCGCGCCCAAAAGGGTCGTAACACGACCAAGAGCTACGGTGTGAGTCGTACCGTGTGAGTCGTAACACGACCGAGAGCTACGGTGTGAGTCGTAACACGACCGAGAGGTACGGTGTGAGTCGTAACACAACCAGGAGCTACGGTGTGAGTCGTAACACGACCGAGAGGTACGGTGTGAGTCGTACGGTGTGAGTCGTACGGTGTGAGTCGTAACACGACCGGGAGCTACAGTGTGAGTCGCAATACCACCGGGAGCTACGGTGTGAGTCGTAACACGACCGAGAGCTACGGTGTGAGTCGTAACACGACCGAGAGCTACGGTGTGAGTCGTAACACAACCAGGAGCTACGGTGTGAGTCGTAACACGACCGAGAGGTACGGTGTGAGGACCGGGAGCTACGGTGTGAGTCGTAACACGACCGAGAGCTACGGTGTGAGTCGCAATACCACCGAGAGCTACGGTATGAGTCGTAACACGACAGAGAGGTACCGGGCGGTGCCCGAGTGGTGGCTGTTGCGTGAGCACGGCGATCACGGCGCAGCGATCTTGTCCAACTTTGGAGCGCTCACGTTCGCTGCCGCCGTGTTGCAACGATGTCTCCCAGAACGGAGCGATCGATGCGCCGGCGTGCGGGGCGTGGTGCGCGAATGAACGCCTCGCAATCTGATGCCGACAGCTGTTTTCCTATCTCAAATGAGCGCACATAAGCATGCCTATTGTCTTCCAGGGATAGCGTTGGGTCGATATGGAGGGACGGTGGCTATCAGTATCTCTGGAAGCAGATGCTCTTCGAAGAACCTACACTAGTGTTGGATTATGCGGTCAGTTTTTCGGTCCATAAATAATAATTTACTTTAAGTATCTAAAACGGCTTTCAACTTTTGGGAATAATTATCGGAGAACGGCATGCAAATGATTCCAACAATCCGCTGGACTACAATCTCTATTGGAGGAAAATAGATCCTTCTGCCACTAATTTTTGTTTTGCCTCTGCCAAGTAAGCTATACCCGGTCCCTTCATCCTCGCCGATGTTACCTCTTCACATTCCGCGGCCTACCATTCATCTCGGAGCTCTTCCTCTGCATTACCTTTCTTCCTCTTTTTACTCGAATCTCACGCTTACCCTCTATCTCTCCGCTACAGTATTCTCTTTATCTCCCATTAAAATTCCCCGTCCGTCCGTCCATCCCCCCTCTCCCTTTCTCCCGAGAAGTCAGCATACAATCCACTCTGTCCCGCTCACCATGTCACGCAGCAGCCCCTGGTCGTCGACGGCCTCGGTTTTCTTCAGGATGGCCTTCAGCAGCAGCGAGTACTTGGTCAGCCGCTGCCACGGCTTGGCCAGGATGTCCACCAGGCGCAGGCGATTGCAGTCCTTTTGCGTTTCGCACCACTGAGACAGCGGCATCCGAGCGTTAGTTTGGGCCGCTCAGCCCAATTCAATGACAATTATATCGATGTCTTGTAGTAGTCTGATGTCATACACTACACACAGTCCGGCAACCAATATTAATATTATCAATATAGGAAAACTGATATGTCGTGTGAAGTGTAGCAATATATCACACATATGTGATATATTGTGGTTGCAAAGCAGTCCTATGCAATAGCAGATACAAATATAATACACCCACACACCAACAAACCATCTAATCAAACCTAACCTAGTCTATGTACTGCTCCAATACCTGGTTCTTCCCCAGAACCTACTACCCATGGTGGCTCCTCATGCTTCCTGGTTAGAAAACAATGACAAAGGGATAACATTCTAACTCAGCTGGAGAAAAAAAAAATCGTGGAATGTGACCGGGAAATCGTGTGTTTTTTAAGTCGCGTAAACGATCCTCTATTAGCCTATACCCACGTACGGCCGGACATCACTGCAATAAACATTTATGAAATTCCGACTATTTATGGATTAGCGATTGTGGAATACTCCGAGAAAAATGAAATGACCTCGTTACCTATGACTTCGCGAGCCCTGGCCAGTTGAAGAAGGCCGATATCTAAGAAAAATGTAATATCAATGGTCTTATCAAATACGAAAATAAGCGTTATGGATGATCCGATTTCAAGCATGGAGAAACGCAAGCGCCTCGACGAAATTGCCAGCGTCCGCGCCGCTATTGCCGCTGGACGGCCGCTCTGGACGGTGCAGAGGCGGTATTGACGCGCTGAAGTGACGTCAATGCATGAGTTTGTCGGCAAAGCATGGCTTCTAGAGAACATTTATACTACTGAATTCAATATTTAATATTTGATTTCCGCTACCCTAGCTAAATATCTACCTTAACTCAATATTACACTGAGTTGCTAGAACAAAAGCAAGTTGAGAGATGGACATAGCAGTGGCAATTCAACTGCAGCGTTTCAAGTGCGTTCGCGCACCCTCAGGTGAGACGCTGCGGTAAGTCGGTCGGCTGATAGACGCGAGCGGCTGATAGACACCCTCAGGTGAGACGCTGCGGTAAGTTGGTCGGCTGATAGACGCGAGCGGCTGATAGACACCCTCAGGTGAAACGCTGCGGTAAGTTGGTCGGCTGATAGACGCGAGCGCTGACGAAGTTATCCTGGACGAGTCAATGCCTTCCGAACAGCGCGGCACTACGCGCCTCGCATTGTATGCGTCTACAAACAAACACCTTCTGTACATGGTGGTCATGGTGGAGGAGACCCCGACTGCAGCCGTCCGGGCGAATAGCGTCACGCATCTGGAGTTATCCCGCGGATAACTCCAGTACATGGTGGTCATGGTGGAGGAGACCCCGACTGCAGCCGTCCGGGCGAATAGCGTCACGCATCTGGAGTTATCCCGCGGCGCACGCAGCCTTTCCATGCACATCCAGCGCTTCGTGCCTGGCATCGATGGTGGTGCGAGTGCGCCGACGAAAGTAACGCGATTCGTGCAACACAACACGGAAGTGGACTGGGTGCTTGGTGCGACGTCTGCCGGTTCGGCACGCTGAACAACGTTGGACTGTCATACGGCAGGGACCGCTGCGTGGACCGCTTCTTTTTGTTCTGTGTGATAGTGAGCCAGCTGCACGTAATAGCTGTCAGTCGCGCAGTGGTGTAGCGTCGCTGCCCAGGCGCCGCCATCGCTGGCGCACCATTTTCCTAGTGTTTGTGATTGGATGTATATTTATGATTGCAGCGTACTCGGTCACAAGGTTACAGCGTCGTTGCCTAGGCGACGCCGGCGGCTCGCCACTTTAGTTTGTTGGACAAATATTCCGCTCAGCCCACCTGCAGGTTCGCATCAAACGTGCCTAGTACTACGGTAGCCATAGCATGGTAATGTAGGAACACCACGCTCTGAATAAGTGATTTTGTGAGTTCTTCCAAAACGGTCCAACGATTTCAGGAACGTATACGGTGTGGTTTTTGGCTTATGAGCCTGAGGGTTCTTTTCTATTACCACCCTATATATTGCATTCCATTTCATCTACGATTATAACCCAGATTAGCTATTAGAGTCCAATGTCATAATACATGGTTCTTCTAAAGGTAACAGCTCGGTGGTAAAAACTAACGAACCTAACGGAGGTAGTTTCAAAAAGAACCCATCGGATGGTTAAAAAGTACTCATAGGGTGGTTTTTGGCAGCTTGATTAGAACAATATGGGTTCTAAATACTTGTTTTACCTTCTAATAGTCTGATATTACACATCACCGTTTGGAAAACAATATAAATATAGACGTACATACTATATGACAAACTTACGTGCTATGTGAAATGTAGCAAGATATCACACATGCGTGATTTATTGTAGTTGTAAAAAAGTTATATGCGACAGATACAAATATAATACACACAAACACACACACAAACACATACACACACACACACACACTGATGTTTTATATATATATATATATATATATATATATATATATATATATATATATATATGTTCATTTATCTATTTATTTCGATAGGTAGAGGAGGTGTTCGTGTCCTCCGGTAGAACGTACCGCCAGATAGCCGTTGAAGAGACCGTTGCTCCTGGACAATGTCTTGCAGTAGAGTTTGCTGTTGTTTTGATCCAGGCAGTATCGGGTGTACGGATGACATATCTCCTCGAACTGAAGCGAGATCACCACCGTCGGTGTCAGCTATGTCCTGATGTAGTGGGCTGGTCAGTGACAGTGCCAACCTTCGAGACCACACCGGGCGCTAATGTGGAGACATCGACGTGAAACAGCTCAGCTCAGCCAGAACTGAATCGCTCTGCATTTATTATCCCAGAATTCTCGTACTGTAGCCGCAGTCGTTTATCGATGGGCTTGGCGTGACGAGGCCCCATCGAAGACGCGTTAGGCTAACCCGAATGACACCCGATAGGCAGGCCGTGTTATATGGCGGCAATCGAGCTGGTGGCGCAGGCGATACATCTTCACAGTGCAGGTGTGCTCACAGCAGGTGCACGTTATTCGCCGTCCGTCTACAAATACGGTTAGCCAGCCACAGACCACTGCTGTCAGAGAGGTAGAACCTACGTATAAGTGCGGTCAGCCAGCGCTGCCAGCAGCACACTGCAGGTCACTGCAACGGCAGCAGGCTGCAGTACACTGCAGCGGCAGCACACTGCAGGAGCATCACACTGCAGGGACAACGCACTGCAGGGACAGCACACTGCAGGGACAGCACACTGCAGGGGCAGCACACTGTAGGAACAGCACAATGCAGGGACAGCACACTGCAGGGGCAGCACACTGTAGGAGCAGCACACTGTAGGAGCAGAACACTGCAGGGACAACGCACTGCAGGGACAGCACACTGCAGGGACAGCACACTGTAGGAGCAGCACACTGTAGGAGCAGCACACTGTAGGAGCAGCACACTGTAGGAGCATCACACTGCAGGGGCAGCACACTGTAGGGACAGCACACTGTAGGGACAGCACACTGCAGGGACAGCACACTGCAGGGGCAGCACACTGCAGGAGCAGCACACTGCAGGGACAACGCACTGCAGGGACAGCACACTGCAGGGACAGCACACTGCAGGGACAGCACACTGCAGGGGCAGCACACTGTAGGAGCAGCACACTGTAGGAGCATCGCACTGCAGGGACAGCACACTGCAGGGACAGCACACTGCAGGGACAGCACACTGCAGGGACAGCACACTGCAGGGGCAGCACACTGTAGGAGCAGCACACTGCAGGGACAACACACTGCAGGGACAGCACACTGCAGGGGCAGCACACTGCAGGGGCAGCACATTGCAGGGGCAGCACACTGCAGGGACAACACACTGCAGGGGCAGCACACTGTAGGAGCAGCACACTGTAGGAGCATCGCACTGCAGGGACAGCACACTGCAGGGACAGCACACTAGGAGCAGCACACTGCAGGGGCAGCACACTGCATGGACAACACACTGCAGGGACAGCACACTGTAGGAGCAGCACACTGCAGGGGCAGCACACTGCATGGACAGCACTCTGCAGGGACAGCACACTGTAGGAGCATCGCACTGCAGGGACAGCACACTGCAGGGACAGCACACTAGGAGCAGCACACTGCAGGGGCAGCACACTGCATGG
Organism: Ashinkailepas kermadecensis; assembly: GCA_034440615.1. Taxonomy (NCBI): domain Eukaryota; kingdom Metazoa; phylum Arthropoda; class Thecostraca; family Neolepadidae; genus Ashinkailepas; species Ashinkailepas kermadecensis. The sequence continues at coordinate 91,117 of JAOTOM010005086.1, forward strand.
ACAACACACTGCAGGGACAGCACACTGTAGGAGCAGCACACTGCAGGGGCAGCACACTGCATGGACAACACACTGCAGGGACAGCACACTGTAGGAGCAGCACACTGCAGGGGCAGCACACTGCAGGGACAGCACACTGCAGGGGCAGCACACTGCAGGGACAGCACACTGCAGGGGCAGCACCCTTCATGGACAGCACACTGCAGCCATCCAGGAATTGCGTAATATTTCGCAAGCAGGCCGAATTAATACCTGTCGCGTGTTTTGCGACGCATGAGCGACACATCGATCAAATACTACGGGGAAGCGCCCGTCTGCATCCACACAGGTCAGAGGGCTGGGCACAAAATTCGCCACAGCAACATAATACGGTCGTCAGGTGGATAAAGAAGGGATATAATGAGCACGGCACATAATTCCACAAACAGCAAACACGCATTTTCGTTGCGACGGTCAGTATGCCATACGTCTAACATTGACAGGCTGACGGTCAGTGTGTCGGACGTCTAACATGGACAGACTGAAGGTCAGTGTCTCGGACGTCTAACATGGACAGGCTGACGGTCAGTGTGTCGGACGTCCTACATGGACAGGCTGACGATCAGTGTGTGGGACGTCTAACATGGACAGGCTGACGATCAGTGTGTGGAACGTATAACATGGACAGGCTGACGTTCAGTGTGTGGGACGTCTAACATGGACAGGCTGACGATCAGTGTGTGGAACGTATAACATGGACAGGCTGACGATCAGTGTGCGGGACGTCTAACATGGACAGGCTGACGGTCAGTGTGTCGGACGTCCTACATGGACAGGCTGACGGTCAGTGTCTCGGACGACTAACATGCACAGGCTGACGGTCAGTGTGTCGGAGTCTAACATGAACAGGCTGACGATCATGGCATCGGACGTCGGCGGCGTACCGAGGTGCCAATCAGTCCTGCATCCGTTAGGCGGCCAACGAATGCGCGCACGAATCCCACACACCCGTGACGAAACAGTGGTGTAGCATACCTGAGCGAACCCGTCACGCATCTCCGTGATGTCGAGCGGCTGTCGAGTGCGGCGCGCCTTGGTCAGCATGCGCAGCACGTGATCGTGCCAGAAGTGGCGGTTGGCGGCGTAGATCTCCTGGATGTTGGAGAACAGCTTCTCCGTGTCGACGTCGGTCAGGATGCGGCAGCTTTGAAGATTGCACAGGCAGGAGAGGAACAGCTGTCGACAGCCGGGCAACGTCAAACCAGGTCGTCCAATTGATGGCGAGCGTGTCAATGTTTTAGGTCAATGTCAAGTCAGGTCGTGGATATATTATCCGAAAGGGGTGCTGGTACCCCGATATGTGGGGCCAAGGTGATATAAGAATGACATTATCATCATAAAATGTATTTCTTCAGACCCAACTGGTGCAAAACGTCGTCTTTAGATGGCTGGCTACAATTTATCACGATTTTGAACACTTCAGGGACATCTTCGGCCACAGACCGAGGGTGACCTAGAATGACCGTCCCTGACCTATTTCAGAAAAGGAAGTTTCCTGAAGTAGTCTTCACGCTAAAGTCGAATTCCACGTCTAACGTCATCAGGGTGGTGTTTTTATATCAGTCATTATTGGTAGAAAAGTGGCCGCATGGTTGCATCAGTTTGACGCACCATAATTATTTTCGCCTGCTTCCGTTCCAGTTAAGTGTATTTAATTACTGAAGGACGTTTATCGATGTTGTTAATCCGCAGCTGCAAACATAACACAAGCAGTTTTTCTCAGATGAGATGGCTAGTCTCTTAAAGCTTTGCTTCCAAGACGAATCAGTCAGTACTTATTTACTTGCTCAGGAAACTTGGCAGGTGCATGAAAGAAATCAAGAATCATTATCGAAACACAGGAGCAGAACGGAAGCGGTCTGCTCCGCGCATTGACAGTTTTGCTGTTGGTATTGTTGCAGTTTGAATGTTTTCATGAACTTGCCCCGTGCTTTATCGACAAATAAGCTGGGTCGAGAGTACCGATCAACGTAACACAGGGAACGGATGGTTTTTCAGTCTGGTGCTCGGAGGATGGGGGACGAGGGGGTTACCTGCCTGAGTATAGAATCGTAAGCTATTTTGAAACAACACGAAGCTGAAGAAAATGTTCTGGTCTCAGGGTAGCTGTCTAAAATGCATTAGACAAGACCAAGGGCTGCACCATTTGAGGTCAGTCGTGGTCATATTGTGGGAACCCACCGTATTAACAATCGTGATCATACTGTGGGAACCTGCCACATTAACAATCGTGCTCATAATGTTGCAACCCGCCATTTTAACAATTTGTGCCCGTCCTAACTTCAGAAATGACCCCAAATAACTTATAAGGCGCCTGATCGCACAACAGGACTGTCAGTGCGGCAGGACGACGGTATGGCAAGGACAGGCTATTGATCGAATTCAAATGTTTTTCCCATATTGGGTCTGGATTCGAGTAATTATCTTCTACAATTCAGTTGACTTTTGTATATATGGTGTGCCTGTGCGTGTGTCCATGCGTTTCCAGCTACATTAATCGACAGATATAGCAGCAGATTCTCTCTGCACTGTCGCGACGCGTGCCATGAGCGGATATTGTCACAGCGCGGTGCGCGAGGGGCGGTGTTGTTACGAGGCACGTGCGATGAGCGGACACTGCTACAACAGGACGCGTGCCGTGAGCGGATATTGTCACAGCGCGGTACGTGAGGGGAGCGGATATTGTTGCGAGTCGCATGAGAGGAGCGGATGTTGTTGCGAGTCGCGTGAGAGGAGCGGATGTTGTTGCGAGTCGCGTGAGAGGCGCGGAGGCACGCTGTGCGGCTTCTCTCCCCAGACCCAGGCTCAGCATGTGCCGCGGCCGCGGTCATAGGCCGGTCGCGTGCTCTGGTCCATCGGGCGAGGCCAGGTCAACAGGACGGCACGTCGATGTGTTGAGCAGCAGCCCAGCTGGACCGCTGCTCCGGCTCCACCCAAGGCCGGCCGTATCGAGCGGCTCTCGAATGCCGATGCACGATTGCAGCCGTGGCAGCCGTGGCAGTAGTTTAGGACAGTCGGTGATGTAATCTGACCGCACTAAGGGCGCGATTTCAGGTAGTTTGGGACAGTCTGGTGATGTGATCTGGCCGCACTAAGGGCGCGATTTCAGGTAGTTTGTGGCAGTCTCGTGATGTGATCTGACCGCACTGAGGGCGTGACTTCAGGTAGTTTTGGACGGGACAGTCTAGTGATGTGATCTGGCCGCACTAAGTTTCACACGTAGCAACTCCGGAATTGGAGAGAGACAAGTCTGACGGGCAGAACTCAATAAGAAGCCACGCCGAACTGGGTTCGTCTGGACCTGCCGGTATCTCTGGTCGTTGAGAATGGAAAGAAAATGACTGCTTGAGCGAGAGTATAAGCAACTATTTCGAAGCTTTCCTTTATCGATATGTGATAGTGATGACGGCCAGTGCAAAATTTGTGAAACATAGCAACACCTTGTTTAGTCAGCTTGTTATGCTCAATTATCGCGCAACTTGCCGTCACATCACTAGGAGGAGGTGTGGAAAACTGGGACAGCATTTTGACGTGAAGTCGACGTCTATCTAAAATGAAGGATGTGCAAACTATAATAACATCAACAATGTTTTTTGCGCGAAAAAAAACATTTTCCGGTTCATCTGTGTAGTCATTGATGTCCACAGAATCTTGCTTTCACAATTACTCCACATCAAAATACACATTCAACTGGGGACACGGTCGAGAGAAGAAGCCAAGCGGCATCACTGTCTGGGGTACACATCTGTAGCACACTTCGCTATGGTAAACTCCATAACTATATACCACATAATTTGGCACTGCCATCAAGGTCGTTTAATGAATATTGAGCCGGAGCCCGGGAAGGCATTGGGTGGCGTTTGATCAAGTCGAGATCAAAGCATGTTGAGGATGGGAGCGTGGCAAGTTGGTTTCAAAATATTAGTGTGACATGCTACGTCGACATTTTGTGTGTAATGACTGTCTTACGTGTCCTATGGAAGTCGTCACCTCTGATCACGGCCCAACAATATCCGTTATGAAAATGCGGCCAGTGGATAGGGATAGTGAGCAGTCCTCCTCTCGTTCACCGTCATTTCCAAGGGCGTCGCCATCGCGCGTGTCTCTTGGGTCCAAACCACACTTGGAATTCTATTGGTGGGCTCCGACCACACGTGGAAAAAAAACTGGGAAGCTTCACGGCGCTACGGCATTTCCTGAAGTCTTCCTATTTCTGTATCAGGCGATAGTCTGCGGTGGGCGGCCAGGACCGGCCGACGGTGCCGCCGCAGGTCGTCTGCCGGGCGGCCTCCTTGGCGGCCAATGCCGTCGCGGCCCCCACACGCCCGTCCAGTGGGCCCGCCTGCCTGCCTGATCAGTACTTACGGCTGCGTTACCTTTGAAAGCGTTGTATGGCTATTGCATAAACAAACGGCAAAACTATCGTCCGCCATTGTAGTGCTGGAACGACCACTTTCGTTGTGGCTTCGGCTACTGGCTGTTGAATAAAAATGCTCTATGATGGTTGAATGGCGCCAATAGGCATTGGTACGCCAGCCGGACCAACCCCAGAACGTAGCGGATCAGCAAAATGACATATCATTTGATAACCGTAGAAAGGCGTTGTTTTTGTCTCTACGACGGGAGTTGTGTGTGTGCGTGCGTGTTTGAAGGGGATGGGTCATTGCTGTTTGCGTCTGGGTTCAAGAAAGGCATAGGAGCAAGGCCCCTATTCCTCCCCTACTGGAAGGGGAGGTGTGAATACTGGGCTTTCGAACAGCTGCATCGAAAATTTTAGTAGAAAAGGTCAGCTGCTTAACCAAAGTGGCCAAAATCCGAAAGGTGTTTTCATTCATGGGGTAGGAATGGTTGTTGGAGAAGGCCACAGTCTTATCTTTCTCGCTTAAAAATCGTGCATGCACCCCTGGGGTTGGACTTCACTTGGAGGCCAAAGGTGGTGACGCCCCTACCCAGCTTCCAATCGATCTGTGCCACCCCCCCCCCCACCCCACCCCGACCATCAACTATTGGGCCTGGGCATATACTGATAAAATCGACCATCAATTCTCCAAAATTGACATCAATTCCCCCAAGATATTTTCACTATTTACTCTCCATCATAAGCTTTGTTAGCACCATCGTGACAAACCAACTAAGCGTTCCTCACTGATGCAGAATATGGTCAATACAATCCACCTTACATTCATTGGCTCAGCTGGGGGATCCATGAGGATGTAAAAAACCGTCAACTTCTCGTAATTTAAAACAACATACGTTATTGTTTGGCCTTTTACAAATCTTGCGTAAGTAACTACACCATTGGCTACCTTAATAAAAAAACGTGTCAATTCATGGTACCAAATTAAGCAATACAGACAAACATATTGCACTTAGTATGAGGCCTCAGACTCTGGGATCCCTGCCTCCCAAATTATGTCCTGGTTACACCCCTGATTAATGGTGATGTGACCTGGCCGCACGAAGGGCGTGACTTCAGGTAGTTTGGGACAGTTCGGCAATGTGATATGGCCACACTTAGGGTGTGATTTCAGGTAGTTTGAGACAGTCTGGTGATGTGATATGGCCGCACTAAGGGTGTGATTTGAGGTAGTTTGGGACAGTCTGGTGATGTGATCTGGCTGCACTAGGGGTGTGATTTCAGGTAGTTTGGGACAGTCTGGTGATGTGATCTGGCCGCACTTAGGTCGCGACTTCAGGTAGTTTGGGACAGTCTGGCGATGTGATCTGGCCGATTAAAGGGTGTGATTTGAGGTAGTTTGGGACAGTCTGGTGATGTGGTCTGGCCGCACTAGAACATTAATGGGTGCAGCCACGGCTCCATAGTTGCTCGGCCGGAAAAATCGAGCACATACAGGGGATAACTCGGGACAAACATTACAGTTTTAAATAAGCAAGTGGAAACACCTATAATTTCGATAGAAAATTGAAAAGGCGTCAGTTGACTTGGGGTAAAACTTGACGAACATTTCCCATAGCACCTTAGAGAACACATCATGTATATACCATTGCAGGAGTTCCATTGACATGTTCCTCATGCTCGGAGCAATGTGAGGCGAACTGGCACAGGACGGGGAAAACTGAGAAACCTTGTTTCACGTATGCTTGTTTCACGGCAATTAGTGTGTGCAGAATGATGTGTACAGGAGAACGGCGCATTGTAACATAATCGACTTGTAATTCTGATCTCACCAGGCTCTGGCCTATACAAAGCCACTTCATATTCATTGATAGCTCACGACGCCATCGCTAATCTATTGGAGTTAATGCTCCGGATCCAATTATTGGCACTGGATTTCACACCCACACAAAGTTCCATTCACAAAGTTCCATTCCATTCCATCCCTGCACTTGACTTCATTCCTTCCCACTCCCCCACCTCCATGCTGGGTTCTTGGTCCCCGACACTGGATTCAGCTCCCACACTGGTTACAACCCCCACGCTGGGTCCAGCCTCCACACTGGGTCCCACCCCAGCACTGGGTCTCACACCACCCTTGGTCCTACCTCACACTGGATTCCACCTCCATACTGGATCCCACCCCGACACTGGGTCTCACCCCACCCTTGGTCCCACCCCTATACCGGGTCCCACCCCTATACTGGGTCCCACCCCTATACTGGGTCCCACCCCGACACTGGGTCTCACTCTACCCTTGGTCCTATCCCCACACAAGGCCCCACCCTCACACTGAGCTCTACCCCCACACTGGGCTACCCCTACACTGGGCCCCATCCCTCACAATTGGCTACCCCACACTGGCCCCATCCCTCACAATGGGCTATACCCACACTGGGCCCCATCCCTCACAATGAGCTACCCCTACACTGGGCCCCATCCCTCATAATGGGCTTCCACACACTGGCCCCATCACTCACAATGGCTATCCCAACACTGGGCCATATCTCTCACCATGAGCTACCCGCACACTGGGCCCCATCTCTCACAATGAGGTACCCCCATACTGTGCTACCCCCACACTGGGCTCCATCTATCACAATGAGCTACCCCCATACTGTGCTACCCCCACACTGGCCCCATCCCTCACACTGGGTCCGATTTACGTTGGGTTATATCGCCAGACTGGGCTTCACCACTTCCCTGTACTGGGTTCTACCGCCGTACTGGTTTTCATCCTCGTAGCACGAAGCCCAGAGTTCTACATCTGGATATCTGGATAGATACCGTATATGTGGCGTAGATATCGTAGACATGGCGTAGATATCGTAGATATGGCGTATATATCGTAGATATGGCGTGGATATCGTATATATGACATAGATATTGTAGATATCACGCAGATATTGTATAGACATCGTTAGAGATCACGTATGTAATGTAGACTGCCTAATAATTCGTTCACGCGACCGTTCAGGTGCGTGGCGTGTGTGTTCGCTTCGGTACGTTTCTGACGCTCATGACGTCATTATTAGTCATTCCGAGATGTTAATAACCCAGCGCCAGCCCATTCCGAGGATGTCAACAACGCAGCGCTAGCCCATTCCGTGCATGTCAACAACCCAGCGCTAGCCCATTCCGAGCAGTGCCAGTGAGATTTAGTGTTGGCGATTCAGGTTGTTTACAAGACGGGCGCCGCAGTTGATGGCTATTTGGACGCTATCCTGTGCGGCGATACCACTCACGCCAGGCGGAGGCAGGCTTGGCAGCACGCTAGAAGGCGGAGGGTGAGACAGGCGGTGTGGCCTCTACGCCTTTCGTGGTGAGGTCACCAATGGTGACTGGCTCCCGCTTTCCTTAATTGCTTCAATGGAGGATATGAGTAGAATGGCTGGCAAGTTAAAATCAAGTAGAGCGACTCGATGCTCATTTCTGTTGGAGTAAGACTCTTGTACTGCAATAGAGAAGTGCGAAATAGCTCGTATTAAATCCCAAACTGAATTGTAATTACAGTTCGATCATGGCTGCAGCTCCCTTTCGGAGAACACCCCCACTCTCTCTTCGCTCAAAATATATTTGGGCAGGGCCAGGTCAGGTTGAAATGCATCTACCTTCTCCCCCGCGCTTTTTGAAGCGCCCATATGCCCCTTTCTTGTCGGCCAACAATAGGAGTGTATGTATTTGACAGTTGTGCTTACATTGCCTGAGACAGTCCCATTATTCCCTTCCCACTTGACAGTCCCATTATTCCCTTCCCACTCCCAACAATGCCGTTGTTGCACAGTAAGCATCGCTCCCATTGGCATGCATTGCAGCAAATCGCAATGCTATATCCGTTTGGCCTCATGGTATTGCATTGCTCGCATTCTATTGCTTTCCGTTGAGGGATATATTGGATATTGGATTTTCGATGCGCGATGTACATTCATCTCCCTCCCGACCTGATTTGGAACGACAGAGCAGGGCTCGTCGGAGCAGGTGGATGTGGAGGGGCAGGCGGGGAGGGGGGGGCGGGGGGATGAGGAGCGTGCTACACATAACTCTAACAAGGCCAAATCTCGTCCTTTCGAACAACCCCCTCCCCAGTAATGTTTACGCCATGGAAACTGCGACTTAGCTGGTTGGGTGCGGCCTGACCTCCGCAAGCAGCATGCCAAAGAGTCCCCGAAACAGGCATGCGGTTGAGTCGTTGCTTCCCTCCCTTCCCACCTCCATCTTGTATAATTAAATCGCGCAACACAAACATATGGATGAGCCGCCACCTCTCCTACCCATGTCTTGCATATTTGGTGGAGGGGTGGGGGAAGAACGACGGAGGTATATGGATGAGCCGTCGCCACTATCGCCTCCATATTGCACATATGGGGAGGGGCGGGGGAGGTGCGACAGAGATATATGGGTGAGCCGTCGACACCACCGCCTCCATGTTGTATATTTATCACCGGTGACGAATCTGACCGACGTAGAACTACGCTCGGAGAGCTTACTCCACGTATGTCAACGGACATATCAAGCCTTCTGGCTGCCAGAGAAGCCAGCCTTTCCGTTTGCGCTCCCAATTGTGTAGCGCCGGGTACACCTTGATGGCGGCTGGAGGCTTTCCGCGCTCTCCGACAACGACGGCGCCTGAGGCGCTGTCGCTGGAGAGTGGACATCCGCACCGTCTACGGTCGTGCAACTATTCAAGACCGCCATTTGTCCCAACTCTCCGGCCACCATTTGGCGGCAAGCCACACCGGAAGAGGGCACCATTGCAAGCATCCGTGCCTGAACAGTCGCCGGTAGCGCCTGGACAGCCGCCGGCTAGTCGGCAGCAACTGAACAGCCGCCGGCTAGTCGGCACCGCCTGGACAGCCGCCGGCTAGTCGGCACCGCCTGGACAGCCGCCGGCTAGTCGGCAGCGCCTGGACAGCCGCCGGCTAGTCGGCACCGCCTGGACAGCCGCCGGCTAGCCGGTAGCCGCGGAGCACATGCACAGGGTGGCGGCGACTGCGGGCTGAACGATCAGCCGCGCAGCATCTCGCCCAGTCACGGCCGCCATGTCGCGGCTAGAGACAGCTGGTCGGTCAGTCCTTCACGGCCGCACTCGAGCGGCGGCCCGCTAGAGTACTCTGCCGGCTCGGCAACATCACACCTGTCGGCGTGGTGCGCGTCGATCCCCATAGGGAAACCCCACCCCTCCGGAAAACGTCACAGCCGCTGAGGACCGCGCCGAGGACACCTCCGCCGAGCAGTGTGAAGCGAGCCGGACTTCAAACCAGTCGGAAACCTCAGAGGGGCGAACACCGAACAGCTAATGCTGGAAAGGCCGCGGACATAGCGGATCAGCAGCGACAGATTAACTCGAAGGCTCTCGGATGCTGGGCGTGTGAGGCGCTGGACCACCGTCATCCCCATGTGTGGGGCGCTGGACCACCGCTATCCCCATGTGTGAGGCGTTGGACCACCGCTATCCCCATGTGTGGGGCGCTGGACCACCGCTATCCCCATGTGTGAGGCGCTGGACCACCGCTATCCCCATGCGACACGCCGTTCGAGTGGGAGCAACAGCCGAGTTCAGCATTGTGCTTGAGAGGAATGGGAGAGAGCCCGGTGCCGGTGCCACAGGCCATTACACCTGGGCTGAGCAGTGGGCAGGTAGACTATGTACATAATTATGTGTTGCTGAACGGTGCTTGGAATGAAAGAGTTCTAGCAAAACACTTTGCACGGTACCGAAGGTCGAGTGCAAAGTAGGTTTTCGGAAAGGGACGACAAAATTATTCCTCCAGCACAATCTTAGTAGGCTATTTTTCATAAAGTCGTTCGCTTAACTGAATGGATGGGCTACTGAAACCCAATGGAGATAACTCAATCGTTTACGTTTCCTCATCACTCGTCGGTGTATACGGCCGAACTTTTGGCAATCATGAAGGCTTGATGCTTTATCAAAGTAGGAAGTGACGATGAATATGTTGTCCGACTCGCTATTCGAACTATCCAATATAATAATCCGAACATGCTATCCGATTCGCTGAGCAGCCTTATCGCAATAAAAACGTTTTATCTGCATAACGCAATCGTGCAGGACGTTTTACTATGTCTTAACAAGCTTAATTAAACCGGCAAAAATGTGACATTGTGTCGGATACCTAGTCATGTAGGAATAGTGGGAAACGTGCTGGTTGACGAAGCAGCAAAACCTGTTGCCCGTAACCAATGCACTCGTACACTGCCTCTTCCCGCGGTGCATCTCAGCCAAACAATTAATGCATTTTTCCACAAAGAGTGGCAGCAAGCCTGGGACTCATCGCGTCAACATAAACTGAGAATCATAAAAACAAGGCTGAGGCGCTGGCCATCAGCACCCGGAAATTCACGACAGGAGGAGGTGATACTTGTCAGGATGCGGATAGGTCACACCTATGCCACCCACGGTTACCTTCTGCGGATAGGTCACACCTATGCCACCCACGGTTACCTTCTGCGGACAGGTCACACCTGTGCCACCCACGGTTACCTTCTGCGGCCAGGTCACACTTGTGCCACCCACGGTTACCTTCTGCGGACAGGTCACACCTATGCCGCCCACGGTTACCTTCTGCGGCCAGGTCACACCTGTGCCACCCACGGTTACCTTCTTCGGCCAGGTCACACCTATGCCACTCACGGTTACCTTCTGCGGACAGGTCACACCTGTGCCACCCACGGTTACCTTCTGCGGACAGGTCACACCTGTGCCACCCACGGTTACCTTCTGCGGCCAGGTCACACCTGTGCCACCCACGGTTACCTTCTGCGGCCAGGTCACACCTGTGCCACCCACGGTTACCTTCTGCGGCCAGGTCACACCTATGCCACTCACGGTTACCTTCTGCGGACAGGTCACACCTATGCCACCCACGGTTACCTTCTGCGGACAGGTCACACCTGTGCCACCCACGGTTACCTTCTGCGGATAGGTCACACCTATGCCACCCACGGTTACCTTCTGCGGACAGGTCACACCTGTGCCACCCACGGTTACCTTCTGCGGCCAGGTCACACTTGTGCCACCCACGGTTACCTTCTGCGGACAGGTCACACCTATGCCGCCCACGGTTACCTTCTGCGGCCAGGTCACACCTGTGCCACCCACGGTTACCTTCTGCGGCCAGGTCACACCTGTGCCACCCACGGTTACCTTCTGCGGCCAGGTCACACCTGTGCCACCCACGGTTACCTTCAGCGGAACGAGGACAGGAGGAGGTGATACTTGTCAGGATGCGGATAGGTTACACCTATGCCACCCACGGTTACCTTCAGCGGACAGGTCACACCTAGGCCACCCACGGTTACCTTCAGCGGACAGGTCACACCTGTGCCACCCACGGTTACCTTCAGCGGACAGGTCACACCTAGGCCACCCACGGTTACCTTCTGCGGCCAGGTCACACCTGTGCCACCCACGGTTACCTTCAGCGGACAGGTCACACCTAGGCCACCCACGGTTACCTTCTGCGGCCAGGTCACACCTGTGCCACCCACGGTTACCTTCGGCGGACAGGTCACACCTATGCCACCCAAGGTTACCTTCGGCGGACAGGTCACACCTATGCCACCCACGGTTACCTTCGGCGGCACGAGGACAAGCCAACGGGCACTCGCTGTGATGCCGCTCTGACAGTGAGGCACGTTCTTCTCGTGTGCCCCCGGTTCTCAGCTCAACGAAGGCGGATTTTCGGACGACAGGTGTGTCCATGCATACGATGTCCGATCTTTTAGATGATGGATCCCGTATGGTCCAAACCGGACGAGTGTTCCAGTTTCTCGCGCAGATTCGGTTTGCTGTTGTCTACCCGGGGAGAGAGACACTGCACTGCGTCAGTGGGCAAGCTGAATCAAGATATCTGTGGCATATGTGCATTACCAATAATCATGTTGGTATAAGGTATGTGTTAAAATCAGAATGGTTCTACTGTACAATTTGACCACATCGGGTTCCATGACGTATTCCATACAACGTTGTCTCGACTCGTTTCCGCTTGTCTACATGGGTATGACTGACGATGTTATGGGGCTGCATGACCACTGCAGTCGATGCGCCCTGAAATCCCCAATAACGAACTAACTCAATGGATGAAATATATAGTCGACGTATCACTGCACTGCTTTAGGCTCTTAATTAAAAGTCAAGAACTATGCAAATAGCCTGCAGGAATGAATGTGATATCGCGAAATGTAATTATAAGTAATATAATTGAAACGCTTTACCAGAGGATGCCGAGTGAGAGTGCAAAGTAACACTTTTCAGGCTCTCATTCTGCATCCTAGAAGAGGTCATTTAAAACGCAATGGTATTTTGACGGTATGGTAAAGATTGAGCGAGCAGCCTGTAAGATAACAAGGACCGTGGCCCAACGTATCAGCATTATGCTAAGTTGGCACGTTTGCATCGTGTATCTTATATGCTTCCTTGATGCTCATTCCATTGATACATACACAATGTTGGCAGATACCCTGTTTTCGGCGAAATTGCAGCAAATTTCGGCTGAGCCTGAATATATTTTTTCAATGCACGTATGCGGGAGGGGTATGCACAGCTTCCACAAACCAGCCACTCGGCCGAATACGAAGTGCCCATCCACAATTTGAATGCATTGCGCTGAATTGTAGGATTTGGTTGTACTTGTGTGTTGAAATGTCCGTACTAATCCAAAAGATGAACCAAATAATATACTGAACCGGAATTTGCATTGCAAAAAAATGGGAGACGATCCGGCAGGGCGTAGTCAGAGCAAGCAGGTATGAAGGGACTTCCTGCCCACCTATCAGGAAGTAGGAAGATTTAAAAAAAACCTCCTCTTCGTTGGTTCCCCTATAAAAATTATTATTCCCCCCCCAGACCATCCCCCCCCCCCTTCCGGAAGAAACTGGTTTATTAATACCATTCGCCCTGCCTCACTGCGGTGCGGTTTAGCCTCTCCATATTAAGTACTCGTATCGCTACCGGGGACCCATTCCCCACTGCCTACCGGGAGCCACTGTCCGAGACAAGCATTGCGTATCAATATACCCGGCGATTACATCGGGAATGCATTGTTGCCCAGTGACGGCCAATTAAAACAATTCATCGAGGTCCATTCTGGCCGGTTCCAATAGCCCACGTTGAGACGGCTCGATGCCGTTGATCAGACCCCGGCGAACGTCGGCCGGTCTCGGCGAGCATTGATCTGACGGTTATTGCTTCCGGGCCAGTCGCCATTGTTTGTCCAGTCGGTGTGCGTACCAGCCATTCCATAACGGCTGTTCAGACAGAAATCGATGTGCTGCCACATGCAATTGTCGACAAAGAGCTATGCACCAGATTGCATGGTTGCCGCACGGGTTCGGAGTAATCCCGACATGTCACCTGTCCATGGGAAGGTCACGCTGCATGACAACACAGGTGATAGAACGGCAAAATCCCGTGCAGTGCGAAAAGTCGTCACTTCAGCGATTAAAATAAGACATTTCACAACTTGTTGGGTCGAACAACATGTCTGGGGCTTTTGTGGGCTTGTTCAAGCCTACCAATTCCAGCCATTGCTGGATAGAAACAGGTCTTTTACGAACCAGAAAACAAATACAATGATCAACATTCCGATTTTAGGTTTACTTGATCTGGTTCATGCTGATTGCTTTTCAGGCTGATCAGTTCTCTGAATATGCATTAGCGGTGTTGCACGTGCTGCCTCGACGCATGGAATGGAGTTCCTGCTCAACTCCAACACTGATCTACTCTAGTGTTGCCAAGTTTGCCGAAAAAATGCCAGGAGGGTGTAATTTTAAGAAACAGAATGTAAAGGAAAGAAGCATGGATGATAAAGAGATTCCAGCAACAGCATATGCCTAGAAAAAAAACGTGGCGTTGTACCCAACGCTTACGGTTTTGAACTGATGAATACATTACAAAGGAGAAACGTGGGCACGATAGGCGCCCAGTTTAAAACAGACGTGTCTGCCTACTTTCATCGCCGTTAGAACCAACGTAGGAGGGATTATATTGTAATACTGGGCTTAAGTGAAATTAATGTTCGTTAACAGAAGGCAAATCCTGTTAATTTTCCGCGACTTTAAATCATGTTAATATTTTTTCTCTTACTTTTCATGGGAGGGGGGGGGGGTCGCGAATGCTTTCAATCTTCATCCTCCTGCTTCAGCATGCATTTATTACAATTCATAACACGCTATGAAAAATAACGTGCATAATACACAGCCAATGCAATAAGGAGACTGAACAACCAAGAGCAAGACGCTAGCTTTGAACTGTTCTACAGACAAAGGATCAGACATCATACCACTTCCAGCAAAGCACCCGCGATCCAGCCGTGCCATGCAAGCCCTGAGCAGCTCGTGGAGACCACGTGACGAACCGCCACAAGTGAGGCGCGTAGCGCGGTCGTTGGTTGGTTGGTTATTGGAGTTTAGGGACGCATCGACTGCGTCGGTCATGCAGTGCCCAGCAGAGCAGTCGTGACGCGGCTGGTGGAGCCTTATAATAGTGTAATTAGAGTCCTCCTTCCAACAAACCAGGCGAGACCAGAATATGGTGGCAAAGTTGGCACAATTGTATTTCAAGAGGAAATGAAATAATGAGTGAAGAGACCAAGTGAAGACTTTGAACAAGGACCCAAGATCAGTTCCGTGATGCTTCAAAGTCATGACGGTGAGACAGCACCGGATCGGATTCATATCAATTGTCTTCTTCGTATTACACGAGAGTAGATTCACTCTGGCTGACATGGTTTCCGCCCATTGCCCTTGCTTGGTTACTGCTAGGTTGCTAGGTACGAACCCCTGGGTTCGTCAAACTGCGGTTTCATTCCCATCCGTACGCTATTCCCTTGGGTTTACGCTCCACATGCTGTTGAACGGGTGCGATGCATTATTGCTGGCTTCGATCCCGAACAGTCTAAATATCTGTCTTTTTCCCGTCACACATTGGGTTCATAATCCAAGTGGGAGTGGCACGCCATCGGCGCGAGCGAACACGGCTGCTGCGCTCGACTACCCGCCGGCGGCGGCCACCCCACGTTGAGCCTGAACAAATTCCAACCCAACTCGAGCGCAGAAAATCCCATCAAGTGACTGTCCGATTCTACTCGTTTCATATGACACTTGGGAGATTGGTGTGGCATGTTTGTCTGCAGCGCTTCATCTCAGGAGAAATACTAACGCTTCAAAAGAAACGGCGAGAAAACAAAACACAATGCAAGATGCATATCTCACACGTTTTATGTATTTCGCGTGGGTGCGTTTCTGGAGCACACTCACCACGATATCCAATCAAATCCATCAAGGAAATGCCATGAAACTGAGATATGTCAAAGAAGCATCTGCTACAGGGTAAGAAGCCATGTTAATAAGATAAAGGAGGCATGGTCATATGTGAAACTAGGCGACTATCAAGGACTTGATGTGATGTTATGCTGAGACAAGGTATTGGTTTGGCGGCAGCCGTTAGTTTCTGAATCTTAGGTATGCAAAGCAAGCACTAAAAGATATCATGAGGCTAAAGTATACATGCAGATATATAATGCATGTAAAACATGACATACATAGATTGTGTAAAACATACCGAAAGTTCATCTGATCAGCCATATGCGTGACGTTAAATATGCATGGCATTCATTTGATCATGCATGAAAAAGTACATACAATTGCTGAAGTATTCCATAGTACACTGTACCAGCGATGATTAATCATAATCTTTACGTTTCTGAACATTAGTTCAGTCGTGCTCAGTAGTTCGCTCAGCTTGAATCATTGTGATGGTGCGCCGACCATGTTGGCCTATGTTTTCATCAGTACAACAGCGTGCGATGGAAGCTCTTCACCATGTTGTTCACCATGTTCACCATGTTGACATGTCAGACGCGTTCTGGCTACTCACGTCGGTGACGACCTTTAATGTGTGGATGTAGGTGGCATGTCGGGAGCGTGCTGGCTACTCACGTCGGTGATGAGCTTCAGTGTGTGGATGTAGGTGACATGTCGGGAGCGTGCTGGCTACTCACGTCGGTGATGACCTTCAGTGTGTGGATGTAGGTGACATGTCGGGAGCGTGCTGGCTACTCACGTCGGTGATGACCTTCAGTGTATGGATGTAGGTGACATGTCGGCAGCGTGCTGGCTACTGACGTCGGTGATGACCTTCAGTGTGTGGATGTAGGTGACATGTCGGCAGCGTGCTGGCTACTGACGTCGGTGATGACCTTCAGTGTGTGGATGTAGGCGACATGTCGGGAGCGTGCTGGCTACTCACGTCGGTGATGACCTTCAGTGTGTGGATGTAGGTGGCCTCGGTGTGCACCAGCTCCCAGATGGCGTTCTGCTGTTGGTGCTTTCTCTCGGTGAGCTCGTCGGGTGCGTCCACCAGCTCGCGCCAGTCGCTCTCCAGACTGTACAGCTCTGCGACACGGGCACGCCGTTGGGTCAGGTCAGGCACGGCTTGTCGCCTTCGTCACTGAAGTACATGCACGTTCAACACGTGGACGTGGGAAGGGAGCTGTGGAGGGGCTGGCCCCTCGTCGTTCAGTAGTGGTGCGAGCGGGTAGAGGGGCAATGGCAACAGCCGCTCACACTTTCCCCAGATTATGCGAAGGCAAGATGAGCAAAATTAACATGGAGTGTTCTTCCTGATTGAAATACAATTGAGCCAAGTGAAAATGCAACTCTGTTCGATTTCAGTACACCCACTGTGCTGAAATAGAAAATTGCCGAATAGCACACCTTAAATGTCGCATTGAATGGTAACTACACCTACGTTATTTTGTGCCATGCCATTTTCGGAACGCACCGCCTGCTTGCCTCATTCGACAACTTTTCTTCTAGTTGTTGTTGCTGTTGTTGACTAGTTTTACTACACGGTACACGGATCGCTTTGCTCCTAAGTAATTTGACGCCTTCGGCACGGCCATACCGCACGGTGGGCTGTCACGCCTTCGGCACGGCCATACCGCACGGTGGGCTGCCACGCCTTCGGCACGACCATATCGCACGGTGGGCTGTCACGCCTTCGGCACGACCATACCGCACGGTGGGCTGTCACGCCTTCGGCACGACCATATCGCACGGCGGGCTGTCACGCCTTCGGCACGGCCATATCGCACGGTGGGCTGTCACGCCTTCGGCACGACCATATCACACGGTGGGATGTCACGCCTTCGGCACGGCCATATCGCACGGTGGGCTGTCACGCCTTCGGCACGGCCATACCGCACGGTGGGCTGTCACGCCTTCGGCACGGCCATACCGCACGGTGGGCTGTCACGCCTTCGGCAGGGCCATATCACACAGTGGGCTGTCACGCCTTCAGCACGACCATATCGCACGAGCGATATGGTCGTGTTTAGACTTAGTTAAACTTATCGTGTGTCAATTTAGTTAGCAACGACTTTTATCCATCTCTAGCAGGAGTTGTCCTTTTGGGGTCACAATAGCGGCGCACCTGTGGGTCGCACGGCTTGACGAATGCCCGACCAAATGTACATGCATCACAGGTCATAGGTGTTTCAAATCGTCGCCTCGCTTGGATGCAGAGATCTAGTCCAAATCGCTAAAATGGCCCAGAACAGGAAATTTCACCTCCTGGCCCCTTTGTGGAAGCCACGTGGGATGTGCAGATAGAAACAATAGAAGTGGCGCGGTTTTCGGTTCAGTTCTGTTCAGTTGAATTCTGATCAATCCAATCAATGCATTAGTGTATGAATTTCGTGTCTCAGACTCGTGCTTGTTTGTCGGTCGCAATTATAGTGAGCATTTGTTTGCGCTGTATTATAAAAAGCACTTATCTTGTGTACCCTCATTCCCTCATGTGTTAGCAATGACACACGCTTGGCTCCAGGCGCACCCTTGGAAAGCTTCAATCGAATTGACACTCGGGCTGCCACGGTTTGGACTCACCGCGCGAGCAAGTGAACCAAACTTTATTGCAGCCAAAGTTGGTGGCTTCGGAGTTGGGTGACAGACTGTCTGATTGACATGCACGCCTGACAAAGTACTATATTAGATTCGTTAAACAATAGCAACATATGCGAGAGAATCGGGGGATTAACCGGAGTCCTGTGTCTGACATTGTGGTGCATTTCCAGAGTTCCAGAGGATAGCAAACAACTAATTATGTTGTACTGAAACGACAGGCGGCGGAATCGGCTGGGGGGGGGGCAGAGTGCGCGGCTCCTCTCCCTACACATAAAAGCTTAGTCTTGACCTTATGGTGTTCACTGGAAAGCATCGACCCAAGGCTTCCCAGTATCGCCCTCCCCTTAAGCTCGGGCGTTCCGCCACCTATGATGGAAACAATGGGTAACGGGTGAAACAAAGAAAGAAAAGAAAGAAAAACTGCGATTAAACCAGGTTCCGTCATCGCCGCCTCTGTAGGTCAGCCCTTCAGGTGCCGCGATGTCAGCCGCACCGCTCACCCCCACCATCGCCGCCTCTGTAGAGGAAGCCGGAGAAGGCGGCGTCGCGGTAATTGTCCTATCTGTAGAGAACTGAACAGCAGATCTTGTGGCGGCAGTTTTGTCTCGAAGGTCTCAACTATCATCGAGCTAGACAAGGTCAAAATCAGGTCATTTACTTTGAGAAACATTGGGGTTATGATAGTATTCAATGCACTACAACAATCCAATTTCTTAGATACACCGATGATTCGGACGTTAATGTGTTTATAGTGGGCCAAATAAATGGAGCCAAAATCTAATCTATGGCCAAATAATGAGGTCAAGTGAAAGAAGAAAACTCAAGTTACTTTTAGGTTTAGAAGTTTCCACCTAATTGTCCCCAGACAAAATCAGGAGTATATCTGATATAACCCAATGCCTTTTGCCAATGTACAAGGCATCAGGTCAATACAAGGTCAAGGCACGGAGACATGTCCGAAAAGTGTGCTGGAATAAATGCTCCGGATGGGTAAAACAATATCGGGATGACATACGTATTATTGAATACACTGCTCTGGACTCTGGACAACAAGAATTCTGCTCTTTTCAAAGTTAGCCATGTCCACTGGCCTGAAGTGACCTCAACAACCCGAGTTGACTTCCTTGAATCATAGAAGTTGAATCCTAAGAAACTTGTGAGTGCTTTATTCAACTTCAATGCTCGAATATGTGACCCCCGATATTTTTCTTGAAATAGCTTATGAACCGTTCGTCATATCGCTTTGCAATTATGCACGTCTTCCAGTATTTGACGAGCGCATAATGTGTAGAATACATTGAGCTGAAGTCTCCTCTCCTACCGCAGCTAGGACTGGTCAAAATCAGAACAAAACCTTGTCTCAATACGGTTATTGGTGTACATTGGCACATGTTTCATCAGCAAACCGGACAAGACATAGTTTAAAGTAAAACAGTGGATCAATGGACGATCGAAGTAAATGGAAAGAAATAAATAAAAATTGCCTTCCGATCAGGATGCTCGGTGAAATCAAGGTTCAAACTAGAAGTAACTCTTTCTTCCGCATAATGTTGAGACGGAATAGTACCTGTGAAAACAGCGTATGTACTGGCAAATTATATTCTCTAAAAGCGCTGCAAGCGTCAAGTCAAGATCCGATCAGATCGCCGAGATATGACCTGAAATGTCCAGAAAGTAGATGCATTTCAGGCACTCTGAAGGCCAAAATACGGAATATTGCGAAATCAAGATTGTCATGCCAGGGTAATTATTCACGCCGATTTCATTTTCGATGCGATTAGGCACCTAAAATTCGACTGGATAATTGAACATTTCAAAATATGAGGAAAATATCAAAATAATTACAATCTGCTGATTTTTCCCTTCAAAATAGTCAAAGTGGGTGGAAAAGGTTTCGCTTGCCTTTGGAAACATTCATTTCCTTTCCCTGAGCGCCATATGTTCGAAATTGTTGTCTTCTTCAGTTCATCACATGCATTTGACCTTGACCAGATCGGTCACCATTACCTCGGCATGCGCTACCTGTGTTAGACGATCTTCAGCTTCCAAATAATCAACTTTGAAGCACGAAATGACATTTCTGTCACGGCCAGGGCGCACAACATACGGCAGAGACGGGCGACTGGTCGCACCCCGTAATTGACATGCTTGACCTGACCTACACGGTCAACCAGAAGAGATGCGAAAAGGATCACGTGATTATATAAAAGACTACGGATGCAGCTACATCATGATGCTTACCGCATTTTCCTATCTTGCGCAGTATGCAAATGGCGCACATATAGGATGCTTAGTCTCGTTTCACCTTGCAGATCGTGATCCCAGAACTTCTACGTTGCACACATTATGGTTCCATTAAGGCACCGCCTGCCCTATTAATTTCGTGTATCTGGCTCCATTAGCATCCAATATTTCAGAGGGTCAAATTAGCTCTCCAACCAAGAGCGCGCGATGCGATCGGCCGTCCGCCAGAGCGGGTAAACACCCGTTCCGGCCCGTACCAGTAATGACTCTGTCGCAGTCCTGCGGCGCATGATAGTCTACATCTCGTTTGCCCGTGTTTCTCTTCAGCCCAATTGTCATTCAAACCTTGTCATCTCGTCAGACCCTACGCGATTTAATGGAGATAGAGTTAGCTGCTGCTGCCAGAACAGTCTACACCACGTTTTCTGTCGCCGTTTATGTCTGGAATGTTGTTCTTGTTCACGTATGTGAGTGCGCATGCGAATTTATTTACGCCAGTGCGTGTATGACGTCATGGATGTTTCATATGAGGTCCTAGCGTCGGAGGCGGTTGTACGTCCGAGGCGACACTTGCGGGGCAGTGGTCAGTGTGGACAATTGGTGGAGGTATACCCGAGTCGGCCACCACACGCACGCTGACGATTGTTGTAGGGTCACGCGACCACGGCCCCACCACACGCACGCTGACGATTGGTGCAGGGTCACGTGATCACGGCTCAGCACCGGCCAATCGTGTCGGTGTGTGCTCGAGCCGGCGTGCGTTCGCGCCCTTGGGTCGAACGTGGAAGTGGGTCGACCGGCTGCGGGCGTGGTGTTCTGATTAATATGCATAACCGGCGCTGAAGTTTCCTGATGCGATGGGGACGGTGGGTGAAAAGTGTTGTGCTAGTGTGATGCTGACGGATTGTCAATGAAATAGTCAACAATTCTGACGTAATATTTGTTGGCACGCAAAGTGAACATGCAATACATCGTTGTGATTTATTTTAGTCCTAGTCCATATTTACCTGTCGGGTGAATTTCTAAATCGCGTAGTCTGCAAGTAGCGAGGTGATTGTATATGAAGATGGCAACGTCTCCGTTTTGACGAGTTATGTGCATTGTGATTGGTGCGTGACAGTTCATTAGATTACAAAGACCTCCATGTGTGGTGACGTAATGTGTGGTGACGCAATGTGTGGTGATGTAATGTGTGGTGACGTCAGGTGTTGTGTCGGATAACATTAGAATGTTCATGCTGTGGTTACTTACAACATTATTTAGTTCGTGTAAACTTCCGGGGCAGCTACGCGGCTGATATTGAGGCGACAAACTTCGGTTCCGTATAACGGGCATGTATCAACTCGTGTGCAGTGAGAAATGAGTAATCAACGTGCATCTTTGCACATATGTGCACATATTTGCATATATTTGCAAGCTTGAACTGACTGCCAGACATGGGCGCGAATGATCAACTCTGGTCGAAGCGCCCTAAAGCCAAAATAACTAACTAACTAACTAACTGACTGCCAGACAGCAATTATTGGGTCACGTACGTTAGTACGAAACACGATCTCCGCAAACTATTGACCAGCTGAAGTGATTTGGATGTGGAATAATCTGGCAATGTCTTCCCGATATGTGTCTGGTCCACACGTTCTTACGCGCAATAATTCAACCGGCGCACCAGCTATATGCAAATGCCACACAGACACATATACATATATATATATATATATACATATATACATATATATATATATATATATATATATATATATATATATATATATGTATACATACATACATACATACATACATACATACATACATACATGCATACATATATATATACATCATACATACATATATATATATATGTATATATATATATATATATATATATATATATATATATATATATATATATATATATATATATATATATATATATATATAAACCGTTCATCTACGTCTCAAAACACTGGAAGTGCAATCAGCCATGCGGCTGAAGGCACAATTGTAGGCAGGTTCGTTTCGCCTGGCAGAGATAGATTGCCTCGCTTGTGCGGTAACTAGTTTTCAATTCCAACAGGTTCTCTAAATCCACCAGCCATTACTGCCCTTGTATTGATCGGGCTGATGGTTAACCAAACGGCGACCACTTGAACAACAGTTTGACAGCTTTTCCAATCCAGAAAAAGCAAGCGGCAGCGAAATTATGCCTTCAAGTTTCCACAGTCACCCGTAACGGAAAACCGTCCAACTGGGCGGTTCACTCACCTCTGCCACTCAGCCACGTTTGACCCCTCCCCCCCTCGCTACCCTGCGACGACTGTCTGACCAGGGCCAGTCGCGCACCACTCGGCCGCACTGGCATGGGTGTCACAATGGTGACACGGCGCAATGACACGGCATCCGCCGACCGGCCGTCGCCACCGACAAGAACAGAGCCTAACTTGGCAAAACACCCCCGGCCCCATAGCCAAGAGTCGAGGCGTCAAATGTCGATGTCAGCGGACCGGCCGACAGGCGACGGCTTCCGCACGGAGCGGCCATGACAGGACTCGACGAGTCCGAGCATTCACGACAGGACTCGACGAGTCGTGACACATAGGAGCCAAACGCATTCCGAAACAGGGGTCCGAAGTTGACTTCATTACGCAATACAAAGGCTACGATGAACAAGTTCTAGTGGCATAGTGCTGTCTTTGCAGACAATTGGAGTGAGCAAGCTTTTCCTCGGATCGCGGTGGTGTCGGAACTGACCGGGTCGCACACCGGCTCGGAGTCTTTCTGTCGACACCCACCCCAGAAGTCGGAAGATCACACCATCTCGGTAACGACACGCCTGACAAGGCACGCCGCCGGTCGTGTGGATCAGAGCCTGCCCGTTCACTATGCGTGGCCACGGACGGCCGACCGGACTACTCCTGTACACCGTACCCGGCCCGCGCCGCCACGGACGGCCGACCGGACTACACCTGTACACCGTACCCGGCCCGCGCCGCCACGGACGGCCGACCGGGCTACACCTGTACACCGTACCCGGCCCGCGCCGCCACGGACGGCCGACCGGACTACTCCTGTACACTGTACCCGGCCCGCGCCGCCACGGACGGCCGACCGGACTACTCCTGTACACTGTACCCGGCCCGCGCCGCCACGGACGGCCGACCGGACTACACCTGTACACCGTACCCGGCCCGCGCCGCCACGGACGGCCGACCGGGCTACACCTGTACACCGTACCCGGCCCGCGCCGCCACGGACGGCCGACCGGACTACTCCTGTACACTGTACCCGGCCCGCGCCGCCACGGACGGCCGACCGGACTACTCCTGTACACTGTACCCGGCCCGCGCCGCCACGGACGGCCGACCGGACTACTCCTGTACACTGTACCCGGCCCGCGCCGCCACGGACGGCCGACCGGACTACTCCTGTACACTGTACCCGGCCCGCGCCGCCACGGACGGCCGACCGGACTACTCCTGTACACCGTACCCGGCCCGCGCCGCCACGGACGGCCGACCGGACTACTCCTGTACACTGTACCCGGCCCGCGCCGCCACGGACGGCCGACCGGACTACACCTGTACACCGTACCCGGCCCGCGCCGCCACGGACGGCCGACCGGACTACACCTGTACACCGTACCCGGCCCGCGCCGCCACGGACGGCCGACCGGACTACTCCTGTACACCGTACCCGGCCCGCGCCGCCACGGACGGCCGACCGGACTACTCCTGTACACTGTACCCGGCCCGCGCCGCCACGGACGGCCGACCGGACTACACCTGTACACCGTACCCGGCCCGCGCCGCCACGGACGGCCGACCGGACTACACCTGTACACCGTACCCGGCCCGCACCGCCACGGACGGCCGACCGGACTACACCTATACACCGTACCCGGCCCGCACCGCCACGGACGGCCGACCGGACTACACCTGTACACCGCACCCGGCCCGCGCCGCCACGGACGGCCGACCGGACTACTCCTGTACACTGTACCCGGCCCGCGCCGCCACAGACGGCCGACCGGACTACTCCTGTACACTGTACCCGGCCCGCGCCGCCACGGACGGCCGACCGGACTACTCCTGTACACTGTACCCGGCCCGCGCCGCCACGGACGGCCGACCGGGCTACACCTGTACACCGTACCCGGCCCGCGCCGCCACGGACGGCCGACCGGACTACACCTGTACACTGTACCCGGCCCGCGCCGCCACGGACGGCCGACCGGACTACTCCTGTACACCGTACCCGGCCCGCGCCGCCACGGACGGCCGACCGGACTACACCTGTACACCGTACCCGGCCCGCGCCGCCACGGACGGCCGACCGGACTACACCTGTACACCGTACCCGGCCCGCGCCGCCACGGACGGCCGACCGGACTACACCTATACACCGTACCCGGCCCGCGCCGCTGTCGGCCTGCAGTGTGGTGCTCGCGCTCGCCGGCTCGGCCGCCAATCGCACACCCAAGTCAGGACGTACTCACCTTCCTCCTCAGAAGCGTCGCCGTCGAAGTTGACCATAGACGGAAGTCGCGGGATGCCGTGGCTGCTGTACGACTCGAGACACTGTATCATCTGTTCCATCTTGGAGGAGCCAGCCTCCTGGACAGGGAAAGTGAACGCTGGTTGGCGACAGGCTACGACGAAGCAGTCACTCGTCCTCTTATTGGTTCACGTGAGCATCGTTGCAACAGTTGAAGAGAGATAGGCGAGTTAGAACACCAATACGTACACCCCGGTCGGGTGCTGCATTAACGGGATAACGTGGTGATGATGAGAGCACGGAGACAACTTAGCACTTCCCTCCACTGCACTGTGCGTAAACTTATTATTATTGTTATTGCCATGTTGCTTTGCCTGCAAATCGCATTAGCGTATGTCATGCTGTGAAAAATAGCCAGTCGGTGCGGGTAGCGATAGGCCGATCTGATTTGCCCCTTTGGGAGAGAGAAACACTTACTTTTTACCGCATAATGCCGTACGCGAAATTTTGCATCCCACGCTTCAACCCCATTAATACTAAGCATGGCAGAAAACAACGAAATAAAGGATACATCTTCAAGGCTGGGCTTCGTGATGCTACACAGTGCGCAAACGCAATGTGGTGCATATCGGACATCACGTGAACGACCACCTCCCGTCTGGCTCCTGACTGCGGCCGCTCAGTGAGCTGGCGAGGCGCCTCGACCACCTCCCGTCTGGCTCCTGACTGTGGCCACCCAGTGAGCTGGCGAGGCGTCTCGACCACCTCCCGTCTGGCTCCTGACTGCGGCCGCTCAGTGAGCTGGCGAGGCGCCTCGACCACCTCCCGTCTGGCTCCTGACTGCGGCTGCTCAGTGAGCTGGCGAGGCGTCTCGACCACCTCCCGTCTGGCTCCTGACTGTGGCTACCCAGTGAGCTGGCGAGGCGCCTCGACCACCTCCCGTCTGGCTCCTGACTGTGGCCACCCAGTGAGCTGGCGAGGCGCCTCGACCACCTCCCGTCTGGCTCCTGACTGCGGCCACCCAGTGAGCTGGCGAGGCGCCTCGACCACCTCCCGTCTGGCTCCTGACTGCGGCCGCTCAGTGAGCTGGCGAGGCGCCTCGACCACCTCCCGTCTGGCTCCTGACTGCGGCCGCTCAGTGAGCTGGCGAGGCGCCTCGACCACCTCCCGTCTGGCTCCTGACTGTGGCCACCCAGTGAGCTGGCGAGGCGCCTCGACCACCTCCCGTCTGGCTCCTGACTGCGGCTGCTCAGTGAGCTGGCGAGGCGCCTCGACCACCTCCCGTCTGGCTCCTGACTGTGGCCACCCAGTGAGCTGGCGAGGCGCCTCGACCACCTCCCGTCTGGCTCCTGACTGTGGCCACCCAGTGAGCTGGCGAGGCGTCTCGACCACCTCCCGTCTGGCTCCTGACTGCGGCCGCTCAGTGAGCTGGCGAGGCGCCTCGACCACCTCCCGTCTGGCTCCTGACTGCGGTCGCTCAGTGAGCTGGCGAGGCGTCTCGACCACCTCCCGTCTGGCTCCTGACTGTGGCCACCCAGTGAGCTGGCGAGGCGTCTCGACCACCTCCCGTCTGGCTCCTGACTGCGGCCGCTCAGTGAGCTGGCGAGGCGCCTCGACCACCTCCCGTCTGGCTCCTGACTGCGGCCACCCAGTGAGCTGGCGAGGCGTCTCGACCACCTCCCGTCTGGCTCCTGACTGTGGCCACCCAGTGAGCTGGCGAGGCGCCTCGACCACCTCCCGTCTGGCTCCTGACTGTGGCCACCCAGTGAGCTGGCGAGGCGCCTCGACCACCTCCCGTCTGGCTCCTGACTGTGGCCACCCAGTGAGCTGGCGAGGCGCCTCGACCACCTCCCGTCTGGCTCCTGACTGCGGCCGCTCAGTGAGCTGGCGAGGCGCCTCGACCACCTCCCGTCTGGCTCCTGACTGCGGCCACCCAGTGAGCTGGCGAGGCGCCTCGACCACCTCCCGTCTGGCTCCTGACTGCGGCTGCTCAGTGAGCTGGCGAGGCGCCTCGACCACCTCCCGTCTGGCTCCTGACTGCGGCTGCTCAGTGAGCTGGCGAGGCGCCTCGACCACCTCCCGTCTGGCTCCTGACTGCGGCCGCTCAGTGAGCTGGCGAGGCGCCTCGACCACCTCCCGTCTGGCTCCTGACTGCGGCCGCTCAGTGAGCTGGCGAGGCGCCTCGACCACCTCCCGTCTGGCTCCTGACTGCGGCCGCTCAGTGAGCTGGCGAGGCGCCTCGACCACCTCCCGTCTGGCTCCTGACTGCGGCTGCTCAGTGAGCTGGCGAGGCGTCTCGACCACCTCCCGTCTGGCTCCTGACTGTGGCCACCCAGTGAGCTGGCGAGGCGCCTCGACCACCTCCCGTCTGGCTCCTGACTGCGGCTGCTCAGTGAGCTGGCGAGGCGTCTCGACCACCTCCCGTCTGGCTCCTGACTGCGGCCGCTCAGTGAGCTGGCGAGGCGCCTCGCATACGATTTGAAGCCAATCAGAGCTCTTCAAACGCTGTCAAACGCGGCGCACCTCAACCCACCGTGGACCTCACTGGTGATAGCACGGCCGTGAGAGGCATTCACACTTGGCAGCAGGCGGCAGGACACAAGCGGTGGCGCGGAGTCACCTTGAGGGAGGTGTTGCTGAAGATGCCGCTCCAGCGCGTGTGCTGTTTGCCCTGTTTGCTGACTTTGAGCGAGCCGTCGGTGGAGCCGGACGTTGTCTGCCCGTCGGCGGCGTTCACCTCATCGCCGCTGCTGTTGATCAGCTTTGTCACCATGCCGCGATAGCTCTGCAACGATGCGTCATCACGTCAGCGGTGACGTTAACGGCGGTGGCAGCCGAGCGGGCCCGTGCCAGATGAGTCTCCAAAGGGCACGTACCGGATGAGTCTTCAAAGGGCACGTGCCGGATGAGTTTTGAAAGGGCACGTGCCAGATGGGTTTTGAAAGGACACGTACCGGATGAGTCCCGAAAGGGCACGTGCCGGATGAGTCTTCAAAGGGCACGTGGCGGATGAGCTTTCAAAGGGTACGTGCCGGATCAGTCTCCAAAGGGCACGTGCCGGATGAGTTTTCAAAGGGCACGTGCCGTATGAGTTCTCAAAGGGCACGTGCCGGCTCTGTTTGCCGACAAAGCCGGGCGGCGGCACGTCCGAGCCGCTGGTACACCATGTCCGTACCGCTGGTACACCACGTCCGTACCGCTGGTACACCACGTCCGTGCCGCTGGTACACCACGTCCGAGCCGCTGGTACACCACGTCCGAGCCGCTGGTACACCACGTCCGTACCGCTGGTACACCACGTCCGTGCCGCTGGTACACCACGTCCGAGCCGCTGGTACACCACGTCCGTGCGGCCGACCCGCTGAACAGAAACACAACCGCAACCAAAATGTCCCCATCAAGACGTTCAAATCCATTTTTTGTCTGCGTTGCGCATATTTCGCATCACGACCGAAACAAAGGATGCTTTCAATCTAGCTTAACCTAACTCCTTACGTGTGGGCCCTCATGTAAACAGATGATTGGGGCACTCTTGCTTTTGCGTCAGATCGGGTGACCGCCCCAATGATGTCCCGAAGCTACTTAGCGGCGAGTACAGCCCCATCTGGCTGACCGCCAGCTGACCTGCTCTGTGTCAGTCGTGTCAACAATTACCGCTGTGCGACCCATTACTGACTCGCGGTTGCCATGGAGACAGGAATACAAGTCCCGAGTGACGATTAGATACATGCAAATACCGGATCGAGATTGTGCTGCCATACAGAGCGTAGGAAATGATCGGAATGACAGGGAATATTGAATGACATACGGAGCGAATGCATTGCGTGCTCAACTTCATGTTCTATCGACAGCACACCGGCTCGAATGTGCCCAACCTCTGAGTGACTGGAGTCTGCTGGTACCATTCACATTAGGCTGTGTACGCGGCGTCAGCATGGCTGGTAGGCAGCCAACCCTCGGCAATTTCAACTTAGTCATGTACATGGCGTTGTACGGGAGCTGGTACAACCGGAGACCGTCCCAGTCAGCGCCGGGCATCTCAGCCTCAACGTGTCTCCCCCCCCCCCCCACATACACACTCTGTCAATTAGCGGCTAAATGACACCCCGCTGGAGGAGAGAGCAGGGGTGAGAGCCGGAGAAGGCCGCGGACACGAGCTGCTCTGGCGGCACGGACACACAAGAGCCCACGTAGAAAGAGATTCAGACAGCGCTGTGTGAGCACTTCCCTCGGGAAGCGCTCACCCAGGGCGTCATTGTGACAAACTGACTGACCAGGAGTGACGGACGTGATTCGGATGAAATCCGGAGCACACACGTTTAATTACTACACAATATAACGTCTTTGCTCATCTCAAGAAGGAGGCCACCTTAAATGTCACGCATGTCGAATCGTCCAACCTGCTGCCGTTCCAAACACATCAGACAGTACTGATCCCTCCATACAGCATCGCATTTCCCGCATGCCTCCTCGACCCCGCACCTGCATGCTACCAACATACAGTGGCCGTGGTGCAGGCAGCTTTCTCTTTCTTCGTTCAGCGAAGATCCCCGAGTGCTCTTCGAGAGGAGGCCAATGTGCGCCCTTGCAAAGTTACTCACAATTCTCGTTCCCCATCCCAAAAGAAGATTGTACTGAGGAGGGGGCTGAAGTTATATTGCATTACTTCGACATTGTGGACGTCTCAGAAGGCGGTCTTCCCATCCTTCTTCCGAAGCCCACAGCATCTTGCCGTCAGCCCAACAATTCCAATTATAATTGCAATAATAATAACCGTACTAATTCCCGTAATCATTTCCGAAGCGAAAATGTACATGCTATCACCACTCAATATCCTACAGCCTCGTCCGCTCATTACCAGAGGTCGATAACCTCTGATCATTGTGCCACAGTTATGGGGTGCCAGTGACTATACCCTCTATTATTCGCACTACATCTATTTATGGCACCCCCGTGCTGGGACCCACAGCCCCTGATTATGCTACTCTGCTAGGTACCACAATCCCTAAGTACACACCCATCTGCTCTGTACCGCAGACCATGACTACATTATCTCTGCTCGACGCCAACATTTCTCATTACACACCCATATGCTCGGTACCATAGCTCCTCATTACACTACACTACCTCCGCTCGATACCACAGTCACTGCTTACACTACCTCTCCTCTACACCACAGACCTGATTACACTACCTCTCCTCTGCACCACAGCCCCTGATTACACTACCTCTGCTGTACATCACAGCCCCGAGTACACTACCTCTCCTCTACATCACAGCCCCTGATTACACTACCTCTCCTCTTCACCACAGCCCCTGATTATACTACCTCTCCTCTACACCACAGCCCCTGATTACACTACCTCTGCTGTACATCACAGCCCCTGATTCCACACCCCCTGCCCTACACCACAACCCCTAAGAACACTCGTCTGCTCGACACCACAGACCCTGACTACACTGCCCTCGCTCGACACCACAGACCCTGACCACACTGACCCCGCTCGACACCACAGACCCTGACCACACTGCTCCTGCTCGGCACCACAGACCCTGACCACACTGCCCCTGCTGAACACCACAGACCCTGACCACACTGCTCCTACTCAACACCACAGACCC
Organism: Ashinkailepas kermadecensis; assembly: GCA_034440615.1. Classification (NCBI taxonomy): domain Eukaryota; kingdom Metazoa; phylum Arthropoda; class Thecostraca; family Neolepadidae; genus Ashinkailepas; species Ashinkailepas kermadecensis. Next base: position 121,832 of record JAOTOM010005086.1, read on the forward strand.
TGACCACACTGCTCCTACTCAACACCACAGACCCTGACCACACTGCTCCTACTCGACACCACAGACCCTGACTACACTGCCCCTGCTGAACACCACAGACCCTGACCACACGGCTCCTGCTCGACACCACAGACCCTGACCACACTGCTCCTACTCAACACCACAGACCCTGACCACACTGCTCCTACTCAACACCACAGACCCTGACTACACTGCCCCCGCTCGGCACCGCTGACCTCCGCCGAGCGTGCTGCTGGTCAGCTGATGTGCCACTTCTGACGGACACCACTCACCCCTGACGCCTTGCGCGTTGGCGCTGAAGAGTGGCTGGACGACGACTTGGTGCGCACCGGGCTCTTGTTGTCGTGGTCACGCACTGCCGACAGTCATCAGTGTTAGTGTCACACGCTGGCCAACACGACCCTCCAGTGGCGGCACACCGACTGCCCTGACACTGGTGAACTTCAGCAGCGATAGGTGACCGGCGGCCGGCCAACAGGTCCGTACTGAACATTATCATGCACGCCAGGGAATCGCGAGTGTCAGACAAAAGTTGGGTATTTTGCCCCACCCGCTGACGACAGGCAACACACGACGTTCACTGCCGATAGGCAACACACGACGTTCACTGCCGATAGGCAACACACGACGTTCGCTGACGACAGGTAGCACACGACGTTCGCTGACGACAGGCAACACACGACGTTCACTGCCGATAGGCAACACACGACGTTCGCTGACGACAGGTAGCACACGACGTTCACTGACGACAGGTAACACACGACGTTCGCTGACGATAGGCAACACACGACGTTCGCTGACGACAGGTAACACACGACGTTCGCTGACGACAGGCAACACACGACGTTCCGTAGTCGCCCCGTAGGTAGTTGAGAAGGAAACCGCGCTCGATCAGACCAACAGGACGGCGTTCGGCCGACTGATGCGAAGCGAATCGGTTCGCGAAGCGAATCGGTCCTGAATGTGATATCTCAAGAAGACCACATATTACGTACAAAGAATACGAGGAGAAAACAATAAAATCAATTGGCGGCGAAAATGTTGGGAGGGGCGGTAGTGTGTTGAAGATACGAAGCTATTTTGACCACCTACATGTGTGCTCATAGAAGCGAAAACCTCGGTAGAAGTTGTAGCTGTGGACTTCCTAAATTGATTTCTAAATACGTTATTGGTGAACATAGCCCCGGTAGCTCAGCTGGCTTGAGGACTGTCCTGCATTTGTCTCCTATGTCCTGGCAAGGCAGGGTTCGAGTCGCGTCACGCTCTCGCATTTAGCCTCCGGCCGGAAGAGTCGGTTATGTACCAGCTCCCCGACTTGACAACTACTCTAGCTGTGACTTGCTGCAGATATCGACTGGGCATTGTGGCCGCATGGTGACGTCGCTCGCCGACATTGTGGCCATATGGTGACGTCGCTCGCTGACATTATAGCCGCATAGTGATGTCGCTCCCCGACATTGTGGCTCGCCGACATTGTGGCCGCATGGTGACGTTGCTCGCCGACATTGTGGCCGCATGGTGACGTCGCTCGCCGACATTGTGGCCGCATGGTGACGTCGCTCGCCGACATTGTGGCCGCATGGTGACGTCGCTCGCCGACATTGTGGCCGCATGGTGACGTCGCTCGCCGACATTGTGGCCATATGGTGACGTCGCTCGCGGACATTGTGGCCGCATGGTGATGTCGCTCCCCGACATTGTGGCTCGCCGACATTGTGGCCGCATGGTGACGTTGCTCGCCGACATTGTGGCCGCATGGTGACGTCGCTCGCCGACATTGTGGCCATATGGTGACGTCGCTCGCGGACATTGTGGCCGCATGGTGACGTCGCTCGCCGACATTGTGGCCATATGGTGACGTCGCTCGCTGACATTATAGCCGCATAGTGATGTCGCTCCCCGACATTGTGGCTCGCCGACATTGTGGCCGCATGGTGACGTCGCTCGCCGACATTGTGGCCGCATGGTGACGTCGCTCGCCGACATTGTGGCCATATGGTGACGTCGCTCGCGGACATTGTGGCCGCATGGTGATGTCGCTCCCCGACATTGTGGCTCGCCGACATTGTGGCCGCATGGTGACGTCGCTCACCGACATTGTGGCCGTATGGTGACGTCGCTCGCCGACATTGTGGCCGCATGGTGACGTTGCTCGCCGACATTGTGGCCGCATGGTGACGTCGCTCGCCGACATTGTGGCCGCATGGTGACGTCGCTCGCCGACATTGTGGCCATATGGTGACGTCGCTCGCGGACATTGGGGCCGCATGGTGACGTCGCTCGCCGACATTGTGGCCGCATGGTGACGTCGCTCGCCGACATTGTCAGGGCGGGCACGATTTGCCGCGCCAGCACTGGCTGCTAGGAAGGCGCCACTATGATGGCTGTGTTGAATGTCTGTCATGTCTGCCAGTGTGGTGTCTGCCATGTCTGTCAGTGTGGTGCCTGCCATATGTGCCAGTGTGGTGTCTGCCATGTGTGCCAGTGTGGTGTCTGCCATGTGTGCCAGTGTGGTGCCTGCCATGTCTACCAGTGTGGTGCCTGCCATGTCTGTCTGCCATTGTGGTGCCTGCCATGTCTGTCTACCAGTGTGGTGTCTGCCATGTGTGTCAGTGTGGTGTCTGCCATGTCTGTCAGTGTGGTGCCTGCCATGTGTGCCAGTGTGGTGCCTGCCATGTCTACCAGTGTGGTGCCTGCCATGTCTACCAGTGTGATGCCTGCCATGTCTGCCAGTGTGGTGCCTGCCATGTCTACCAGTGTGGTGCCTGCCATGTCTACCAGTGTGGTGTCTGCCATGTCTACCAGTGTGGTGCCTGCCATGTGTGCCAGTGTGATGCCTGCCATGTCTGTCTGCCAGTGTGGTGCCTGCCATGTCTACCAGTGTGGTACCTGCCATGTCTACCAGTGTGGTGCCTGCCATGTCTACCAGTGTGGTGAACGGCGGCACGTCTGCCATCGTTCCAGGAAAGGTCGATAACGGGCAGTCGCTATGACAACTTGCAGATTAAGCTATTAAGCGCCGGGGCAGTTACTCCCGTTTGCGACGTCTTTCAGACCCGACCCCCAGCGCGGCAGGGAAATCACCTTTTCACGCCTGCCAGCTTCTCTAGAGAATGTGAGCTCGATAAAATGTGTTTTATTCTTCCATCAATGGAAACTAATGCACCAGGGATTGAAACCTTAGCAGCGAAATTCACCACCAGAATATCAGGCTCTCCGAAAGCCGACATCAACACTCAGCGAAGATGTTCGTCGAAAGCGGTGCCTGGAAAGTATTCGCGGATTTCAGGATACTACTGCGAGAAGAAAACAGACGCGAGAAATCCATCCGCGACAGACGATTCCGAGAATCATTTACTGGAAAATGGACCACGCGACCAGAACAAATCCAAACAAACTTAAGGAATGTGACCTGAAGTAGGAGTCCAATAAATCCGGCCACCTGTTCTCATCCCACGAGACTTTCAGATCAAAGTTTTCTGTCAGTCGTCTCAGAGATCCTGCCTGTATAATTCGTTGGTCATCTTTGATTTAATCGATGTGCTATCGCTTCGATGGTGATAACTTGCAGTACACATAGCGTTTCGCACAAGGCTTATGACAGCAGTGCAATGGCAAATGAAGGAGCCAATACTGCTCGTAAAAGTGCATCATGCGACTCACATAAGACAAGAGGTAAGACAACCATGCGAAGGCTGGCACTTCGGAATGCCAACGTAGGCTACATATACACAGGTGCAAGCACAAGGGGGGGGGGGCAAGAGGTAGGATGCCCTCCCTCCCCTCGTAGTATCAGAGGTGGGGCAGGGGGAGGGGGCTCTGACAGGCACTTGGGTCGCCGGGTCGGCACTGAGGTCCTTTTCAGTCACTGCTTCAGTGGAATAACCGAGAAGTTGCGTATCGTGGCCGGGACGCTCCAGCACAGAGCGGCTGGTCAAATGGCAACTTTCTGAGATCAGAGATCTTAGATCTGAGACAAAATGTGTCGCAAAAATTACCAGATAGTCTGAATCGAAATGTTTTTAGGTCGCTCCGAGCAGCGAACACCCACATATTCCCTGGGACATTTTTGAGAAAGCATGTTGCTTGACTGCTTCGGTGGCCTATAAGTCGTAATGAGGAAATTGAAGAAGTAGCGTGTTACCATGAATTGTAGTTAGGTTGAAGGAGTAGCGAGTTGCCAGGAGTATCGTTGAGCTAACCATGATTCACGGACTATTTCACTGATTATAGTTTTGTCTTTTTTCGTGTTTTTTTTTCACTGAGTGCACATGTCATCTTGGATCATGTGACCTCAGCGTAACAAGGAGGCAGAACAACATAGAACAATTCAATTCAGAGCATCCAACATCCTCCGAGACACGCTACAAGTAGACACTTATTGTAGACACATGTGTAGATGTGAGAAATCAGTGTGTCAAGAGCCCATTTATATGATATAACACTTGTCGATCTGATATGCGACATATATAACAGATGAAGTCACTTGTCTGCACGTCTTGTCTTGTCTTCACCAATGCACGTCCTCTGAACACACTCGCCACACGTCCGAGAATGCCGTTGAAGAATGTCTCCTCCGGAGCTTGATTCTATCCTCTTGGAATGGATATCGACGAGCACGACTACATCGAGATGTGGCATTCCTAAGCATCGAGATGTGCCTCCGTCCACTTGGTCCTCCTCTCACATGCTGGCTCACCTCGAGCGTCTCGGTGATCCAGCCCGGCAGAGCGCTGAATGAAACTCTTCATCTGTCAGATGTGAATGTTTGAGTGTTGAACTCAGGGTTCGGGTCACAGGCCTGATCATTGTTTCATGAGTGCCACTGCCAGCGCCACTTCAGGAGCGACGGCCTAGTTCGTTTTAGGCGTAGGAACGTGATTTGAAGTGCCGAGTGGAATGTGGTACGGCATTTCTCAAGGCACTCCAATTTTGTACCCCTCTCTCTCTCTGTGTCGAACGTAGTTCAGTTATCCGCCTTTTCATCGCTGCTCTGTCATCGTGAGAGTACGCGCCTTGCACTGCGCAATGTATGCCAATCCAATGAGTAAATGACGTACAGAGCCTTCACTTCCTTTCATTTGACGTCTGAGCCATTTTGGTCCGAAGCGTTCTGTTCTGGTCCGAAGCGCCCGAAACGTTCCAACAAACTTTGAAGCACAACTTCCATAACCTGTTGGCTTGCCCAACAATCCAAATTCCGCCCAATCTAGATGCATCTTTACGCCCACCGGCTTCCTGTCGTTTCGTCGCGTCATGTCCTTGACACAGACAGCTTCATCGTCAATAGGTTGACGCTGATGATGATAAAGTTGACGTCCTGTCTCTTTGGGATAAGTGGGAACTGGATATTCTGCACGTGAGGAAACTTTATCTTCACTTCGTTACAAAATGTAAATGATGCATTCCTCAGAGGGCAACAGTGACAAATGTTGCCCGAATGACGCCATTGTATTTCTAAAAGATGACCCGAGTGTACAACACCGAGGTCATTTTTTAGGGATTCAGTGGCGTCAATGAGGGAAAAATGTGTCACTATTGCCGTCTGAGAGAATCATGTTATGTTATGTTGAGAACATTGTGAGCACTTTGTAACATTATGGAATAAAATACGTTGGAAAATATACGGACACCCGACATACTCGGTACCAATGAATGCGAGCAAAAATGCTAAGAACATTGTTTAAAAAAATTAAAATATCGTGAGTGGCTATCGAAGCGGCAAACAGTGTTTTGTGACATGACATTTGGTGACGTGACGCTTTCTGAATTTGCATTGGCAAAACTCAGATAGGGATTAATGAACTGTCGAAATGTGGCATCAATTTTACATAGAGGCTGTAGTGGAACAATCACACAATTCCGTCGTGCGAGATGGGGCTTTCGTAACGAAAACATACATGTATGTAGCATACTTCGTAGGTTGGTTGGTTATTGGTTTTACGACACATCGACCGTTGAGTCATGTAGCGTCGCCAATCTCTCACGTCGATTGGCCGCGGGCGAAGAGTAGCGACAGGTAAGGCTCGAACCCAAAATCTTTCGATTGTGAGACGGGAAACTTACCCCTAGACTATTCGTCCCAATATACTTCGTAGATATTCTTGGTTAAAATCACTCAGCTATTTCTTGCTACAGTTATCTCGGACCCTTCAATAGCTGTCGATGTCCAGCGCGTCTCAGAGATGCCTTACACTCGAGCTGCCTCTCCATTCATGTATGATGAATCTGATGAATACAAAGCTCATTCACCAGCGGAGTGCACATTCACCAGCGGAGTGCACACTCACCAGCGGAGTGCACACTCACCAGCGGAGTGCACATTCACCAGCGGAGTGCACATTCACCAGCGGAGTGCACATTCATCAGCGGAGTGCGCATTCACTAGCTGAGTGCGCATTGTGTGCTGATCTCAGCCCGCACAACATGCGATATCATTTCTCCGTTTCATGATGCGGTAGCACACGCTCTGCCATGCTGTCGGTGTTGCTGATGATCCTGGCTATTGCTGGGTGATCCCGGAGATCCACTTCCTTCCTCATCAGCCATTTGACAAGAGGTTTCAGTGCGTCACGTTCGGGTTGCATGTTGGACAGAATGGTATGGGCGTGGGCACACATCTGAGCCGACGCAGTCCTGCGCCATACGGTGCTCCTTGGAGCACCTGTAACTCAGCCCGTTTATCCCGCATGCCGGAATTCGCTCGGGCACAGGCACCCTGAGTAAGCTTCGACATCTCTCTAATTTGGCACACCATGGAACACACGGAACGGCACTTCCAATTCTCACATCCAGAGAGAGTCCGCAGATTTCTGCGTATGCCTTATTTCGCACACGTCCTCTGATAATCGCGTCCGCATTGTTCGGCACTCCTCGTTACCTCGCCTTATTCATCAACGTTTTCGGAAATGGAAAATCAATCCAGGGCGTTATTTACATTTACAATCCTCCTCAACCACTTTTCTTCATCTTACAAGGCAGCTTGCCTAATGTAAGGGCAAACATCATTTCATATTGGTTTGGAAGGATCCCAAGAGCATCAAGCCCCCACACTTTCCCTCTAAGTTCGACCTGAACTCTTGAAGAACTACGAACTTACCAATGGGCTATTTAATCGTGATGGCACGTGCATAATTATGTGCCTGGTACTGCATTGCCCCAAAGGCAACCCACTTAACAACCCCGCGCAGTTCGTCCTTCTGACTCCAAATGACTGGATAGCTTGCCATTTCAAGTGGTGTTGAGTACTGAAACTTTTAGCTCGAGATATGTCCTCCAGATCACACAGAGCGCACTTGAGCGAATCTCAACGATCATAAAATCTTATCCTCTCTCCTGGATAAATTGCAAGCTGAAGTTTCGGCAGACGGGCGGCACCGAACGGCAGTTTTATTACGCCACTTCCGGCTGTGAGTTTCTTCAGAAGCGCTTTCCACACTTCTAACCTGTCTAGCCCTCACCATGGTCTACCTTAACCGCTCCATAAACTCGCCGATCGTTGAGATGAAGTGCAGTAAGTCGTCGCCGACTATTGCTGCATCATTCAAGCTGTTGAATCCATCCACCATTCAATCCAAACCACTTGACGTTAGTGTAATCAGCATCTGTGCAATCTTCACTCGGAAGTGATCAGTTCATCCACCAAACGTTCTGGGTAGCTCATATGTCATTGACGGGCTTGTTGCATCCGCCATTGCGTTCTCCATGTGAAATCATCAATCTTGTTCTCAATCTGAATCATTAGTATGCAACCATGCAACCGCATCACACAATGTAAAATTCACCAGGGCTTTATGCACAAATGTCATCACCAGTTGTTCGGTCTTGAGCGTTGCACGTTAAGCGTAAAAAACAACATGTCAAGTGTTTAATATTTAAAGAGCTTAGGATATTACATTGCTACTTCCTTTCTTCTTTCATTGCACGCATGAATGTAATGCTTGAAATTGTCACTTTGTCAAATGTCTTAGCACTGCTTTTCTCCTATCTGAGAACACATAGCAAGAATAGCGCACAAGTGGTGTAGGTGCAATGTAGGCGATGCTACATTACACAATACCCATTGCTACACAAATAGGTGATGCTCGAATTCGATCCACAAATTTCAACTTTCTACGCCATTATCTAAAACAATGCCATCCCACCTCATAAAAAGTAAATGTTTGGCGAACAGCGTATGATATCATCTTGTGCCAGTGTAGTCTGTATTTAACAACGTATGGTTTAACTGAGCGATGACTGTCATTATATTAACTGAGCGATGACTGTCATGATATTAACTGGGCAATGGCTGTCATGATGTTAACTGAGGAATAGCTGCAATGATATTAACCGGGCAATGACTGCCATGATATTAACTGAGTAACGACTGCCATGATATTAACTGAGTAATGGGTGCCATGATATTAACTGAGTAATGGCTGCTATGATATTAACTGAGCAATAATTACCATGATATTAACTGAGTAACGACTGCCATGATATTAACTGGGCAATGACTGCCATGATATTAACTGAGTAACGACTGCCATGATATTAACTAAGTAATGACTGCCATGATATTAACTGAGTAATGGCTGCCATGATATTAACTGGGCAATGACTGCCATGATATTAACTGAGTAACGACTGCCATGATATTAACTGGCAATGACTGCCATGATATTAACTGAGTAATGACTGCCATGATATTAACTGAGTAATGACTGCCATGATACTAGCTGAGTATTGGCTGCCATGATATTAACTGAGTAATGACTGCCATTACATAAACTGAGTAACGACTGCCATGATATTAACTGAGTAATGGATGCCATGATATTAACTGTGTAATGGCTGCTATGATATTAACTGAGCAATGATTACCATGATATTAACTGAGCAATGACTGCCATGATATTAACTGAGTAATGACGGTCACGACATTAGCTGAGTAATGGCTGCTATGATATTAACTGAACAATGATCGCCATGATATTAACCGAGCAATGACTGTCAGTCTGTGTGCATGCATCGGGTATCCAGAGACACCTATGTAGCATAGTCGCATGTGTGTCTCGGAACATCCGACTGTGGCACAGCCCCGGAAACTTATGCAGTCAGAGAAAGTACCGGGCTCGACACAAATTACCGAACTTGAGTCACTGGACAACATATGCACAACATAGCGCTATGTACATACTGGGTTATGCACACAGTACTACGCTATACGCCACACCAGGGGATACACAACACCACGCTACACACAATACCGGGCTATGCACACAATACCGGGCTACACACAACACGTGTCTACGCACACAATACCGGGCTATGCACATAATACTGAGCTACACACAATACCGGGCTACACACAATACCTGGGCTATTCACAATACCGGGTTATGCACACAATACCGGGCTACACACAACACGGGTCTACACACACAATGCCGGGCTATGCACATAATACTGGGCTACAAACAATACCGGGCTATGCACAATATCGGGCTATGCACACAATACCGGGTTACACACACCACGGGTCTACGCACACAATACCGGGCTATGCACATAATACTGGGCTACACACAATACCGGGCTACACACAATACCGGGATACACAAAATACCGGGCTATGCACACAATACCAGGCCACACACAATACCAGGCTATGTACACAATACCGCGCTATCCGTAATAGCGGACGATTTACACAATACCGGGCTATGCAAATGATGCTGGGCTATACATACAATGCCGGGCTATGCACACAGCACCATGCTACACGAAACACATGAGAAAGCACAGTAATGGGCTTGCAATGCTCCATTTTCTCGCCGACAGCAGCGACGACAGCGCACCAACAGGATACCGACGGACCGGCAATGTCCACAGAAGCGATGGTGATAAAACAAAGCCATTGGAAACCCGAGACCTGACAAATGAAAGACGCCCACACAAAGAGCCACACCGGGCCGGCTCCATCGCTTCACGGCACTCAAGTGGCGGCTCCTCTGCCGAGACAACTGATCACTTAGGCCGGAGCCCAGCGGCGCGTGGCCGTCCGGCCGACGCGCAAAACATCCCGAGATTGCCGGCGGTCGTCAAACGAACGCGGCCTGCCCGCCACGCGACCAACCAATCGACACAGACGCACGCTCACCTTTGATCTTGAGGTGCTTTCCGGCCAGCCAGTGTGTCTCGGTGGTGAGCAGCGGCAGCGGCGTGCGGCCGTGCTCCAGGTACACGCTGATGGAGTCGATGTCTATGCCGTGCTGGTCGCAGGCGTGGCTCAACGCCTCCCTGAGGACGCCGGTCACGTTCTGAGTCGGCTCGAGCAGGGTGCGTGAGAACACTGGCGCGGTGACCCTCGGGGAGTCGGACGGAACAAACAGCGCTCAACAATCTGGACGCAAAATGCGCCAGAACTGGGCTCGCGAGAGCCTCAACTGCAGCGAAAACGATCAGTCACGTTAGCCATCTAACTAGCGTGGATACTGACCTGTAACTAGTGTCCGCTATCAACTTCGGTGACGTCATCACGGCTTTACATTCAGACAGCCACGGCGAGAACACGACCGGGGCAGCATACGACACGACCGGGGCAGCATGAGAGGACACGACCGGGCAGCATACGACACGACCGGGGCAGCATACGAGGACATGACCGGGGCAGCATACGTCACGACAGGGGCAGCATACGACACGACCGGGGCAGCATACGACATGACCAGAGCAGCATACGACACGACCGGGGCAGCATACGACACGACCGGAGCAGCATACGACACGACCGGGGCAGCATACGTCACGACCGGGGCAGCATACGTCACGACCGGAGCAGCATACGTCACGACCGGGGCAGCATACGTCACGACCGGAGCAGCATACGACATGACCAGAGCAGCATACGACACGACCGGGGCAGCATACGACACGACCGGGGCAGCATACGACACGACCGGAGCAGCATACGACACGACCGGGGCAGCATACATCACGACCGGGGCAGCATACGACACGACCGGAGCAGCATACGACATGACCAGAGCAGCATACGACACGACCGGAGCAGCATACGTCACGACCGGGGCAGCATACGACACGACCGGAGCAGCATACGACATGACCAGAGCAGCATACGACACGACCGGAGCAGCATACGTCACGACCGGGGCAGCATACGACACGACCGGGGCAGCATACGTCACGACCGGGGCCGCATACGAGGACACGACCGGGCAGCATACGACACGACCGGGGCAGCATACGAGGACATGACCGGGGCAGCATACGTCACGACAGGGGCAGCATACGACACGACCGGAGCAGCATACGACATGACCAGAGCAGCATACGACACGACCGGAGCAGCATACGACATGACCAGAGCAGCATACGACACGACCGGAGCAGCATACGACACGACCAGAGCAGCATACGACACGACCGGGGCAGCATACGACATGACCAGAGCAGCATACGACACGACCGGGGCAGCATACGACACGACCGGAGCAGCATACGACACGACCGGAGCAGCATACGACATGACCAGAGCAGCATACGACACGACCGGGGCAGCATACGACACGACCGGAGCAGCATACGACACGACCGGAGCAGCATACGACATGACCAGAGCAGCATACGACATGACCAGAGCAGCATACGACACGACCGGAGCAGCATACGACACGACCGGAGCAGCATACGACACGACCGGGGCAGCATACGACATGACCAGAGCAGCATACGACACGACCGGGGCAGCATACGTCACGACCCGGGCCGCATACGAGGACACGACCGGGGCAGCATGCGCGGCACTGAGTGAGAGCCAAGGTGGTGACTGGCTTGTTGAGCCGAGGTCACGCCAGTTGGACGGATATCTGCGCCAGCAGGCCTCATCACATCGCAGGTAACGCACCGGACAGTGAGACGTGAACGGAGGGTGACGTGCGACAACATGGCTGCGCGCAGTACCGCACCGCCGACAGTGCCGGCAGCGACCGCCCTGAGCACGGCTATCTGTGCACGGTTCTATTCCGGCGTCGTCTGGGTCAGGGCGGCTGCTTACCTGAGAACAGTACCCCTGACGGCTGGTACAAACTCCTCGGCCACTTCGTCTGCAGCCGGGACCTCAAAACTGACACTGAAGCACTCGGAACTGGCCGCCTGCAACCAGACACCAAGCTGTCAAACAGGCACACTGGCTGGGGTACACCAAGCTGTCAAACAGGCACACGGGCTGGGGTACGGTGTGGTTGTGAGACCAGACACCAAGCTGTCAAACAGGCACACGGGCTGGGGTACGGTGTGGTTGTGAGACCAGCACACAGGCTGGGGTACGGCGTGGTTGTGGGACCAGACACCAAGCTGTCAAACAGGCACACGGGCTGGGGTACGGTGTGGTTGTGAGACCAGCACACGGGCTGGGGGAGGGGGTTGCCAGATGTTTGACCAGCACACAGGCTGGGGTACGGCGTGGTTGTGGGCCAGAAGCTGTCAAACAGGCACAGTGGGGTACGGTGTGGTTGTGAGACCAGCACACACGGGCTGGGGTACGGTGTGGTTGTGGGACCAGCACACGGGCTGGGGTACGGTGTGGTTGTGAGACCAGACAGGCTGGGGTACGGCGTGTTGACATGTTGTGACCAGCACACGGGCTGGGGTACGGCGTGGTTGTGGGACCAGCACACGGGCTGGGGTACGGCGTGGTTGTGAGACCAGCACACAGGCTGGGGTACGGCGTGGTTGTGAGACCAACACACAGGCAGGGGTACGGTGTGGTTGTGAGACCAGCACACAGGCTGGGGTACGGCGTGGTTGTGAGACCAACACACAGGCTGGGGTACGGCGTGGTTGTGGGACCAGCACACGGGCTGGGGTACGGCGTGGTTGTGAGACCAGCACACGGGCTGGGGTACGGCGTGGTTGTGGGACCAGCACACAGGCTGTACGAGACACAGCGATGGGGGAATTACACACGATGCAAGAGACACAGCGATGAGGAGAACACAGGGTATAAGATACACAGCGATGGGGGGCGTACACAGGCTAACAGAGGTACCGCGATGGGGGCAAAACACAGGCTGTAAGAGACGCAGCGATGGAGAAGTACAAAGGCTACACGTGATACAGCGATAATGGAAGTATACAGGCTGCGACATAACCAGCATAAGGAAGCGCTAAACACGGTTCGTTCGAAAGGCTATGCATGCTGAAAAGACGAAGCACATACAATTCGACGGATGACCATGGGCTGTTTACAAAGATACCATCTTTATCAAAAGCTATTGACAACCTTCTTGCGACATGCGCCTTTGCTCGATTTTGCAATTGTTCCCGGGTCAACTGTCCAAACTAGGATTATTCAGCTGTTTTATTTGGAATCTATCAGCTCCTCAACTACGCACAATATCGAGCTTGTCGGAGTGCCTTGAATCTCTCACAGTGGGTGGAATAATTCATGAAACGCTGGTTCTCTATGCATTGTCATTATGTGTCACTTTCCACCGCATACGCACATGGAATCGCCCGTAGCGACGCTCCGGCTGTTAGTTCACCGCTCCGGTTCCAATATACGGAGACGATGTTTGATCACATATCAAATAACTAATGCATGGCGCATCTGGGGAGTGAATTTGCATTAGGCACATCAGTCTAGTAACCCATTATGGCCTTCAGGACATCGAAGCCGTTGAACAGTGCCGTGAAGTGCACATTCCATATTTTGCTTGTACCTGGTGTACGGCATCTGGATGTTTCCCGGGTCCGTACGAAGTATATCACGGTGGCCGCGATGCCAGAGATTACGCAATGATGGAACGCAGAGGCCGTCCCCAGCTCACTCAGGCAGTGAGCTGGGATCGCTAGTGTCTCAGTACATCGCTAGTGCCGCACAGAGACTGGTGGGTCTTGTCCCCGCGAGGTGGGTCTTCTCCCTGCGAGGAGGTCTTTCCCCCTGAGGGGGGGGAGGGGCAAGACCTTGCCCACACGAGGTTGGTCTTGTTCTTTTACGACGTTACCAATTGAGCTTAGCAAACTTGTGGAAAACTGCGCGAACTATGCGCAATACGGGGGAAATGTGTTCCGGACGGTCTCTACGACTTGTCACAAGTTTGTTCTTCGGTACGGTTTGGCCGGTTCAGCTGTTCATTACGAGCGAGAGTGAAGCCGGGGCGAGTCTACCCCCGTGTACACGTGCACACGATAGAGTTAGTATCAGCTACCCGGCCAGTACCGGGCCGACCATTATGGTTCGGGAACACTAAAGACCTGATTTTGTTTTGCTATTCCGCTTTAGGCACTAATTCCTTCACAGGATTTAGACCTGATCTTTTAATGTTTAGATGCATTTTGTGTGCTTTCACCACAATGTTTTGCTAGAAGCCCGTGCATTTTGTTTCACAGAAAATGGTTTATGATGGAGCTTAGACGATGTCGGTCCACCCGGTTCCGGGTGAGGGGCGGCCAGCCAAGGGCAGGTTACGTGCTATTCCGTCATGTTGCATAACCTGAACGCCTTGAGACCAAACGATCTCTTCGTAAGAGTTAGTCTGAAGGTGCAAGCGCTGAATGGGTGCATGCGGCGTACACTGAGCTTGAAGTCTGTGGAACAAATGAGCCGTTACACAGAGTGACACCTACCATATTTTGACAATTCGGCAGTGCATTTGAGTTTGTGATACGTCCACCATATTGCGAGGATGCAATCGATTAAGATAAGCTTTCAGTCAATCTTGGAGTAATTGGATTGATTCTCAACGTACCCACCTCAAAATGTCGGGCACTAATTTCACACTAGAGCTCCTCCGTCTAATATGAGACACGCCTCCCAAACTTAAATGCACTGCGACTAATGGCGCCCTACACTGGTGGAAAACGACTGTCCTGTGAACAACTGCCAGAATGTCTGGAAACACTCCATTATCCGCGCCATTCGCAAAGGTGAACACGCCTCCAGCCCATTAAACTTGCGCTCTGTTTTGATTGCACCGACCATTTTCAAACTTTCCGAACGGATCGTCCATTGTCAGCTCACGCATGTTTGGTCTCGGAGCCATCTTCCTGCACCTACTCGGCAAGGGTTTCCGTTCTCTCACTCAATAGGAACTGCGCCGATGCCATTCCAATCGCACTCTGCAGGCAGCCAACGGCAGAGACGGGTAGAGAGTTCTCGTAGCGATCTGATTAACCTCAGTGTGTGGATTAATGCAATCGATCACCCAATAATATATTTCAAACGACAGCATAATTAATATATTAAGGTACAAATTAATTCATTAATACTATGATTAATGTACAAATTAAGGTATATCAAGTTACCAACTTCAAAGTCGGTGGCTCGAAACACACCTCAGGGAAACGCATTCCGTGTCTCCATTGTTGACCGGAACGGCCGCAAATAGTTATCGGTGCCGCTGTCGGGCGCGGCGCCAGTACTCCAGGGCTCAGTCCTCGAACCACTATCTGCACCGCGTGTACGTCAGCGAGCCGAGTCCCCTCGTTCCGGACGCCCACAGAGTGGCAGAGTGCTGACGACGGCAGAGTGCTGACGAGTGGCAGAGTGCTGACGACGCGCACATGCTGCGTTTCCGGCAACAACTCGGTCGGGCCGGAGTTATAGCTACGCACACGGAGCGAACGTCCCTGGAGGTGCTGGACCTCAAGTCACGTGGGAATGCGCTCAAATTCATCGCTTCATAAACCGAATTCGTGGTATCGGGCACGGGATAAAATTTACGTGATGAGTCCCAGGTCCGCATACAGTTTGGTAGTCAACTAAACGAACAGTCAGCAGGGTGGAAACTCAGGAGTCACTCTTGACCGCCAGGAGTACTTGCCCGTGAAAATGCCGTGCCAGCGCCGCTCCGCCACTGAGACACCCACACCCACACCCACACACCCACACCCACACCCACACCACACCCACACCCACACCCACACCCACAAACACCCACTCACACACCCACACCCACACACTCACACTCACACACACACACCCACACCCACACCCACACCACACCCACACACCCACACACCCACAAACACCCACTCACACACCCACCCACACCCACACCCACACCCACACCCACACCCACACCCACACCCACACCCACACCCACACCCACACCCACACCCACACCCACACCCACACCCACACACCCACACTCACACACCCACACCCACACTCACACACCCACACCCACACCCACACCCACATATCCACACACCCACAAACACCCACTCACACACCCACACCCACACCCACACCCACACCCACACCCACACCCACACCCACACATCCACACACACACACCCACACATCCACACACCCACAACACACACACCCACACCCACACCCACACCCACACCCACACCCACACCCACACCCACACCCACACCCACACCCACACCCACACCCACACCCACACCCACACCCACACCCACACACCCACACTCACACTCACACACCCACACCCACACTCACACACCCACACCCACACCCACACCCACATATCCACACACCCACAAACACCCACACACCCACCCACACCCACACCCACACCCACACCCACACCCACACCCACACCCACCCACCACATCCCCACCCATACATCCAAACACCCACTCACACACCCACACCCACACCCACACACCCACACCCACACCCACACCCACACCCACACCCACACCCACACCCACACCCACACCCACACCCACACCCACACCCACACCCACACCCACACCCACACCCACACCCACACCCACACCCACCCCCACACCCACACCCACACCCACACCCACACCCACACCCACACCCACCCACCACATCCCCACCCATACATCCAAACACCCACTCACACACCCACACCCACACACCCACACCCACACCCACACCCACACCCACACCCACACCCACACCCACACCCACACCCACACCCACACCCACACCCACACCCACACCCACACCCACACCCACACCCACACCCACACCCACACCCACACCCACACCCACACCCACACCCACACCCCCACCCACACCCACACCCACACCCACACCCACACCCACCCACCACACCCACACCCACACCCACACCCACACCCACACCCACACCCACACCAACACCCACACCTACACCCACACCCACACCCACACCCACACATCCACAAATACAAATTCCTAAAAATATTGTTGGAGTACCAACTTTTTGTTAAAAAAAAGTAATGTTTTCCGTTTCCGTGGCATTGAGGTCTGCATTGACATTAGCATGCAAAACAGGAAGATAATACAGAACATTTTAATCGTTTGTGTCACGTGAGAACTTGAAGAGTCTGGATTATAGGGCATTGCTTGTTAAGTGCATCGATAGCTTTTGGTATGCTTTTCGGAAAAGATGTGTATATGCAACTTGATGAATGGGAATGCATTGCCATTCACACAAAACACATGGGCCACTGCCGGACTAAATACCCTCTGGTGACATATCGATGCAATGATGTTTTTTTCAGAAGAAAGTTCAGTCGCCTTTGCTGTCGTGTCAATGACAATAATTCACTGTTTCTGACAAGCACGGGCACTGGTGACGTACGTGTCGAGAAGACGGAATGGTGCCGGGTATTCGATGACCAACACTGTCTCCTCGCTGCTCTCGGACCGAGTGACACATACGGTTCGCCATGAACCGTATGAATAGGTATAGGAATATGAATGAATAGGTACAGGAATGAATGAATAGGTGGAAAGAACAGTCGCATATCGGCAGTTGCTGTGTCGGCACGAAACTGAGAAGACGCGTAGATTATTGGTGTCATGTGATAATGTGTGAGCTGGGTGAGAGATAATGCAGAATCCAGGGCCTTCTACTCGGAAGAGAACTCACTCATTCATGTTTCACATTCAGCCAGCTGATCTGCCACATTCCCAACTGCCGTTGAAAAGCGAGATCTATGTTTTCTCTCGAAGACTAAAGCACCCTTAACTCTGCCCAGTGCTACATTGTCTCCTGACAAAGAAGTGGATTTCCGAGTAAAATATGCTGGCCTTGCTATATCGGATGAGTCAAGAGTTGTTCAAAGCGCTTGCGGTGTGCGAACCAATGTCGTGAACAAGTGGAAGATATTGGAGCAGATTGAACGACTAGCTAAAACACACAGGAATATGTCGAAATATGAAAAGGTCGTGGACACAAAGAAAGGATGCAAGGTTCAGGATCGTAAAGAAAGGCTCCAAAGGGAAGAACTCTTTGACATTGCATGTTGCCGGTGTGACGTCACGGGAGAGACGTGCCGCGTCTGTCCGCCGGAAAAGCGCATCCATGCGACAGACGTGCAGTTCCTGTGTGACCAGAGAAACGAGAGACGCCTGTGTATAAGTTCAGCCGTTGATATTACTGACACGAGACGACTTCAAGAGAGACAGGCAGAGTGCATTGGTTCCGAATTTGTGGGACCGTGATCGCTCTACGTTCAGCAACGGCGACAGCAACGACCGCAACGGCAACAGCACAGCACAGTGCAAACGAGGTACCAAGTGATTCCGACTCTGAGGTCAGGACCGGTGGCAAGTCACTATCCATGGCCAATGTAGATAGTAATGCATCAATGCATAATCGTACCCAGATGCCAATTTTCGCGTGAATGTGTGACCGGTTTGGCATATCTAACCGGACGGGCTCTGCGCTATTGACTGCTGGTTTGATTGACTTCGGGATAATTGAAGAGAGCACTGTGGATATGCTTGCAGTAGATCAAAATAAGTTGCGCCGCCAAAGGAGAAAATGTGTCAAAAGGAAGCGCATTCCAGTTTGGCATCAAACACGGAGTTAATTCCCGGCTTTTACTATGACGGGCGCGAAGACAAAACTTTTATGAAACAGGAAAATCAAACTGTTCTCGTGAAAGAAAGTCATGAGATGATTGTGGCTGAACCGGATCACCGCTATATAAGTCACGTCAGCCCAAAGACGGGGAGGTAGTATGTACATCGGACATAGCAAAGGAACTGCTCGGTGTTATAGACGCATATGGGTCAGAACCCATCGTGATCGAATCTAGTGGTGCCGTAGTCAATGATGGCCACAAAGCGGATGCAAACAAGCTTATTGAGGTGAGCTTTATGTGTAAGCCGATGCAGCACTCGATCTGTGGATAACACGTCCATGAGTTCCCTCTTCACCATGTTTTTGAAGACGTTCATGGTGCATGAAAAGTGCATCTTCTTTTCACGGTTTCATTGGAAAAGCTATCCAGGCCGACGTCACCGAACTTCCCATCGCAAAGTTCGTAGTAATGCTGGGGAACGTTCCAGAATTTCAGAGGAGGTCGTCAGTGGTCTCAGCCGGAACCAAATTTGTCTGTATAGGATCGCAACAGCTATTCAGAAAGGAGCAGCAAAGTTCCCTCCAGCCTTAAGCTCCATGGAGCCGGGCGGTATACATCAAACGAAATGGGTGACCATGGCCAACCGGACTCTTCGGCTGTACGTGGGAACAGCAAAGCCATCTGCGGCACTGATACGAATTGTATAATTAACCATGCATCAGTGCATACCTGGTTGGTTTCAGTATCGAGTCCACTGGAAAATGTGTGAAGGAGCCAAAACCTGCACTATCTGATCAAGCTGGCGAACACATTTCCGCAAAAATAAATCACGCTTGATGTGTTGCAAAGAAAAGATGCATGGGCTCACTCAGAAAACATAATCGGTATGTTGTCTAACGAAAGCCAAGCTCTTCGAGAAGTCGCAGTTCGGAGGATACAGGCGTTCGGCGAGAGAGATCGGACAGCGAGTCTAACGTGCGGACATTCGAACCCTCAGTCATAAACACCTCGACCGGAGTATCACGAGACGGTACTGTGGGACCAAATGACCGTCACGGAACCACCACTAACCAAGCAAATGCTCGATGCAGATCTCGAAGCTGCGATCTCCACTCTAATGGTCTTCGGTGACCTTTCTTATCATTCACAAGGTGGCGAAAGATAGGTGAAGGAGGTGACCGAGGCCGCCTCGAAGAAAATATAGTCCGTCGTACGAGTATCTTATCGCGTGCGAAATCGCACAATGATCTGCCTGTTATGGAGTCGAAACAGGATCCGGAAGGGTGGGCATGGCCATCTCCAATCCAACCATGTAAGGGTGGGAAAGTTGCGATGCTGCAGCGACCCCTTACAGCGAGTGGCTCTGGCGTACCGCAGCACAGTGACGGCGCATGCAGACATCTTTGGTGCATACATTATATTGCATAAAACACACACGCAGGCACGCACGCACGCACGCTTCCTTTATCGACATGTCGTCACCATGGATGAGCTCTTCATCAGGTCCTTCCGTGACGTCTCGGCTGTGTTTTTTCGCATGTGGCCCTTAGATGCGTTGTCTGCTAGATGCATTGTGAGTCTCGAAGACAAAGATGTCGTACCGACTCAAACCCAGTCAGACATTTGTTGAAGCACGCATTCGCCAGTCGTCGTCGTCGTGCCAGTCGTTGTCAGTGCTGGCATTGTCGTTGCCAATCGTCGTGCCAGTTGTCGTCAATCACCAGCCGTCGTCAATCACCAGCCGTCGTCGTGCCAGCCGTCGTAGTCGCCAGTCATCGTCAGTCGTCGTGCCTGAAGTCGCCAGTGCCAGTCGTCAGTCGTCAGTCGTCAGTCGCCTGAAGTCGCCAGTCGTCGTCAGTCGTCAGTCGTCAGCCGTCGTCAGTCGCTAGTCGTCAGTCGCCTGAAGTCGCCAGTCATCGCCAGTCATCGTCAGTCGCTAGTAGTCGTCAGTCGTCGGTCGTCAGTCGTCGGTCGTCAGCCGTCGTCAGTCGCCAGTCGTCAGCCGTTTTCAGTCGCCAGTCGTCGTCAGTCGTGAGTCGTGAGTCGTCAGCCGTCGTCAGTCACCAGTCACGTCAGCCGTCGTCAGTCGTCGGCTGTCGTCAGTCGGCAGTCGTGAGTAGTGAGTCGTCAGCCGTCGTCAGTCACCAGTCGCGTCAACCGTCGTCAGTCGTCGGCTGTCGTCAGTCGGCAGTCGTCGCCAGTCGTCAGTCGCGAGTTGTCGTCAGTCGAGCGTGAGAATCCATAGACAACGTTGGTTCGTTTCAGTGAACTGCAGAGAGGTCGTTTGTCATAACGAGATGACCGATGGTGTTGTTTTTGCTGTACACTACGAACTTGATGGTGTCGTGTTGGCTGATAGGTATCACATGTTGTTGATTATGTGTCTTGGAACACGCTCGTCAGTGGTTGGTGAGGTTACCTGGCTCCGGTAGAACAACTGAATGTTGTTTTGTTGGTTTGCTTTTTTCGTCGGTCGATGTTGAGGTGTCGGAGTAGAACGCACTGCCTTTTTAAAATCCAGGCTACTGTTGGCATGCCCATTGTTCACAAGGGCTTGTTTTATGCGGTGATGTTCACGGTGCAGTGCAGTCTGGTCAAAAGAATGCTGGAATGCCCTCCTGAGGCGAGACCGCGTGCCACTTGTGGTATGTTCACTCCGGGTATTCAATCACGTCCTGTGTCAGCCGACCTTGTGTAGACTCTTTACAAAGGTAGCCCTTTTCAGCAATGCTCTGAATGTTCAAGGAAGGAATTGTATTGTCATTGTCCAGTATATGAGTGAATCACAGAACTCGGCAGTTTCCTTCAGGTTTCACAGGTGGGAGACGCTTGCAATATCCACGAAGTTGGCGGCTACACAGCGAGAGTAGATAAACGGCCGCAGGCTGTGTTGTTGCAGCATGCTGCTGTTGAGGCGACTCATGTGGACGTTGGCAAACAGAGGTCCGAGATGTGAGCCCATTGTTTGGCCGTTTGTTTGGCGACGTAACTTCCCATCCGGTACGTGGCACGGCGCCTCCGTTGTGCAGACTCTGATTGTGTTTCCAAGATGAAAGAGCTTGGTTTCGGCCGTGAGAGAGTTGGGCGGTGATGCACCTGCTGAAAGATAATACTGTGACCAGACTTGCCAACCCATCGTCTCCATCTTCATTATGTCTCCATCGTCCGCCTCGCTTGCTTCTTGGTGATCTTGTCAGCCACAGGCTGTTGCTGGTGATCTTGTCGGCCGGAGGCTGTTGCAGGTGATCTTATCGGCCGGAGGCTGTTGCTGGTGATCTTGTCGGCCGGAAGCTGTTGCTGGTGATCTTGTCGGCCGGAGGCTGTTGCTGGTGATCTTGTCGGCCGGAAGCTGTTGCTGGTGATCTTGTCGGTCGGAGGTTGTTGCTGGTGGTCTTGTCGGCCGGAGGCTGTTGCTGGTGATCTTGTCGGCCGGAGGTTGTTGCTGGTGATCTTGTCGGCCGAAGGCTGTTGCTGGTGATCTTGTCGGCCGGAGGCTGTTGCTGGTGATCTTGTCGGCCGGAGGCTGTTGCTGGTGGTCTTGTCGACCGGAGGCTGTTGCTGGTGATCTTGTCGGCCGGAGGCTGTTGCTGGTGATCTTGTTGGCCGGAGGTTGTTGCTGGTGATCTTGTTGGCCGGAGGCTGTTGCTGGTGATCTTGTCGGCCGGAGGCTGTTGCTGGTGATCTTGTCGGCCGGGGGCTGTTGCTGGTGATCTTGTCGGCCGGAGGCTGTTGCTGGTGATCTTGTCGGCCAGAGGCTGTTGCTGGTGATCTTGTTGGCCGGAGGCTGTTGCTGGTGATCTTGTTGGCCGGAGGCTGTTGCTGGTGATCTTGTCGGCCGGAGGCTGTTGCTGGTGATCTTATTGGCCGGAGGCTGTTGCTGGTGATCTTGTCGGCCGGAAGCTGTTGCTGGTGATCTTGTCGGCCGGAGGTTGTTGCTGGTGATCTTGTCGGCCGAAGGCTGTTGCTGGTGATCTTGTCGGCCGGGGGCTGTTGCTGGTGATCTTGTCGGCCGGAGGCTGTTGCTGGTGATCTTGTCGACCGGAGGCTGTTGCTGGTGATCTTGTCGGCCGGAGGCTGTTGCTGGTGATCTTGTCGGCCGGAGGCTGTTGCTGGTGATCTTGTCGGCCGGAGGATGTTGCTCGTGATCTTGTCGGCCGGAGGCTGTTGCTGGTGATCTTGTCGGCCGGAGGCTGTTGCTCGTGATCTTGTCGGCCGGAGGCTGTTGCTGGTGATCTTGTCGGCCGGAGGCTGTTGCTGGTGATATCCAGACGTCAGTTTCCCGGCGAGCTGGCTGACAGCGGGAGGCTCACAAGCCTCACGTGTCGGTGTACACCCACCACGGCCCAGTCTCGAGCACCCCCAACACCCACCACGGCCCAGTCTCGAGCACCTCCAACACCCACCATGTCCAGTCTCGAGCACCTCCAACATCCACCATGTCCAGTCTCGAGCACCTCCAACACCCACCATGTTCAGTCTCGAACACCTCCAACACCCACCCAAGGAACAACAACGATGCCCGGAGAGCGGACAGCGACGGCATCCTGGACAGCGAACAACAGTGGTGCCTGAGCCAGACAGGGAAGCTCAGACCTTTGGCTCTAGCCGCTGGCTTTGGCCACTGCTTTACAAGCCTGATTACATCGGCGCCGGATTACAAGCCTGATTACATCGGTCCGTGCGTCACATGGAGGTCGGTTTGCCATTCACAAATGCAGCTTGACTTGACCACTGCGAATGAACAAGATTTTCGGACTCGCAATACTAAACCGTGGTAACTTTCCACTACTTTGATCAACTATATTGCTTGCAAAACAAAGTACGTACAAGCATGACCGTCCATATTATTACACACAGATGTGCGAATTGTGCATGTCTAGCTTTCAGAGAGGGAGAGAGAGAGCCCAACATTTTTGTCCTTGATTGGGTGTAATTGCCATTGAGAAGGGTAGTAATTTTGGTGGGGATACCAGCCCCGTAATGGTAGTAAAATCGAGCATTTGACGGGTGAATAAATACGAGGGTCCAGCTACCTGTACCGGGAACATCTAAACAACAAAACAACCGCCGTCACTCATTTCTGGATATAGTTGCTATGTACTATAATTATATTTTTTCTTCAGAACCATTGGGATGGCTCAAATCCTTGTTTGGATGGCTCAAAAGAAAGCTGGGGTGGCATCAGCCATCCCAAAAGTATATAAAACGGCACCCGTGGTAGGCGCTGTCGCAAAAGAGCGGATCCCACAAGTCTGAAGTTGATTACAAGCCTGATTGTAACGGAGCCTGATTACAAGCCTGATTGCAACGGGTCCTGATTATAAGCCTGATCACAAAGGAACATGATTGGAAGCCTGATTACAAAGGAGCTTGATTACAATCCTCATTATTATCTTACCCTGGGTCAGATTTACTTCACGTGGCTGTTCGAATGGTTATTGAAGTTTGTGGGCACATCAACTACATTGGTTATACACGCCCATAACTTCAGTCAAACAGTTAAATGCAAGTCAGTCGACGTGACGAACTACATACCACTTGATCGAATCCTTCAAATGCAAAAGCATGCTGTGCGACCATCCTTTGTAGCTTAGGGGCGCATCGGTTGCATAGATCATACAGCTGTGCGACCATCCTGATTTCGCCACAAACGCAAAAGCGAGTTACTGCCGAACATAAATCACACGGAACTTAATTTCCGATAGCAAGCGGAAATGGTGTCCCGATTGCAGAATGGACCAAAATGAATGGCGGAATGACTGCAGAAATAAAAAAGCGAGCCCAACTAGCGTCACCGTCTAACGAGGCGGCCTGTCATTCCCTGCAGCCGGCTAACGAGCGGCGGCGCCTGCCGCTCGCGCTCTGCTGACTGTCCAATACGTGCACGTCATTGGAGAAGACAGCGGCCGTGCGTCCGCGTGTCCCCGTGTCCCAGCTGTCGAGTGGTGTTTGACAAGCATCTCAGATGGGACGCTTACGTAGCAAACGTCGTCCAAGCGTTCCATGGTATTATGAACTGGTTGACGCACGTAAGACACTTTATCACCATCATCTTCCACGTGTTCTGGTCAACGTCTTGGCCACGTCGAACATCAGACATCGTCTGGATGTTTATGGAAACGAATCACAATAAGGCATGCATCAAATTGATAATGCCATGAACATCGGGATAAGCATTATATCGGGCCGGGAACAATCTAACCATATATCTGACGGTGAGGCATGACCTGGTCTGACCATATATCTGACGGAAGGGCATGCTCTGGGCTGACCGTATATCTGACGGCGAGGAATGCTCTGGGCTGGACATATATCTGACGGTGAGGCATGCTCTGGGCTGGTCGTATATCTGACGGTGAGGCATGCTCTGGGCTGACCGTATATCTGACGGTGTGGCATGATCTGGGCTGCTCGTATATCTCACGGTGAGGAATGACCTGGTCTGACCGTATATCTGACGGTGGGGCATGCTCTGGGCTGGACGTATATCTGACGGTGTGGCATGATCTGGGCTGCTCGTATATCTCACGGTGAGGAATGACCTGGTCTGACCGTATATCTGACGGTGAGGCATGCTCTGAGCTGGCCGTATATCTGACGGTAAGGCATGCTCTGGTCTGGCCGTATATTTGACGATGAGGCATGCTCTGAGCTGGCCGTATATCTACGATGAGGAATGACCTGGTCTGGCCGTATATCTGACCGTGAGGCATGACCTGGGCTGGCGTATATCTGACGATTAGGAATGACCTGATCTGGCCGTATATCTGACGGTGAGGCATGACCTGGTCTGACCGTATATCTGACGGTGAGGCATGCTCTGAGCTGGCCGTATATCTTACGGTGAGGCATGACCTGGTCTGACTGTATATCTGACGGTGAGGCATGCTCTGGGATGGACATATATCTGACGGTGAGGCATGACCTGGTCTGACCGTATACCTGATGGTGAGGCATGACCTGGTCCGACAGTATATCTGATGGTGAGGCATGACCTGGACTGTCCTTATATCTGAAGGTGAGGCATGACCTGGTCTGGACATTCGGCCGTCGACCAGGCAGGCAGCACTCTCCCAGCCCTCCCTGTAGGCTACGCTGGCAGCAAGGTTGAACCACAGGCTCTCATCTATAGTGCATCAACACTCTGCTGACAGCTCGAGAGCTGCCAGGCAGGACATTTAGTTGACCGTCGCACGCGTTAGGCTCAAGAGAGGAAAATCGCTTCTTGTATGGGGTTTGTGATATATATATATATCGCGAAGGGAAGATATTACAGCACTGTCTTCTGTCTCTTTTAACTCCGCCATGTTAAATACGATTCGCACTGTGAACTGATGCACCTGTATACTGTTCCTGTACCGGATCCTTTATGGTACATACCACCATCATCGTCTGGGAATGTTTTCACGTGTGCGTGCAGTATTGTTGTGCCGCTTTTGCGTGCTTCCCTCCGCTAACCACGACAAGGCGTCCGGAAGAGCCTCCTCGG
Source organism: Ashinkailepas kermadecensis (assembly GCA_034440615.1). Lineage (NCBI taxonomy): Eukaryota > Metazoa > Arthropoda > Thecostraca > Neolepadidae > Ashinkailepas > Ashinkailepas kermadecensis. Next base: position 148,152 of record JAOTOM010005086.1, read on the forward strand.
AACAGAGCGTTGGAACAGCCTCCTTGTAAAATAGCATTTCAGTGGTAAATACATACATACATTAGCACAAACAATTGAAATGGAAGCATTCTGGGTAGATGCGGATCTGCATGCAGACCCACCTTTTGTTGTTGGGTTCAAAATCCAACCCACACGCACATACATGTATGCACACGGCTGTGCTTATGTATGATAAATGTACTGAAGCCAATTACGCTGGACTAGTCCTATCACAGAATAAAACATGACCTGAACATGAACTGGGACGCAAGTAATTAGACCAGAGCACACGCTTGTGTGCTAATGTCACAAGATTGTCATCTCAATTAGGCTAATCGGGTCCTTTCGATTCCGAGATAAATAATGACCAGCTGGGGACTTGCCAAGTACTTTGGGCTGCCACATCGCCAGCAGTCCCAGACGATATGTGTGTACCTCAGCACGCACGAAATCCGTGGCTCTTGATCGCCGTGCGAATCAGTTCAATCTGTCTGCCAGCTCCTCCGGGTCGAAGGCGTTTATAGGATAATGACCGGATCAGTGTTGTGCTGGGGCTCACAGGTCGGGCTGATTGTTTTGCCCATGGTTGTCAAAGCTCACGGTGAGTAGTCTGTAGTGGAACTGCCGTACATTCGACCATCCATTTTGCAAGCGACTTTACTCCTTCAGACGTTCAAAATTATCTGGCTATGCTACTCACGGTAGTCCACCCTCTTAATAATGATTGCAATGCAGCCCTGTAATAGATTAAGTAGACTTCTCCACAATCTCAGTGAAGAGGCTCCAATTATAAGTTGAAGATAGGAGGAATCTAAGAGTTTGAAAATGAAAATAGACAACGAAGCGAACTTCGCAGGTAAGTAGGAACTGAGAAACTCTGACAAGGGTTCATGAAACTCGTCAGTAAAGTGACCTTCCCTCGGCACAAGTGAGGGATCAATTTGTTGGCACTCCGGCAGCAAATTTAGTTTTGTTGAGGAATGTTTACCTGAAAATTGTGGTGCCCAGAAGCATAGCCTCGACAGGGGTTTTGGATCCGGGGGGGGAGGCGAGGGGCTTCAGGTCGATTTAGTCGTGCTACGGCATAGAATAACAATTATCTTTTTCGAAATCCGACCATCTTCCGCATAAAAGATCATATTTTAGCTTCTTACAACTTACGTTTATGCGCTGAAATGTGCCCTCTGATATTTCGTGGGCGACAAATCTCAACATTCATTGCCCTCTGATGGCCCCCTCAGCACCGATCTGGGGTGGGGGGGGGAGGAGGGACTAGTACTCTGACGAAGTGTACACGACAGTCCTGCCCTATGGGACCACATGCTCGTGTTTGCCGGGCACCAAGTTGCCGAGGAAAATTGGCAGATTCAATCATCAGTTCGATCAGGTATCTTTTTTTTCACAGCGCCACATCTTGGCGTGGCAGATAATGTGATGGTTTGAGCTAACTTTCGGATGCGATCATTGGTGAGGGGAGCAATGCGACTGTTGACACGACTCTGACAGACTGCTGAAGTTGCAGACACAGAGCAGAACAACACCGCATACGGTGCACTTTCCCCTGGCCGTGCGCATACATCAATGCAGATCCATGCTGGCCGCATGCCTTTTACTGCACTGACTAAATATGCCGTGAAGATGAGGAAAACTGTCGTCTTCCACAGATGCATGTGCACTAGAAAGCGAACGCGAACGCGCACACGCTCACATCCGCCAGGTCATGATTGCGAGGCCCATGGAGGATGCGACAACCCAGCAATCACCCTACCGATGCCTTCCCTAGTATTACAACGCCGACGCCAGCCGAACGAATGCGCCATTCTCTTATCAGCAGCATCGTATCTCATTTGGCCCGGGCTCCTGCAGAGCCCCTGATGTAGAACGTTGTCAGTGCTGCCGCAACGGCCACGAGCTGGCAGCCTTCACGCTGCAGGTAGTCTGCAGGCGAGTCCCGCTGCAGCTGGCGAGCCGCAAGCGTCGCGGCGAGCCAGCTGGAAGCCGCGCCAAGCCGGCGAATAACGCCGAGCTGGGAGTGAGCGACGCAGGTGAAGCGTCGACAAGCTCGCTCCCACCTCGCTGTGTGTCGTGCAGGACAATTATGCCCGGATGCCATTACGGTTTCGCATCCGGCTTCGCCGGTGGCGGGTATGAAAGCGGCAAGCCTCTCCGCCACTGCAGTGGCGGAGAGGCTTGCCGCTTGCACTGTGGAAACGGCGCACCAGCTAATTGCACCTTCGTCCAGTCATAGCAGCCGCCACAATGGGCGCCACAATGGGCGCCACAATGGCCGTCACAATGGCCGTCACAATGGCCGTCACAATGGCCGTTACAATGGCCGCCACAATAGCCGCCACAATGGCCGCCACAATGATCGTCACAATGACCGTCACAATGGCCGCCACAATGGCCGTCACAATGGCCGTCACAATGACCGTCACAATGACTGCCACAATGACCGTCACAATGGCCGCCACAATGACCACCATAATGACCGTCACAATGACCGCCACAATGGCCGTTACAATGGCCGCCACAATGGCCGCCACAATGGCCGCCACAATGGCCGCCACAATGATCGTCACAATGACCGTCACAATGGCCGCCACAATGGCCGTCACAATAGCCGCCACAATGGCCGCCACAATGATCGTCACAATGGCCGCCACAATGGCCGCCACAATGATCGTCACAATGACCGTCACAATGGCCGCCACAATGGCCGCCACAATGACCATCACAATGGCCGCCACAATGACCGTCACAATGGCAGCCACAATGACCGTCACAATGACCGTCACAATGGCCGCCACAATGGCCGCCACAATGACCATCACAATGGCCGCCACAATGACCGTCACAATGGCAGCCACAATGACCGTCACAACCGTCACCATGACCGTCACAATGGCCACCACAATGGCCGTCACCATGACCGTCACAATGACCGTGACAATGGCCGCCACAATGATCGTCACAATGACCGTCACAATGGCCGCCACAATGGCCGCCACAATGGCCGTCACCATGACCGTCACAATGACCGTGACAATGGCCGTCACCATGACCGTCACAATGGCCGTCACAATGGCAGCCACAATGGCCGTCACCATGACCGTCACAATGGCAGCCGCAATGGCCGTCACCATGACCGTCACCATGACCGCGATAACGGCAACCAGCCCGGACATGAACCGCTCTGAGAAAGAACATCCTAGTTTTGAAGGGCACATTGAATACAAGCTTCGCATAAAGCGTCATCATATTTGCTCCATTCGGTATAACCTAAGTAAGCCTAACCTTAAACCTTAACCTTACAACCTTACAAATTGTATGTTTATTAAGCCGCTTATGTGACTCAAAACAAACAAACAACATGTTAAGATGAAATAAAAGCATCATATCCTTTCACACAAAAGAGATGGTATATTGAGGAAAATTGTATGATGAAGTAGTCTAAATTGTGTGTTGAGGGCATTAACATTCATTTTAAACGATAGTTAATTATTTGGCTTGAGGGCGTTTCGACCAGCTTTGATCATTCACGCCCATTCATTTTAAACGTGTTACACCTAGCGAATCAGGTAAGGATATGATAATTAAGCTCACAACTCACGCTGGACAAAATCGGTGTTTTTGCAACAAAACAAGGTGGAGTAATTTCCTCCGGTTACCTAGGTGGTATCGTGATGGTGTTTAGTTAATTCCTTGTATAATTTGGTACTTCCTTTACCATGGGTGGAGTCCTTTGCGTCTGAATTTAACCATTCCCAAGATGAATATATTTATATTTATATAAATCTATAAATCTATATAGATATAAATTTATATATATTTATATTTATAATAGGTTATCGCTCCAGGCGGCTCATGCTGGCCGCTCGACTGCCGCCGGTGTTCACGTCACTTGCCAGTTGCCTGGCCGCCTGGCCAGATTCACCACGGCCCACTGCGTGCTCATGTGGTGTCACATCAAGCGGGACTACACGCGCGCTGGCGGACCTGCCACTGTGTATCACAGTGTGGTCTGCGTACGGCAGCCACCAGACCACCTTACGGCAGCCGCCGGACCACCTGCGACTGATGGTCCGGCCGCTGGTCTGCGTAATACAGCCGCCGGACCACCTGCGACTGATGGTCCGGCCGCTGGCCTGCGTAATACAGCCACCGGACCACCTGCGACTGATGGTCCGGCCGCTGATCTGCGTGTTACAGCCACCAGACCACCTGCGACTGATGGTCCGGCCGCTGGTCCAGGCGAACGCCTTCTGGTGCCGTCCAGAGGCAGGCGTGCCAGCGACGGCGGCCGACAGTGGCAAAACCACCACGGAGATCCGTGGCGTATATCATAACCAGGAGACAGAGACGTGGACGAAATGGTCAGCAGGGTGAAGCCGGAGAGCTCCTACTGCCAAACTTCAACTCAGACCGCTACGAATATTTGCTCCACTAGAATACGACACAAATCAGCGAATCGCCCCTAACCAGTGGCCAGGGGGCCTGCAGCAGGAGGCAGACCACTGGAGTCAGGTCCATTGTGGATCGTCTCTGTAAGTGCCTGGCTTCTCTGTCGTCCACGTGCTTGCTGTAGAGCGTGCCGTAGGCGTGATCACTGACACCTCCAAAGCGGTGGCGGGTGGGACGAGGCCGCACGGCTTGACCTGCGCTCTGCTCAAGCACCGAAAATTCGGCCCCATCCGGGAGACGAACCGTGACTACCCTATCTGAATAGAGTGCAGAACACCACTGTGCACAATTGCAATATTTGCATGCTGTAAATAGCGTTACTCAGTGCGAAACAGGATACAACAGACAGCGGTGTTGCTTTATATATGCTAAGGGGGACACTGGCCCTCTCAATCATTTATCTCAATCATCAATCATCAATTTTTCCCACCCTCAATCAGGCTGAAGTTTAACCATTGGGTCTAGGGCGTAAGCTAGATGCAAATGGCTTTCGGGGCAGCTTTGGCTATGACAAAGGTCGTTTGACCTCCCAACCAAATTCGTAGTGACACCGATGGCAAGAACGGACGACGGTGGGAAGGAATACAAGGCCTCATTGTGAGGCTTGAATTGAACTTGGACGAGGATATAACTTTTGGGTGTTTTGTGTCGTGGTAGACGAGGCAATAATAATTAGTCAATGAAGCACATATACCATCTGAATCTTCGATCATAATTCGTGCATTTATAAATTGTAGCTCGTTAATACTTTACTTTTATGTCTGCAATCGTTCTTTGCAACGATCACTGTTAGGCACACTTATCCCATTCCGGTTCCAATGGAGGGGGGAGGGGGTCGCAGTGTGTTTGGTTTCCACCTCTTCCCAGAGATGGCCTAGGGAAAGCATGAAAGTAAAATGTGAAGTTATTCACCTTTTCAGGGAAGAGCACCGAAATAGTTACCTGCGGAAAGTTCTGGTCAGACGAAACAAAGTGCCCTAAGTCTGAGAACTTGCTTATTCCATGTCCGCGCCTGTACCACGTTCGTGATCTCGACTCCCTCGACAAACACAATTGGAGGGACATTACTGCGGCATGCAAATGCATCGGAGAGCGTGAAAACCGATTTTACAACTTCCTTTTTTCAAACGAAATACGCGGAAGAAACAATTGAGTAGCACCATCTACACAAAATTGCACTTTAAGCAAAATTTTTCCTAACCGACACCAGGGTAGTTAGTGCAGTCGTGGGTTGGGCGTAGTATCTTCTCAACGCCTCCAATTTCAACTTAGTCAAAAATAATTTTCTTCTCGGTGTTTTTCCCACAAGAGCGAGCACAGCTCCCTGACCCCTCAGTTCTGTGACTAGCTATGCGACCTGTGTACAAAAGTTCATCTAATCGATCCAGCCCGGTCCAACCGTCATGCTTTTGAGATCTTAATGGCTTCTTCTGTCACGACGCTGGCAGTTGTAACTGCTTCATAACTAAACTTCGGCTTCATAATTAGACCTGGTATATTTGGCGCAGCTTTCACCACAATAGTGTCTTGGAAGTACCCGCCGGTTTTCTTAAAGGAAAACGTTGCATTGCGGATCTTTGTCGGCGCCCGTCCAGTCGGCTCCGGCTCAGGGCACGAGCCATCCGTCGGTCACGTGGCTATGTCGTCATGCTGTGCGACCTGCGTGCTCCGTGCCAGGGCGGCCGGGTGGCCGGTGTCGGTCCGATGGAAGGAGCCACGCTGACCGGTTGGCTGCGCGGCGTGTGCCAAGCGGCCAGGCAGCAACACAAGAACAGCGAGACACGGCGCGCGCTACTCACGTTAATCGGACAATTCGCCCGGGCGCGCTCAGGTCTGACATGTGCGTACTGCATGTGGCAGATGGGCCCGATTTCGGCAAGATTGCCGCCACTTTCGGTGGAAGCGGTGTGAAGGTAGCGTGAAGACGGCTACCCTGATGACCGGCTGTGCTCAGAACTCTGCGGTGTTGCAGACACTGCGATTGGTGGCCTGGTCCAGCTGTGATGTGGTGGCCACGCGGACTGTATGACGTCACAACGGCGGCAAACAAGCAGTCACGTACGTATGACTGAAGGTGCCAGGCTCGGAAATTGGTTAGAAACGTGGGAGCACGCAAGGGCGAGTGTAGCTATGATCAACTTGTGAAACAGCTTGCAAATACTCTGTATGGCAGCAGCTAGCTGTCTGTTTTCTTCTACCAGGCAATAATGTTCACAGTGGAATAAATAGATGTACATGTGTTGCAGTGTGCTTCGTTGACACGAACGGATCTGGCAGTAGTGACCTGTCGTCCTGGCCGAGTGGGCCCCAAGTTTCACCTCACATTTCCGATATTGTTTTACGCGTTGGGAACAGCTGACGCTGACAACGTAACGACGCTGCACGCTGACACTTACCGCCGGGACGACGAGAAGGTCCGAGCACCAGCCAACAGGTGAAGGGAGATACACAGCCGTTCTGCTTTGGGAAGGGCGCTATGTGGGCGCTGCAGTTTCAGGTAAATTATTATTTTCAAATGCGTTTCACCACGAGTGTTGACAAACGCACAGCGCGCACAAAACACTGCGCTATTATGCGTATGCACATATAATCACTTGCCGCATTCAATGTTGCGATTTCGTGATACCTAACAAAGACTTCGCCAAGTGCTCAGAGAAGGAAAATATGCATTGGGAGAAGGTTATGACGGCGTTTATGTTTGTCCGTATTGCACATGTCCCATGAATATCCATGGAATACGTAACAAATTAATGCGTCCTATACACTGCACGCACGCAGCGAACAGAAGGACAATGCCGGCGCAGAACTGATATCGCTCGCTGTCGGCACCAAGTGTCAGGTGGCGAAAGTTCCGCCGGCAGCGGGACGCGATCCCACGTCCCGGTGGAGGCGGGCGGGCGCGCGCGCGGCGACTCACCTTGGCGTGTGCGGCCAGTTTGTTGCGCCGGTGCGGCGTCGAGTCGGGCAGCCGGCCGCTGGTGTCCGGCTCCGACATGCGGTCTGCGTCCTCCTGGTGCACCAGCATGGCCGGCTCCAGCGTGTCGATGTGCGTCAGGCTGCGCGACCGGCCCTGCGACACAGACCACAGGTGTCACACCGTGAGGCTCCAGTCTGTCGATGTGCGCCAGGCTGCGCGACCGGCCCTGCGACACAGACCACAGGTGTCACACCGTGAGGCTCCAGCCTGTCGATGTGCGCCAGGCTGCGCGACCGGCCCTGAGACACAGACCACAGGTGTCACAACGTGAGGCTCCAGTCTGTCGATGTGCGTCAGGCTGCGGGACCGGCCCTGCGACACAGACCACAGGTGTCACAACGTGAGGCTCCAGCCTGTCGATGTGCGTCAGGCTGCGGACCGGTGTTGTGACTGGTTCTGTCATGCATCATGCCTGTCTCTGTTTCAGTGCTGTACTGACAGTCGGCAGCTGGCAGACAGACTCTGTACAGTCGGCAGCTGGCATACAGACTCTGTACAGTCGGCAGCTGGCAGACAGACTGTACAGTCGACAGCTGGCAGACAGACTCTGTACAGTCGGCAGCTGGTAAAGATTCGATGACTGATCGGCTCGAACCCCATCGCAGGTCACAACAGGCCGCAGGCCAAACCTTAGCATGGATCGCAATGCACAGGTCAGGCAACCGCTGCAGCACAGTCGCCGTATCGTGTCGCGGCGGCAACACTGTCGCCTTATCGCGTCGCGGCGGCAACACTGTCACCATGTCGTGTCGCGGTCGGTATATTGGCGCCAACTATTAGCGCCAGCGCGGCACGCTAGTCAACACGCGCCACACCCAATAGCCTCCGTCCACACCAGCCGCAGCCACACACACACACACACACACACACACGCGCGCGCGCGCGCGCCACTATCGCCTCGCCCCGTGTGTTGGCGAGCATCGGGGGCGACGCAGACGGTCTGTCCTGCACATGCAATCAGAAGATAGTGTAGCAGCGTAGTGCTGGAGCGCTCTTGCTTCGTGACCATCTGCGTCACCGCAGTAATTGCCACATACAATCTGCTGTCAGTGAGGAGCAACCGTTCAGCCATCCTGGTTACCCTGGAGTTCAATGTGTTGTCCCTGTTGGGACGCAGCAGGCTGTGTGTGCATTAGCATAGTTTTGTTCTCAGGTGATTGATTTGACGAACCTGGCTTTCCGAGCCAACACTCTCGAAATATTCGTTACAGTTTGGGAATACTGGAGGGACACTCCGGACACATGAATGGCCCAAGACATTAAACATTTACATACGGTGACTGTATTGTCCACATTTTCCCATTTAAATTTCTAAATCACCTCTAAAACGTCACCTAATTTTGCCTGTAGCTGATGTAGGATATCCTACTATCAATGGTCTCCCCTTACTGTTTAGGTTTATGAAAAGCACGGTGGGCTGGACATGGTTGGAAACGATTTTAATACATCAATGTCAATAGCATCCCTTTCTTTCGCTAGCGGTGCGTAATTTATCTAAGATACTCTGTATATTTCACGGTCACAAGGAGAAAGTTAGCAGGTGTCGTGACGCCCATGTTCGAGAACTTTACCAATTAACCTTTAACCCCTATGGGTGCTCAATGAAAGGAATCAACTTGAATGGCATCTCGCCACCTGGGGGCAGTTGTGCGGCTGCCGGCTGGCTAGCTCGAATGTTAGCCGCATCCTCACGCTGCCGCCATCACTGTTGGCCGCTGCTATCTGCCATCATCTGCGTGTGCACCACCGCCGATGGCCTTGTGTGCCTGGCGTGACCTTCCTGGTACCGTCAGCGGCGGCACGTGCTCCCGAGCGCCGAGCACGGTCCCCTACTGTCGTGACAGGAAGACCAGCGGCGGCACGTACTCCCGAGCGCCGAGCACGGTCCCTCCTGCCGTGACAGGAAGACCAGCGGCGGCACGTGGTCCCGAGTGCCGAGCACGGTCCCCTACTGCCGTGACAGGAAGACCGGCGGCGGCACGTGCTCCCGAGTGCCGAGCACGGTCCCCTACTGTCGTGACAGGAAGACCAGCGGCGGCACGTGCTCCCGAGCGCCGAGCACGGTCCCCTACTGCCGTGACAGGAAGACCAGCGGCGGCACGTGCTCCCGAGCGCCGAGCACGGTCCCCTACTGTCGTGACAGGAAGACCGGCGGCGGCACGTGCTCCCGAGCGCCGAGCACGGTCCCCTACTGCCGTGACAGGAAGACCAGCGGCGGCACGTGCTCCCGAGCGCCGAGCACGGTCCCCTACTGCCGTGACAGGAAGACCAGCGGCACCGTCCCCTTGCGTGGCCGCCACTGTCTGCTTCCCCGCCGTCCTGCCGGCTCAGTTTGTGGTGTGGCCCGGCCGCACTGCCGGTGGACTTCCACTGCCGGTGGACTTCTATCGGACACCGGAGCATGCCGAAAATTGAAAACATGCCCCCCGAAGTCCTTGCCTGGAGCTGTTTCTGAGAGCTCACAATTTTTGAAGAAATGGCTAATTTTGCGCAAATGAATATTTAGGAGAAGTCACAAAGCTTCAAGAACCTATCTAGATGGCAGCATTAAAAAGACTACAGGGCTGGGGTAGTCGGTCCTCTTAACAGGAATATTTGGTTAAGCCTCAAGAACACAGGGGAGGGGCAAGTTCTCCCCCAAAAGTGTGAAAAGATCCACCGCTAGACGTCATCAGGATATTTTTATGGGGCTGCCGACGGATGGAAGTACCGATTCAGGGACGTTACCAGCACATTGTCTTGTAGGTTATATAGCGTGATCTATGGAAATTTTCGATCACCTGGGGATATTACAAGAGGGATTCTTCCGATGGGAGGGGCGGCGCCACTACAGTGTGGTGCATAAAGTGTGTGGGCGGTGCCATTAGCCGTGAACGTGCATAAAGTGTGTGGGCGGCGCCATTAGCCGTGAACGTGCATAAAGTGTGTCGCGAAACACCCACTAAAGAACAAACCGATCGGAGGGGACAATTTAGGGTGTGACGCCGAGAATCTTCCGGGATTTCAAGACCACAGCCTTTGTCGCAAAGGATGGAGTGTCAATGCATTAGTGTCGTCATGAATTTGTCCCTAGTGGATAGTGGCAGAGTCGATTCGGGGTCGATTTAATGATGTGGCGCGGAAGCTGAGGCGCGAGTTCACGTGTGACCAGTAGTTTCTCGATGAGATTATGGGGCGTCAAAATATGCACATTAATGCTCGGGGCACTATCACACTACCAACTGGTTGCACAATATTAAGCTTGACATCATAATGAAGTATCGTGGTGCATTGCGTCTTATCAAAATGCATCATTATTTTGTGCAGGCAATACCTGTGATTAAGTACTGACCTTCTCCATGCCCCCGTAGATATTCTGCCACACCATTAGGGTGTAATAAAGGCGTAGTTTATTCATGTATGACCTCGATAATGACCGCGACCTACTTATAGCCGAGTCTTTACGAATTCACAACCCATGATTTGCGGTAGACAACTCTGATCAAGTAACGAAAAAAAATGCAATTCAACACCAACCAACCCGACACGGCCAGATCCAACCTGATTTACTTCGATGAACGCATTCTTCAGAACAGAAAAGTTGAGTGGCTAACTTTTATCAGGACACTATAGGTGGCGCGGGGCCCCGCTAGCGCCACCTATACTGACCGTGAGCGCTACACATCCGGTGTCTGCCGACAGCGGTTTTATGCCCGGTCCTGCATCCTTAGCCCCATAGTCCGCCCGCGCCGCTCCCACTGACACCTTACGTTGGCATTGTGAAATCAAGCAGCATTCAAATCAATCATGCACTACTAACCGTTCTGTGCCGAACGTCATTGCATTGATGCACTTAAACAGCGACATTTCAAGTATATACAACAATTATATACAACAGTCACACACGTTTTTCGTGGCGCATGTCAAACCAAGACACACCTATTCCATATGAAATCAAACGGAAGCATATATATTCAATGATGAACTGCTTCTTAACCGGCGGCCGCCAGTACATTCCTCTCCTGTCCTTTCGTGTTTTAGACGACACTGTGCTTAGTGCAACAAGCGCATGGTAACCGTACGTGTAGGTTTCTGAAAATCATTGAGAGGGTACAGCAAATGAAGGCAATGGGAGGTCCCAAATGGATTATGGGCTTGCTATTACTACACATAGGGTCCCATGTTCAAAATTGAAATTAAGGAGGGGTGGGAGGAAGTGCCCATCCAAACGCACATAAAGCTACACCCATCCCTGATGGTAACTGAAATTATAATTGTAGTGCATGCTATGCGCATAACCTGCCTTTTATTCATTCAAAGCACATGTAGCTGCAGAGGCGTCATCACCTACTCCAGCGAAATACATCAGCTAACTGATGTAGGAGACTCCGACAATATATCAAACATGTTCAGATGATGTGAGGCGAACTTCCTGCTTTTTCCGGGGGTGAAGGGTGGGGCCCACAGCTTAGGAGGTACATCGACAGATCCATTAACAGCCAGTGGGTTGATGCAACCTCCACCCGAAGGTTTTCGTGAATAGCTTCAGTACCACTCAAGGGAACCAAGTATAATTTGCACTACCCTCTGGGGCATGTTTGTCGGAGCTTCGACAGCTTCGTTTTTTGCAAGGTCATGTCAGGTTACAGAGCTATGACGTCATAAAGGGAAACACCTCCGAACATTTATCTAACGAAATCGCGGATTATCGCATATTGACATGACATTGTAACGTGAAGCGACAGTCCTGCGGCGTTGGGCTAATAGACGACTGGATTGATATTCGGGCATTGTCCCTATATCATTCCATGGTCATTCAAGGTCATTGTCCTAAGTCGATCTCGGATTACATTTCTTTTAACCTCGATCTGAGGACATTTTACGTTATGAATCCGATTTCCCCACCCATTTGCACCCTGGTGCGATTGAAAACAGTGGTTTTAACCGACATCCCATCAAGTTTTCAAATGCGGGGTCGGCCCTTGGCCTGGCCTGACCAGTCACCTACGCCTTGCATTGAACTTGATATATGTCATCGCATGTGTAAAGCACCGACGAGCACCGTGATAACTGAGCGTGTATATCCGTTGCGGTGTAGGACGTGTCGGCGATCAAATTGTGAAAAGTTTCGATTTTTGTCAAATGTGACCTTTGATCTGACCTGGAGAGTGACCTGTCACCCCAAGGTACAGGGTGTTAATTGCGAGATTTCATCCCACGCCACGTCCGCTTTTGTTTCGTCCCTCTAGCACGTATCGCTTGAAAACGACAGGGGGTCGCCTCCCCTACCCACACTCCACTGGTGAAGGTGGCAAAACGGGTGAAGGTGCCGCACATGGGTGACGGTGAAGATGCGAGACGACCGCTTTCCCGCGAAACAACAGGTTAAGTTAAAGAGATGAAATTTAAAAATGCATGTGAACTGCCATCACCGTGGTTGAAGCAATGGGTCCGTCAGGCTAGGCTAACGAAGACACCACGGGTTCCTTCCACCAGGTTGGGTGTCCTGTCCATGTCTGGGCACGCTGTCCATGTCTGGGCACGCTGGCGAAGTAACGCCGCGCTCGATGTGGGCTGCGCGACTCGACGCGCTCGATATGGGCTGCGCGACTCGACGAAATACATGCCTCCGTCGAGTGGGCCGACGCGAAAAATGCGGCCGCAAAACACTGCCTTTGAACACAGAATGTGATTAATTCCGAGCAAATATTGCGATGGAAGTTGGCAGAAAGTTAACATCTGAAGAGCAGGTGTGTCTTGGAGTAAAAGCACCGCCTGCGAAGTTGTGACAAAGCAGCTGTTGTGGCTCAAAGCGTAGCGGTATGGTGGGGTCGGGTGGAGTCAGGTCAGGTTGTTGGATCTACACGCGAGCAGACCTGCCTCGACTTCGTCGTTGTTTGCAATTGGAACCAAAAAGTGTGTAGGACGTCACCGTTATTCATTGTTATGCCATCGGAGGCAGGCATTAAAATCACCCACATCTATGGTTTATTGCATTTTGAAATAGCTCTTATGACGTATTGCATTTGGAAATAGTTATTTATGGTTTATTGCATTTTGAAATAGTCCGTTATGACGTATTGCATTTTGAAATAGTTATTGATGACGCATTGCATATTCAGTTCGCAAGTAGGCGCAATCAATATTACACCTTGATAGCAACACATTGAGAACGTACATCCGAAAATGAACATACATAATTTGACATCCGAAAATGAACACGAGAATGGTAATCTATGATGCGTGTAGTCGAGTGGCCACATGACCTGACCCGCCCTCGGGCGAGAAACAGCTCCGAATCGTCGGCGCTGGTTCACCGGTCTCCCAGCGTAATTTCGGCAGCACGCGCCATTACGGTTGGCACGCCATTACGGTAGGCACCCGGCATTACGACAGGCACGTCATTTCGGTAGGCACGCACCATTACGGTAGGCACGTGCCATTAGGGTAGGCATATCGTTTCGGTTGGCACGTGCCATTATGATGGGCACACAATTTCGGTAGGCACGCGCCATTATGGTAGGCACGCGCCATTAGGAGGGCACCGGAAAGCATTGTTTTGGTGTTATTGCACAGTTAGTAAGCAATCACCTGAACATCCGACCAGTAGAGGTGCAAATTGTGTATGAATATCGACTTGAACTTCCGATCGGTAGAGGTGCAATAGGTGTATAAATATTACCGATTGCTTCGACAACTCGACACCATTACCGAGTTGACGACCCACAATGCAGCACATCAGGATTACCTTGCGATGCAGTATTCAATGTCTGGACAGTTCGTGTGTATGTCCGTGCTGCGCTGTGTGCTAGGTTTTCACACTAATAACGATGTCTTGGAGGAAATTAAATGGAGAGTATTTCCATCAGAATGTAAGTGTTTTTTTTTTGTAACGCTCTCCGTTATATTTGAATATGTAGATAGGTAGCCTCACGGACGGTACACGCATATATATATGTATATATATATGAAACACAAAGGAAAATTACGGTCGAAGGTAGTTTCTCCTCCAATATTTTGAAAGCACATGATTAAGGTACCATGAGAAATTATTTAGCATGGAAACTTTGTATGGCTACTTGACGCCCATTAATTGTTTTCGTTGTTTTTTTGCTGATAATGCAGAGCAAACCGTTAATCGTAGCCAGATGCAGTAGCCACATGAGCATGACTCGCATCAAATTTGGCTCCGAAAGCTGAATCTTCGCTTGGACATCTTGCTGTTCATGGAACCTTTGCTCTTTCACATCAACGACATTACAGGCACAGTAGATCATCATCAATCAAAGAAAATACATTATCTCATTCGTCGCCCAACAATCCAGATTGATGTCAGTACCCATGAACCTCAAGCGTCCACTGGACTTAAACGCGATCAATAGCCCAGCGATTGGAACTAATCTGAAACCATTGGGCCTGGCGAATGCCATTATTGGCTTCATGCGAGCCACGGCAGTCTCAGGTCTTTTCATGAGATTTGCTGCACGTTACGGCGTTCGGCACATCTCAGACAAACTCGAGGACCGCAGGTGTGGAGCACCCATCCATACTGGCTGGGAGTGCTGATCCCAAGTGTCAGCAACCCAGCACAGTTTGATTAGTTGGCTATTTGGGTTCACGGGCGCTTCGACCAAACGACAGCGGAGATTGGTACAAGGTTACGCACAAGGTTGCATGACAATGACAAAAGTTCTGAGCGGAGCATCATACATCTCGGCTACTGCCGTCGCACTCCCGGCGAGTTCGGCTACAATTGAGACAAGATTGATACAATTTGGTCCCAATACATTGGAGAAAGGCACCTGGTATTATCCAGCAAGCATGTTTCAGACCGCTTCTTGCGTATATGGCATACATGTACACAAAATATCTTCGTCATTACCGCCTTTAACACGCGCCCTGGAGGGCCTCTGAAAATTACGCGCACTGGAGGGGGGGGCGGATTCCTTCCCCCCCCCCCTAAGATCTCGGCTCCTAGTAAAGCTGGAGGAACTAAATTCGCAGAGTGGATGGGTACGGTAGTGAACTCTATTGTGTGAAAATTTCATGACCTTAGGTCAATATCTTCAAGGTCAAATGAGGTTAAATTGGCAAAATTTTCTGGTTTTGCATGGCTTGGCTTGTCATCGTTATGGATCGCTGTGATTGTGTTTAAATGCTCAAAAATGGGCATCAATGATGTTTTTGACATTACTAATGATGCAATGCAGATGCTAGACCCAACATTTGACCTCAGGTCACCTATATAGCACCACTTTATCAGGTCAGTTACCTGTTCCAGTTACCGAAACCGGGCCGCCCGCCCGACTGCTCCGTCGGGCAGCTCGGAGCAATCGGCTTCGTGAAGAAAGGAGTGAAGTGCATGAATAAAGTGTGGAAACGCAATGACAAACAGTTGTGCATTTATGACAACATTCCAGTTGATCATGTTTGGTTCCATTAACCTGTCATGAACTTGACCTGACTTGACCTCGGTGACCTAACATGACCTTGAAACTATATAGCGTATCAATATACATCAAACAAGTCGCTAGTGTTGCCAAGAACACTTTCCTTTTGCGAGTATACGGGAAGCGCATCAGCGCCGATTTTTGTGGTCTGGCGCTGGAATTTGTTTTGACTTTAGCGGCCCCTAACTTGAAAAACTTTCGGTCGATTTCCATTTTTCTTATTTTAAACGACGCGCCGTTCATTTCTAAGCAGGTACGCAGAAAATCGCGTATATCGACCGGTAAAATCTGCAGTTATTTGCGAAAAATCGGAGGGGTGGGCGGATTTCGCCCCCCTCCAGTGCGCGTGTTAATACTAACACCGTAACAATATTTTTGTTGGCCTTAGTAAAACAGCACTGTAGCCAATTATATGGCATATCACTAGGCAACATGTGCACATGTAGCGAATTAACTAACGACGGGTCCATTGCTTATGAATGCATATTTGAACAACTGGAATACATTTTCACAGGTAAATGATAACCGGAAAATGGTAGAATAAAGTTGTATATTTTCGCGTTTTCCAGCACCCACTGTATACACATTTGCATTCACAGGTGCATGCATTTTATTCTTTATTCCAATTGTAAGATTCATTTACTTTTCTAAATTGGTTGTCACTCAACTAACGTAGCAACCCATATCGTGGTACCACTATAGGCACCAACCAATGCAGCAACCCGTACCATTGTGTACCATTGTACCATTGTATAGGAACCAACCATTTAGAAAAACGTCAATCTTCGCAGCTCTCAAATCGGCATACATGCAAATTACGTCTGCATGCATACCTATACACGTCACTCACTTCCACATACACGCCACTCATGTCCACATACACGCCACTCACGTCCACATATACGTCACTCGAATGTCCACATATACGCCACTCATGTCCACATATACGTCACTAACGTCCACATACACGTCACTCACTTCCACATACACGCCACTCACGTCCACATGCACCAGCAGCCGTGGCGTCTGGAACATGCGTCCCGTCCAGAACATGAGCGAGTCGATGCGGAACGAGGTGTCGCCGCAGGTGCTGCTGTTGGCCGACGAGCCGCGCCGGCTGCCGGACGCCTCCGGCCTCTGGCAGGAGCGGCGGCGCCGGCCGCCGCCGCCTGCCGCCTCCTTCATGCTGTGCCGGCGCACCGGCTGGCTCGTCTGCACGCGCAGCACGTTGCCGCCGTCCGAGCTGGCAGAGGCGCAGCGCGACCGCGGCCCGCCGGCGTCCACCCGCAGCAGGTCGGCCGACGGCGACCGACTACTGCCGGCCGACCGTTTGCCGGGCGGGCTGCTCGGCTTGTCGGAGGCCGCGGTCTTGCGCCGACAGCCCCACGACAGCGTGCGCCGGTGGGCCAGCCCGGAGAACAGCTCCATGACGGCCGGCCGGTGGCGACGGGCGCGGCGCACCGGTGGACATCGCGAGCCAGACTGGGCGGCTGGGCGGCTGGGCGGGCGGCCGGCCCGGCCCGGCCCGGCCGCCCAGCGCGCGCGCCCGCTCCGATCGATGGGGGACATTACGGCTAATCAGCGACACCGCCGACGCGACCTACCAGCTCGTGCGGACGCCCCAATCTCGCGAGACAGCGCGTAATCACGGTCAGACACGTGCACTCGGTGTGCGACATGCGCTGTGATTGCGGCCGGGCAGCATGCTCTCACACCTGGCCGGCGGCGGCGGCGATCTGGTAGGCTGATCCGCATCGCCGCCAGTGCAGCATCGAAGGGTGCAGGTCACGCAGATGTGAACGCGATGCACGCGTGATGTGCGGATTGGAGCACTTCAGCTTAAATGATAATAACCGTTTTCGCGAAGCTCTTGAAAACAGTCATAGCGGTCTTCTAAGTTCATTTCTGCACTTAGAACGGAGTCGGCGGCAAGTTGTGTATTTCGAGACCTCGACATAATGCCTAAACCAAGACATATGCGACGTATGAATATGTGGTGCCTTTGTAAGATGTATTGCCCTTGAAACGTCAAACCAGTGTGCATTTTTTATTTCGCTCTAATTGTCTTTCCTTGCTTGTTTTATTGTTGTGTAAGGCATCCATGTCAGGTGTTCGACGAGTCGGCTGTTTGATCACCATTGCAAAGTGAAGGTCGTTATATTGCATACCTAACTAGGAAGGTCATATTTCTCTTTACTTGCATGCGATATGTCATGTTTATATTTGTGCTGGTGCCTGGAATCAGTTGCAAAAAGACTAAATGTGTTTTTGTTGTTTTTTTTAAGGTCCGCCACCCAAGATCAGGTGACCAGGAGGACTCCTCTTACCCAACGACTGCAGGCACCTTACGTTAACACCATACAATAAACAGTAAAGTCGCGGCACTCCCAGCTAAGAGATGAAAACAACTAAATAAGCATACAAAGCACCCGGTATTAAAGCAATAAAACTAATCATAAAGAATGCTGTAAGTAGTCATACCCAAAGGTAGCATATGACTGGCCCTAGATCCATCCCAACAAGAAGTTAAGGTCTAAACTATAATGTTAGCTGGTTTGTGGACAGATGGTAGTGAGCACTCCTAATTTGAAATTGTTCCAAGACTACTTAGGGTCATGTGACCTGAGTTGAGAATTGGATATGTCCAAACGAACAAATAAATAATTCCCGCTAAGTCGATTGGCGAAAGCTATATAGAAGTCAATTCAGCCACTTCAGATATATCCCACGTCGTCATTCTGAGTGTTGCCACCTCATGTGGCAGAAATAGGTAGAACGATTTCCGGAAACGTTCTCCCAATGATCAGAGATGTGTCCCGAATTGCTACAAGTTGACAATCATGCCAATTTGCGGCATTTACAACGCCTATTTGCCTTATATTCCACCTACAGTATATTTCAGTTCACGGAGCCTTGAACCACCACTAACCGCATCAGCGTTTCATACCACCAGGGTCAACAATGCATAGCCGACGAAAGCCTCGGATGGATAGTTGCATCTAAATGGCACCGATGTGGTGTCAGCCGAAATCAGTTTGCGGTCATATTGAGGGGAGTCACCAATACTGTGCACGGTTTAGCACGGACGACAGGTGCTACCTGGTTAAGAACGCACGACAGGTGCTACCTGGTTAAGCACGAGCAACAGGTGCTACCTTGCTAAGCAGTCAGGACAGGCACTACCTGGTTTGTGTGGTCACCAGCCGGTGCCGTGACATCCGCCGAGCCGGCGGCCGGTGTCGGCGCGGTATCGGCGCGGTGACGGTACGGTGTCGGCGCGGTTTCGGGGCGCGGTGTCGGCGCGGTGTCGGCGCGGTGTCGGCGCGGTGTCGGCGCGGTGTCGGCGCGGTGTCGGCGCGGTGTCGGCGCGGTGTCGGCGCGGTGTCGGCGCGGTGTCGGCGCGGTGTCGGCGCGGTGTCGGCGCGGTGTCGGCACGGTGTCGGCGCGGTGTCGGCGCGGTGTCGGCGCGGTGTCGGCGCGGTGTCGGCGCGGTGTCGGCGCGGTGTCGGCGCGGTGTCGGCGCGGTGTCGGCGCGGTGTCGGGGCACGGTGTCGGCGCGGTGACGGCGCGGTGTCGGCGCGGTGTCGGGGCGCGGTGTCGGCGCGGTGACGGCGCGGTGTCGGCGCGGTGACGGCGCGGTGTCGGCACGGTGTCGGCGCGGTGTCGGCGCGGTGACGGCGCGGTGTCGGCGCGGTGTCGGCGCGGTGACGTCACTGACGGGGGCGAAGCCATGGCAAATTCAGACAATTGGGAGCTACTTTGTTGGTATGTACACTCTGTTGCCGAATTACGCTCCGGTCTCCGGACAGGGACGGTCATTGGGAGCAGAACCTGTGCCACTTCACGCTCTCGCATTGGCATGGCATGCTGCGCCACTCCACCCTCAGGCTTTCCGGGATAGTCTACCAGGATGGCCAGGTGCCAATATTCAAGGACAGGAAGTCACGTGTGCGCTGGTCACGTGGCCATCTTACACGCAGTCATAAAGTGAGGTTGGTTATTGGTTTCGCACGTCGACCGTTGGTCGGCGGCCACGCCGTGGGGGGCGAAGAGAAGGGAAAGGGGAGATTAAAACCAAAAATTTTTCAACTAAGAGAAGAAAAAAAAACTAAAAAACTCGTCCCCGTCATAAAGTGAGATGCATGCTTCAGTAGGACGCCGCCTGCGGCGCTAGCCTGAGCTACATTCCTCAGTCGGAAGCAGCCTGTGGCGCTAGCCTGAGCTACATTCCTCAGTCGGAAGCAGCCTGCGGCGCTAGCCTGAGCTACATTCCTCGGTCGGAAGCAGCCTGCTGAGCTAGCCTGAGCTACATTCCTCAATCGGAAGCAGCCTGCGGCGCTAGCCTGAGCTACATTCCTCAGTCGGAGGCACCCTGCGGCGCTAGCCTGAGCTACATTCCTCAGTCGGAAGCAGCCTGCGGCGCTAGCCTGAGCTACATTCCTCAGTCGGAAGCAGCCTGCTGAGCTAGCCTGAGCTACATTCCTCAATCGGAAGCAGCCTGCGGCGCTAGCCTGAGCTACATTCCTCAGTCGGAAGCAGCCTGCGGAGCTAGCCTGAGCTACATTCCTCAGTCGGAGGCAGCCTGCGGCGCTAGCCTGCGCTACATTCCTCAGTCGGATGCGGCCTGCGGCGCTAGCCTGCACTTCACGCCCCAGTCGGACAGACAGCATTCGCAATTTCGTGGCGTTCAGTGATGTGAATGACGTCAGTGCTGTCCTCCTTGTCCGCAAGACAAAGATCTCCTATTACTCTTTGAGAGCAGTAGGCCACGGGCCGGCACCCTGACACAATTACGTAAAGCCTTCTCCGCCCGGAACAAAATTACCCTGATGAATGTTGACGGCTTAAGTGGACGATCACTATTAATTCCTACTGAATGTCTCGGGAAGCGATGTCTTCCTACACGGACAACTTCGGCACCTTGCCGCCACCACAATTACGGGCATAATTCACCATGGCCAGTATAATGTGCCACTGACGGCGCCGGACGAGTGACGTCACGAGGCGGGATACGGAACTCAACTGTGGCAGGCACAACATCGGACATCATACCGCGACATCTGACGGCTCCGGTCGACTGACGTCACGAGGCGGGATACGGAACTCAGCTGTGGCAGGCACAACATCGGACATCATACCGCGACATCTGACGGCGCCGGACGACTGACGTCACGAGGCGGGATACGGAACTCAGCTGTGGCAGGCACAACATCGGACATCATACCGCGACATCTGACGGCGCCGGTCGACTGACGTCACGAGGCGGGATACGGAACTCAACTGTGTCAGGCACAACATCGGACATCATACCGCGACATCTGACGGCGCCGGTCGACTGACGTCACGAGGCGGGATACGGAACTCAACTGTGGCAGGCACAACATCGGACACCATACCGCGACATCTGACGGCGCCGGTCGACTGACGTCACGAGGCGGGATACGGAACTCAACTGTGTCAGGCCAACATCGGACATCATACCGCGACATCTGACGGCGCCGGACGACTGACGTCACGAGGCGGGATACGGAACTCAGCTGTGGCAGGCACAACATCGGACATCATACCGCGACATCTGACGGCGCCGGACGACTGACGTCACGAGGCGGGATACGGAACTCAACTGTGTCAGGCACAACATCGGACACCATACCGCGACATCTGACGGCGCCGGGCGACTGACGTCACGAGGCGGGATACGGAACTCAGCTGTGTCAGGCACAACATCGGACATCATACCGCAACATCTGACGGCGCCGGTCGACTGACGTCACGAGGCGGGATACGGAACTCAGCTGTGTCAGGCACAACATCGGACATCATACCGCGACATAGAACGTGTCAACTGACCGACTGACCGCTGACCCGGACTGACCGCTGACCTGGACTGACCGCTGACCGCTAACCTGACTGAACTGACCGACTGACCGCAAATGTGCTCCCTCGGCAGCCCGTGAAGATATGCACTGCATTGCATTCAGTTCTCGTGGAAGGGCGGATATTTCAAGAAAGATGTAAAATATGTTTGGACAGTTCGGCCTAGTGCAGTCAAATTTGTCATGTATGTTCCATATAGGCGGGTGAGCCCGATTGAGGAAATGGTACCTGCAATTTCGGGTATGTACATTGGAAAACGATCTAATTCAGTAGAAATCGATGGTAATCTTGCCGAAATCGATCACGTCTGCTGAATAGGGTGAACGTATCCCAAGCTCAAATGCCCTGTGACTAGCTGTCGAATTAGCATAGCTGCGTCACGGCCTCTTTTGTTCCACGGCCTTCCCGGTCAGACGACACCGTATACAGCCGTTCAGCGCGACTCCCTCCATCCGACTGACCCTGGCCAGCGGGCGTCTGTTGTGGCTACCTGAGTGCATATTGGACCACTAAGGGTACTGTTAGTCCCCATGTTAAAATGTCCCCTCTCATGCATACTCATTCTTCTTTCGCTGCTTAGGAATGCATACTCCTTCATTAGCTACTTAGATATGTGTGATCAAAGAATAATCAGGTAGAGTTGACAAGATATACTGAGACATGACAGGTAATGGGAAGGTGATAAAGAGCATGGTTAGGAGGGACAAGCCAATATTTTATGAAAATAGAAGACAAAAGAAGACAGACAATAGGCGTGTGGTTATTGCAATGTTCCAATAACGCTACACCTTGAGACTTTCGGTGTCCAGGCCGAAATGTGTGGACGCTGGAGCGAAATTGTTTTACCGTGAACAGGAAGACCAACTGGCTTTGACACTATGTAGATTATCGAAATTTATCGGCTTTGTTAGATTCTTTGCAAGTTTACATGTAATATATTGGTGTTGGGCCAGTCAAAGTGCCACTGCTCACCATCTATTTTGGTATAACCATGATCTCCCTAGTTGGTTGTTCATGCTGATAGCGTTAAAAGCACTGAAATCTAAATTGCAAACCAAAACATTCGACAAGCGGATTGCCAGAGCTAAACTACGCAACAAAATTGTAAGTTGGACAGCTAGGCACAAATGACAACGTCACAAACAATACCATGTGATGAGTGATATTTGAATGCACATGAAACTGGTCGGACATCGGAAAAAATGCATTAGTAGCAAGACAAACTACTAAATTGTGAAACACTGCATTCACATACTTTCCTCATTTGTCACCGCATGAAAGAGCTGAAGTGTGTGACAAGATTGCAATTTGGTCAGTTAAAAGTTAATGGCACGGCCACAACATATGGCAACGGGATCGGCAATATTTAAATGTAAATGAGATTGAGTGGACATGGGAAAAATTCAGATTGAGATAGCAGGTGAAAGGATAAAGCAACAATTTTCACTCAATCACCTATGGGGAAAGGCACGCCCAAATACCGGCGATTGACCTTCATGAGCTCGCGTGCCATAACTCATTGTGGTGAAACTGATATAAAAAAAAATACCTGGTCTAATTTTGTGCGAAAGTGTTCGGACAGGAACGTTTTGGCAAATGATATACTGTTGTTTGAAAAGCGCGATGGTCGTGTCGGACCGGATCGCTCCGATGGACTTCCATCGTGTATACATACACGGTGGACTTCCATCGTGTATACATACACGGCAATGGAGTCGCTCCGACTTCGCCCTCGCTCGCGCAACAATGCCACACAGTGCCAATTATCCCTCTGGCCACATAGGAACATGGCAGCCAACCGGTTAATGACCGTTATTGCCAGCTGCCTCTGTGTTCAGAACATCTCAATATGGCGAACCACGCTCTCAATTATAGCCCAACGTGTTTCCAATAACCATAATGTATGTTCTATGATACGACGACCGACGATAGCGCTCGCCGGCAGCTCCGGTTCAAAGTTGACACGAAGGTCGTAAAGTGTACGGCCGTGACGCAGGGAACGGTAGTGTCAACACGCAACAGCGTCCTGGGTCAGCCGGGCCCGCCAGCCGCCATCTGGTGGGTAGCGATGTTTGATCTACCAGTTGACATAAAGTGCGCGAATCTGTTCCCAAGTTGTGGTGGTGTCCCGGTCTGGTACCAGTTTGCGAGCCCGCTCCTGGTTTCGTTTTACGATCACGTTAGTTGCCCTGTACGTCAGCATGTTCCACAACGTGCGAGTCGGTGTCCCTCGGTGGATGTTCTGTAATCAGTATGTTCCACAACGTGCGAGTCGGCATCTCTCGGTAAGCCTGGTGCCCGTCCGGATTCCCCGTGCACAGCTGGTGCCAGTTTCTCTAGCATAGTGTATGGTATCGGTGCCTCCCTCAGAGAGAGTGACTGGAACTCAAGTATCAAGGCTCTCCAAAGCAAAAATGTTATGCTTGTGGAATAGTCTCCGTTTGTGGAGGTGCATAGGTTTGCAACAGCACATTAAAACACCCTTTGTCCCAAAACTATGGCACACACCCAGCAAGCCCTTGGCTGTGCCAATGGTGGAGGCTGTGCCAATGGTGGAGGTTGAGACAACCAGTTCTAAAGTCGAGGGTAAACCTGAGTGGAAAAGACGCATAATAAAATGGAAACTTTAATGCAACAGCAGCGTCATTTTTCGCAGCCCACTGACTGGATACACTGCCCCCAGTGTAGGGCCGGCGATATATGGGATCCACAAAACATACCCACAAACAAATTGAAATAGCCTGGTACACCAAGGTATTCATACCAGTCTTATCAAACCAAAACCGAGAAGCGCATTTTCTTATTGAAAATGATTGCATTATGTCAGCACGCCAATGACTGACATTCATCACCTTTTTTGAGCACAACCCGTTTAAAAAATAGTCCTATGGCTTCATCACGACGGAGCGCTCATAAGACGAGCGGCCTGACTTGTCTCGACTTCGACCGCACTGTGACACGGGTCGGAGGGCGCCTTCGTCGGAAAACGCCGCTGCAGGTGAAGCACGAGTGAGTTTGCTAGCGTGTATACACGGCAAAAGATAATCTGAACGACCCGACCCGACCCGCCCCGGCCCAGCCCAACTCAGCCCAGCCCAGCCTGTCCCAACATTACGTTTTTGAGACCTCAATCACGTTTGCGTTTCCGCATTTCAATCGCTGATTCGATCACTCAGAATTAGACCGAGTCGCTTAATTGTGTTTCAGCGCCTTTGCCACGACGCTTCCTTAAATTGGGGGCATGTTTTGATCCTAGCTCTAGGTCGGTGCCGGTGCCGTCGTTCTGGCTTGGGGAACGCCAACCAGCCGCCTGTAACGTGTTATGCCGTCGTTGTTATTGGGGTTTAGGGGCGCATCAACTACCTAGGTTATACAGCAGTGTTATGCCGTCATTCCTCGCGATCGGCGTGTCCCAAAGCCGACCAGCCGCCGGTAGCATGCTATGTCTTCATGCTTCGCAACCGATACGTCCCAAAGCCGGCCAGCCGCCGGCAACGTGTTACGCAATCATGTCCCGCAACCGGCGCGTCCCAGTCAGCCAGCCGCAGGCAACGTGCTATGTCGTCAAGCCTCGCGATCGGTGCGTCCCAAAGCCGACCAACCGCAGGCAACGTGTCATGTCACCATGCCTCGCGATCGGCGCGTCCCAAAGCCGGCCAGTCGCAGGTAACGTGTTACGTAATTATTCCTCGCAACCGGAGCGTCCCAAGGCTGGACAGACATGCCAGTCCGATGCCGCCCTGGACGGTTGCATGCGGCATGCTGAGCGAGACGACTGTGGGGCAACGAAGACCGCATCACAGCTCGGCACATCTGCTATTTCGGCAGTTCGATATAGTGCGTTGATGTTTGAAACACGCACAACGCATCGGATAGGTGAGCCAAAATTCTTCAAGATTGCTAACAATTTCGGCGGAGTTTCATTGTGTTTCGATGCACGTATGCCGGAGGTGGAGGCACTGCCTACACAAACCAGCTTGTCTGCCGAATACCAAGCGCCCATCCAAAATTTGAATGCGCTTTGTCGACTTGTGGAAATAGGGTTTGCATATTTATGCAATCAATGGACATGCGCCAATATGTGGCGCAGTACGGCGCATCTGTTGACGGGCTGCCAAGAGAGCGAGCTTGCGGAAGAGAGCGGTCCGACGTTCCCCATCTTGGTGTGGCAGCCGATCCCGTGCCTGCAGCAGGGCAGCCCCATGTCTGTCGCTTGACCTCGCTGGGCTAGTACCCCTAATGGTTATGTTCTCTTGTGTTACTAGGTTCGCATATAGTGCCAGCTACAGGAAATTGACAGTAGCAGAGAAGTTGAGAGCAAAACAAAGCGATGAGGAGGCTTTCAACATGGGACGACAGTGACCCAGATGGCAAATTATCAAAACTTCGCCATCGCTGGCGCGCATCAGGAGAAAGGCAAACCTGTACTCCAGATCAACTAACTCCATGATTGTGTACACCATCGGTTCCCCAAGCGGAGGTCCCCCAAACGCTATCCTATCATTCCCTTCATCAAAATAGGTGTGTTCATAAAGGACAATGCACTTACGTCTTTCTTCTGACGGTAGCAGGCCTTCCTTCTCGTGAGCTTGTTCCGCTTCTTTTCCTTCCGACCGTCTCTGTGAAAAGCATCGTCGACTTGAGCTGATGAAGCCACTGAAACACCTGGTTGGGCGCATTGCGAGTAGAGCATATTACGTGGCGAGTCTGTTCGTCTTGGGAAATGCTGTAAGATGTTTCCTGCTACATGTAGATTGCCTTCCAACGTTGAGAAACTAAATGAAATCACTGTAATGTTAAGACAGAAAGGGAATTAGCTCAGCGACATAGCGCAGTGCTGCATACATATTTCGGTAATGAATCCCATTTATTCTACCGTATCTTGCCAAAAAGGAATCCACAGTAAAACGCATTGCGCATCGCTGACATTCCTCATTGAGAATACTGTCACTAAAACACTGGCAAGACAAACGAATCACAACTCAAGCATGATTTCATACACAAAGATGTAGAGTAAAAAGTAAATGGGGCACATTCTAGTAAAAATAAAGCATGCAGGTCGTAGGAAGCGATGGTAAGTGTATGTACCCGTTCCGTGATTATAGCGCATGTGGCAAAGCTTTATATGTTGCAGAGCTAACAGCCTTATGGTCATTATTAAGCTCCATCATGCATATTGACTCAACCTCTGACAAAATCCGCATTTGAGAGGATCAGATTTAACAAAAAACGAGAAAAAGTCATCATGTTAACTAAGCCACGTGGATTGGATGATATTTTTGCCAGGAAATGATGACGCATACCAAATTGCATGTCGTGGGCAAATGCTTTCAGCAATACATGTTGATGGGTGGGTTTCTTGCAAGACCTATGTTGGCTGTGATGCTGGTTCCGACTGTAGGGATAATGCTGGGAAGACACAATATCTTCAATTGATAAGTGCCTCCTATTGATTTATCCGGTCGTCTGAGCGAAGCCATAATCTGGAACCAGTTCTGGAGCGAAAGTAGAGGAAAACGATTCACGTCTTCGCCTTCTTCAAAAGTTTTGAATTTTGTTATTATTTGATAAAAATATAGTTCCCGTGTTGTATTGAAAAACACATTGGATTAAGGATTCAGGATCCTAATCACACCAGACACGAACAAACGCGCAAAATTCCCACATGCGTGTATGCTTCGCATTTATACCTATATGTAGAACGCATTTCATCCCCAGAGTGCTTGCGATGCGCATATTCTTGGAACGTTTCAACCCATACCTTAAATGACCTAACCTGATATCAAGTTAAACCTGAAACACCGCTAAAAACATAATTTTCCATTATGCATATTACGGGTATATAAATTATTATTAGTATTATTTTTTATTTATTTATTGAACCTATGTATTTGTTATAAGTACATACAAGACGACGAATACTTGGGTACACGATACAGACACACACACAAATATACATACACACACACACTATACTATAAAGTATAAAGACTATATAGTATATAAACTATATAAACTAGTATATGAACTATAAAGAAATAGTTAGTGATAAAATTATGTAGACAAAAATTTATGTCCGGTCTAAATCTTCGCTTCACCAGTTGGCACGGTGTAAAGTCACCTTTTTGTATTTTTTTGCATTGTTTATATGATCGTTTGTCTATGCATTCATAATTGACTTTTGATGGTATCTGTTACGACTTGTTCATGCAAATGTTTCAATGTACATCTAAAAACCGCATTGAGAATAGGTCATGACCTGACTTTGACCTGCCCCAGCCCCAGGCCATTAAGGACGAGAACTAGTTTTGGATACAATTTGTGCTTATCAATTATCGGAGAGTATGACACGTTTCGAAGCGATATCTCGACCGAATTAGGAGGTATCCCAGAAATATCTGAGGGAGGGACTAAAATTGCCCCCCTCCCGTCTGTACAAATCGCTTGTTTTAAGCGAAGTATTGGTGTGGTAAATTCGGAGCAGAGAACGGTTATTATAATTTTTGCTGCATGATGGTGGGCAATTGTGTGCGTGTCGAACGCCTTAACGAATGCAGCTCTACTTACATTCTGTCGCAATGTCATCGCGTTAGGGGAAGCCTACTATGACAAGTACTGATTAATTTACATCACGTTCTGATTCACGATGCTGACATTGATGGGCGGAAGCAGCATTTTATACACAGGGAGTTGCCGGTTAGCGAGATTGAAAGACCGACGTATTATTTCATGCGAACTTTAGCGAGGAGCGTGTGTGAAATGCCGCTATCTCCGATCTGTTTTGCTTCACCTGTTGACATAGCAGCAAATAAGCATCAACCATGTTGCCGCTCTTGGTGCTTTGAATAAGTGTGAAAGCTCTCTTCAAATTCTGTACCGACTATCGGAGCTAGGCGTCAAAGTAACTTTTTACCACTTCGCTGATTATCGAACACCATCCGAAACATGCTCGCTACAGTTCACCACTACGCAGCGGATGGCTCGCTCTCTCAGGCGGTGATCACACCATAGACTATACTCAGTTCTGCCGGGGCGACGATGACACCGGCACACTCCGTCCCCCCCCCCCCGCCTCGCCCCTGCTGCACGCACGCGTCTGTCGGCGACACTCACAATCGGCAGTCGTCGTGTCCCTGCTGCACGTGAGGGCCGTCGTCCTCGACGTCCGAGATGCAGTCGATCTGCGCAGGCAGAGAGTACGCACTGCTGGTGATCTTCTGATTCGCCAGTCCTGCGGAACAGACGGTGCTGTTGTCAAACTGCGCCGCAACTATTCTCTTCAATCGAACAGAGCGGTGGCCGCACGCTGATGGCCTCCTAAATCCGACGCCGGCCGACAATCTCATACAACGTTCGTGGGTTCGCGGCAGGAGGCAGTTATTTATAAACCAGTGGAGATAGCAGTCGTAAACCCGACGCCAGCCATTTCAATCGCGCTCTTTGGAGAAGCGACGCGGAAGCGGCTGGCTTGAGAACTGACTCCCCGAGGCCCTCCTCGAGTACAAAATGAACATTTTGAGTCACACTGGCGACAGCGCAGGAGCGAGGCTACTTCGAAGATTCCCTCTACACGTGAACAGACGTTTTCTGACGAAGGTTCGCTCTACACGTGGACAGACATTTGCTGACGAAGGTTCGCTCTATACGTGGACAGACATTTGCTGACGAAGGTCCGCTCTACGTGTGGACTGACCACTGCCGCGAAGTGAGCCAACTCCGAGGAATGGTACATTTCCGCACACAACACAGCAACTCACTGGTGTTAGTCCCATGCTGCAACAAGCCTGATGCCGCAACAAGCCTGATGACGAGGCAAGTCTGATACGGCAACAAGCCTGGTGCTGCAACAAGTCTGATGCTGTATTTCTAAAACATAAGTGGTGCTCCAGAGGTGGATTGGTTATTGGTTTTACGACACGTCGACCGTTGAGTCATATAGCGTCGCCAATCTCTCACGCCGATTGGTCGCGGGCGAAGAGTAGCGACAGGTGAGACTCGAACCCACAATCTTTCGATTGTGAGACGAGTATCTTACCCCTAGACCACTCGTCCCCGCTCCAGAGGTAGAAAAAGTTGGCAACTTGACAACGTACGTGTTGGCCAGGTTACGCATTTCTGAGAAGCTTGCTTCATTTTGGTGATGGAAATGGGTAGCGCATTGAAAACGAGAAACATGTTCCCGAAAAACGCTGTGTATGAATTCAGAATTATCGTCCTGCTTAGAATGACCGGCAATAGTTTTCCCTTACAATGAGTAAAAATCATCGCGGGGAAAAAATCGGCGGACGGCAACTAGCAGCAGAAGTTGCAGCTCACTGTAATGCCTATCTTCTAACCCTGTTACCTAGCACCAAGTTTCCGCTACTGTCCCCTCGTAGAGGAGGGGGGGCGAGCAGCTAGTTGTTTCATTTCGCGGAACAAAATTATCGTGGCTTGTTCTGCAAGCGTTTCTTTTGAATATTCACTATTATGGCGCATATTCCAAATATTGCGGCAGGCGTTAGAGAATCGCATTGTATGTCCCTACCTTCCGATTTGTAGAAGCGATGGTGATTTGGTTCTTTTACGACACATCTGACTGCTGGGTCATATTGCATCGCCTGATTTGTAGAAGCGAATTGAAGCTGATGAATATTTGGATTCGAAGTTGTTTTGTACTGGTTGGATATTTCCAAGACTAGGCAAACCATTGTCATTTTATCTGTTTCACTGTGATCGCCTGCACCATCAATAAAGCGTGCAAAATGCGTATACCCAGACCAATTTCAATGGCTACCTCATATCTTACAAAGGGGATCAAGATCGGACGGATTATGTTCAGCCCAGAAGCCTAGCTAGTGATAGTTTGGGAGTCGGAGGAAAATGGGAAGCCTGGCAGTCAGATTGATAAAAACAGACTATTCTTATCCGGTATTATTTTTATTTCGCATCATATCAATATTGCGCATCCAGAACATTATCCAAGTCCCAGGCCCGGTCCAAGCTCAACTTTTGCATGGAATGCTATGGAGGAGTTGACGGCCAGGCCCGACAGGGGCCCGTTTGGGCCTATGTTGTGCTCGTGGTTCGGACCCTCGGGCCTGAGTTTTTCAACCTCTAACCACTACCTTTTTCACACATTTCGTAATATCTCAGCGGCTCGAACTCCATAAGGACAAAACAGCTAATTCAGGGATTTTGTACTCATGCTGAAGAAAACCATAGCTCAACAAACGGGATTATATTTTGCCGAATGCCTAAGCGTGAGTGCAAGTGATGGAATGCTCAAATCACTACGTGCTGATAGAACTATGATTAAGGGCCATAGCATAAGATAGCTGACATGACCAGGCTGGTCTAACTTGGCCGTCTACTTCCATAGTCTCACTGTGCCGTCCACTGGACGGTAGAGTGATACTGCCCGTCGGTTCAGGAGCCTTCTTTCACGGCTCTGAACACTCCCTGTACGGCCGGGGGCCCCTCTTGCGACAGCTGGGACTTTCTCGAATGCGCAAGGGTCCCCTGTGCGGCTTCGACCCCTTCCGCCGACCCAGGGCCCTTCATGCCGGTTCTGGACCCTCTTTTACAGTGCAAGGTTCTCCAGTGGCTAGGGTCCTCTTAGTCGGCGCAGGGGCCTTCCTTAGCGATTCAGGGCCTCTTTTGTTGGCCCGGAGGCCTTCTTTCAACAGCTTGTTTCCCTCCATCGGGTCAGGGGCCCTTATACGGCATGGGTCCCATCCGTCGGCCCAATGGCACTTTCTGACGGTCCCAGGTTCTCTCTGGCAACTACAGCCCCTCTTCACCGTCTCATGGACCCTCTTTGATGACCCAAGACCTTTTCTGGCAGGCCGGGGGCACCTTTTTAAAAGTGTTGGCTCTCTCCATCAGGTCAGGGGTTTTTCTTCGGCTAGGGCACAGCCGTCAACTCAAGGGCCTTCATATTAGCTCTGGGCCCTCTCTGTCAGCCGGGGCCCTTCAAGCGATTCGAGGACCCCTCCGTCGACCTGGAAGCTCTTCACGTTGGCCAATTTCAGGACCCTCAACATCTCTTCGTTTCTCTTCACGAGGGCACTTTCCGTGAACTTGAGGCGCACTCATCGGTCCGGGACCAATTCCACCGGTCCGGGACCCCTTTCGTCGATCTAGGGGCCCTTCGCGTCGACCCAGGGGACCCTTGCGGGACCCCTGCTCTGATGCCTCAAGGCGGTCACCTGGAGGGTCACCTCGACCCTCCAGGAGACGACTGCCCCTTCACTCCCCTGGCTACACCACTGTGAGCATCGCTCTTCATTTCGCATGCTCGACTATGGGAACTTCAGCTCCAGAACTAAAAGAACCACGGAATTCGAATCGTGAATTCCCGGAACATGGCACAACGAAGAGTCCAGTGGAATACTTAATACCTGGCCGGGAATATGCAAGTCCCGAGCCGACTGGCGTGGTGGCGTTTGCAGCACATAGACGTTTCCGCAGCGACGCTAGATGGCAGGGCAAACACCAATTCCAAGGGTCGAAGAAGAAGAGCTGGGAGATTGAAAAGCCATCCAGAGACCATTGCTTGAATATGTCAAGACCGGATAGATTTCAACAGATGTGAATACCGGAATGAGTCATCACTAAAGGCGCAGGACAGGGGCCTACGCGACGAGACCTATGAGAGAGACTTATGAGGAGACATGTGAGGAGACCTATGAGGAGACCTATGAGGAGACCTATGAGGACACTTATGAGGAGACTTATGAAGAGACCTATGAGCATACACAGGATCAGGCATCGCGTCAATGCAGTGCGGACTTTCAGAGGTAGAGTTTCCTATGCTTTCGGTGGGACCCGGGCCCCACCAACTTCTAGTTCTACTTACATGAGATCCTGTGGGGTGGGCCCAACCAACCAACTTTACGGCACCGATTGCCTCCGTGCATTGGACCCAACCAATAATTTTGAAGCTTCCACATCCAAGCTTCCAACTTCTCCACACATTTGATGTATTTTGTTTTGCTTGAGTCATGCATGGATAAGAAGACGGGGTGAGGATCTCACTGGAGAACCCGGAAAATTTATCGGTGGCGCGCCTGCCCGCGATTGGACTATATACCAGGGACAAAGCCATGGGGATGTGGACTTCTGAGTGCAGGAGTCGCTTGGCTTTCTGGGGACACCACCAGGAGATGAAGAGAGGGGGCTAGGGATGAGGGTGTGTGTGCTAGAAGCAGACCACTAGGCGATCGCTGGTATCAGCACTAGTACTTACATCCCTGTTGGACGGCCAAGGACATGCGGTAGCTGGTCAATAACAAACCGCCACAATTGTCACTATAGTGCGCCCTGAGTCCACAAGCCTCACACAATTCCGAATTGATGTCAAACATAGAAGGTGGTTGTACGCGGGCGCACATGCAACCACACCACTGTTGATGTCATGCAGCTGGAGTTCTCGCGGCACGAGCGGGTTTTGTTTGGGGCCGATCGAGAGCATCGCGGCACCCCGGCCCAGTTACCCAGCAGTGAGCACCGCCGACAGCCACCCCGGCCCAGTTACCCAGCAGTGGGCACCGCCGACAGTCACCCCCGGCCCAGTTACCCAGCAGTGGGCACCGACGACAGCCACCCCGGCCCAGTTACCCAGCAGTGGGCACCGCCGACAGCCACCCCGGCCCAGTTACCCAGCAGTGGGCACCGTCGACAGCCAGCCCCGGCCCAGTTACCCAGCAGTGGCCACCGCCGACAGCCACCTCCCCGGCCCAGTTACCTAGCAGTGGGCACCGCCGACAGTCACCCCCGGCCCAGTTACCCAGCAGTGGGCACCGACGACAGCCACCCCGGCCCAGTTACCCAGCAGTGGGCACCGCTGACCGTCACGCCCGGCCCAGTTGCCCAGCAGTGGGCACCGACGACAGCCACCCCGGCCCAGTTACCCAGCAGTGGGCACTGTCGACAGCCACCCCGGCCCAGTTACCCAGCAGTGGGCACCGCCGACAGCCACCCCGGCCCAGTTACCCAGCAGTGGGCACCGTAGACAGCCACCCCGGCCCAGTTACCCACCAGTGGGCACTGTCGACAGCCACCCCGGCCCAGTTACCCAGCAGTGGGCACCGTCGACAGCCACCCCGGCCCAGTTACCCAGCAGTGGGCACCGCCGACAGCCAGCCCGTCAGAGGTCGGCTGAACCGGC
This sequence comes from Ashinkailepas kermadecensis, assembly GCA_034440615.1. Lineage (NCBI taxonomy): Eukaryota > Metazoa > Arthropoda > Thecostraca > Neolepadidae > Ashinkailepas > Ashinkailepas kermadecensis. The sequence continues at coordinate 182,050 of JAOTOM010005086.1, forward strand.
GGCCGTCCAGCTGCCGCCCAGCTACCGTGTCAGCCACCGCGCTGCCGCCATACAGCGCCATACGTCACGCCCCCATACAGGTGAAATAGCCACAACATGGGGCGTTGTGTGGACCGCAGCTGGGTATCAACGACGCAACACACGGTGGTGTCGTCTGAAGGGGTGGGAGGGGATGGGTGCCGACAGTATTATCAGCGGGCAGGGGCCATGTCACTCATATGACAATGATGTCGTTGACGCAGTGGGCTCCGACATGCATGGGAAATATCCAGATGGCGAACGAATACGGAAAACGGGTTTGGCATACATATATATATATATATATATGGGTGTGTGTGTGTGTGTGTGTGTGTGTGTGTGTGTGTGTGTGTGTGTGTGTGTGTGTGTGTGTGTGTGTGTGTGTGTGTGTGTGTGTGTGTATGTATGTATGTATGTATGTATGTATGTATGTATGTATGTATGTATGTATGTATGTATATATATATATATATATATATGTATATATGTGTGTGTGTGTGTATGTATGTATGTATGTATGTATATATGTATGCATGTATGTGTGTGTGTGCATGCATGTATGTACCTGCACATAATCTAACCCAATCTAACCTAACCTAAGGAAGCTCGATCACATGAAGCCTGCCGATGTTGGATCTCATAAAAATCCTAACTTAAATATGTCATAAAGGTTGTGCCACAAATGTACAGGATGTTGCTATCGTTGTGCCATGTAGGCTACAAACATCGCCAGTCATTTTAAGCAGCAATGGCATTCCGTCGGGAAAGTTGGGTTTGGGAGGAGCGTGCGTGACTCCTGAGACATTACGTTGTAATTGCAGCGCGTTCGCAAAGTTATCTTAGCTGGATGTTCGAACGAGGTCCAAAGGTAACTCTAATTGTTTGTAGATTGCTGATATATAATATGCACAAAGCAAAGGGGTATGATGTTAGTAATACGAAAGTCCTCAAATTACTTTCGGGGCGACTTAGTAGATATGTGGTTCTTCCAATTCAGCGATGGTTCAACTTGTCATCACAACAGCGGACAGAAAGGCAAACAATAGTATTAAAGGTAGGTCTCAACTGCCACTGTGAAACCAAGCAAAAAGACAGCGAAATAACGCGTGCTAGATGGATGCATGAAGATGTTAAACAGCTGAAGAAAAAAAGAGCAACGCTGATTCAACTAAAAAACTAACTTCTCAGAGTACGTTCCAAGCGACATAGTCACACAAATAGGATTATGACCAGTGTCGCAGGCAGGATTTTCCTAAGAAGTTAGTTAGTTATTGTGGTTTGAAAATATTAAATTAAAAAGAAAATGAAAGAGATTACCATTGCATACGATTGGGGAGTCGTCATCCAGCATGTCTGGATATGTCAGCGACCTGGCTACAGTCTTAAAGTGTGGCATGCGTTCCCCATCATAACCTCCACACGAGTACAAAACATGACGTACAATCAAACATGCGCGACATCGAGGGCATAGCGGTGGATCGTTTCCGCATAAACGTTAGCAGTGGGTAGCATAACAGTGACCAATTCTCAGTCGACAGAGTGTCACTTCTTCTCTTCTGGATTTACGATGGGACGATTGCCATTCTCTCAGTTTTGGCTTAATCGCCTTTAGCTTATTCCCGAGTTCCATGTTCTACATGTTTTGCCATTTAGAATGAGTAAACGATGAAGAAGTGGCATAGTAGTCTGTGGCCGGGAGAAGTAGAGCAGGTATGTATGCTTTGCGAGATCCTCTCTTAGCCGCGGCATCCGCCAGTTCGTTTCCCCGAATCCCCACATGGCTAGGTATCCAGCACATTACTACAGTGTTGCCGGCTTCCCTGAGTGCGGTCAGACGAAATATTCTGCAATAGCGGGTGGCAGGGATAAAACTTGCTCAGTGCTGAGATACTGCTAAGAGAGTCTGTGAATAAAACAAATGATAGTTCTTCCGATACTTCGATAAAACACGAAGCTTTTATGATGGCAGTAAGTACGCATGAGCATACTTACTGCCATGTCACCATGCTTCGTTCGGTAGGCGGAAAGTGCGTACATCATGATCACACACGAATGCACAGCCAGCCCCTGTGTCGCTCTTCGACCCGTCAGTAAAGATGACTCTGTATCCTTGGTATGAAGACATGTGCTGCAGAGACTCGGAGCGTGACATCTGATCGGGGGTGTCGCGATTCAGTATTGATGAATGAGTTGCATCAATTTCTGGTCGTACCAGTTGCCAAGGGGGTGAGGGTATTTATTGATGTCGCATAATTCAGCCATATCTGATCTGGATCTCGTCGAAAAGTTTCCATATACGGTCCGAACATGAAAACATCGGTTTTTCTCTTCTCTGGAAGGTAATCTCATGTGCCTGGAAAAAACAGCATGATAGGAAGTATTCTCCGGAAACTGGCGTAACTTAAGAGCGTATTGTAACCCTAGATATTCTCGTCTCAATGCCAGTGGCAGCTCGTAAGCCTCAGCGAGGAGATGGCAGTTCGCGATCTCCTAAATGCACCGGTGATGATACGCAATGCTGCATGGTGCGCTATGTCGAGCTTACACTTTCTGCCCTTACACGGCCCATCGTACACAAAACATGCATAGTCGAGCTTTGACCTGATCAGTGAGCGATACAGAAGGAGAAGCGTCTTGTGATCAGCACCGTATGATGTTCTTGAAACACATTTCATAATATTTAATGCTTTAAAACATTTGTCCCTAAGTATCTTAAAATGTTCTTTACCATCCAGACGAGAGTTGAAATGCACTTCCAAAATTTTGACGAGTGGCTTGGTGGGCACTCGCTGTTTATACAGCCTTAAGTTCATTTCGTCACATTGCCGTATCCGGCGGAAAAATGTAATGCTATTGTTTTCGATACAGATAATTTAAACCCATTCAGCATACTCCATTTCTCTAGCTTCCCTACAGCCAGCTGAAGCCAGATGCTTGTGTCCAGATGGCAAAGTCATCTACATACAGTGATTGATGTATATGATTTGGCAATGTATTACCAATGTCATTAATCACGATTGAAAATAGAGCTACACTTAAAACGCTTACCTGTGGAATGCAATTTTTATGTTTGAATCTGGTCCAAGAACTGTTTCCAATACGCACACTTATGTATCGGTCAGATACAAGTTTTGCATAAATATAAATGTACCGATTGGTCCGCGTATTCAGTACTTAAAAAGCTTCATAAGAATTCCATGACGGCATGTCGTGTCATAAGTTTTCTCAATGTCAAAGAACTTGTCGTTTTGCTCGAAAAGCCATACGAACTTCCGTGTCTAAAGATAAAATGTGATGAAGAGTGCTCCTGTTTTTCCTAAAACCACACTGATGAGTCGTATGCACACGTCGTGATTCTAAAAATCAGGAGAGTCGTGCACAAATCATTTTCTCTTACACATGGAAGATGTCAGTGAAATTGGTCTATAGTGAAGTGGGTCCATGCCAGTTTTGCCAGGTTTTAGTATAGGGACCAGGATTGAATTCTTCCATGATGATGGGAAGTCACCGTTGTTCCACACTAAATTGAAGGTGCGTAGAAGAGCTACTACACCGCTGAAATGGAGATGTGATAGAAATATATTGTGGAGACCATCCGGTCCCTCAGAGACGCTTCGGAGTGATCGAATAGCGGTCTCAAGCTCGTTTATAGTAATATTGATTGTAGCAATGCTTTGGTCGAAGTTAAAATCCTAGTATCGTTGTAATTTAGGGGCAAAGTTTAACTAAACCTTTTCCCTTTCTCTCCAAAGTAGATGGCAATGTTTGTCTCAGCTGTAATTCAGGTAGTAGAGCAGAGCTGTGCTGTCCCGATGTTCTCTTAATACGTGACCAAACCTCCCATGTAGGCGTCTGGCGGTTTAACGTTCCTACGTACTCACGCCACGACGTTCTCTTCGCCTCTCTAATGGTGCGACATGCACAAGCCCTCGCACGTTTCAAGGCAATCAAATTGTTAGCATTACTATTATTGTCAAATTGGCGGAAGGATCTCCGACGCGCGCGGATTGCATCCCTGCATTGTGCTGTCCACCATGGGACCGGAGTGCGTCGCGGAGTGCTCGTTATACGTCCCATTCCTGCGGCCCCATTCCTGAGGGGACCTCATGGGCTGGGGGCTGGGTGGAGCTACCACTCTCTTCCTGAGCGATGCAAGGGACACACCGGGTGGGGCCGTCTTGTCCCCTAACGTTTTGGATGTCGGTTTGGGTTTGGAAGGATCGGGTGTGGTGGTTGAGTGTTGAGGGAGTTGAGCGTGGAGTGTCGATGAGTTGGATTGTAAGGATGCTTGCTTAGCGGGCTTCTTGGTCCGCTGGGCTATATACCACTCTCTTGCGCCGTTTTTATTCCCATAGATTGAACCTGCAGTGCTAATGGAACTCTCAGTTGCCGTATTTCTTCCTCTCTTCATCATCGGAGGACAGTGACGTCAAAAATTATTGGGAGGTGCCTTCTCTAATGGTATGCATTGAATTCCAAAGGAACGCATTAGGTCCCTAAGCTGGGCAATGAGGTAGGAGCCATTCTTGTGGGTGTCTGAATTTATCTGAATATGTTGCGACGTCGTAGAATCAAGTTTTACCGTTGTTGCATAAGATGTCTTTGGGTGATCTCTCTCATAGAGATCACGAGCTTCCCGGAATGTGATTTTTGGAACATTTAATAGAAACTATCTCTTTCTCCCTAAACAAAATGGGGCAGAAACGGACATAGGCTGCATGAGGTTTTTGGCCAGGACCGCAGTTTGAGTAATTTGCGCTCTCAGCTTCACATTTGTCTCCTATATGCTCCACTGACCCACATCGTCCACATGTCTGGCGGTTCCAGCAATGTTGTGATGAATGACCAAATCTGGAGTATCGAAAACATCTCATCGGATTGGGAACGAACACCCGAACTTTCACTCTGACATATCCGACGTAGCCGAACTTTGGAAGATCAGTTGTCTGAAATGTTAGGATGAAGTTGTTTGTGGTTTGCGTTTCTTGGCCTTTCCTCACCGTAATTCGTCGTACCTCTACTACTCCCCACTCTGCCAGGCCATCCACAACATCAGCATCAGACACATCTCTCAAGTCGTAACAATTCATAATTCCCTTTGAGTAGTTTTTGGTGTTGTGGGGCTGGACCTCAATGTGTACGGTGATAGTTTGTCTACTAGTTTCATTCCGTACAGTATGCGTCAGTTCTGCTGCGCTCCTTGCTCTCCTTGTGTTCTCAGTATTTTATATTCCACTTCCAGCCCACCACCCCTGAGCTTTTCCCATCTCAGCACGGTACCCAGCCTGCCGCTTCTTTCCGTTGGAACGGGGTAAGAGACGAAATACTTTTTTCCTTCTTCCAATGGTTTCATAATAAGGATGCGGGCCGCAGGAAGAGTGACTTCAAGGCCAGGCTCTGCAAAAGTGATACGCGAATTCTTTGTATGCTGGCTGGTCCGTCCCCTACTAGAGGGGGCAGGTGAGTTGTTTTTGTGTGTGAAGTTGCCATGAAGTGCGTTTGTTCAACTCCCCGTAGCACCCCACCACTTAGGGGCCCTACCGGGGGACGCTTGAGTCCCGCGGACGGGAGGATGCCAGGCGCCCGGGGAGCGTACGGGAGCGGGCGACGCCATCACCCGGCCGGGAGAGACTCACAACCCCGACCGGGATCCAGCGACGCCCACCCCTTGACCCCTGCCGGCCAGGCCGGCAGGCACTGGGCCAGGGCCCAGACCTTCGGCCTGACGCGACATGTCGCTTGGCCCGTATGGGGCCCTTACCGGACCCGCCCGCCCCTCCGAGATATCGGGACCAAAGAGGCGGGTTGCTAACCCGTCACAACTGAGCACCGTGTGACCTCAGCACGTGTGACCTCAGCCTCCAGGACTCCGTCAACCCCGCGGGGGGGGGGCGAGGGGACGCGACTACCCGGATAAAACTGAGCGGATGGGTAGACCAGGGGAAGCTGGCCCACCTGCTCGTGACAGGGGATGGGTTGTTGTTGCAGGGTTTGTTGCAGTACATACAAGGGGACGTGGGCAGGGGATGGATACTGGGAAGGGAATAGAGGGATGGACGATGGAGACTGCGTGAGCCCCCGGAAACACCTCCGTGCTTCCAAGCCCTTCATCGGAGCGGTTGTAATACAACTTACAAAGATGGAAACCCGATGAGACCTATATAATCCTAGATTCCCTTCCCTACATGTAAACTAGCGAAGATACTAAGTGACATTCGGCACCATATGTACCCAATCAGCGCACACTGGATGAAAGGAGGAAATTATTAACACCAAGACGTCCCAAAGAAAGTTGCGTCCTTGTACACCTGGCATGGATGTGCACCGTCTATTTACTAACGTTTCGGCTAGAGAAGTTATATTTTTGAACAAGTGTGCAATTATCCTGAGACGGCTCCACTTAATGATTGTCTCGTATGTACTCGGCTGCTGGGATGGACATTGCGTTCTCAGGGTAGGACTTGACCAGCGGATTCTTGAAGCGTTTTTTTATATTAAAAACATGTGCTGATGGGAATTAGATCACCATGACGACCTAGTTAGAGCGCCACTCAGATGCGCTCACAGCCTGGGCATCCGCTCTTGCCGCCGGGGATGTCCTTCGGCCCGAAGGTCAAGGTTGCAACACTAATCAACAGCTGGCGGACGCAGTGTCGCGGCTCCACGCTGAGCTCGGCGAGCACGTGACCATGTGACGGGTAACCAGACACCAGAATATCCAGCCACCAACAGAGAGCTGGTCTTCACCACAGAGGCATTCTCAGCGTCAAAAACCGTGCGCTAAAGGCGACCCCCGAGGAGCAGTATTCTGAGCCCAGGCACTACGCTGAATACAGTACCGGTACTGGGCGCTGACTGCAGTACCGGTACTGGGTGCTGACTGCAATACCGGTACTGGAAGCTGACAGTACCGGTACTGGGGGCTACTGCGTACCGGTACTGGAAGCTGACCGCAGTGCCGGTACTGGGGCTGACCACAGTACCGGTACTGACTGCAGTACCGGTACTGGGGACTGACCACAGTACCGGTACTGGAGGCTAACTGCAGTAGCGGTATTGAAGACCGACTGCGATGCCACTATTTGTTATTAGAAGCATTCGCTTGATGTATATATATATATATATATATATATATATATATATATATATATATATATATATATATATATATATATATATATATATATATATATATATATATATATATATATATATATCATATATATATATATATATATATATATATATATATATATATATATATTAGTATATATATTAGCAGTGTTTAGGCAATGTAGGTTATTGGCTTTACCACTCGCCGACTGGTGGGCCAAACAGCGTCGCCAATCTCCCGCGTCGATTGATCGCGGGCGAGGGGTAGTAAGATGTGAAACTTGAACCACCAGCCTTTCGGTCGTGAGTCGGGATCCTATGGCCAGACCAGCGGCCAGGTCGCGTGCACAAGACCAGGGAGCTCGGCGCCAGGGCCAGCTTTGCGCGACCACGGCCATGCACAGCAGGCCAGGAGCCGGGCGGTGCCGGCCGGGCCGGGGAGGTGACCTCAGGTACTGACCTGGCTGCAGGGTGAGGACGTCGCTCGGTGTCCGGGTGCGGGTAATTTGGCCGGGGAGGTGACCTCAGGTACTGACCTGGCTGCAGGGTGAGGACGTCGCTCGGTGTCCGGGTGCGGCAGCGCGCCGATGTGTCGGCGGCGTCAGGACGAGACAACTGGTCGGCCACCTCCAGCCACGAGCTGTGGCCGCTGTGCGCACTCGCCCCGATCTGCGGCACATGACAACACTGTGTCACGGGTCTGCAGCCTCTCTGGTCTGGCACCCAGCTGATGGTAATTTGCCATTTTCCCTGTTCAGCCTGGAAACATTTCTTGCAAACCAGGAATTCCTGGCTTCGTGGGAGATCCCCGAATTTGTTCGAAATGAGTTAAACTTGTCCAAATTCGTGCTGCGGTGCCTTTATGGACCAGGGTTCTACTGCTAAGCAGAGCTTGTTGCGTGTACCCTGGCCCCATCACCTTATCCATGAATTCCAGTTCAGCGGCAGCATTTTGACCGAGAGTTGAACGGGCCGTCGATGCACCGACGCGGGCGCCCCGGCAGCTCGTCCCCTGTATTGCCGAGCCAGCTGCCAATCGACCCTCCCATTCTGTTGATAACGATCGTACACTTTACAATTTATAGACCATGGAGGCAAAACATGTTACTGAGTAACAATAAGTGAGCAAATATACCCAGCTTCTCTAATAACTCGCACCGGGAGTTTCCCCTCAGCAAAGCAGGAAGTTAAACAATGGCATCCTAGGCAGAAGATAGTTCGGAAAAGTCCCCAAGTTTCAGAATAATCACTCCACGCGTTTGGAGTTACAGACAAAAACCACCGACGGAGGCGCATTGTGTTCCTCTTCCCGTAATACGGCTAGCAATTAGTTAGGTTAATGAGCAAAAAGAGCAACATAAACGGACGCCAGCGTCCTGCGAGAATACGTGCTCTTCAACGGAGAGCAACGCTATACACTTAAGACAAATGACGGCTCAACATCTGAGGACATGCGCAATAATGGCATCTTCACGCAACTGGGAATTCATGAAATGCTGTCTGCCTCCTTACGAGACGGAAAACACTGATTGGAAGGCACGAGCTCTGAGATTCCAGGAAGAGACCTATTTTCTCCAAATGCAGCGAAGTTGTTGGTTCTTATCTCTGTACACAGCTGACTTCATTCACGTTATCCTTCATTGTAGTCTTACACAAGCAAATAAATGGGAATCTTTCAGTCGATAAGCGCTGAATTATACATACTATAGTACACATAGCGCATAATTTGATGCATGAAATGGTGCAAGATTTACAGTTCGGTATCACTTTTATGTTCATTCATATACGTTCCAGAGGTAAAACCGTTGGTAGTGAACTATTTAACCACGCTTCCCGGTGCCGTACCCTCAGCAGTACGGCTTCATTCCACGAAGGTCGTGATGCTCAAACCTAGATCCATGCCTACACTCGGCATGGTAATCTGTGCCGGACGGACATCGGACGACTTCCATATACACATATCATTCGGCCGTATTTTCGAGTGTGAGACATAAGCTTCTGATGTATAAAATAAAACGGAATTTTTATTTTACAGCCTACCATTCGAAGGAAATTGCAATGGTTTGTCTTTTACCTGTCCAATGGATCTCGTAACCAGTAAAACATTGGAATGAAAGCCGGCGATTTCCGGTGTTCCAGAAGGATCTCGCCCGGGTTTCCACTATCTTCTATTGACTTCAACGATCCGCCAAAATCCATGCATTCCAGCTGGCTACTTCATGCTGACGACGTCAACACATACCGAATAATGAAGTCACCTGCGGACGGACCGCTGCTGCAGGAGGACTTGGATGGCATGGCGGCCTGGTCGGCCGAATGGGTGTCACACAATCCTAGCAGGGGCAAGGCCTTCATGGTGACCCTCAAGTGTGCGTCCGTCCAAATGAACTACAAAATCCGCAACACGAATTGGACAAAGCGGAAAAATCGCCGCATCGGTGTATTGTTGGATCCAAAACTGACTCTTGCGTTCCATGTTTGAAATACAGTTAGTTACCGAGGAAACAATTTGCTCAGAAGATACTTCCGAGCCGGATGCGGAGATTCAAAATGAAATCGGAGCGCATTGCCGGCAGCATATGTCGTAAATGTTTGTGGAATATCAGAGTGTACAAGTGGCATTTGGTCGTGATCAGCCACATTACACGGCTGTGCGGACCGATCCTGTACAGCATACAGTTCTTATTTGGCACCCACATCATCCATCTGTGCGCTCAGCGCCGCCGCTTTCATCTCATGAACTGCAGAAACACTTCCAAAGTCCAACATTGTCCTCAAGGTGAGCGCAGCTCATCTAGCTTTTATCGGGAATGCATTCAAATCCCAGGCGCGTAACTATAGTGCAATGTGCAGATTTGCCTTTCATCAGGAATGCAATTAAAATTCCAGGCACGTAAATACGGTGCAGTATACAGTGCGTTGCGGACTTCTGCGACTAGCTAATTAGCGGGTGGCGAGAACAACGATAAAAAGAAGAATTCATACTTTTTAACCCGGACAGTACGCCAGATCTGTTCGCTGCCACGCAAACTCCGTGTAATACTCGGGTGGAGCACTGTGTTTGCTACATGGACGCTAGTATACGTGTTCCAATTTAGAGTGCCACCATGTCTCGATGTAGATGTATCTGGAAGGCTAATACAACTTTTGCCATGCTTGTTGAACTTCGTCTGTGGTCTTTTTTGACGAGATCGCTCACAGATATGCGTGGAGCAAGCTATAGATTTCACTATGCGTTTTAAACTGTGCATTGCTTTTTCTGATGCGTATGTTTAGCCAGATTATACTGTGTTTGTTTGTGCTTTCTCATACATGTGCTTGTCTGAGACTCATCACTCAGCATTCATCATTGTGTTTCTCCATAGGATTTTCTAAAATTATCACCCAATACATTGCAGTCCAATGTTTCAATCTCCTACTTCACATGCTAATGGACCTCCTTCCGTCGGTGATCCGTGAATAAATGAGCAAATAAACAATTGTCTCAGGAGCGTTGCACGGCCTCAAGATGGCGCAGGGGCTGGCCAGTTTCGCAGTGCGGAAGCACGGCCGGAAAACAGCGCCGCACATCCTGTCCGCCCACCTTCGGCAGGTCGCCTCAGGCGCGCCTTACAGCTCGGCGTCCGTGCAGCGGCGCCATCGCCGCCATCCACACAGCCGGGGCGGCCCCGCGCAGCGGCGTCGGCCGCCAACATGGCGCCTGAGCATTGCCAGATCACCTGAGCTCGCCAGCTTGGAGACGCGACCTGTGCCGCTGCCGGACGAGGCGCTGGCTGTATGCTGGTGTGTTGCCTGGTCAGCCGGCCGCCGACCTTGGGGGGGGTCTGGCGCTACTGACCCAGTACAGACACACCGGCCGCCGACCTGGGGGGCGAGGGGGAGGGGCGAGTCTGGCGCTCCTGACCCAGTACAGACACACCGGCCGCCGACCTGGGGGCGGGGGGGGGGAGGGGCGAGTCTGGCGCTCTTGATCCAGTACAGACACACCGGACGCCGACCTGGGGGGCGGGTCTGGCGCTACTGACCCAGTACAGGCACACCGGCCGCCGACCTGGGGGGGGGTCTGGCGCTACTGACCCAGTATAGACACACCGGCCGCCGACCTTGGGGGCGGGGGGAGGGAGGGGCAGGCCTGGCGCTACTGACCCAGTACAGACACACTGGCCGCCGACCTGGGGCGGGGGGGGGTCTGGCGCTACTGACCCAGTACAGACACACCGGCCGCCGACCTGGGGAGGGGGGTCTGGCACTACTGACCCAGTACAGACACACCGGCCGCCGACCTGGGGGGGGGTCTGGCGCTACTGACCCAGTAGACACACCGGCCGCCGACCTTGGGGGGGGGGGTCTGGCGCTACTGACCCAGTACAGACACACCGGCCGCGGTGGGACAGCGTGCGGACAATGGCCGTGAGGCTCTGCAGAGACGACCGCCTCCATAGCGTGAGGCGACGTGTGGCCAAACACGTCAGCTGATGCAGATCCGCAGCGCATTGGTCGAGCGTGAGGCAGTGTATATCGGCGGCAGGTTTGTCGGTGCCAACATGGTGCAGACGAACGGTGCACGGGACCGGCATCGTGTTTCATAGATGATGGGGTGGTCTGTATCAGGATCAAGCATCCCACTCCCTGAGAGGTTCAAGAAGCACCCCTCTGCCCTCCTGCGCCCTGGTAAGGCACCAATTCGATTCACAATCCCGCTGTGTCTACAGGTTGTGTGCGCAATCTGTTCAAGTACCACTCACCACCCAGCATGCTGGTGAATTCGTCTGGTCGAGCCAGTTGATAAGTTTTAATTTATCAGTCAGAGTCAGCTTTTGCAGAAAGAGATAGAGAGAGAGTGAGAAGATGGAGAAGATGGAGAAGATGGAGAAGATGGAGAGAGATGGAGAAATGGAGAAATGGAGAAATGGAGAAATGGAGAAATGGAGAAATGGAGAGAATGAGGAGAGATGGAGAGATAGAGAGAGAGAGAGAAAGAGAAGAGAGAGAGAAAGAGAGAGAGAGAGAGAGAGAGAGAGAGAGAGAGAGAGAGAGAGAGAGAGAGAGAGAGGCAGTGTCAAAGCAATCTGAGGCCCCGATTCGTATTCCACTGTCGGGATAGGATCGCGAGATATACGCTGGGTGCAGGGTATGCGGACCACACCACGCCTTGTGCGCACACTGGCCCGATATCCATCGTATCAAGACATTCGGAGTCATCGGATCACAACCAGGATGAAGCCTTGCTCAGCCAGCGGGCTGTGGGTGGGTGTGCCCGGGCGACGTGCCGACTGTCCGGGCAGCAGCTTGTGGCCAAGAGCAGCCTCACCTGCGGACCGGACGTCACCTCGTGAGCCTGCTCCACTCCCCGGTTGACTCCCGCGGCCTGTGCGGTTTGCGACCCCAGACCAGCGCCCTCGCCGGGGCCGGCGTGCGTATCCTGGCCGGCGTCCGTCTCCAGACCGCTGGTCTCCATGAGGTCTGCCAGCGGCAGCTCGCGACTGGAGACGGTCTCGCTGTGGCGCAGCACAACACGCACGCGCGAGTTGCTGCGCCCCTCGGCCTGGCGTCCCGGCGGCCATCGGTGCTGAAACGCCTCCCGGAAGTCGACCCACGAGGTGGGGCCGACCAGCGGCGGCGCCGACGACGTCGGTGTCGACTCTGTCGCGCCGCCGCCGCCGCCGCCGCCGCCGCCGCCGCCGCCGCCGCCGCCGCCGCCGCCGCCGCCGCCGCCGCCGCCGCCGCCGCCGCCGCCGCCGCCGCCGCCGCCGCCGCCGCCACCGCCGCCGCTGCCGCCTCCGTCGTCGTCGCCCTCAGGCCGATCAGTGACGTCTGCGAACCAAGAGGTGCGCTCGGCGCGCGCCTCATCGTCGCCACCTGCATCGTGCTCGTCGCCAGCGGTGGCGATCAGTGACGTCAGAGACCGGTGCACCTCCTTGAACCTGCGACCAAGACTGCCGGCGCCCTTGGACAGCAGCGACGAGCGCTGCTTGGAGCGTCTCTTGAACGCACCGACCTCGTCCGCCCGGTCGGGCTCAATGCGCAGGTCGATGCAGCTCATCGCTCTGTCACGGCTGTCTAGTCTGACCTCCGACCTGGAGCCGACATCCCTGTACGACATCCTGGCGACAGGTCTCCTGCTTCGGCTGTCCTTCGTCTGGCCGCCTTGCGTCGCGTTGAGATTCGAGCTGCTCACGGCGTCCGCGCCGTGTGTCAGGCTGCTAAGCTGGCGGCGTCGCCGCGCTGCCTCGCACGGAGATCTCGCCGCGTCTTTTGGCGCCTTGTCCTTCTTGAGCTTCTTCCTGTACATCAGTGGGCTGAGGTCGGGCGCCTGCGGGCAGTACGCCTGACTCATCAGGCGTACGTATTCACTGGGAAGATCCATCGTTGGCGCGACGTCACGGCCACAGACGGCCGCCTCGGATACTGCGCACGGTCAGCGGTTGCCGACCACGGCACCAGTGTCACCTCCGGTCGCCGCAGCGCCCGGCACGTGGCCCGCCGCCGTCACTGGCCTCGTCACCTGCTGACGGCGCCGCGCTGACCGCCGCCGCCACCACCGGGCCGAGCGCTCGCGGGCTCGTGGGCTCGTGGAACCGTGCCCGCGGCAGCAGTGCCCGTCCGCAGCGGCCGTACCCGCGCCGGCGTGCAACACCACTGCCGCCGCCGCCGCCGCCGGCGCCGACGCGTCACCCTCCGGCCGCCCTCCGCGCGATAGCCGAGCCAACGCGGACTTTGCGCCTGCCCATGGCCCATTGTTATCCGTGCCAGGGGTCGGCAGGGTCGGCCAGGTGCCAGTGGCGGCCAGTGATTCGGGCGCCCCCCCCCCACCGCATCACCGCCACCCCACTAGCTGTTACACGAGAGGCGGATCCGGGCGCGCGCTTCGGAGCGGAGCGGTGGATTCAGTGGCTTTCAACTCGGTTGGTTATTGGTTTTACGACACGTCGACTGTTGAGTCATATAGTGTCACCAATATCTCACGCCGATTGGTCGCGGGCGAAGAGTAGCGACAGGTGAGACTCGAACTGGCTTTCAACTCGGTAACCGGATAGAGGGCTTCACTGATTTCAGATGCCGGAAATCAATGGCGTAGTTAGTAGTAGATATTTGGGTTTAAAGGACGCATCGACTGCAATGGTCATATTGCGCCCAGAAATCAATGACGTAGTGTGAGATAGAAATACTGCCTAATCAGTGGCGATAGTGAAAGCGAGTGGCGACTTAGCGACAATTAGTCCAATAGTGCGATTACCCATGACTGAGGGGGAAAGGGAGGTGGACATTGGTGAAGTGACGAGCACATTGGATCGCTAACATCGAGATCAGACAGCAAATAGCCAAAACAATTACAACACATGGGGTACGATTACTGTGTAAATGAAAATGAAACCTTAATTGGCGGATGTATCTTCTGATTTCAGACGGAAATGAACACACATAACATATAGTATGTATGATAGTATGCAATTGGATTTATAGTGAGTACCCGATCATTCTTAGGTTTCAACTCAGCACCGAATTAGGTTAATAAATCAGCTTATCATGTTATAATGGGACCGTTGTTGACCTATAATCGTTACAAGTCCCATTGCAACAATCACCGCCAATGACATTCAGGCTTTTCTGCGTCTTAATATACTTGTGAATTACTTACACTTGCTATATCCTACGTATATACTTGCGCATTAGTATGTCTCTTAGACAAGGTCAGTCTGGAAGAGACCATAAGTTCAATTTGAATTGACCTAAATTCTGTTTTCCCGACATAAAACATTATTAAGCGTATATTCTAACACACCAGCCACGATTAGCTTGGTACAACTCCGTATAACGGAAACCTCGCGCAACGTTGACAGCAGGCTCAAGAACGTGCTTAACACAGCCCAGTACGCTTGAACCACCACCCAATGCAATTCACAAGAAGTAAATTCTTCAAATAGACCTGGAGCAACAGCAAGAAGTTACATGCGATAACTTCGAAACTTGAAAACTGGCCTCGAAAATTGTTGTATTTTTATCAGAACGATGGCACGGCCACCACTTTTAGTGATTATCTGGATTGAGCCGAGCTCCGGGAGCTGGGCTCCGCAGCCCCAATAGGTGGCTATCGGCTGACATTTCAACACTAATCCAACTCAATCCATGAATGCCGACCGTAGCGACGCCTCATTGGACCGGCTCAGGTTATCACCCAGCACATCCTGGCTGCGAGCGGGGCGACGCCTCATTGGACGGCTCAGGTTATCACCCAGCACATCCTGGCTGCGAGCGGGGCGACGCGCGCACTGTGGCGAGGTCAGCAGACTTTGGCGCGGCCAGTACACTGTGGCGAGGTCAGCAGACTTTGGCGCGGCCAGTACACTGTGGCGAGGTCAGCAGACTTTGGCGCGGCCAGTACACTGTGGCGAGGTCAGCACACCGTCTCGCAACCAGCCCTACAGCTGGGTCGCCAGTGGCCGCTGCGGCGTCGTCCGCAAGTGACGAGTGGCACAGCCTGCAGCCGTCCTCAGGCCGGCACAACTGGCGCGCCCCGTGCCAGCTGGTGACGCGCGTCCGCCAACCCCGGCGACGCCAACGCACCAGCTGCACTGACGTCGACGGGAGACACCGACGGCGGCAGATTGGCCCCACCGGAGCAGCCCATAAGCAGCAGGTCCCCAGAAGGTCGCCAGCAGGTCACCAGAAGGTCACCAGCGGGCCAGCATGAGGTTAAAAGGTCACCAGAAGGTCACCAAAAGGTCGCCAGAAGGTCACCAAAAGGTCGCCAGAAGGTCACCAGCGGGTCACCAGTAGGTCGACCCTGCTCAGCATAGCAGCCTACAGGAGGCGAGTAAGGCGACACCAAGTCGATCGGAGGCAACGCCGCCAACAGCTTCACTGGCCTCAAGAGTATACCCATAGTTCATTCACATTTCTGAATGCTGACAATGCAGTGAGACACGACGCGCGGCGGCAGCACCAGCGGCACCAGCGGCACCAGCAGCACCAGCGACACCAGCGGCACCAGAGGCACCAGCGGCACCAGCGGCACCAGCGGCACCAGCAGCACCAGCGACACCAGCGGCACCAGAGGCACCAGCGGCACCAGCGGCATCAGCGGCACCAGCAGCACCGTGTGTGTCTGCGTCTGTGTCTGCACCGTGACAGCGTGTCTGCGTCGTGCGGCAGGTGATTCGCCGTGGACGCGACGAACTCCCCCCCTTCGGCAATTCGGCAACAATGCACACAGCAGATCTTCCGGACCGATGCAGAACTGACATCGTGCAGCGTACGATAGCGCGTGATAAGATTGTTGGACGATAGTTGCCGCCGCGACGTACCCAGCGCAGTGGTGGCCGTCACAGTCGGCTTGGCATTAAGCCATGATTCAGACCTCATCGGACGCTATCGAGATGGCGTCCTGGCGATAATTCCCGGCGCCGGGGTGTGCTATCGGGCTACCACACCTCCGCCGGTGTCGCCCCCCCCCCCCCACGCGCCGCACGATCCCCTACCAATCGCTGGGGTGTGCAGACATTCGCACCTCTGCAGCAATAGGCGAACGCCGCTATCTGTGATCAAGTGTGGCGACAGGCATGCTTAGCACTACCAGCTTAATAATGATAGTCGTTGCAGCACGCGATGGCATGCCAGAACTGTCACTCCACAATATCCCCATTCCTTTCATCTCACTTATATTGACGAAGAGGGAGTAGTCACGACAGTTTATGGATGTGTCTGTGGACATGCCGTATCCCTCGTCCTCTAACATTTCGTTTATGCTATCAAGTATAACGGCCGATGCAATTAAGGGAAAGCAACATTGCCTTGATAATGAATACTTCTCGTTGGACTTCGTTTTGCTAAGTTGCGGAAGTATGGTCTGCCCTTTTCCATTGGAACGCCACCCAATCTTTGCGAGGAACATTCCTGAGCGAGCTATGTCTGTTATTAGTACATTCAGTTGGTTGATAAATGTTTATTTCCCTGCTAGAGTTCATGGTGGTCAAAATTATGTAGCAACCAAGTCGTAATTTAGGGGCGCATCCACTGTATGGGGCATATGGCTAAAACAATAGAAAGCCCTTGACTGGTATTGGCATTTCGGGGCCTGTTCTACGCCGCTCCTAGCAGTGGCATCGAACTGAAAACTTGATTAATTAATGAAGTCTTATTTGGCTCTACTTCTACTTTTCCTGCCAATGATGGCCAACTTCATGATTTGTTTCTACTTTCTTTCGACCACGGTGAGTCATTAGCTAGTAGAATTTCCCGATAGAGTATTCACAACTTGTTTACGCGCTTGCTGTTTGACGTTAATTTCACATTCAGTTACTATGAATTATGCATGATGAACCTGTTTCTGTTGTGAGACGTACTCAAGTACATCGCCCCGTAGAACACCAGGCAAGGTATCTGGCGTGGCTTTGAACATGCAGTGTTATTGCATTGAACATGCAGTGTTATTCTCATTTAGATACATGTCGTTAGATCTACCTCATTATATGTGGAATTATATTGCGAATAAAGGAAACGAACTTTTAGTCTTTCGTGAGATTATGGTTCAGTTTTCGGTATGAGCACCCTACCTCAACTAAAAACGAGTTAATTAGTTATGTTATTAGTATGTGGTCAGAAGAATATCCATCGCTGTTATAGCTAATGGGTTTATTGTCCCGTACGTAATTATTTTGCATAGCTTATGTATATATACATATATATACGGTGTATGTGCACGCTTATTGTAGTTGTTTGCATGCTTATCGCCATGCTCCGACGTCAATTTAGCGGGGGAATTACACGTCAGTTTGTCGGTGGGGGAACTATACTTCATCCATAGCACAACGATGAATAATTGTGCTCCTGGTGTCGCCAATGCAACATGGAATCGTTGCAGACCTTCAATGAGGTATTGCTGTGCAACTGGGTGATGGGAATGCCACCATATGTCTTAAGCGGAAATAGGGAAAGGAAAATACTGAACAACTGAAGTAGCACCATCGACTGCCATTTTTCTTTTTTCATTGCATTGCATGGGTGTTACGGCTCGATCAGGCCTTTACACACGTACGCTTGGCCATGAGCAACTGCTGCCATGCTGAATCTATGTATAGTCGTCAGCACTGGTATTGCGAGGAGGGATGAGGGCGGAGGATGCTCCGTTTCCCGTCTCCACCGTGACGTCATGCCGGCACCACTGTGACGTCACGCCGGCACCATCGTGACGTCACGCCGGCACCATCGTGACGTCACGCCGGCACCACCGTGACGTCACACAGTGTGCCGGCTGTGTGACGTCACGCCTGCAGCACTGTGACGTCACACACACACAGTGTGCCGGCCGTGCAGCACAGTCAGCACAGTCAGCACAGTCAGCGACAGCCAACCCCGAGCGGCGCCGGCTATCAGCGCGACCATCGGCGCGGCCACCGGCGAGCAGCTGGCGATCAGCTGATAGACGCATCTCGTACGGCTGGACGGCACTTGTTTATGAGCCGCCACGCGCCGACACGGCCATCCGTCACCGGCTGTGACAGCGCGTCACACGTCCGCGGCCGCGGCTGGCGTCCGGCGTGTCACCTGATCGCCGGCCCCTCTCTCTCTCTCTCTCTCTCTCTCTCTCTCTCTCTCTCTCTCTCTCTCTCTCTCTCTCTCTCTCTCTCTCTCTCTCTCTTTCTCTCTCTCGGCACCGGATCGGATGTCCGACGCCGCACGGTACGGCGAGGTGGCGCATGCGAGAGGTAGGGGGGGGCGCTGTTGGCTGAGGTGCACCATCGCTGGATCGGTGGGCGCACGACGGCCTGTGGCACGTCAACGCACCTGACGGCCGAATTGAGATTTGGGTAGCGAACAGGAGGAATAGTGCGCCCTTCAAGAGCTTTGGTGCGAGAGACGACAGGCCGACCGAACGACTGACCGACAGACTGTCAGACCGACGGACCGACGGGCAAGCAACCCGACGGAACGGCGGACCGACGGACCGAATGACCCACACTCCCAATGAGTCTGGTTTTCTATTTCTGTGTGGATGATTGGACGCTTGCAAGCGACATTGAGTGCACTGTGAGGGGCATCAGGAGTGTATGTAGATTTGACGGCATATTATTAAAACCAGCTCGATGCTATACATTCAGCGGTAAAATGTCAATGGATGAATATATATATATATATATATATATATATATATATATATATATATATATATATATATATATATACATTTAGAGCAAAAGCAGTAAAAATCAGTCCCAGGACAGATAAGGCAATACAATGGTACATGTTAAAATGCACATAGTTCCTAAATCAATGATTTTATTACAACATTGCAAGCAGCTAACACATCACATACAATGCACCGACTATGTTATGTCTTCAGAGGTTCAGCACGTGCGTTATCAGTCACGAATAGTTTTACGGTGAAACGAGCAGCAGGAGAGCTGCTATCAATTGTCAGCTCATATCACTATCATGAACTTGATGCAATGATATAGTTTCATAGCATGTCGCCACTTGCTTAACAACAGAAATTGTTGCGCTCTGTAGACGACATCTTCCGCTAGATATGCCTGCCACCAGTATATTTTTGCGCTTGATATATTCGATACACATTATGCATTTGTGAAATCATTATCTGGCCCTGCTCGCGAGAGAGAAGGTGGGACGGGTGAATCTCTCTTGAAACAGCAACACAAAACAATAAATAAGCTGATGAACCGGGCCAGCATATTGTAAATTTGCAGCCACGTATCCTATCATCATCCAGCGACGTATCCTATCATCATCCGGCGACGTATCATATCATCATCCATCCAATATCCTATCATCATCCAACGACTATCCTATCATCATCCAACGACGTATCCTATCATCATCCAGCGACGTATCCTATCATCATCCAGCGACATATCCTATAATCATCTAGCGACGTATCCTATCATCATTCAACGACGTATCCTATCATCACCCAGCGACGTATCCTATCATCATCTAGCGACGTATCCTATCATCATCCAGCGACGTATCCTATCATCATCCAGCGACGTATCCTATCATCATCCAACGACGTATCCTATCATCATCCAACGACGTATCCTATCATCATCTAGCGACGTATCCTATCATCATCCAACGACGTATCCTATCATCATCCAGCGACGTATCCTATCATCATCTAGCGACGTATCCTATCATTATCCAACGACGTATCCTATCATCATCCAGCGACGTATCCTATCATCATCTAGCGACGTATCCTATCATCATCCAACGACGTATCCTATCATCATCCAGCGACGTATCCTATCATCATCCAGCGACGTATCCTATTATCATCTAGCGACGTATCCTATCATCATCCAGCGACGTATCCTATAATCATCCAACGACGTATCCTACCATCACGCACGAGGCGCGAACGGACAGCTTAATTACATCACAGTTGCATCCTGCAATTTGCAAGGCTCTGAACATCTTCGTTTTCTAGCATATATGAGGCATGCATTGTACATGAGGTGATGCATAGATTTTGGCTCGGCTCGTCTCGCCTGGCTTCGTCTCATCCAGGCGAGGAAAAATACATGAAGGCGATGGGCAGCCCCAAATGGATTTGGGCACACACCATAGGGTCCCATGTTGAAATTTTAAATTATTGGCGGGGGGGGGGGGGGGGCAAAGCCAACATTGAGGGGGTACTTGACCCCTCAAAAGTATATAGAACAAGACCCCGGCTCATGTCGTTTCCCATCTTGCTAATTTCAATCTAGCTTTCCATCTCGTTTCACATCTCATCTCACCTCGTCGTTCACACACACACACACGCACGAACACATATAGTACACACACATACACACACACGCATATGCTCACGCATGCATACACGCACACGCACACACACACACACACACACACACACACACACACACACACACACACACACACACACACGACCTCCACACATGACAAGAACACAAGGCACCACGACTCACCGAGTCAACCTACATCGCAGCACCAGTGGCGCGCTGGCCAAGCTCAACAGCAGCAAAAGCAACAAAAACAACAAGAACAACCGTAAATGGTCATCTAGTGAGATGACATTAGACACACACGAGCCGATTCCCATCGTCACTGCGGGCCAATGATCGGCCAGTGGTGCCGCCGGACGTAGATGAGCCGATCTGCGCATGCCGGGCACGGCACTAGATTCCCAACACGTCACTCGCAACCCCACCGCTGGGACTGAATGCCAGCAGCACTCGGTGGTCGCGTGGCAGGCGGAGCAGGGTCCTCCCTGCTCGCATAGTAAAGATCTCCACTTGACTTTCCACAGCAGTTGGCTACGTGTCGGCATCCCGGTAAAGTTACTTAAACCCCCATCCGCCCAGAACAAAATTGCCTTGAGGAATGAGAATGGCTGAAGTAAAATAGCATTACACATTTGCCCGAGTGACTGGCCTATCCGCCACGGTGGGTGTCTGTTATGACCACAAAGGGTTAAAACATTCCACTAAAAATAGAGTACAAACAATTTTCCTTTTTTTCGCAATATTTCAGACGCCCCTAGGCTTTCCACCGCTGGTCTGGAGAACACTCGTACACTAACGCGCACTCTTTGAGAAGAAAAAAATGCAATGTTGCTCGGACGAGACAATCAGCTGCATGACGAGCAGCAACTCACGCTGCTGTGTGGACATTGGCGTTATGCACAGGCGTTATGTACGCGGGTTTGGGTGCACGGACAGCATACGTGTACGAGCACTCCCCTGGACTCTGCCGTTAGAGCTCATGTTGTTAGAATCCCGCCGGCACTCCCCTGGACTCTGCCGTTAGAGCTCATGTTGTCAGAACCCCGCCGGCACTCCCCTGGACTCTGTCATTAGAGCCCATGTTGTCAGAACCCCGCCGGCACTCCCTGGACTCTGTCATTAGAGCTCATGTTGTCAGAACCCCGCCGGCACTCCCTGGACTCTGTTATTAGAGTTCATGTTGTCAGAACCCCGCCGGCACCCCCTGACTCTGCCGTTAGAGCTCATGTTGTCAGAACCCCGCCGGCACCCCCTGGACTCTGTCATTAGAGCTCATGTTGTCAGAACCCCGCCGGCACTCCCCTGGACTCTGTCATTAGAGCTCATGTTGTCAGAACCCCGCCGGCACTCCCCTGGACTCTGTCATTAGAGCTCATGTTGTCAGAACCCCGCCGGCACTCCCCTGGTCTCTGTCATTAGAGCTCATGTTGTCAGAACCCCGCCGGCATTCCGAGCTCGGCCGACCATTTCACCCGCGATGTAACTAAAACCAACGAGCCGTGCCGGCTCATGTTGCATTCTCCGACGACACCACCTCGGTGGTGAGAGCGTGCGACGGTCACAGCTCCGGTTCCGACAGCAGCGCCGCTCTCAGTCGCATTGCACGGGAAAAACACTCTTACACCCTTCACACTGTCCAGGAGCGTACGGCGACATTTCCCTGCCGACGAGCAAACGTTGCGTTACATTTGCTTGCCGACGAGCAAACGTCACGCTACATTTGCCTGCCCACGAACAAACGCCACGTGGAGTTTTCCTGCCGACGAGCAAACGCCACGTGACATTTCCCTGCCGCAGAGAAAACGCCACGTCGCATTTGTCTGCCAACGAGCAAACGCCACGTGGCTACAGGCTTCCAGCATGCACCAGTTAGCTGGGCGGGCTATGGACGAAATCTAGCGCAATGCAACACTGCATTCAGGCATGGACTAACAGTGGTTGGTGATATCGCGCAGGACATGAGCTAAGCACGCCCAATAATAAATGTAAGCGTGTTCCATGGAGTTTTCCTTCAGGGAAATTGAGCCTTGTCCATCATGAACAGTGTTCATATTTCTGGCATGAAGTACCCGCAGTCGAAAAACCTTACTGGAGAAAATGCAACCTTGAAAACACGAACCCCACATGAAGCGGTGGGTGAAAACTTAAAGAGCCTTACATTCCTAACTTAAAGCATGCAATTCTTTGAGAATAAAGTTGCATATCGGCGCTGATTATACGATTCTATGGTGTGCCGTTTCACAGTTGAACGTCTTCCAAAAGCTTCTGAGGAGCAGGCGGAGGACGGAGCAGGCCTTCTGAGGTTGACTTTTTCAAGCTAATTGAAGAAGGGTCCCCAGGCTCGCTCGTTATAAGCTACGTCAGGACCCTGGAGCAAAGTTGGACCTCAGCCACTCATAGAAATTCTTACTAATGATTCCATCAAGAGAAAACTTGGACACTTAGTCGACCTAAACATGCTTTGGATAGAGGAATAGAAGTGGTGACACCTTTTCACTTGCAGCAGTTCTGTTGACAAGTTATTTTATCCATCATTGTTTATCAAATTGATACGCTGTGATTTACTTTCATAATAAGTAAGGTTATTCAAGTGTAAGCTTGGTAAATAATTTCCTCGATTTGGAACATCAAATTGGTAAAGAAAAAGCTGCATAGCAAAATAAATGAATCAAGTGTACTACCA
Source organism: Ashinkailepas kermadecensis (assembly GCA_034440615.1). Lineage (NCBI taxonomy): Eukaryota > Metazoa > Arthropoda > Thecostraca > Neolepadidae > Ashinkailepas > Ashinkailepas kermadecensis. Next base: position 205,630 of record JAOTOM010005086.1, read on the forward strand.
AGTTGCCCAGGTATTGTGGTAGGCAAGAACACCCAGTCGACTGGTGATGTTCGATACGCATGTTTTCCAGTGTAGAACGCCACAGTAACACTAGTGGCAAATTATAACAACTATCCACATCGCTGCAGTCGTAGCACGTCCGTACAAACATCTACGTGGGCTCCGCAATTGACTTCAGATCTCATTCCTGAACGAATTAATTAAAGAATGCATGACATTTCTTAGCAGCAATTACAAAAGGAACCAGCAACTTTCCTTTAGTCACGCATGTACAAATAAAACCTGTGGTATGTTACTCGTGGATACGTTCACTTTTTAATCGTACAAAGAATAAATGAGCAATGCAGTGCTGAGTGTAAGTCTGGGTACAGTGAACGGGGATGACCAACTCTCCAGCTCTAAAGGGACGATCCAATTCACAACTGGAATCAGAGTGCCAGATCCGGCGAAGTCAAACGCTCAGAGCGTCAGACCGGAACCAGACCGAGACCAGACCGGACCAGGCCAGATCAATACCACACCAGATCAGTACCAGACCAGATCAGACCAGCATCAGGTCGGACCAGATCTGACCAGACCAAACCGGAGCTGACAAGACCATGACCGAATCAGACCAGACTAAACCAGACCAGATCGGACCAAGCCGGACCATACCAAATCGGCCCGAACTAGACCAGAGAAGGCCAGGCCAGACCAGACAAAATCAGACCAGGCCAGATCACATTGGGCCAACCAGATCAGACCAGACCAGACCAGACCAGCCAGACTACACCGGACCAGGCCTGACAGACCAGACGACCCGTTAAGTCACCGGGTTCATGCACTTGATACATGAGGGAAGATCAGCAATCGCCACAAGAATGAAACTCAATTTGTCTGGCGATTAACTTTTCAAAAACTCCTGAGTTAAGGCACTGTCGTACTCAACACAGCGTCGGGCCGTCCAGCCGTCTTCAGCCGTCGGGACGACCTCGACGCCGAAGAGGAGGCGCCCGCCGGAGACTGACGGGCGGCATGACAACTGTGAGCCGACGACAGCCGCCAGCCGTGCTCCGACCGTACCGGTCAGACCCGCCCCTTGACATGCAGGCCCGCGCGCCTACCAGCGACTGCGATTAGAGCCGATCTGGCGGAGAGGTCAGTCGGGTGCGATTATAACCCGGTCGAGAGAGACAGTGCGTCACATCAAGGACACCGAGGGGTGTGGGCGGGGGGGGGGAGGCGCAGGTCACCCGCAAGCATGCCAGGCGGTCGCGGCCAACGCCCGGCAACAATTGTCGGCCTTTTGACGGGGCCAGTCGTGACGTCAGATCCGACGCGTCCGGCGGCCGCGGTAGCTGCCCGCCGCGGACGTCCGCCGGCCTCGGTAGCTGCCCGCCGCGGACGTCCGCCGGCCGCTGTAGCTGCCCGCCGTGGACGTCCGCCGGCCGCAGTAGCTGCCCGCCGCGGACGTCCGCCGGCCTCGGTAGCTGCCCGCCGTGGACGTCCGCCGGCCGCAGTAGCTGCCCGCCGCGGACGTCCGCCGGCCGCGGTAGCTGCCCGCCGCGGACGTCCGCCGGCCGCAGTAGCTGCCCGCCGCGGACGTCCGCCGGCCGCGGCAGCTGCCCGCCGCGGACGTCCGCCGGCCTCGGTAGCTGCCCGACGCGGACGTCCGCCGGCCTCGGTAGCTGCCCGCCGCGGACGTCCGCCGGCCGCGGTAGCTGCCCGCCCCGGACGTCCGCCGGCCTCGGTAGCTGCCCGCCGTGGACGTCCGCCGGCCGCAGTAGCTGCCCGCCGCGGACGTCCGCCGGCCGCAGTAGCTGCCCGCCGCGGACGTCCGCCGGCCGCGGTAGCTGCCCGCCGCGGACGTCCGCCGGCCGCGGTAGCTGCCCGCCGCGGACGTCCGCCGGCCGCGGTAGCTGCCCGCCGCGGACGTCCGCCGGCCGCGGTAGCTGCCCGCCGCGGACGTCCGCCGGCCGCGGTAGCTGCCCGCCGCGGACGTCCGCTGGCCACGTCCGTCGCCGGCGAGAGTGCGTCAGTCGCGCCGACCTCGCGTCAGACGAGGGCGGCCGGGCGGCCGGGCGGCGGGCCCGACAGGCGCGGCTGACCCGCGTCATTAGCCGAACAGGTCGGCAAACAACCGACGACCCGGCCCGGCCCGGCCCGGCACGGACAAAGAAGTCACTCGGCCGCCGCCGACCCCGGTGACCGAGTGCGGGAAAAAGCGGCGGTCGTGGCGGCGGCCAGCGCTCACGACGGCCGCCACTCGGCGCTCGTTTGGTTGTGTCGCCGATGACGTCACAGAGGTGTAGCCATGGCTGGAGAGTCCGCTACTCTCGTGGACGCCTCGTGGACAGGCCCGGGCCCGGCGGGCAGTGCTGGTGGGAGCCAGGTATGCTTTGGCATGGCCGAAGACTGGTGCAGGGTGAAGCGATATGGCATCGGGACCTTCGGCACCTCATGCACAGCCAAGATCATTGCACTTTCAGATGTCAGATGATTGCTTGTGTGTTCCGACAAAGCAGGACAAGCGCGTCCCCCTGACCACCGTGCACACGCACCAAGCCTCGGGTATGATGCGAGCCGGAGCATATCAGGTTTCCACACGTCCACGTGGTTTCCACACTGGCGCAAGAGCAGACCGAGCCTGATTGGTAGCCCATAAGTATTTGGATGGCTGGAGTTGCTTTGATTTGTATTGCGCTAAGATTAATGTGCTTTTAGTATTGTGGTAACTAGCCCACCAACAGCCCGTCAGCAGCCCACCAGCAGTCCACCAGCAGCCCACCGGTCCCCCGTCAGCAGCCCACCAAGCAACCCGCCAGCAGCCCACCAAGGGCCCATCAGCAATCCGTCAACAGCCCGCCAGCAGCTCGTCAGCAGCTCGTCAGCAGCTCGTCAGCAGCCCGTCAGCAGCCCACCAGTACCCCACCAGTAGCCCGTCAGCAGCCACTAGCAGCCCACCAATAGCCCACCAGCAGCCCGTCAGCAGCCCGTCAGCAGCCCACCAGTACCCCACCAGTAGCCCGTCAGCAGCCACTAGCAGCCCACCAATAGCCCACCAGCAGCCCGTCAGTAGTCCATCAGCGGCCGACCAGCAGCCGACCTGCCAGCAATGCGATCGACCTGCCAGCTGTCGGTCCGATCGACCTGCCAGTTGCCGGTCCGATCGACCTGCCAGCTGCCGGTCCGATCGACCTGCCAGTTGCCGGTCCGATCGACCTGCCAGCTGCCGGTCCGATCGACCTGCCAGCTGCCGGTCCGATCGACCTGCCAGTTGCCGGTCCGATCGACCTGCCAGCTGCCGGTCCGATCGACCTGCCAGCTGTCGGTCCGATCGACCTGCCAGTTGCCGGTCCGATCGACCTGCCAGCTGCCGGTCCGATCGACCTGCCAGCTGTCGGTCCGATCGACCTGCCAGTTGCCGGTCCGATCGACCTGCCAGCTGCCGGTCCGATCGACCTGCCAGCTGCCGGTCCGATCGACCTGCCAGTTGCCGGTCCGATCGACCTGCCAGTTGCCGGTCCGATCGACCTGCCAGTTGCCGGTCCGATCGACCTGCCAGCTGCCGGTCCGGTCCCCTCCGCCGCCATCAGCAAGAGCAAACTCATCAAGCTCCCCTCTGCTTTGGCGACCGTCGGAATCTTTAGGTTCAATTAGCAGTGGAAGCCCGACGAAATGAAGCCATTGTGCAGCGTAGCGGAATTGTGTGTCAAGCCAGCTACGCTCCAGAGCCGTCTATCTATAGTAGAGCACTCCCAGACCAGCCCCTGTCAATGCCATCCGAGAGCAGAGGCGGCGCAGCTCCATATACGACCCAAATGGACAGAGAATACCATTACATGGCTCAGGGACTGCCTCGGGTTGTACACCTACATTGAATTTAAAAAAACGCTGCACAGCGGTGGGTCTTCACCGCGATAGGTCCTCAGAAGCTGGGTCGCAGCATTTCAGAGCAAATAAGGGCGATGTCAGCTCCCGGTTATAAATAATTATGCCATCAGGTGTTGGCGGACGAGATGTAGCTGCCGGCCGGCTCTTGCTATTGTATTAGGTCGTAACCGCAGCCGGCCATTACCTTCAGGCGCTTAGTTCAATTGACCTCTGTCGTTCTCCAGGCCATCATGTGAATGTTGGCAGGGGAGACGGAGAGATTGTGTGGAACGGCGTGGAGGTCGGGAGCAGCATGCCGTCACATTCACTCCTCAACGCAGCCTGAGCGACAACCAGGACATGACGTATCTCTGCGCCGACAACCAGGACATGACGTATCTCTGCGACGACAACCAGGACATGACGTATCTCTGCGACGACAACCATGACATGACGTATCTCTGCGACGACAACCAGGACATGACGAATCTCTGCGCCGACAACCAGGACATGACGTATCTCTGCGCCGACAACCAGGACATGACGTATCTCTGCGACGACAACCAGGGCATGACGTATCTCTGCGACGACAACCAGGACATGACGTATCTCTGCGACGACAACCAGGACATGACGTATCTCACCGTAGCCTGAGCGACAACCAGGACGTGACGTATCTCTGCGACGACAACCAGGACATGATGTATCTCTGCGACGACAACCAGGACATGACGTGTCTCTGCGACGACAACCAGGACATGACGTATCTCTGCGACGACAACCAGGACATGACGTATCTCTGCGACGACAACCATGACATGACGTATCTCTGCGACGACAACCAGGACATGACGTATCTCTGCGCCGACAACCAGGACATGACGTATATCTGCGCCGACAACCAGGACATGACGTATCTCACCGCAGCCTGAGCGACAACCAGGACACGACGTATCTCTGCGACGACAACCAGGACATGACGAATCTCTGCGCCGACAACCAGGACACGACGTATCTCTGCGCCGACAACCAGGACATGACGTATCTCTGCGACGACAACCAGGACATGACGTGTCTCTGCGACGACAACCAGGACATGACGTATCTCTGCGACGACAACCAGGACATGACGTATCTCTGCGACGACAACCAGGACATGACGTGTCTCTGCGACGACAACCAGGACATGACGTATCTCTGCGACGACAACCAGGACATGACGTATCTCTGCGACGACAACCAGGACATGACGTATCTCTGCGACGACAACCAGGACATGACGTATCTCTGCGCCGACAACCAGGACATGACGTATCTCTGCGCCGACAACCAGGACATGACGTATCTCACCGCAGCCTGAGCGACAACCAGGACACGACGTATCTCTGCGACGACAACCAGGACATGACGAATCTCTGCGCCGACAACGAGGACACGACGTATCTCTGCGCCGACAACCAGGACATGACGTATCTCTGCGACGACAACCAGGACATGACGTGTCTCTGCGACGACAACCAGGACATGACGTATCTCTGCGACGACAACCAGGACATGACGTATCTCTGCGACGACAACCAGGACATGACGTATCTCTGCGACGACAACCATGTCATGATCTATCTCTGCGACGACAACCAGGACATGACGAATCTCTGCGCCGACAACCAGGACATGACGTATCTCTGCGCCGACAACCAGGACATGACGTATCTCTGCGACGACAACCAGGACATGACGTATCTCTGCGACGACAACCAGGACATGACGTATCTCACCGCAGCCTGAGCGACAACCAGGACATGACGTATCTCTGCGACGACAACCAGGACATGACGTATCTCTGCGACGACAACCAGGACATGACGTATCTCTGCGCATGTGGTGAACGCCCGACCGCTGGCATTGTTGCAGTCGGCCGGGTTTCGGGGCGGCAGTAAATGCACCTCCATATGTATACACCGTCATTGTCCTCATGCCGTTGTCCCATACCCCGTAGTATTGTCTCGGGTCATTGTCATATACAACGTCACTGTCCTCAGGTCGTTGTCCTATACACCGTCACTGTCCTCAGATCGTTGTCAAATACACCGTCATTGATCTCAGGTCATTATCCTATACAACGTCACTGTCCTCAGGTCATTGTCCTATGCAACTTCACTGTCCTCAGGTCATTGTCCTATGCAACGTCATTGTCCTATACAACGTCATTGTCCTATACAACGTCATTGTCCTATACAACGTCATTATCCTCAGGCCATTATCCTACACACCGTCATTGTCCTCAGGTCATTATCCTATACACCGTCAGTGTCCTCAAGTCATTGTCCTATACAACGTCATTGTCCTCAGGTCATTATCCTACACACCGTCATTTACTTCAGGTCATTATCCTATACAACGTCACTGTCCTCAAGTCATTGTCCTATACAACGTCATTGTCCTCAGGTCATTATCCTGCACACTGTCATTGACTTCAGGTCATTATCCTATACAACATCACTGTCCTCAAGTCATTGTCCTATACAACGTCACTGTCCTCAGGTCATTATCCTATACACCGTCAGTGTCTTCAAGTCATTGTCCTATACAACGTCATTGTCCTCATGTCATTATCCTGCACACCGTCATTGACTTCAGGTCATTATCCTATACAACGTCACTGTCCTCAAGTAATTGTCCTATACAACGTCAATGTCCTCAGGTAATTATCCTACAACCGTCATTGTCCTCTAATCATTGTCCTCTACAACGTCACTGTCCTCAGGTCATTATCCCATACACCGTCAGTGTCCTCCGTTGGTGCATCTTGGCGTATTCCAGAAAGCTTGATCTTACTCTATGTTGGATATGGGTTATAGCTGTCACCAAGCAAAGGAGCCCAAATCTGGGGGAGTGGTGGGAAACAGTTAGCATTGAGCATTGGATCACGAGCCGTCAGAACTCATTCTCAATCCGCAAGTGAACCAGCAAACAATTTAAGTGATATACCCATGGGGTACCCTACAATGTTAATGGAGTTTATTATGGATGTGGTAATACTAAAATCCAAAGCTGATACTTCAGCCCTACTTCCCGATATCAATTTAGGCTAGGCCAACATTCTACGGTGCGTAACATGAATGAATAGCTTACATGGTTTACACGTGTACTTCACCTTTATTGAATCTAACGAAAACAGAATGAGAAAAAGGAACTACATGGGTTTTGACTTGAACACACTTAGCAAAATCTGTTATAGGGCTATGGCAAATCGACAACTGAGAATTGAGCCGCCTCTTCCAATCGGCGGTCAGACCCCCCCCCCCCCCCCCCCCCACCCTCATCCCTCCCCATTTCCGTTCATCGGCTGACGTACGAGCTGCTGTGAGCTGCTGACGTACGAGTTATGCTTCGCTGGCTGACCCCTGACCGTGGACTGACCCTGACCCCTGACTTGGACTGCGTTGCAATCTCGTGGCCGCCGAATAAACGTCCTGATGTGGCAACCGTCAGAGACTCAGCCGTCGGAGACTCAACCGTCGGAGACTCAACCGTCGGAGACTCAACCGTCAGAGACGCAACCGTCGGAGACGCAGCCGTCCGAGACGCAACCGTCGGAGAGGAAACGGTCGGAGACGTAACCGTCAGAGACGCAACCGTCTGAGACTCAACCGTCGGAGACTCAACCGTCGGAGACTCAACCGTCGGAGAGGAAACGGTCGGAGACTCAACCGTCAGAGACGCAACCGTCGGAGACGCAACCGTCGGAGAGGAAACGGTCGGAGACGCAACCGTCGGAGAGCAAACGGTCGGAGACGTAACCGTCAGAGACGCAGCCGTCGGAGACGCAACCGTCGGAGAGGAAACGGTCGGAGACGCAACCGTCGGGGACGCAACCGTCGGAGACTCAACCGTCGGAGAGGAAACGGTCGGAGACGCAACCGTCGGAGAGGAAACCGTCAGAGACACAACTGTCGACGAGGCGCCCTCGCTTGCCACCCAGCAGGCCTTGAGCGCCAGTGGCTGGCTATGTTGAGATACGTGCTAGCTGCACAGACATAGTCGCCGAGCATGGCCAGATCATGGCATGGAGGCCGGCACTGGCATGCCACGGCCGGCGAGCATGGCCAGATCATGGCATGGAGGCCGGCACTGACATGCCACGGCCGCCGAGCCCGACCAGATCATGGCATGGAGGCCGGCACTGACATGCTACGGCCGCCGAGCATGGTCAGCTCATGGCATGGATGCCGTCACTGACATGCCACGGCCGCCGAGCATGGCCAGATCATGGCATGGAGGCCGGCACTGACATGCCACGGCCGCCGAGCCCGACAAGATCATGGCATGGAGGCCGGCACTGACATGCCACGGCCGCCGAGCATGGCCAGATCATGGCATGGAGGCCGGCACTGACATGCCACGGCCGCCGAGCCCGACCAGATCATGGCATGGAGGCCGGCACTGACATGCCACGGCCGCCGAGCCCGACCAGATCATGGCATGGAGGCCGGCACTGACATGCCACGGCCGCCGAGCATGGTCAGATCATGGCATGGAGGCCGGCACTGACATGCCACGGCCGCCGAGCCCGACCAGATCATGGCATGGAGGCCGGCACTGACACGCCACGGCCGCCGAGCATGGCCAGATCATGGCATGGAGGCCGGCACTGACATGCCACGGCCGCCGAGCCCGACCAGATCATGGCATGGAGGCCGGCACTGACATGCCACGGCCGCCGAGCCCGACCAGATCATGGCATGGAGGCCGGCACTGACATGCTACGGCCGCCGAGCATGGTCAGCTCATGGCATGGATGCCGTCACTGACATGCCACGGCCGCCGAGCATGGCCAGATCATGGCTGGAGGCCGGCACTGACATGCACGGCCGCCGAGCCCGACAAGATCATGGCATGGAGGCCGTCACTGACATGCCACGGCCGCCGAGCATGGCCAGATCATGGCATGGAGGCCGGCACTGACATGCCACGGCCGCCGAGCCCGACCAGATCATGGCATGGAGGCCGGCACTGACATGCCACGGCCGCCGAGCATGGTCAGATCATGGCATGGAGGCCGGCACTGACATGCCACGGCCGCCGAGCCCGACCAGATCATGGCATGGAGGCCGGCACTGACATGCCACGGCCGCCGAGCCCGACCAGATCATGGCATGGAGGCCGGCACTGACATGCCACGGCCGCCGAGCATGGTGTGGGGTCCACCCCGAGCCCGGCCAGATCGGAGGCCGGCATGACACGCCGAGCCGCAGAAAGGCCGGCACTGACATGCCACGGCCGCCGAGCCTGACCAGATCATGGCATGGAGGCCGGCACTGACATGCCACGGCCGCCGAGCCCGACCAGATCATGGCATGGAGGCCGGCGCTGACACGCCACCCGCCGAAGCAGAATGGCCGGCCGCCGAGCATGGTCAGATCATGGCATGGAGGCCGGCACTGACATGCCAGCCGCCGAGCCCGCCAGATCATGGCATTGAGGCCGATCAGTTGCACACCCTCAGCACTGCACGACGACGAGCGTTTGATTTGCATGCAGATGTCGTGATTACTGGTTACCACACAGGCCTGGCAGGAAACTCCGCAGGTCGGGGTGAGCGGTTCATCGAGGCGGTGGAGGCATATGTTGCTCTTCTACTCGGTAGCTTGCGACGTATAGCGACGTGAATGTGATGAAGTGATGCAGCTGTGATGTCGTGAGGTGGTCGTGATGGTGTGATATAGTAGTGATGTAGTTTACATGTAGTTGTGGTGTAGCTGTGCCGTAGTTGTGACGTAGTTATGATATAGTGGTGACGTAGTTGTGATATAGTTGTGAGGTAGTTGTGTGGTAGTTGTGAGGTAGTTGTGATGTAGTTATGATATGGTTGTGAGGTAGTTACGAGGTAGTTGCAACGTAGTTGTAACGTAGTTGTGGAGTAGTTGTAATGTTGCGATGTAGTTATGATATAGTTGAGGTGCAGCTGTGGTGCAGTTATGATGTGGTTGTGACGTTGTTGTGACGTTGTTGTGAGGTAGTCGTGATGTAGTCGTGGTGTAGTTGTGATGTAGCTGTGATGTAGTCGTGATGTAGTTGTGATGTAGTCGTGCTATAGTTGAGGTGCAGCTGTGGTGCACCTATGATGTGGTTGGGACGTGGTTCTGACGTAGCTGTGATATAGCTCAGGTGCAGTCACGATGTAATTGCAACGAAGTTGGGTTGTAGTTTTGATGCAACACGCTATGATGTAGTTTATATTACTGATTCATAAATGATATTAAGCGAGCAATGCCGTAATACCTGCAACGGTTGAAGGGCAAGCCGAGATACGCGTGGCGGCCAAGTCCTTGACGGAGAACATTTTTCCTGACGTCGTGTTCGGCGACGCATTTCATGCTCGCATTTCTGTTCATGAAGCCCGTATAGTAACATGCATGCCTGTGTAGCACAGCGACAGAGAGTGAAACAGGGATAGAGACTGAGACAGAGACAGAGACAGAGACAGGGACAGATACAGATACAGAGACAGAGACAGAGACAGGGACAGATACAGAGACAGAGACAGAGACAGAGACAGAGACAGAGACAGAGACAGAGAAAGAGACAGAGACAGAGACAGAGACAGAGACAGAGACAGAGACAGAGACAGAGACAGAGACAGAGACAGAGACAGAGACAGAGACAGAGATACAGAGATACAGAGACAGAGACAGAGACAGAGACAGATACAGATACAGATATAGATACAGATAGAGAGAGAGAGAGAGAGAGAGAGAGAGAGAGAGAGAGAGAGAGAGAGAGAGGAGAGAGAGAGAGAGAGAGAGAGAGAGAGAGAGAGAGAGAGAGAGAGAGAGAGAGAGAGAGAGAGAGAGAGAGAGAGAGGGGGAGAGCCGCCTAGTTTGACGGTCCGCTGACTCCCTCTGTCAAGCTGTCAGGCTGGACCCATGTTGTTAGAAACAAGCAAGCATTTTTACCATGATTGAAGCCTGGCAAAACGTCAAATGTAGCACGCAACGTGAAGTTAATCGCTGCCGGATTAAGGCATGATGGACGTGCCGAAATTGCGCTTAATTAAGCAGCACTGAGTGACCATAATTACGACTAAGGTCCACACTGGGAGCCACTCCGAGTAGTTTGCGGGGGGGGGAGGACGGGGCTAGTGTCACTGCAGCCTAGGAGGAGCACGGTCGATCTCAGGTCACCTCCAGTTGCGCCACGCCGGCCGCGGCTGCGGCGGCGAAAGGCCGCCCGACGAGGCGGACCTTGGCGCGCCAAAATCGCCACCGTTGACCCCGATTTGCGCGGCGGCGAGTCGGCCGGCCGGCGGGCCGACACTCCCGCCGACTTTCCGTGCACGATGTGCAGTGTAGACAGCGTATCATAGCCTCCACAGTTCATAACCTCCACAAATTCAACTGTGGAGGTTATGACCTGAGGAGGTTATGATACACCTCCGCGGTGTACGGTGGCAGGAGGAGGAGCGAGGGGCGCCGCCGGGCCGCCGGGCCGCCGGGCCGCCGGGCCGATAGGCCGACGACCACTTACCGCTGGCTGCGATCGACGGTCGCCGACGCTGGACACGCGGATGCGAGGGATCACCGGCGATCCGACCACAGTCACCTGCTCGTCGCCGCCGGCCGCCTCGTCCGGGTCGATGAAGAACACGATGCGGCTGCCGGAGTCGGACGTCATGCTGACGCCGGCGTCGGCGGCCGGCGCGGCGCGGTGGGCCGCACCTCGCCGCACAGCCACGCACACCACCCAGAACTATCGACCCGAGCGCGCGTCTCCTTCCCGCGGGCGAGCGGCCCGTCTCGCTTGCTCGCGGTCGCGCCGGCTCCCGACCATTGGCGCCTCCGTCTTTCCGGCGCGACGGCTTCCTGCTCGGCGAGTCGACACGCTCTGCGGCCGGCCGTCGGCGGCGACGGTCTGGCTGCCGGCGCGTCGGCTCCTCCGGCTGTGGCGAGAGTCTGCCGGCGAGCGAAGCCGGCTCGCGTCGTTCCCGACGCGTTATCGGCTGCAGTGATGCGACGGTGACTCGCCGTGTGATGCTGACCGCTAGACTGCTGCCCTGTTGTCTGGACCCGAGCGAAGCGAAGCGCCGCCGAAAATGCGACACAGAAAAACGAGGCTGAACGAGGCTAGACGAGGCTGGACGAGGCTGGACGAGACTGGACGAGGCTGGACGAGGCTGGACAAAGCCGGACGCGCGGCCGATCGGGCTCCAGTCGGCGCCGCCAGATCTTGATCTTGATTTTCCTTTGGAGAGCGCGCCGGTCGGCCCGTCGTAACACAGACGCGGTCGGAAGCACCGGACCAGCGACGGGCCCGCACCACACACCCACTCACCAACAGCGCCACGTCCGCCGCACCTCGCCGCTCGTCGTCGGAACGTCGACGTGGGCTCAAACACCCCGGCACTTTCTGAGTAGGGGTTAGTCGCAGGCGGCCGGTCCGTGCCAGGGACGGACGCCGGCCGCGGCGGCGTTGACAGGGGCGCGATGGCGTGACGCCGAGCTCAGCCGACTGCTGAGACCACACCGGGCCGACCGCACCGCTTCCTGCGACGTCAACTCGCTGGGACACCGTTCGACTGACCACGAGGGAGCACGGGCGTCTCGCAAGCGGACCGGGTCGCGGTGGCCGTCCGGAGCGCTCGGCCGGGGGCGCGCGCGAGCTGGCGGCGGCTGACGCGGCGGCGGCGGGCGGCGACGCGGCGGCGGCGGGCGGCGACGCGGCGGCGGCGGAGCGGCGGCGCAGCGGCGGCGCAGCGGCGGCGGCGCGGCGCACCGGTCGGCACGGCTGCGGCGCGACTGGCGCCGCACGGAGAGAGGCGGTCGGCCGTCCCCAGATCTGCCGCGCCGCCCCCCCCCCCCACCCGCCCCAACCGGGTCACAGCGCCCACCACCCGGCAAAAAGTTGCAGTCGCCGTTCAAATTTCGGCGACATGTGCATCGACCGGGCGGTGGCGTCGTGCTGATGTCGTGTCGGCCAGGTGTCAGGAGGAGCACGCGCCAGCCGTGTCGCTCCAACGTGCTGACCTGTCGCCGGAGCCGAGACGACCCCAACGACGCCGAGAATGCCGTGCCGCGGCTAAAATGACGTCAGCTGGGCCGGCACTACCACGTCATCTCGGACACCGTGCACTTTTCCAGATGGACTGCTGGCTCCACTGGTGCCGGTCGCCCCCGAGTCCCAGTGCGTTCATAGCAGATTGTCGCGCTCTCTCAGGGTCTTGGAAGACTCTGTTTGGTGTAAACTAGCATTGTTGGTGCAGGCCAAGTCAGAAAGGGTATGAAAAAGAGAACAGCTCCAACAACTTAGCAAATTTTGAACAAAATTGGTTTCGCTATTCAGCGAAAGGGCATACCATAAATTGGGTTTGCTATTTTCTGGCAAGGTCTTAATAACACTCATCTCATGAGTGCTAATGTGTCACCCGGCATCAAAACGACGGGCTGGTAGAGGAGTTATTCCATATCTGTCCAATCTATCTTGCTCGAACCTGCTGGATATTGTGGGAAATTCACTCCGTAAAAGGAGTTGGGACAGCATGGAGCGTGGAGGGACAGCGCGGAGGGGCCACCTTTTAGACAATTTCTGCACCCTTGGTAGCTGAAATTTACTCCCACTAACACCGAGGGGATTTCCAGTGCTGCCGCATGCATCAGGTCCCCGGTCCCACCATTGGACACGAGTGATTTCCCCTGGGACTGCAATGCATACCCCGTTAGCGACCCAGACCCAATGGAGATGTGGCCAACAGGGGGAGAGTGTAGAAGAAGAAAAAGAGTACTCTTGGCATTAGCAAACGCCCCACCTCTATGGATCCACCACTGGATTTCGGGGTCGGCGGAACGTGCAAAAGCTCCAAATTCTGTAGTTTCGCTCTTGCACGTAATTACTCATTGCTGTAGCTTTACTGGTGCTTTCCAGATGATCCGCCGATAGTTCCACCAGTTGGAACATATTTGTGATGTTCAACCCAAAAGAGACGCTGTGCATTTGTCAACGGATCCGGCAATGCTGCAAACTCGACATAGGTAAATTAATTTGGGTTCGAATACTCAACGCGGAACCTTCTTGAGCAATGCGCTTAACTACCATCACTATTTGTATACAATGGTGCGTCCGCATGTAGACGTGTGCCGTTGGTTTAACACACGTAGACGTGATGGAGACGTGTGCCGTTGGTTCAGCACATGTAGACGTGTGCCGTTGGTTTAGCAAATGATGTGTAGTAGTAGTAGATGATGTGCATTAGTAGATGTAGATAGTAGATGTAGTGGATGTAGTACATGTAGATATAGATGTATTAGTAGATGTAGATTAAGAGATGTAGATTGGTAGATGTAGATTAGTAGATGATGTGTGTAGTAGTCGATGTGTAGTAGTAGTAGTTGGTTGGTTTAGGAGGTAAATGTGTGTTTGGATTACTATCTCCTGAGATCAAACATTTCCGAGCTAATCGAAAACTTCAACTTTAACCTGAGCTGCACGGTCACCAGCGGAGCCAAACTTGACACATTTAATGTCACCAGCGGAGCCAAACTTGACACATTTAATGTCACCAGCGGAGCCAAACTTGACACCTTTAATGTCACCAGCGGAGCCAAACTTGACACATTTAATGTCACCAGCGGAGCCAATCTTGACACCTTTAATGTCACCAGCGGAGCCAAACTTGACACATTTAATGTCACCAGCGGAGCCAAACTTGACACATTTAATGTCACCAACGGAGCCAAACTTGACACCTTTAATGTCATTCGAAAGATTTCGTCAGTCGCAACACGCTCACTTCCTTCCATGCCCGTAGGAAATCCAGCTCACGATCTGACAGGGGAATCAAATTGACCGCTCCCCCTACCCGACTGTGTGGCGGTAGGCCGTCCACCCGAGCGTGTGCTAGCGTCATAGGTGAATTTCTCATCAACATTGTCAACTCGTGTTTGGTGCGCAATGCATTACCTGGTTCAAGGAAATACACTCGTGTGATTCAGATCCTCGAGGAGGACGATCGCTCTAATCCATCCAACTCCCGACCAACCACGGGCACATGTTGTCCCGGACACCGTCAAGATCGTGTGGCGCTTGGCGCAGCTGCAGCTCAGCTCCGGCCTGTCTCAAGCTGCCTGCTCTCAGGTATGCGGCACGGATTCCACTCACGACATGCCACCGATGCCGCCATGGTCGGTGTTTCTGATTGGATTCACGCCCCCACCGTCCGAGGAGAACTGTCCATACTCTACCTCATCGACCTGAGTAAGTGCTTTGATAACATGAATCGTGAATTGCTTGTTCAGAAGCTTCAGCTCTATGGCGTTTGCATATTCTGGTTTTCGACTTATTTGCACGGCCATGATTAGAGCGAGCAATTTTCCGATGGTGCAGGTCGGAGAAACATTTTCTCACTCTCTACCAAATAATATGGGTGTCTTTCAGGGTTCAGGCCTAGGTCGGTTTATGCTCACAGTGTCTGTGAATGACCTCAGTCTTCCTACCCTTGCTACCGACATCTTCCATGCCGATGAGACACAGATACCAGTCAGCGATTGGAAGGCCGTGATCCGGGACACTGCCCGCCGGCTCGAGCTGATCCGGGACACTGCCCGCCAGCTCGAGCTGATCCGGGACACTGCCCGCCAGCTCGAGCTGATCCGGGACACTGCCCGCCAGCTCGAGCTGATCCGGGACACTGTCCGCCAGCTCGAGCTAACCTGGGATCCTATCCGCCAGCTCGAGCTGATCCGGGACACTGTCCGCCAGCTCGAGCTGATCCAGGACACTGTCCGCCAGCTCGAGCTGATCCGGGACACTGTCCGCCAGCTCGAGCTGATCCGGGACACTGCCCGCCAGCTCGAGCTGACCCGGGGCACTGCCCATCAGCTCGAGCTGATCCGGGACATTGTCCGCCAGCTCGAGCTGATCAGGGACATTGTCCGCCAGCTCGAGTTGTCCCTGGCTGCCTCTGTTAAATGGTTCACAGCTCATCGTTTCAAATTAAGCGAACACAAAACTCAGGTTATCATGCTTGGCAGCTGCCGAAATTCGAGCCGGATTATCGATATATATATATGACTTGAGTGATGCATATATATATATATATATATATATATATAACTTTGGTGCCATTTTTGATCCTGTGCTGACGTGGGAGAGCTGTATCTTTCAACTGCCCAGGAAGTAGACCGAAGTGTTGATGGACCTGGCTCACATGGCGTCACCGTCTGCCTGCACGCGCTGTAGTGACACTGGCATCTACGATTGTGCCATCCCATCTGAAATAGTGTCTCACTGTTTACGGCAACGGCATCAAACAAATTCTGGACAGGTTGCAGATCATTATTAATTTTAGCGTTCGGGCGATCTGTGGACCTCGCAGGCATGATCGCATCGCATGTGTCGCACGTGTCAAGGAGCCTCGGCTTCATGACCGCCCGCCAGCTGCTCGACGTCCAGTCTCTGCGCCTGCTGCACAAGTTCTTGCTGACCGGTGAGCCAGTGGCCACGCGCGCCAGTTCATTTTCAACAGTGCGCAGTGAGGGGCGCTCACTAGGAGGGACAATTAATTGGTGGCAGTGAGGTCACCAACATAAGCTGGAATACGTCGGTTCCGCTGCCGAGCCCTGCCGCGACGCAACGCATTACCCGCTGAGTTTGCACAAATGATGATGGGTGCCTTAGGTGCAAAGCTGAAAGTGCTTCTCTGCGAGAGCGATGTGTGGTCGTGCGATGTGGTGGCTTGCTTTGTTCTCTCGCTTTATTCGCTTGACTCTGGGCACAATAGCATCTGGAGTAAATGTGAATGCGCAACGATACAATATAGTATAGCATCCGTTTTCAAGAACCTTTTCGGGATATCCTTACGCGGACAGCTTTAGCTAAGTTCTGTATACCTAGACCACTGTTGGTGGCATTTGTGGAAATGTGTGGAACGTACATGCTATGTACATCATAGTTGCCTGTTTATTTAGATATAACATGCGCAGCCAGGTTATTTAGAATAACTGTGGTCGTATTCCACAAAAAGTTTCCACATCTCGAACTTTCTGAACTGGACAAGATATGTCAGTGGATGTGGAGTCTGCTCAATGCCCGCAGATGCACCAGGTGCTGCTGGGGCCTACCTTGTCAAGGCAGGTAGGTGATGTCGATCGAGCATCGGAATATCAGACTCGTCTTCCCTTGGTGCCACCAATCTGAAATTAGCTAAGCGTGTTCGATGTCCTACTAAAGATATCCAGAATATCGGATGGATATTGTCAGACGCAACTGCACCGCCGGGACGTCAGCATCCGCCTGACGGGGGTACCAAATATCGCGTCTCCAATCTTCGGAAGAACTGACTATTCAACGATCCATTGACACCAAATATAACTAGCGTATAGCGTTCAAGTTCAGCTGCACCTGAACGCTTCACGGTGGCCGCGCCGTCACAACAGTGAGCCCGCTGATCACCAGGCACATGCAAGGTGGAGCACCTTCAGAACACCACCGGACAAACGATGGGGCGTCCCCCCCCCCGTGGACACGTGGTGGAGAGTAGCAGCGCCATCGCCCACTGGTCGACACCAGAAAAGGCAGCAGGTTTTGGAGACGGCTGTCCTCTGGGATATGGACCCTCCCACCGACCGTCAAACGAACATGCGGGTGACTCTTGAATTATTTGACGGCATGCCGTTGTCGTCCAAAATACGAGATGTGAAGTGTGGCAGTGTATTTGCATTATATGCGAGTTTCTCATGTGCGTGAATTAATATACTTTGTTCGTGCATTTAATGCCAGAAAAGTGACGTTTTGCAGGAACAATCCTATCACGTAATTGTGCGACTTGACAACTTATCGTATGACTTTGTTTTGGGGCATGCACGATTTCGTACTGCATTGCGCATCAATTCACGTCTCGGGAATGCAAAAGAAGGAATTGCCCTTGTTAATTATTGCTGGATGATTTTCATTGATGAACGAAACGTTGCAGAATATAAACTATGAGCCAATTGGGACAATAATATCCAAATGCGATGCTGAAAACTGATAGCAGGTAACACAAATTAAAACCTAACCTTGAAACAAGAAAACGCAACACCTCCTACAGCTTTCAAGGAAAATAGACACACACACACACACATGCACGCGCGCGAGCACGCACACAGACACGACCACACGCACATACACGCGCACACGCGCACAAGCACTCACAAACACACATACTCACACACATGCAAATCGCACATACACACAACATAAAACGACGACACAACTAAATCGAGTAGTTGCCAGATATTCCAGTCAGGTGGCGGCAATAATGCTGTCCCACTTGAGCCGACAGCCAACCTCCGTGGAGACGACGCCTCACTCACACTGGGCCGATGCCGTAAAGCGTGTCGTAAAGCGTGCCGCACGCCACAGCCACGCCTAACTGGGGACGACAACGCTAACAAGGCAAATACAGTCTCAGACACGATGTTAAGAGTGACCTGAACCGGGCCGGTAACGCTCTAAACTGGGCAACGACGCGACAAATACGGGGTAACCCTGACAACGAGGCTCTGCTCCTCCCCATTGGCGGTATTTACACCGGGCGTCCCGCCCGTGTTTATGATCGAGGGCTCCACCCAAACGAGCACAAGCGACAGCAAAAACGTTGGTGACGCGCCTGTGCGACATATCCACCACGTGCGCGACATATCCACCACGTGGTGGCCCAGCGACCACGTGGCGGCCCAGCCATCACGTGTTTTAACTCAGCTAAGGGAACGTCCCTCAGTTGTACCATCGATGGAAAAGGAACGGGGCATACATAGGTTTATATTTTTCTAGTACCTGGCGCATTTGCATGCTTCATTGCACCACATATTTTGTTACAAGCAATGGCAAAGCGAATCCATTCTTGTATTCCTCGAATCATTCCATATAGGGTGCAAAATTTCACCTGAGCGGCCTTATCGGCGCCGTCGGGCCCATTCCGGCCGTAAGGCCTGTGAGACCCTAAGAACCTATTTTGCAGTGCTTCGCTTATTAATTTATCCACTTAGACATCAATATGCTCCTTTGATTTTAATTTTAATAATTTTAATCCCACAATTATTAATGACGTGCTGTCATGGTTCATAATCCTTGGCAATCAAAATTCATATTCTTTGTTAGGCAAAATACATACACTTTGCTAAGCAAAACCCATACGCTTTGTTAATAATAATCCATAATATTTGTTAATCATAGTTCATTGTCTTTGTTTATCAAGATTCATGATATTTCTTCAAAGACGGAGGTTTACGGCGTCAATTTGTGTCCACAGACAATTTTCAACGGCGATTCACGAAACAATACAACACTTTATGTGCAAATTGCGTCACTCAGATCCAAACCTGCCCTTTTAGTTTTCACATGTACCAACGCTCATGGCAATATTTCCCTTGGATTACTCTCAATCATTGTTCAAAGGAAGGAATTTTCGGCAATCTTGCTCGCGTGAGTCGCTAAGATCTCCCACCACAGCCGGCACTCTCCATCCTTCTTGGGTGGAAAATGGGCAGTCTGGTTTGCACCACAGCATCTCGAGCCCAGGCCCAGGGAAGCATTGCACTTTCCTTTTCTGCTTGAAGTATTAAAATTTGGTGGATGCATTGCATCAGAAATTACTGCAGTTCTGCGTAGATGCTTGAATGCGCGTGACTGGCCAAGTATTCGAGGCAATGCGCCTATAACCATGGCCAAAACTGCCAGGCCTTAATGGACGCGGTCTCCGGAGAACACAAGTAGCGAGATGATCTCCTTTTCCCCGCCAGCACCCGACCGGCCTGCCAACCCATGCATGCGACCAGGGAGCTGTGTGGCGACCGGTCAAGGTCATTTGGTTCGTCAGGTCATAACGTGCAAGAAGCACTGATGTGTCCACACGTCCTCTTCGGAACTCAAATCGTGAATGGTCCGGTATTTCCTTCTATGCCTATGGCCGACATACACGGGGATTTGACTTCACCCGCTTTCTTATGACTTGCGCTCATTCGACCAGCACCTCCAGCTATAGGCGGCTTGTACTGTATAACTATTTGTATAGCTGCGCCCGCACGTATTCATTCGATAGCCAAGGAAAACAGGAGCCAACTGGGTTAATAAATGGAACATGCCTAGCTGACGGGCATGGTCAGGTGGCCAACAGCTCACCTTTGGTGAGCTGTTGGCTCACCTTTGGTGAGCACGGCCAACAGCTTCAATGGTGACACCAATACTAACATTTGACCAACAATCGACATCAACTATCTACCAACTCTCCATCAACTATCGAACCTGAGTGCCGTCGTGTGACCTGACCTAACCTGACCTGACCGTCGTCGTGTTCTCCGCGACCGCGTCCACAAAACTCCGACCAAGTTGTGCGACCTTACAAGCCGGCGTGCCAGCGGCCAAACCCTCGTGGTGTTCCCGGAGCAGTCCAACTGCACCCACGCTCTATGGCCAGCCTGGCGTCCGTCGACACCACGTGACCCGCTGAACCCCACAGCCGTACCGTGACCACCCTGTGACCTCACGACCGAATACTACAGCCATACCGTGACCACCCTGTGACCTCACGACGGAATCCTACAGCCATACCGTGACCACCCTGTGACCTCACGACCAAACCCTACAGCCATACCGTGACCACCCTGTGACCTCACGACGGAATCCTACAGCCATACCGTGACCACCCTGTGATCTCACGACGGAATCCTACAGCCATACCGTGACCACCCTGTGACCTCACGACCAGGTCCCACGGCTGTTCCACTCCCCAGGAAGACTTCTGTGGGGGGGGGGGTGGCAGCGGTTGCAGCGCATGACCAATGGAATTTTGCCGCTGGGCAACCAGCAACCACCCGATTAACACATGGTCGGTCCCGGGGCAGGGCGTGTCGCTGCGGATTTGGTTGTCACCTTAACGGTCGGCCAGCGGCAGAGCCAGCTGTGCGCCGTCCTGCGGTGTGTACTGGTACTGGGCGCTGAATGGCCTACACGTCCTAAAGCCTATGGTCCACGCGCCCTGAAGCCCAAATAATCAGTCGGGGTCGTGCCCACTCGACGCTGATCCCCGTGACCAGTACGTGCTGCGTCACGGCTGATGACCGCGGCGCGCTGAGGCGATGCCCTGAGGCGATGCTGTCGAGAGTAGAGCGCGCGCGCTGGTCCCACATCGATCAGGAACTGATACGGAAGGGTTGTGTGTGGGATCGTGCCAGCAGCGGGCCAATATCCACAGCGGAGGGGACGGGCGGCGGGCCGCACGTGAAGCCGTTTGCCTGCGCAGTCGGTCGGCGTCGTAGGGTTCATGGAAGGCGCTGCCGCCAGAAGAGGGAGGGGCGCAGCGGCGCAGCGGCGCAGCGGCGCAGCGGCCCACCGCCGCCTCATGTGGGCGGCCGTGCGCCCAGCCGGGCGTGAGGCGGGCCGGGGCGAACGCGACCGGCTCGGTGCCCGCATTCCTGTCGGCCGGCTCAAATGACGCAGACGTGCGGACAATCGATGCCGTCTCAGTGGCGGCTCGGAGATTCCGGCCCGGGCACGGACGTCGTTTACCAGTGACGTCGACGTGAGGCCAGGCGGCGCATGCGCGGACACTGATCATTAGTGGGAGATCTCGTTGGTGGTGTGGCCCGCCGCGCGCACGCAGTGTCCACGCGGCCCGGACGCCGACCGCCGCATGGGGCTCAGGCGTGGTGTTGACTCGTCTACCGTGAAATATTGAGGCACTCGTACTGGCGTGCTGCGTCTCGGCTAGGGCCTGCGACAAAACCACAATTGGCTTGAGAACACCTCTGCCTCTGTCTTTGCCTCTTCCGCTGCATCTTCCTCTTCCTCTTCCTCTGCCTCTTCCTCTGCCCCTTCCTCTGCCTCTCTCTCTCTCTCTCTCTCTCTCTCTCTCTCTCTCTCTCTCTCTCTCTCTCTCTCTCTTTCTCTCTCTCTCTCTCTCTCTCTTTCTCTCTCTCTCTCTCTCTCTCTCTCTCTCTCTCTCTCTCTCTCTCTCTCTCTCTTTCTCTCTCTCTCTCTCTCTTCTCTCTCTCTCTCTCTCTCTCTCTCTCTCTCTCTCTCTCTCTCTCTCTTTCCCTCTCTCCCTCTCTCTCTCTCTTTCCCTCTCTCCCTCTCTCATTCTCTGCATAGTAGCCCGCACAAATATCAAACCGCTTCACAGTAGCGGTGCGGAGACGTAGCCTTGTCCCATTACAGATCATACTCACGCGGTAAGTACGTCTTCGTGCACTATAAGCTTTCTTCTTATTCATGATGGCGCTTAATTCGTGCGTTTTTGTTGGCGGGACGCGCTGCCTTTTTTGGTGCACACTTGCATCTGCGACCCGTGTGGAGCGGGTGAGCTTTACGACGGCGAGGAGTGCGCGACAGGAATGGTGATGGTGTGCCAGCAAGAAGCTCGGCCACGGAGACAAACGCACGTGCCCGCGCGGCGCGCCACGAAAAACGCGCGCCGACGTCGGCGAGCACCGTTAGCGTCACTGGGCATCGGCACGGCGGCTCGCCGCCGGCGGCGCGAACAGTGCCACGGAGGGCACCGTGGCGACGGTGCCGCTATCGTGGGGGGGGGGTTTTTTGTGACGGCGCCTCTGCCGTGGTAACGGTGCGCTACCGTGGTGGCGGCGCCTGCCGTGGTGACGGTGGCGCTACCGTGGTGGCGGCGCCTCTGCCGTGGTGACGGCGCCTCTGCCGTGGTGACGGCGCCTCTGCCGTGGTGACGGCGCCTCTGCCGTGGTGACGGTGCCGTGCCGTGGTGGCGGCGCCTCTCATGGTGACGGTGCCGCGTGGTGACGGTGGCGGCGCTCTGCCGTGGTGACTCGTGGTGGCGGCGCCTCTGCCGTGGTGACGGTGACGTGGTGGCGCCTCTGCCGTGGTGGCGGCGCCTCTGCCGTGTGGTGACGGCGCCTCTGCCGTGGTGACGGTGCCGCTGCCGTGGGCTCTGCCGTGGTGGCGCCTCTGCCGTGGTGACGGCGCCTCTGCCGTGGTGGCGGCGCCTCTGCCGTGGTGACGGTGCCGCTACCGTGGTGGCGGCGCCCTGCCGTGGTGCCGTGGTGACGGCGCCTCTGTCGTGGTGACGGCGCCTCTGCCGTGGTGACGGCGCCTCTGCCGTGGTGACGGTGCCGCTACCGTGGTGGCGGCGCCTCTGCCGTGGTGACGGCGCCTCTGCCGTGGTGACGGCGCCTCTGCCGTGGTGACGGCGCCTCTGCCGTGGTGACGGCGCCTCTGCCGTGGTGACGGCGCCTCTGCCGTGGTGACGGCGCCTCTGCCGTGGTGACGGCGCCTCTGCCGTGGTGACGGCGCCCCTGCCGGGGTGACGGCGCCTCTGCCGTGGTGACGGCGCCTCTGCCGTGGTGACGGGTGCGCGCCTCTGCCGTGGTGACGGTGCCGCTACTGCCGTGGTGGCGGCGCCTCTGCCGTGGTGACGGCGCCTCTGCCGTGGTGACGGCGCCTCTGCCGTGGTGACGGTGCCGCTACCGTGGTGGCGGCGCCTCTGCCGTGGTGACGGCGCCTCTGCCGTGGTGGCGGCGCCTCTGCCGTGGTGGCGGCGCCTCTGCCGTGGTGACGGCGCTCTGCCGTGGTGCCGTGGTGGCGGCGCCTCTGCCGTGGTGGCGGCGCCTCTGCCGTGGTGGCGGCGCCTCTGCCGTGGTGACGGCGCCTCTGCCGTGGTGACGGCGCCTCTGCCGTGGTGACGGCGCCTCTGCCGTGGTGACGGCGCCTCTGCCGTGGTGACGGCGCCTCTGCCGTGGTGACGGCGCCTCTGCCGTGGTGACGGCGCCTCTGCCGTGGTGAGCGTGGTGGCGGCGCCTCTGCCGTGGTGGCGGCGCCTGCCGTGGTGACGGCGCCGCTACCGTGGTGACGGCGCCTCTGCCGTGGTGACGGCGCCTCTGCCGTGGTGACGGCGCCTCTGCCGTGGTGACGGCGCCTCTGCCGTGGTGACGGCGCCTCTGCCGTGGTGACGGCCGCCTCTCGTGGTGACGGCGCCTCTGCCGTGGTGACGGCGCTCTGCCGTGTGTCTGCCGTGGTGACGGCGCCTCTGCCGTGGTGACGGCGCCTCTGCCGTGGTGACGGCGCCTCTGCCGTGGTGACGGCGCCTCTGCCGTGGTGACGGCGCCTCTGCCGTGGTGACGGCGCCTCTGCCGTGGTGACGGCGCCTCTGCCGTGGTGACGGCGCTCGGCGCCGTGGTGACGGCGCCTCTGCCGTGGTGGACGGCGCCTCTACCGTGGTGGCGGCGCCTCTGCCGTGGTGACGGCGCCTCTGCCGTGGTGACGGCGCCTCTTCCGTGGTGACGGCGCCTCTGCCGTGGTGACGGCGCCTCTGCCGTGGTGACGGCGCCCCTGTCGTGGTGACGGCGCCTCTGCCGTGGTGACGGCGCCTCTGCTGTGGTAACGACGCCTTTGTCGTGGTCACGACGCCGTTGAATTGGCGCCGGCGCCGCGACGGTCTCTGCGATGGTCTGGGACGAATGTCATGTTCTGTCTTATGTCGTACTGCAGAGTGCAATTTTGTGCTTCTGGTGTGTGGCAGTTAGACTTGATTATATAGATAACAGCCCGATTCCAATGTTGATGGTGGCCCGTGACCCCGAACAAAAAAAATCATCGCACGTCGTCACAGACGAGACATGTCAATCCGTCCCACCCACAACTTCAACGTTCGCCGGCTACTTGTCATGGCATGCCGGACCAGAGGGGTGTAGCACAGATTGGATGTGCATATGCATTTCCGATTGGATTATGTGTCAGGATCTGAGATGTCCGCTATCATAAAACTGGAGGATTACGATACGATAGCGGACTGATAGTTTTTTTTGACGTCTCCTTTTGTCAATTCTAGCACAATCACTCGCAATGGAGGAATGTTTATTGTTCACCATTTATTGTTTATTATTGGCGCATGAGTAAGAGAATAGATGTAGCGCTTTGATGCTGGTGCTGTATGAGCTTCGATGATTCGGGCCAGTCAGCCTTTGAACTATTATGAGACCACATACCACCACAAAATCGAACGTTAGCAAACATCATGGATCTCGACATGATGGGATATTGACTCCGATCGGATATGGATATTGACCCGGATTGGAACCAACGAAAGAAAGCCAATACAGGCTGTGCTTGTAATGCCTGATTAGTGCCGCATCATGGTGGTTCAACTGGGGGAGTGGGGCCTTCGGTCTTCTCGCATACACTAGTGAGACACAGGTCGTGACACTACACGCGTCTTATCTGACCTCCGTCCAGGAGAATCAGCTGACAAATGACCAGATAAGGTCGGCGATGCCCGGCGAAGCGGCCACCAGTTTTGCGGCACACGACCTTCGTTGTCTATTGTCCTTCCATCGCAAACTGAGGCTCCGCAAAACAGTGTCCACCGCAAACTGAAGCTCCGCAAAACAGTGTACATCGCAAACTGAGGATCCGCAAAACAGTGTCCACCGCAAACTGAAGCTCCGCAAAACAGTGTCCACCGCAAACTGAGGCTCCGCAAAACAGTGCCAAAATAAATCATGGTCAATGATTGCAGTGTTCCACATGTGGATAAGTTGCATCCCCGCCATGGCGACATGTGTGCGTCAGCGTCGAGCCAATGCTGCATCCCAGGTCAAAATAGGTCGGTTCTTTAGAAAGTCCCTATGACAATGGCCAGAAATTCAGCGGTAAAAACATGACATGGTATTGAAAAACATGTGACGCAAGGGCCGCTCTGTCACTTAGATTGACCAGCATTGTCCAGTATAAATTGCCGACCATTAACTTTCCATTTCAAGCTCTCACCTTGAAAATAGCACTTTTTGTGCTGGGGACAGGATGCAGGCAGTTCTTGTTGCGATTCACAAGCCCATAGCTCATTTTCATAGGCAATCAGAGGATGCAGGTCAAGCTTGAACGATCTCATTAACGATCTGTGTATTGTTTACGCGCTGCTATCTCAGTCCCGACGAAAAACACATCCGCCTGAAGAAAAATAACGAAATATAGCGGGAGTAGCGAAATATAGAGGAAGCAGTGCGCCGACAATTTAGCACACGAAGAAGGCTAATATCAAATTTGTAGCTTTTCAGGATTTGCATGACAGTTGTCATGTTCCCGATGCACAACAGTGTACTCCGAGGCACGAAGTCATGATTGTTGAGATGTAGCTGTTGCCGGTGCAGTCCCAGTCGAGAGACACCAGCCGACAGGAAACGAATTTGAACTAGCAGTAGTTCAGCTACAAGCTAATGGAGGATTTGAAATGCAATAGCCTAGCAGACAGGCTACGGCTGGTGATATTTGTGGCATTAATGACAGGCTACGGCTGGTGATATTTGTGGCATTAATATGCAACCAGGCGCAGTGGTTAGGCGGCGTTAATTTGCCGTGTAAGTGGGGGATTCGCACCAGCTGCGACTAATTCGACAGCCGACGACACTGCCTGTTGAATCTGATTCGAATGTTGATGTGTCCGAATAACAGCTGATGACCATTTGAACCCTTCATGCCTGCATATTTGCATTCAGATAAATTTATATTCGGGATACTTGGGCGGTGGGAAAGTGTGCTGTTCACTCTAACCAATTGGATGCCAATCATTGCATCCATTCAATCGTAATCCTTTCGTCAAAGATGCTAACTCAGGTTAGCATCATATCCACTGTGCTAGATACAGCAGGTGCTGGCTGTATGGGTCGCATTATGCTTTAAATCGCTTTTTATCAACTTCGTTTCGAATGCTATTTGCCTACTCATGTTGAGCACCCGCTGCATTCAATAGCTATCGGAAGATGACCTTTTGCAATGTGACTGTCGATAGAAAGCCATAATCAGTACACTGAAAGCAACACAGATGTCATTCGCTTGCCAACAGGGTCTTTTGATGATTTTGTCCCGTGCCCACTGTGGATTACGTTTGCTATTAAGCTTTCACAGACGCAGGCGAGGGAGCGAAGCGAGCGGCTTACAAACGATGCAAGGCTTAGGCTTACAAACGATACAAATTCAACCTGAATCTTGTTTATCCGTTTCAAAGCGTTCAACAAATTTCCGTTGATTCAGGGAACTGATGATGATGATACATATATATACGCGGTCCACTGTAGACGGTCGAATAGAAATGCAATTCAATTGAAACATAAGCCAGGCAAAATGAACGCTGGATGGATGCTGGCCACAAACTAGATAGAGCGACCTTGACACGGCCGCACCAACTATCGGAGCACGTGCAGCTGACATGCCAGGGCACGAACGGTTTTCCGTAACTTCATCAATCATGGCTTCTCGAGTTATTTTGTCTTGGCGGGTTTAAGCCGAAAACCAAGTGTGAACCATCCTGAAACACATCCTCGACGTGCAATTAATTTTATATAGCGTCTCTGTTTTTCTTCAATTCAGAAGGGAAAAGGGAGGAAATAAGTCCTGGATGGACGACCGCCACACACCAGATATATGAACCAGCCCAGTCGCTGCACTTCGACCGACTCAAGAGACTCGGTGCCTCCACCCACTTAGCGGCGAGCCTGGTGGAAGAGCAGCGTCTCTCCGACCCCCAGGCATAGATAACGAGCAACCGGACAGGCAGAGCTCGCGACGCTCACTCACGATCGCCTGCGTCATGCTTTGCATACCTTCGGTGGCAGATAATGAGTGACAGCAGATAGGCACTGCATGCTATCTCATGAAACAGGGTCTTATCCCAAGCAGAGCGTTACGAAGTATTACAGTCTACGGACGCGGAGCATTCGGCGGGAGCGTGACGCCATCTGACGGCGAGACACGATTCGTCAATTTGGGCAAGGCCAGTGGAGACCGGGCGAGTCAGCATCGCATTGCTTAATCATGCATCATGTGTAATCATCAGCTGCAGCGCCGCCCTGGGAGGGTGGGACACCCGTCAAGCTCACTCGATCACATTCGATGGTAGGCAAACATTTCACTGTCATCATCCCACTATTTAATAGCCTGGCCTTTAATGAATATTGACACGGCCACAAAGCGAGTGATAGTCCCACAACTTCCATTCTACACAGACCAATGCTTCAACGTTTTTTGTTCACACCAAATTACATTTTCAACACAGGGTTAGTAAGTGAGTGGCGAATGTATTGTGTTCAATTGTACAGCTATAAAGTTCGGCATTGATTGTTTTAAAAAGTGAATTTGCTGGTAACATCCTATTGACGCCTTCATGAACGGGCACAGATTACAGCGTGTGACTGGCGATGCATTGAGGCACTTGCTAGGGATCCAGGCAAAGTACGACAGCTGATTGAGAGCTGAGAGCTTTTATGGGTCACCCATACATGAAATTAAGCAACGTCAACTAAATGATGTCATAGCAATTCCACAATTTTTCCAACAGGTTTCATGTTTTGCAACATAGATCACACACGGAAATGTTGCACGTTATTAACACGTTAGTGGTTGTTACGCAATTAACACATTCAGTATTGCCAGGTATAAGTAGTAGTTCAATGGATGTCAGGTAACAACACTAAGAGTGGTGATGTGGTAAGCATCGCAATAGCGATAATTACATAAATAATGGTTCAATTATTGCCATGCAGTTGACACCTCTCGATTGCCGTGCAATTAACACCTCTCGGTTGCCATGCACTTAACACCTCTCGGTTGCCATGCAATTAATATCTCTCGGTTGCCGTGCAGTTGACACATCATGATTGACATGCAATTAACGCTTGAATGGTTATCATGAAACCAACACTTCAATAGATGATATGTCATTAATGTTCCAATGGTTCCCAGTTCGGATGTAATTCACGCTCCAGTGCCTGTCACATTATCATCAAGCCAATCAATGCCACGCAATTACTCTTCAATGGGTGTCATGTAATTAAACATGAATGGCTTCCATACATGGTTGCCATGTAATTAAAGATGTAAATAACACGCCAAGCTTAAGCCGTCATGTTATTAACACCTTAATGAATGTCGTATTCGCATCTGTTGAAGTACATAGTGAACATTTTATTTGGTGTATGTAACAATTTTCATAGTCAGGGTGCAATACTGCATTGAGCAGCATACTCAGCTCCCGGAAGTGTGAAGCTAGATTTGATTGTAATATGATAAGGCTGGTAGGCTTGAAGTCGATTAACAGTAACAGTTTCCACCAACTGAGAACTTACCACAGCTTAAGCCCAGACTGGGAGAGCCGCCCTTCAGTCAGCAATCACAACTTCACATGTAGCGTTCTTCAGATTCATCGTGCGGTATCTGCGGACCACTGTACGGTCGCACCGACTGCAGCTTCACCAATAGTCCACCTTGAAGTCGCTGTTTATTGGTTCGCAGCTGCTCCAGGTTTTAGTCCACCGACACTGCTTTTCGTGACATGGTCCTGTGCATCCGGCAGTCTTCTCCGCGATGCAAATCGACGCTTTCAAACAACGGCGTTGTTGACAACTGGACTCATTCGCTGCCGCGACGCGGTCTGCTTTGCCGTCTCGCGGATTTGTGACGTCGCGCACACAGGTGCCAGCCACGGATTGGAGGGCGTAGTCGGCGCCGGGTGGCCGTGCCGCGGCCAGCCGAACCTCGCGCCGCCGCCACTCACGAGCGGATGCCGCAGCCGACGGCGTCGACGGCGACCGCGGCACGCGTCGGCACCGGCGCAGCTCCTGGCCGCTCAGGGGCACCCATGTCGACCGGGGAGCGGCACCTGGCGGCTCCCCATGTCGACTGGGAGCGGCACCCGGCGGCTCCCCATGTCGACTGGGGAGCGGCACCTGGCGGCTCCCCATGTCGACTGGGGAGCGGCACCCGGCGGCTCCCCATGTCGACTGGGGAGCGGCACCTGGCGGCTCCCCATGTCGACTGGGGAGCGGCACCCGGCGGCTCCCCATGTCGACTGGGGAGCGGCACCCGGCGGCTCCCCATGTCGACCGGGGAGCGGCACCCGGCGGCTCCCCATGTCGACCGAGGATCGGCACCCGGCGGCTCAGGGGCCTCCCATGTCGACCGGGGAATGGCACCTGGTGGCTGGAAGGCGTCCCATGTCGACTGTGAGTGGCATCCGGCGACTCAGGGCCTCCCATCTCGACTGAGGAGTGGCACCCGGCGGCTCCCCATGTCGACTGGGAGCGGCACCTGGCGGCCCCATGTCGACTGTGGAGCGGCACCTGGCGGCTCCCCATGTCGACTGGGGAGCGGACCCGGCCCATGTCGACTGGGGAGCGGACCGGGGCTCCCATGTCGACTGGGGAGCGGCACCGGCGGCTCCCATGTCGACTGGGGAGCGACACCCGGCGGCTCCCCATGTCGACTGGGGAGCGGCACCTGGCGGCTCCCCATGTCGACCGGGGAGCGGCACCCGGCGGCTCCCCATGTCGACCGAGGAGCGGCACCCGGCGGCTCAGGGGCCTCCCATGTCGACCGGGGAATGGCACCTGGTGGCTGGAAGGCGTCCCATGTCGACTGTGAGTGGCATCCGGCGACTCAGGGGCCTCCCCATCTCGACTGAGGAGTGGCACCCTGCGGCTCCCCATGTCGACTGGGGAGCGGCACCCGGGGGGGGAGTGGCTCTGTCGACTGGGAGTGGCACCCGGCGACTCAGGGGCGTCCCCATGTCGACCGGGGAATGGCACCCCTAGGGGGCGGCTCAAGGGCGTCCCATCTCGACTGTGGAGCCGCACCTGGCGGCTCAAGGGCGTCCCATCTCGACTGGGGACCGCACCTGGCGGCTCAAGGGCGTCCCATCTCGACTGGGGAGCGGCACCTGGCGGCTCAGAGGCGTCCCATCTCGACTGGGGAGCCGCACCTGGCGGCTCAAGGGCGTCCCATCTCGACTGTGGAGCCGCACCTGGCGGCTCAAGGGCGTCCCATCTCGACTGGGGACCGCACCTGGCGGCTCAAGGGCGTCCCATCTCGACTGGGGAGCGGCACCTGGCGGCTCAGAGGCGTCCCATCTCGACTGGGGAGCCGCACTTGGCGGCTCAAGGGCGTCCCATCTCGACTGGGGACCGCACCTGGCGGCTCAGTGGCGTCCCATCTCGACTGGGGACCGCACCTGGCGGCTCAAGGGCGTCCCATCTCGACTGGGACCGCACCTGGCGGCTCAGTGGCGTCCCATCTCGACTGGGGAGCGGCACCTGGCGGCTCAAGGGCGTCCCATCTCGACTGGGGAGCGGCACCTGGCGGCTCAGAGGCGTCCCATCTCGACTGGGGAGCCGCACTTGGCGGCTCAAGGGCGTCCCATCTCGACTGGGGACCGCACCTGGCGGCTCAGTGGCGTCCCATCTCGACTGGGGAGCGGCACCTGGCGGCTCAGTGGCGTACCATCTCGACTGGGGAGCCGCACTTGGCGGCTCAAGGGCGTCCCATCTCGACTGGGGAGCGGCACCTGGCGGCCCAGCGGCGTCCCATCTCGACTGGGGAGCCGCACCTGGCGGCTCAGTGGCGTCCCATCTCGACTGGGGAGCCGCACCTGGCGGCTCAAGGGCGTCCCATCTCGACTGGGGAGCCGCACCTGGCGGCTCAGAGGCGCCCATCTCGACTGGGGAGCGGCACCTGGCGGCTCAGTGGCGTCCCATCTCGACTGGGGAGCCGCACCTGGCGGCTCAGTGGCGTCCCATCTCGACTGGGGAGCGGCACCTGGCGGCTCAGTGGCGTCCCATCTCGACTGGGGAGCCGCACCTGGCGGCTCAAGGGCGTCCCATCTCGACTGGGGAGCGGCACCTGGCGGCTCAGTGGCGTCCCATCTCGACTGGGGAGCCGCACCTGGCGGCTCAGTGGCGTCCCATCTCGACTGGGGAGCCGCACCTGGCGGCCCAGCGGCGTCCCATCTCGACTGGGGAGCGGCACCTGGCGGCTCAGTGGCGTCCCATCTCGACTGGAGAGCGGCACCTGGCGGCCCAGCGGCGTCTCATGTCGACCGCGGAGCGACGCATCAGGCTTCCGCAGGCAGAAGGCAGGGTGGCGCAGATACCACTCACCAGTTTCAGCTCGCCTCATTGAGTCGGCAGGTGTCACTTCAGGCCGTCACGTGACCAGTCTGTAGTGTAAGATGCTGAATGGTAATGACACACTTCACTGGACTGCCGAGCGCGTTTTCATCGAGCACGTCTTCGAATATGTTTTTTTTTCGGGTAGTATGACTGCTGATCCGGCCACTAACCTGGAAGTCAGCCTGGATAAGCTTCGCATCGCAGAGCTTTGGATCGCAGATTTTCGCACACAAAACTTCGTACTCGTAAATCCAATGGCAAGACGTCCTAAGCTCGCAAACGTCGGATGGCAACAAAAAGACATTCGCTGAGAAGAGCAGAGAGTCATAGAGAGAGAGAGAGGGGAAAGAGAAAGAGAAAGGGAGAGAGAAAGATAAATAGAGAGAGAGAGAGAGAGAGAGAGAGAGAGAGAGAGAGAGAGAGAGAGAGAGAGAGAGAGAGAGAGAGAGAGAGAGAGAAAAAGAGAGAGAGAAGAGAGAGAGAGAGAGAGAGAGAGAGAGAGAAGAAAAAGAGAGAGAGAGAGAGAGAGAGAGAGAGAGAGAGAGAGAGAGAGAGAGAGAGAGAGAGAGAGAGAGAGAGAGAGAGAGAAAGATAGATAGGGAGAATACAGAGAGAAAGAGAGAAGAGTGATAAGCGAGGGCAACACAAGGTTTAGTTTGGTCTCCTTCTACTTCTCGCTCATTCCCTCTCTCATCTATCTCTCTCTCCCTCTCTCTCTCTCTCTCTCTCTCTATCTTTCTCTCTGA
This sequence comes from Ashinkailepas kermadecensis, assembly GCA_034440615.1. Lineage (NCBI taxonomy): Eukaryota > Metazoa > Arthropoda > Thecostraca > Neolepadidae > Ashinkailepas > Ashinkailepas kermadecensis. The sequence goes on from JAOTOM010005086.1 coordinate 238,160, forward strand.
CTCCCTCTCTCTTTTTCTCTGATTCCCCTTTTCTTCCTCTCCACTTACCTTTCTCACTCCCTCTCTTTCGCTGTTCCATTTGCTCCATGGTTATGTCCATGGGGTCATTGCACAGGTTTTCCACGCCTGTCGCCGCCATAGCGTGGCCGATGCTGTGATATCAGAAACTATGACTCAATCACGGGTGGCACGCCTTTCTCTCTGGGACGCTGTCTCGGTCACACGAGTCGTTGGCCTACGCCGTGGTCCAGTCACCAAAACCCTGGACGATGACGTCACCTGTCAGCGGAAAATGTCTCCGTTCGAGGTGTCCAGGTCTCTAGAGATTTTAACTCTGCTTCATTTGTTGGAAGAAGATAGCGTTTTGGGAAGTTATTTCGGATGCTCCTTTGGATCAAAAAGCTAGCGTTTTAGAGTACCATTTCGGATGCTCCAAAGCAATACCAAATTTTGACCTCATGTGACAATTGACCTATGGTTGAAGATGTGACAAATTTTACATCGTTAGTGTCCTACGATAAAGAAGTATGCTATACTGGACATTGCAAGTGCATATCTTGTGTTGTCGGTGCATAGGGAATGATGAAGGAAAAGATTGGTTCTCTTAATGACCTTTAGACTAGCCTGAGGTCAGCCAGTAAACTAAAATATGCGAATCGGCTATTCCTCGCGGGATTTCGTTACGTTCAACACGCTGGTTGTATCCAATGTTGTGATAGCTGTCCGTTTGAGAATGCTGAGGGCTCGGAACACCCCTCCACCTTCTCTCTCATCCTCTGCATTGGGCAAGGTAGCAAATCGCCGTGAACTGGCGAGGACAAGCATAATCAAACGTGGCATTCACGTGCAATCCGCAATTGAACACAATTTATAGCGCAAGTGTACCTTTCAGCGGTCTTCTGCTGTGAGCTTAAGGCAGCCTCATTCAAGCTGAATTAAGCATTATACTCCCAGCCGTGGGAGCCCTGCCAAGCCTTCCCATTTGCCCCCACAGTTCGGGGTAAAATTCAGCGAAATAGTTTCGGTCTAATTAGGCAATTATATCAGGGCGTTCGTTCGTTCTGCTTTTCAGAGTTCTCATCAGAATGGTCGCAGTTCACATTCAACCCAGAAGGGTTGCTTCTGAAAAAAAACTACTTGGTGATATGCTGCATATTTTAAATGTCTTGAGATGTGGTCCTTTAACAATATTAATACAAATTTCACAAATGTCACAAATAGCTGCGGCATCTTTTAACACTCCCTCCGGCAACCAGAAAAAACACATACTGAAAGACGCTACGTTTAGATACGAAGTGAAATGGTGACTTCGTCCAAGGCTGACTATCTTAAGATGTGGCTGTGAAGGAATGCTTGCAAAGTGAATCATCGGGATGGCTATCAGTGTCTGGGGATCATCTTGTTTCAATTACATGTAGAACTAAATGCGGATGACGCCTGCTTTTTGACAGAAAATATGCGATATCATTCGACCCCGAACTATCTTAACAGCTTTGCTGGAGAGGGCGAGTTATTTCAATAGGTCCTCTGACGACAAGCGACTAGCCTAAGTAGCATATGCGCCATGACTAGCCTAACAACGACCTTCAACGCCTATCACCTGCTGAGATAAGCGGAAGACATTTATCTTTGATTATTTATCATATATTATTTATCATAATCAAAACAATTTATCGACTAAGAACCACATGTGTTCGCATGAATGCCGATGTGAATGACCCCAAAATATACATGCTTGGCTTGGGCGGAGTTCCCTATCTCTTTGGAGGCGCTCGAAACCATCCAAAGTTTGTTTCAACCCCTCGAAGCTATAACATACTTGAATGTGGAATCATAGGTGCTCATCTACTTGTTCTTACTTGGTTATCCTTAACTTGGTTTTCCTTGGCTTCATAGTTTTGCTAACATTATTGTTGTTGTCAAAGCGATTTCTTAATCCATTCTATCAATGCATCACCATAGATCTACTGCTAAATCCAAAAGTTATTGGTGTTGCATTGGCAACACCAAAAATACACACAGATTCACCCATGCTCAGTATGGTTATGCCCGCCCCATAAGGGAGAACTTTTCAATACGCTTTGGATTAATCAGCTTCAGCATTCCTGCCCCCTCCCCAGAAACACTTTCTTTCAGTTGCCAGTCCTGATGTTCGGTTCATTGTATGCCTATGCCTGTTATGGTTTCTTAACGTCACTATCGCCCGTCAATATATGCAGGAACTTATAGTACTGTAATCTGCCGCCAGATGGCAGTGTACACACGTCTCCGCCAGATGGCTCTGCCTACCTTGGGCAGCTGACGGCCGGTTCCGCGGTGTTCCGCCAGGTGTCGCCTCATGCCGCCGCCGTCTGAAAGAGCACACGCACGATCTGGGTCAGTCTGGTTCCCGGGTCAAGGGTTAATCGCACTGTCCCCAGCTGGAAATACGGGCCAGACTACCAGAACAACACGGACCCACCGCAGCTGAAGCAGCACGCGAGCATGCCGTCTCTGCCGAGTGTTGGGATCAGCGCCGCGTGGCAGCATGCGTGAGACGTACATGTAACGAAATCCATGAACAATATCGGCGTAAAGCAGAACCCGTGCTCGTTTTTCTTCTGCCCATCATCCACACAACCATGGGTGCAGAAACGAGAGGTCGGCAGTCTGTGTCTCCACCCCATCTCACTTTTCAGAAGCTTCCTGGGCCATGGTGCAATCGACTAGAATTCAGATACAAAAAAAATATTCCATCGTACAATCGACGAGTCCACGAATATGCATCCGAGCAAATGGTCGGTTGGTTATTGGTTGGTTATTAGTTTTACGACACGTCGACCGTTGAGTCATGTAGCGTCGCCAATCTCTCACGCCGATTGGTCGCGGGCGAAGAGTAGCGACAGGTGAGACTCGAACCCACAACCTTTCGATTATGAGACGAGCATCTCACCCCTTGACCACTCGTCCCCCGAGCAAATGGTCGGAAGACTTCAATTGGTAATGCGGAAAACAGTCTTACTGGTTGCAGAATAGTTGCGTAGCAGCGAAAAAGTGTCAAGAAAGGCGTTTTGCAAGCTAATAAGTTTCAGCACATCTGATACCTTTCCTTCTACAAAAAAAACAGTTCGATGACCAGGGTAAAAATGCATGCGAAAATTAGAAAATGGCTCAAAGCTAGGGGTAGTGCGAAAGAAGTGTTTCATAACGCAGTGGTGGAAAAAATAGTCACGAAATAAATAATTATCAACAACATCTGGCATCCTCCTCCGTCAGATCCCAGCGCTCTTCAAGTGGCCCAATCAGATTTTTCATGTCTTTCGCACCTCATTCACCCACCTTCTTTGAGAAAAGTGGGAACAAATACTTGCATTATTGACAATGGCTAGCAAGACGTTCGATTTAATGACTGGGCGGGAAGAACATGAAGAATGTAAATGTTTATGCGAATTGCGCCATTGTTCATTACTAACAAATGTTATTACCTCTCCCAGATTGCTAGTAGTTAATGGCATACTTGCGGTAGATTGGATATCATGCTGTAGTACAGCAATAGTGGCATTAAAAAATAAATATGTAAGTGGTGCTGACCGTTTCTTTATTCCAGGTGAAAGACATATTGTGAGGTCCTATTCAAATAATAATTAATCGTGAAGTCAAATTCAAATAATTAAAATACTTTTACCGTATACCTGATATTCAAGGAGGCTTATTGAACATTCTATGTATAAATATAAATATATTGACATTAAATTATAAGAATACACAAACACAAATATATATGTATATATATATATATATATATATATATATATATATATATATATATATATATATATATATATATATATATATATATAATATATATATAATATATATATAATATATATATATATATATATATATATATATATATATATATATATATATATACATATATAGATACAATTTCTTTGTTTCAGGTGGAAGACATATCGTGAGGTTCTATTCAAATACGCTCCTACTTTTACCGTATGACTGGTATTCAAGGAGGCTTATTGAACATTCTAGGTATTAATATAAATATATTGACATTAAATTATAAGAGTATACACACACACACACACACACACACACACACACACACACACACACACACACGAGATCACAGATCTCGTGCAGGGAACGAGATCACAAGATCTCGTTCCCTGCAATACGCTGGTTTTAGTTGCAATGTCGCTACCGTTCTCCGTTTGGAAGTGGTGGATGGTCACAACCCTCCTCCTGCACTGCGAAAGGTAGTGCAATTCCAAGTTCTGGCGAGCGTTACCATGGGAACCTAAGAAAATCCTCTGTCCCTCAAATGCTAGATACCTACCCATGACAACCAATGCACTCATTCGATGTTTTCGGCGACATCTACGTTTCGAACTGTAATGTTCAGCGATATAAATCGAGATAAAAAGACGAAACAAAATAAGAGACAGAAGTGTAGTTTGGCTGCTGGACAAAGAAGATCACCCAGTAGTCCTCAGCAGTATTGGAGATGTTCCTGAAGGAATCCAGCAGTTCGTGGGAACAGCAAGTATTTCCCGTTTTCAAGAGGCTTGAGGGTTCAGGCCAGATCTGCATATCAGTCTCAACGAATGCATTTGTCTGTGATATACTGCGAACATATAGCGGTGGTCGTGGTGAATTCGGTGAGGTGTTTTACGTCTGCATGCTACACGGACTATTATGAAGAGTGATGAATATGCTACATTATGTTTTTATGTCCGTGATTCATGACGTACCTACACGCCACACCGTGAGTATGAGGTGCAGCGATCGTGTCCGCTTAGGAAGGGTAAATGCTAGGCAAGCAAAACCAGAACGAACATTCACTGCATTTTCCAGAATCCATAGTAAATCAGATGCGCACGTCGAGTCTGATCGCGGATCCAATGGATAGGACAGGTCGACGTCACAGCTCGGCACCTGTTCACCCGGGAGACAACTGGACCATCAGCTGTTCACCTGCGGGGAGAATGATCCATAGGCTGTGCACCTGCGGGACAAATGGACCATAACCTGTTCACCCTCGGGACGACTGAACCATTAGCTGCTAAATCCGGAGACGACTGGACAATCAGCCGTTCACCTGCGGGACGACTGGACAATCAGCTGCTAAATCCAGAAACGACTAGGCAATCAGCTGTTCAACCGGGAGACGACTGGACCATAAGCTGTTTACCCCGGAGACGACTGGACCGTCAGCTATCCAACAGTGAGTTAGTTGAATTAAAGTCGCATTGTTTCAGTGGCTGACGTTACTGGAGAACCAATTCAGTTCATCTTAGCCATGCTAAAGATTGCAAAACATGAACACGCCAGGGAACAAAGAGCCATGTTGGAGACGGAATTCGATGTCTCATCACATCTTCCTCCGCCTCTCCCTCCCACATTGTATCACACCATAACAGGATCGGGTATGCGCCGTGCGTACTAATGCCGTCAAATCAAGAGGTAGATACTTTACGTACAATGATTTCGTTACGGAACATGATTGCACAGCGTACAATGCATAGCTGACGACGGGGTGCCAATACCGCATCACACACCTCTGGTACCGCATTACACGCCTCCGGTACCGCATCACACGCCTCCAGTACTGCATCACACGCCTCGGGTACCGCATCACACGCCTCCGGTACCGCATCACACGCCTGGCCAGCGCCGCCGCAGACATGTCCGCCGGCGGTATCTCACTGGGTGTGCGTTCCTCCGCCTGCGTATCGATCACTCACCGGCCAGCGGTATATCACGCTCCGGAGGCCACAGTCTCCACTGTATGGGAACGGTGCACCGCAGCGATACACCGTACGAGGCTCCGTGATATGAGGAAAAGTTGTCTTGATCAACTTCTAGCTTAAACACAACCTGCTCTGCCGAAGGCTGTGGTAAACGCGAGCATGCAGAAGGCAGCCAGGAATCGGAGCCTGAGGGCAGCGCATATGGGAGGAGCACCACATCAGACTTTGTGGAACCCAACGGGCCACTAAAAACCAGGGAGCATCGAATTACCAATGGAGACAGGGGACTTGAATCCTTCCGCAGCGGAAGGATTCAAGAAGAACACTGCCGACTAAGCCGAATTGTCTCTCTCTCTCTCTCTCTCTCTCTCTCTCTCTCTCTCTCTCTCTCTCTCTCTCTCTCTTCCTCTGACTTTCCCTTCCTCTCTCCTTCTCCCTCTCTTTCTCTCGCTCACCACACCATATATTTGCCATCCTTTCACCTCGCTCTCCGGTGTATTATGCTGAGCATTTATCAAAAAGTTCAAACTTAGTTAACGTTGGAAATGAGAGCAATTCATCAGCCAAAATTAAGTGGTACCCGACAATTCCTCGGCTCAAATTCAGGCTAACAGATTGGTGGAACACTTAGCACTCCTAACTCGAAACCGGAATCTATCCCGACTCCCATACACATATACCTCGAACTAATACACCATCTAACCCTCTTGTATGTTTGAGTACCCATCGTTTCAACTAATTCACCGGGACACAGAGGCCCGTGACCCTGGAACTATGACACAACTTGGCTGATGCAAACGTCAGCCTCATCTGCATGTAGGGCGATCAGCTGGGACCGAGGGTAGAGACGCTGACAGTCGACGCTCGCCTTGGTGTGACGCAGTGCACGACAGACTGGTAAATTGGCATCACTATTAATTAGCCCTGACGGCGAGCTGGCGTCCACAACTCAGAAGAATGCGCCATCGAGCCTCGTCTCCAAGGGACGGCGAGCTGGCGTCCGCAGCGGAAGAATGCGCCATCGAGCCTCGTCTCCAAGGGACGGCGAGCTGGCGTCCGCAGCGGAAGAATGCGCCATACAACTTCATCTCCACGGGAGAGCCGCGTCACGCAGGTATAAAGCCATCATATTGCAAGGGAGGCGGAAATGACTTCTCGCAAATCTTATGAAAACCGTGCGCGACCATCCACAATCTGAAGTGGTCCGGCTGGCAAAGCGGCACTTGCAGTTGGTTTGCGACATGCGTTTGCCGTTTGCACTTTTTGGACAGTGAGCTCAAGTCGTTTTAGGTCCGAAAAGTTTTTGCTCCAAAGTATAAGCGAATTACAAAATTCACAGCCTGGGAAGAGCGTTGCTGAAAGCAACGAGGTTCGAGGGGACCATTCATTCAGAGTGAGCGAACATACGTCAGTTGTCGATTTCAGCTGCAGCCGATCTGATACGACGCTGGCAGTCAAATTGTGCTGGTGCTGTGAATGTCACAGAAAGGTGAACCTAGCGGTACACTCATTTGCCTTGCGTGTCTTTCTTTTACGTGTCATCACTGCAGGACAGGTCAGTAATGCAGTGCAGCACAGGTTAACAATGTACTGCAGCACATGCCAACAATGTGCTGCACCACAGGTCAATAATGCACTGCAAGGATGATCAGGGTTTGAGACTCACCAACACGTTTCGCATAGGCAAATTCAGCCAACCAGTATGCGTAACTATTTCAGGTCAACTCTAGCTAAGAAGAACCTTTGGGTCGCTTTGCGACGCGTGCAGCTGCATAGGTATGTAACGTCGTGACCCGTGAATGGTCGCCGCGAGGCTGAAAATACAAGCAGCTAACGGGATCTGAAACCAACACCTCTCTCTTCAGACTATTCACATAAAGGAACAAGCTAAGCGCCAGAACATTGCTACATCATTTTTGCAATTGGCCGGATTATTGCAGAGAGAAGAGAAGCTGGCGACTCACGAGACCACGAGGGATCCAACGGGCGCCGGCTGAGCAAAGCCTTTGGCATTTCAGCCCAGTCCAGTCACGGACCAGTTCCGCTTCCATTAGCGTTAATCCAAGTCCAGGGACACCTGCAGCTTCAGTTCGAACGAAATTACAGGAGTGTTCCATGTGATTGTTGACATCATAGTAGGTGGCGTCATCCACTCCAAGAAGAAGTATTCACTATACATTACTGATCATTTGGCCTGCTCATAAAATAGCAACCACTTCTCTCCTCGTCTGACCTCTGCCAAAGGAAGGAGCATTATAGTTGGATTATGGCAATTACTGCAATTTATCGAGAAGTTATGCTTCAAATCTGCATTGTATTGCTTTAGCCTGTCGTCTGAGGTCGTCGCGTCAGACCGTGGGGCTCATGTATGGGATCGAGCAGAGACCGTGTTGCTGATGTATGGTCGAGCGGTGGTCGTGTTGCTGATGAATGGTCGAGTGGAGACCGTGTTGCTGATGAATGGTCGAGCGGAGACCGTGTTGCTCATGCATGGTCGAGCAGAGACCGTGGGGCTGGCCTACTGGCCTCTGGCTCCGTCGCCACGCACACGCCCGGTGTTTGGTAGCTGGCGGGTGCCACTTGACCTCGACAGCGGCGGCGAGCGTGCCATCGGTCCAGTTCACACCTGGCCCAATTGTAATGGCCGACTGAGGCCACGCCGCTGATTCGGGCCAACGTGGCGCGCGGCCCGGCCCGGCGCGGGTCAGCCGCCGGGGCAGTTGCCGGGTCGTTGTCGGGTCGCCGTCGGGTCATCGACGGAGGGCCGTCCGCTGGCCGGATGCCCACCACTTCCGGCCGGCTCGCATTAGAGCCGGCCCGGCGTCCAGGTCGGCCGCGCTGGGCCACCGATTTGTGCCGCCGCCGACTGTGCCGCAGCTGCGCCGCGTACGTCACCGACCGTGCCGTAGCTGCGCCGCGTACGTCACCGACTGTGCCGCAGCTACGCCGCGTACGTCACCAACTGTGCCGCAGCTTCATCAGACGTGTCGCAGAGTCTGTGAGCCGTGCGGGGCACGGCCGTATGCATTGGACGTACGCGCGCACGGTCGACGGATGCTCGACACGGTGCTGGATATCTGGCCAGCAGCGTGGCCCGGCCGTCACGCTCAGTCTGCCCGTCACGCTCAGTCTGCCCGCCACGCTCAGTCTGCCCGCCACGCTCAGTCTGCCCGTCACGCTCAGTCTGCCCGCCACGCACAGTCTGCCCGCCACGCTCAGTCTGCCCGCCACACACAGTCTGCCCGCCACGCTCAGTCTGCCCGCCACGCACAGTCTGCCCGCCACGCTCAGTCTGCCCGCCACGCTCAGTCTGCCCGCCACGCTCAGTCTGCCCGTCACGCTCAGTCTGCCCGCCACACACAGTCTGCCCGCCACGCTCAGTCTGCCCGCCACACACAGTCTTCCTGCCATGCTCAGTCTGCCCGCTACGCCTCGGTGCATCACGGAAAGCAGGGGCTCCCACTCAGGCCGGCAGGTATCCCACTCAGGCCGGCAGGGGCTCCCACTCAGGCCAGCAGGGGCTCCCACTCAGGCCGGCAGGGGCTCCCACTCAGGCCGGCTGGGGCTCCCACTCAGGCCGGCAGGGGCTCCCACTCAGGCCAGCAGGGGCTCCCACTCAGGCCAGCAGGGGCTCCCACTCAGGCCGGCAGGGGCTCCCACTCAGGCCGGCAGGGGCTCCCACTCAGGCCAGCAGGGGCTCCCACTCAGGCCAGCAGGGGCTCCCACTCAGGCCGGCAGGGGCTCCCACTCAGGCCGGCAGGGGCTCCCGCTCAGGCCGGCATGGGCTCCCACTCAGGCCGGCTGGGGCTCACACTCAGGCCGGCAGGGCTCCCGCTCAGGCAGACAGGGACTCCCACTCGGGACGAGCCGCTTTACCACACGGCCGTGTTGATAGGCAGCTCGGCTGCCTCGCCATAGCCGCCGCTACCGAACGCCAGCCGCTTAACTGGTGTCAAGGTCCCAAGGTCAGCTGGTGATGCACACAGGTCCAGCTGTAACTACCTGTGCAGCCTAGATAGCGCTGACGGCCGCAGGGCATGCGTTGCGTCTGGGGCCGAACGTGAGCCGGGTGTGCACGGCACGTGTTGCGTCTGGGGCCGGGTGTGCACGGCACGTGTTGCGTCTGGGGCCGGGTGTGCACGGCATGTGTTGCGTCTGGGGCCGAATGTGGGCCGGGTGTGCAGGGCATGTGTTGCGTCTGGGGTCGAATGTGGTTCGGGTGTGCACATGCAGCGAGTGCTCTGCCTGCCGGACCCCGAGCCTATGAGTGATGCAGACGTGTACGGCAGTACCTGGTGTGGCTCCGGTATAACACAATGCCTATGTCTATATATATATATATATATATATATATATATATATATATATATATATATATATATATATATATATATATATATATATATATATATATATATATATATATATATATATATATATATATATTATATATATATATATATGTATATATATATATATATATATATATATATATATATATATATATATATATATATATATATATATATATGTATATATATATATATATATATATATATATATATATATATATATGTATATATATATATATATATATATATATATATATATATATATATATATATATATGTATATATATATATATATATATATATATATTTATGTCTCTGTTTCTGTTTCTGTCTATGTCTATGTCTATGTCTATGTCTATGTCTATGTCTATGTCTATGTCTATGTCTATGTTATGTTATGTCTATGTCTATGTTATGTTATGTTATGTTTGTTATGTCTTGTCTATGTTATGTCTATGTCTATGTCTATGTCTATGTCTATGTCTATGTCTATGTCTCTGTCACTGTCACTGTCACTGTCACTGTCACTGTCACTGTCACTGTCACTGTCACTGTCACTGTCACTGTCACTGTCACTGTCACTGTCACTGTCACTGTCACTGTCACTGTCACTGTCACTGTCACTGTCACTGTCACTGTCTCTGTCTCTGTCTCTGTCTCTGTCTCTGTCTCTGTCTCTGTCTCTGTCTCTGTCTCTGTCTCTGTCTCTGTCTCTGTCTCTGTCTCTGTCTCTGTCTCTGTCTCTGTCTCTGTCTCTGTCTCTGTCTCTGTCTCTGTCTCTGTCTCTGTCTCTGTCTCTGTCTCTGTCTCTGTCTCTGTCTCTGTCTCTGTCCCTGTCCCTGTCCCTGTCCCTGTCTCTGTCTCTGTCTCTGTCTCTGTCTCTGTCTCTGTCTCGGTCTCGGTCTCGGTCTCGGTCTCGGTCTCGGAATCGGTATCGGTCTCGGTCTCGGTCTCGGTCTCGGTCTCGGTCTCGGAATCGGTATCGGTCTCGGTCTCGGTCTCGGTCTCGGTCTCGGTCTCGGTCTCGGTCTCGGTCTCTGTTTCTGTGTCTCCTTGGTCCAAATGAAGTTTTTTTGGTCAGATTTAATCAGATATCTAGTGCCATAAAATGCAAAATATGAAGTGGCGTGTTGCTGCTTTTCGGTTTTGCTAGCGACTGTAGCGCTTCTTCTGTTGATCAGGGAAAGTCTGCATCGTCACGTTATTGAGAAGGACCATGGCATCGTCCAACCCAGTCACCAGATCTATATATATTTGGAAGTGGATACAAAATGGCAGTGTGAGACCTGCTCAGTGAATATCGGGAGGTGCTGTCAGGTGATACCAGCTCAGGCTTGCTTTGGTATGGCATGTGGGCGATCTGAATATCGGAATATTATACTTACGTTCCCCGGATGCTGCCAATCTGATATTAGCTAATGCTGTCCTAAGTGTGCTCGATAAAACGTGTCCTGAAAAGCTTTGTGAAGCGTCGAATAATCATATGCAGGTGGATAGCGTATTGTGTTACAGCAGTTGTGGTGGGAGATGTTGTCTGTCGCTGCTGCCATCGATCTCTTGGCGTCCTTGGCCGATCCATTAGAAGTGGGACCATGACGTTCCAAGTCTGTTATTTACATACCACGCCACAGGCAAACTCCAGCGGTATTCATGCAGCTGAATTTTCACTTCGCTGGATTTCTTGGCATCGAACAGGCATGGGAAAGTCTTCACAAATGTATGAAACGTTTTTCAAGTAATGAAAGTAAGTCATCCCAGAAGGGGTCCTATGATAAGACGTACTCTCACAAGATCCACGCCCGCAAGATGTACGCTCACATGCGCAACCCCAAGAACATTTACGCTAAGAAGATATGTTTCACAATGTCTATTTTCATGAGATGGTGTTCATATGATCTAATTGAAGAGGGAAATGCTCATAATATCTCCCTGTGGCGCTAGATGATCAATAAAATGCACTTGAAGAGAAAAAAGCTCAGAATATGTAATTGTGTTCATGATATATATTTGGAACTACATATGCCATAAGGGCTAATCAAGATCTATTTAGTGCTGCAAATGCTCCCAAGATCCATCTGAAGAATTAAATGCTCATAAGACGTACCCATATAACCTTGGTACTCGCAAAATCTACTGTCATGTTATTTTTCTCTTCATAATATCTACTTGATGTTTGTGCTCTGTGACTCAATGCTGGACGTCATTCCTTCCAGCTGGAAAGTTGGGGGACTGGCTGTCCCTTCCCCAATCCAGTCCTCTCATCTTCCCCACTGCGCAGATAAAGGCTAGCCATCCACCAAAACTGGGAACCGTAGGATGCGTCGTTAGGAGACCGCAGGTACACCACTCTGGGTGTGCGGCCTTCACACGCCGCAGGCCGTTTAGCCGCCAACCGCAACAGCTGATTGTTCTCGGTGAAGCACACGTGTGCACGTGATTCTAAGTCTTTGGGACTTTCCGTACGAGATATAGATCAATAAGCTGCGAGAGGAGTGCAGACGACTGGATGTCACCACGTGCACCGCCCTCCCCCCTCCCCAGGCACGCGCCATAATTAAGAGACCATGTCTGCATAGCTCACAATGCTCTGACCCCGACCTGCCCACATACATGCCAAGCTTGGTCGTGGCACCAAGCTTGGTTGTGGCACCAAGCATCGTTCAAGCCTTGGCGAGGTGTTCCTGTCAAAACAGTCGCACGCATCCTGCCGGTTCACCGTATGATCTAGGGCAATGATCTAGGGCAATACATTAGGGCAATGATATGGGGCAATGATCTAGGGCAGTGATATAGGGCGGTGAAAGGAAGCACAGCACACCCACCGGAGGGAAGCCAGCCTGGTATGTCACAGGTTTGCAGTGACACTACATTAGCCGGGGCGTTAGCCGCCAGCTCCCGATGAAAGTCACCCTCGGTGGGAACATGCTATTTTTCCCGGTTTCAAAACACAAATACCAGCTGCATGTATTCAAGAACTCTTTCACTTGTAACTAGGACGATCATAATACAGCACCCAAACCTGAAACATTGAGAGCAAAGCTGAAGTTATTATCCTCCGCAATGGGAAAAACATGCACGCGGTTCATCAAAATGTACACACGTAAATGTACACAGGTAAATGTGCACGGTAAAAATCCAAGTAGCTCAGATATGGGCGAGTAGATTAGAGCTCGTTATAGCCGTGAAGAGAGCTGGATGGTCAGTGTCAAGCAGGGTCTTAAGTCAAGCATAATGCTTTTGAGAGTGGAATCTCGTTATAGGGGCACACTTATGAGAAGCAGAGTGGACAGCATAAAAAATGTTGGAAAGTAGGTGGGACGTGACAGTAATCACAGACAAAATAGGTGCTGCGGTGACCAAATTAAAATACATGACGTTAGCGTGGCATAAACTTAGGCGAACCAGGACGACTTCAAACAATCGTAACTCATGTTACACGGTTGGCCAATGTTGCAGGAATTTCTTCTGACAGTAAGTCTCATGAACATTTATAACATTTTAGTTCGAAGTAGATCGTATGAACATCTAGTTCCGTAAGCAAATATTGTAATCATATTTATTTTCAGGTATGTGTTGTGAAAACAGATCTGATAAAAATAGATCTTCTGAGCATGGCTGTTACAAGCAATGCTCTGCTTGTCGTCATTTTCTTCAATTACTCTAGAGACTTACATGGCTGTTACAAGCAATGCTCTGCTTGTGGTCATTTTCTTCAATTACTCTGGAAACTTCTCACACATATGTCAGGATTGTCTCACGCCTTTTTGGATGTCAGATAAGACAGGAAGTGCTGATGAAGCTATATAAATACCACCTAACAACCTAACCTAATTCATCCAAATCCAATCCAACCCAACCCAACCCAACCAAACCCAACCAAACCCAACCAGGCCTAGCCTAACCGAAGATAATCTTAGCCCAACCGAGCCTGATCTAGCCTAACCTAACTCAATCTGAACCGTCCATTGCGAGGATGGACCAGGAGTGGAACGAGTCTATTTTGAGAAACGGTATACTGGCAATTGGGAGTCTCGTTTTACAAGAAAACGGCTCGGTAGTAAAGCCTAACAAGATACCATTTCTTCATTATGGAACTATTCACCGCAAGCCAACGTTTCCTCCGAACATATGTTGACCCTCACTTGGGCACGTTTTTATATCGGAACTTCAAGCTCTTCTGCTAGTAATGTATTTCGTGGCAGAAGGTAGGGTAAAATCGCTTATTTCAGTTGGGTTTTAGCTGTAGGGTAAAGCATGGCCATGATCATTAAATCCCCAACCTAACAAAGCCTAGGCAACTCATTTCCTGATTCCTAGGAACGTCGGAAACTTGAAGGAATGCTTTTGCACTTCGCGGATGTTCTTGTAGCGCTTTCGACCGATAATTTTTTGTCGTTTCGTAAGGATTGGACTGAAGTGAAATCACTGAACCGAAATGTGATGAAGACACGTTGTTTTAATGTTAAGTATGATGGCCTTGGGCGTTCTTTGTATCGATTGCATTGCTTATTTTCTGATAACGATTGCTAGGTTTTTGGAGAGAAAAAGATATTGTGATGTTCCAAAATGTCAAGCAACTTTTGGACAAAGAATATTTTCCAAGCTATGTTCTTTTTCCTTGTTGGAATGTCATCGAGCGCCTCGTTCCTAAATAAAAAAAAACCAGTTTCGGAAAGACAATTGAAAACTTTTCAAACACGGTGGTAATAAATTTGTCAACGTGAAACCCGTGCCGTTCTTATGCCATTCATGCTTGCTTACAAGCCGTACGCTCCGTTAGTTCAGGCACATTGTTATATTTTCATGAATCATGACACAAATAAATATAAATTGAAATTAACTGATGAATATGTTTCGACGACTTTGGAGGGGAAAACAGAATCTGTATGTCAAACATTTTTGCTTTGCTTCAGACCCTTGTGAACATGTCTTTATATTTCATTTTCAACCGCCGATAATTAGGGACTATTTGTTAGGAATATTACCGCCGGAGCAATGCTTGTTGGAATCATCCAGGTGATGTGTGTCGACAGAAATATTCTCCAATCGCAACTGGCGACTCCAACATTGCTCTTGCCCGAGGACTACCCAGTCATTTAGACATAATCAGATGCACATTCAGAACGTTTGCAGTCGCTGATAAGTAGCTTCTGCCACCACCGCTCATGCTACCTTGCGAGGTAATTATACAGCAGGATTTATCTCATGAAGTGTAAGCTCGTCCCCCACAATATCATGCGAAGCCGAAGGCCAAAATAACCGTAGTGCATTGGGTTTAGTTGTAGATACGACAATGGCAAAGCAATATCGAATTATGCAGCTGATGATTGTACAAAAATCGAGCAATTCCATGAAGTAGCTATTCAGTACTGGCTCGTTCACACCTTCACCTTCACTTAGTTCATTTGTCACTGAGCTAAAGTGAATATCAGGCTAATTCGCTTGCACAATGATTCTTCTCATGCATGGTGCGAGCAACACCCCCACCAATTGCTTGACATACTAGCCTGTCACACAGACACACTCAGGGGGATGCAACGTGGGCCATTGTGGATTTATCAATCCTCGCTAAGTCCAGTAAGGAAGATGGAATGTGATAATGTGGAATGCGCATGTGAGTGATTCTGTAATTTCAGAGATCCAAAGGAACAAAGCAACAAAAGCAAAGCAAGCAACCAAAGCAACAAAGGACGAAGGTCACCACCGTGGATGGGCTGTGACGTGTGAAGCGCAAGCCGCGTTCCGCCTCTGTGGCCGAAAAAGGTCGCGCCGAGGACAGAACCAAAGCAATCGGTAAACATCGAGAAAAAGCGCGTGCTCGTCTCTCGCAGTTGGGCACAATGGATCTTCCAGTGATTGAGACACTCATAGAAACGCAATGCGGCCGTTTGTTGCGTCAATTAGCGTCTCGCACATCCGCGTTGAAAAACGCATCGGCTAGCACAACGCAGTCAGAGACCTTGCGCCAATAAAAACAGACGTGTCCTTCCCATCTCCGTGCGGCGTGGTTAATGACGCAACCGTCGGTCCGGCGCCGGAAGCCGCCGACTCGGTCGGGTTTTTCTGGCGCACGCAGCTGGCGCAAAAACGGCCATTAAGCGCACGGCGGAGCCCATGTGCGCCGGCGTTTCTTACCGTTGCCTCTGACGAGGTGGCCGCCGAGCAGGTAGCGGCCGACGCCGGCCGATCTGCCGGCCGTGCGGGCGGCCGCGCGCCGCTCGCCCGACCACGACGAGGCCGACAGCCGGGAGCGCACGACGGGGAACGTGAGGCTCTGCTGCTGCGGCACCACGGGCAGCGAGAGCTTGCGATGCCGCCGCTCGGCGAGCGGCGCCGTGCCGGCCGGCTGACCCCGGCCGACCTCGGCCGACCTGGGCGGACCGTGGCAGAGCCGGGCGGCCGCCGACGCCAGCGCCTCGGGCCGGACGCGTGGAGAGCGGCTCGGCGCGAGCGGCGCGCGCGCGTACACGCCCGCCTGCGGCTGGAGTGGGCCGGCGACAGGCGCACACCTCGACAGCTGGGTGGACATGGTGCGGCGGCGACGTCACCCGGCGTCAGTCACGTGGTGCACGCTCGTGTCGGCACCGACGGCCACGCGCCGGCCGTGCCTCGAGGGTCGCGACAAAACACTGTGGGCGCGTGGACGGCCGGCTTCCCGTGGCGGCGGAGTGCCGTCGCTCTCCGGCCGGGCGGTCGTCACGGGTCACTGCGCACGCCACGCTCGTCGCGCTACCGGTCGACTGGGCAGAGACGAGACGACACGACGACGGCGCCGGCTCCGGCTGGGAGGGATGGACAACGGCGGCGGCAGACAACGATGGTGGTGTGTTCCCGTCACAGGGCGAGCCGCCAGCCGTCACCAATGCCACGTCCACACAGCGGCGGAGACGGGTCGAGCCGGCAGCGCAGAGATCGCCGCTCGACAGCGAGCCCGACTGTTTGCTCGCTCTGACGAGTGGCGCTGTGCCCCAGCCGGTTCAGCTGTCAGCAGCTGGGCTGGTGGCGGTCAGCGGGCGTGCCGGACGTCACGACGGTTCGCTGGTGCCAGTCACGGTGCCGTCACGAGGTGGGCGACGGCCAGCCGCCTGCCGCTCGCGCCACCGTGGCGCGCGCACTCTCGGCCCGCTGGAGGGTAGGCGGCGCCGTTCGCCAGAGCCGGGCTGACGGCCGTTCGTCTCCCGCTGAGCTGGCGCCGCCGCCGCCTGCTCCCCGCCACCTGACCGGTCGGCACGGACGCGCCCACTGCTCACTCCACACCGCTACCCGCCGGTCGCCGCTCCTGCCGCCGGTAGGTCTGCGCATGCGCTCCGCCGGCGCTCACACCGAGACCCACACAACAGAAGGACGAACGAAAATCGTGACGAGCTGAGAGCGCACATTGACGGGCTTGAGCACCACGTCAACACGAACTGGCGAGCCCCGGCTCCTGCTCATCCCTTATAATCTCTGTACCTTAAGACACATTACATTTTTGTTCATGTGGTCTACCAGATTATTGGCCATATTTGGTTATCGCTCTGCATGGATGCCCAGTAACAGGCAGGCTAGATCTTATCACCCTTGCTAGGGTAATGGTTGTTTCCCACCAATAATGTTGTTAGATTTCAACATGTAACTCTGAGCAGATAGGTAAAACTGGGACCCTTTACAAGCGAATGTATGCTTCGACTGAGAAGGTATCTTCTCAGTCGAAGCATACATTCGCTTCTCCATACCCACCTTGTTTCCCTAAAAAGGAAATAACACTCATTATCTAAGAATCAGTATTAGCTTGGTAACTAGTGTGCTGTATTTATACGACGGTGAAGCAAACACGTTGAGTTGCGCCTTGTTCTGCAGATTAGACAAAGAGAAACCGACAGGACTTCGGCGTGCTCACCTGCGGAAGTGGAGCGCCATTGTGCTATCGAGGCCCTGCCCGAGACGCCGACCATTCCTGATTCCAAATCGCATCTTCAAGGCTGTTATGCTAAGGTTGTCATGTCAATTCAGAACAACAACAAGCAAACATAACTACTAGTTAATGCAAGCTTGATGACTGTTGATGCCGCTGCCGATGTACGGTGGGAAGGTTGGCGGCGATGACAATATTGCGTGTCAGATAATTCAGCAAAACCCGTGCCAACCGTCCGCATTAAACTATGTGAAACCGGCCTTGACTGGGGGTGTACTGTTGGATGGGAAACGGGATACCGTTCTAGCCGACCTTGAGGTGGATCAGCAACGGGTCATTAGAAGAGCATCAGATCAGTGGTATATGCAACCCCAGGGTAGTAGCACAACACTAGAGCAGTGACAATACCAGAGCAGTGGCACAACATCAGAGTGGCCACACAACAACAGAGTGGCCGCACAACAACAGAGTGGCCGCACAACGCCAGGGCAATGGCACAACACCAGAGTGGCCGCACAACACCAGAGCAGTGGCACAACGCCAGAGCAGAGGCCCAACACCAGAGTGGCCGCACAACACCGGAGCAGTGACACAACGCCAGAGTGGCCGCACAACAACAGAGTGGCCGCACAACACCAGGGCAGTGGCCCAACACCAGAGTGGCCGCACAACACCAGGGCAGTGGCCCAACACCAGAGCAGTGGCACAACACCAGAGTGGCCGCACAGCATGGGCATCAGCGGACGCGGCGGCTCTGGACGCGACCGTTCAGCGTCGGCCATGGTCGGCGGCGCTGAGTGGCAGACGGTCGGCCACACGCGGCACCGTTAGTGCCGGTGACGGCGCGGTCGGCCGCCAGCCGTCACCCACCACCGCCGGCACCACCGTCACCCACCACCGCCCCGCCGCCACCGGCGCCGTCACCCGCCACCGCCCCGCCGCCGTCGGGACGGTCCGACACACCGCCTCGCTGCAGCCAGGCGGAGGTCCGAGCCTGGTGGCGGCGTCTGACGGCGGCGCGTTCTGTGTGCCGCCGGTCAGGTCGGCGCTAGCCGGCGCGACCACACTGCGTCCGCCGAGAGACAGCCGCACCGTGTAGGAGGAGCGGCGCTGCAGCAGCGGTGTGGAGTCCTCACGTCGTGCGCCGGGTCGACACCGGGCAGTGCAGTCTACGGACCGGGTCTCCACCGAGCAGGAGGAGCGGCGCTGCAGCAGCGGTGTGGAGTCCTCACGGCGTGCGCCGGGTCGACGCCGGGCAGTGCAGTCTACGGACCGGGTCTCCACCGTGTAGGAGGAGCGGCGCTGCAGCAGCGGTGTGGAGTCCTCACGTCGTGCGCCGGGTCGACGCCGGGCAGTGCAGTCTACGGACCGGGTCTCCACCGAGCAGGAGGAGCGGCGCTGCAGCAGCGGTGTGGAGTCCTCACGTCGTGCGCCGGGTCGACACCGGGCAGTGCAGTCTACGGACCGGGTCTCCACCGAGGGACCGCCATTCGACTCAGAACAGCAACCGGCCAGTGCTACACATCGGCAGGGACTGGAGGGTCGGTCCGACCTGTAGGGTCCGCTGTGCTGTCTCTTCCTAGATTACGTCACGACCAGACTGCTCTGGCTACATCGCCTATGAATGTCCCCAACGCCGGTGCCGTCGGCGGACAGTCAGTTTATCCGGCGCCACGAGGCGGCTGGTGCGGTGGGGAGCCAGCTTATCCGGCGACACGAGGCGACTGGTACGGCGGGAAACCAGTTTATCCGGCGCCAAGAGGCGGCTGGTACGGTGGGGAACCAGTTTATCCGGCGCCAAGAGGCGGCTGGTACGGCGGGGAGCCAGTTTATCCGGCACCACGAGGCGGCTGGTGCGGCGGGGAGCCAGTTTACCCGGCGTCACCAGGTGGTTGGTGCGGCGGAGAGCCAGTTTACCCGGCGCCACGAGGCGCCTAGTGCGGCTGTCGTCAATTCCCTCAAGCGTGGCCGGCGATGGTCAGACACCATGAAGTCGGCCGCCTGTGTAACTGCATCAGCTCGAGCACTCACTTCTGGGCGTCGCGCCGCATTAGTGCGTGCACGTGTGCACCGGGCGTGAGCCTGAACATACGCGGTGCACCGGGCGTTACCCGGCGTTTTGTGCGCCGTGCTGTGGGCTGCGGGTGCCGTCGATGTGGGCTGTGGGCTGTGGGCAGCGTGCGTCGGTGGGGCGTGAAATGAGCCGGCGGGTCCGGACTGACGACCGGTCGGTGGTAATCCTCAGCAAGTGGTCACGTGGTCGGTCATCATCAACCCCTGCTCCACTCTCCGGAACCGAGTGTCGCCATGCCACTGAACACGGGCCAACTAGAAGTGCATGCTCTGCTGCACACAACGTCCTCAAGTCCGGAAGCTGCTCCGATTTGACAGCCGTATCGAATGACGAACATCCACAGTGCAAACACGCTCCAATTTACATTTGCGGCATCAATTTCACACAGCCGCGAGCCAGCCAGCTGCGCTGTAATGTCCCGGCAATGTCTCGCGGTAAACAGCACCAAAACACACTAACGCTTCTAATTATTCAGAGGGTAAGCGAATTGCCTTCCGGGCTCAGAATATGCAAATACAATACCCGTTCCATTGCAGTGGTGATCGTGCTCATCAGACAGTTAACCAACAGACCATTGAACAATAAGAAACGAGAAAAGAGCGAACATGAGAGAGAAATACATCACGCAGATCAATATGGCATCACAAGTGCAATGATCAGTACACGGACACAAATTATTTATGCACCACACCATTCATGGCTTCAAAATGCTCACAAGACTCTGAATGAGGCCTTTGAGTCATTTGGCGCAATCTGAATAGGATTTGTTATGTGATGATATGAACTAACGTCTTCTTCATCAAATACCTTCAAATACCATCAAATACCTTCCTGGTTGCTTATCATAATCGTCTTTAATTCAACAATCCTCAATACAGCTCTCCGCAACATTATCAATTTATAAGAGTTATTAACCCCGTCTTTCCGGTCAGACCTTCACACCCCGTCTCGGGGGTTCTAAGAGGTCTAACTTCCAAACTGAACGTTGCACGGAAACATGCTGGGCATCGTCGGAAGGCGCTCGATGAATGGGGTCCGAAAATGGTATTGCTTTTTATTTTTGGATGATGTTGAAAATCAAAATGACGGTATTTAAAAATAAAAATCGAGTTTTGAACGCATTACATACCTGCATATTATGACAATTTAGGTCATGCAAAGTGCAACTTTGGCCCTACTTAAGTCATGAAAACAGAAAAAAAACAGAAAAACAGCAGTGCCGAAATAGGCTTACACCCACATTGCACACTATATTGTGACCTGACTTTAGGCCAATTTAGGACGGAAGCCAAGCAAATCGTGTATGTACTTCTACTGATGCTTCTGAATGTATACCAAGGTAAAACGATGTTAGAAGAATATGCATAATACGACAAAGGAAAATTGACCCAAAATGGGCCAAAATTGGTCGTGACCTGAGGTCACTGACCTGACCTGAAGCAAAAAAACGAGATGTACGTTTTGGAGGCTCTGTTCAATTCCACTCACGTAGTAAGGTTTATTTCAATATCTTTTTCATGCTTATGAGTTAGCGATTCTCAAATATTTGTGTGAGGTGGTTCTCTTTGAGCTGATCTAGGTCTATAACCCTACATGACTTGAGGTTAAAATTGTCACGTCAAACGCAAAAATGATGACGAAATAGGTATTGAAATGTACGTATCTGCGCATTGCCATTTTTCCGCTGTTGCGGGAAAACCTTGGCGGGGTGCGTAAAACCCCCCCCCCCCCGGGACGGGGCAGATTAAGGTTGCTTGCAGGTTGGGCCATGCTGGGGGCGTGATGGGTAGTGGAGATTCCCTCATTGCAAGGGTCTCGGAATATGATCGGTCATTTCCTGTTGTGCTGCCGGCCTGATGATAACGAAGTTACGAATCTTCGATGATAACGAAGATAACGAAGATAACGATAACGAAGATAACGAAGATGATCAGTAGCATTGCCTTTGCTGAGGAATACCCGAGGGAATCGAGCGAACGTCCATGACACATCACGCGCAGACACAGTAATACATCATTGGAATGGCTTACCTGAGGAGGTGGTGGGGAATTGTTCCTTGCATGCGCTTAAGAAACGGATTGATGTTTTCTTCAGGCATCGGGATAAGATATTTGAGCAGGTGAATAATAACAGATGCTGCATATGCATTTATCCTTTGGGATGGGTCCTTTGATTCTTGCTTGGCCTTGGACATTTTACGCATCAGATCATGCAAATACATGGGGAGTTATGCTAGCAACAGGAATGCATCGCAGTGGATTCAGTAGCGATTGTTGTGTATGTGATGATGAGTATGTTGGTCACGACAGCACAATGTGGTGGCTAGTTTCTCCAGATCTCAGGTGAAGGCCGTCTGTGTAATTGGCTTGTAGTCTGCCGCAGCAATATGCATAGCAGCACTGGGTCATTAAATGAGAGATATCTGCCGCACTGCGCCAACAATGTCAATCACGTTTAACTTCTGATGGTTTGGCAGCATAAGAATTCCGCAAAGTGAACGGAACACTCGTTTGCTCATGTAAACGCTTTCGAGTCGTTGGGATTTTAGCTGGAACGAAGCTACGTTTACGATCAGACCTAATCGTGAGACTAATGTAAACGGGCTAACAGTGGTGATTACTTCTTGCAGCCTTGCTGAACCTCGAAGCTATATGTTAAAAAAAAACTATTTAAATAAAACTGCGCTGTGCACCACAAACGTGTATTTGCTACTTTTCTCGCCAGATAGTTTTTTTTCTGCCGACGTCAAAAAATGCATAAAAGGCCATCCACAGCCAGCTAACTTTGTTGCATTGCAAATGTGAAATGTCATTTCCATTGTCACAAGCTGAAGGAGTTATGTGGACATAATTAGCAATAACCCCGATATAAAAATATGCGATAGGCACCTTACAGTCGGATGTCATGACGGGTTGATTGATACTTTTTTTCGATTGCAACCGCATAAGAACGGATTTATCAGGCTGTCGCGCCAGCTTCTGATGGAAGCAAACATTCTGATGAAGAAATATATCCCAGCAGATCGTGAACCTTTGCTACAATATCAGCTATGCGGAATCTTACTCTGGTATCCTTGTGCTGAGATGGGTGAGCAACTGTTTTGCCCCTGTGCTACCGGGTGATGGGGGGGGGGGGTATTTGGGCTTTAGGGCGCTTCGACCAGAATTGATCATTCGCGTGGTGATGGTGTTCTCCATCCGCCATCGGTGACATAGTGGATGTGGCATTAATGTGTGGATACATTATCTCACTATATTGCCCGTAAGAACATCACTAAGCTCAAAGATAGTTTCATCGATCTAGCGTTTCTCATCTTCAAATGTGGCGGAGGCCAGGGTGCTGACGAATATGGCCGACTTGTGTGTCACAGATACTGGCAGATAACTAGCCTCCAGCTACAAGGTCCACACCGCACGTGGGCTCACAATATCAAGATTACACTATACCTCTAGTGTGGAGTTTCCTTCCAGCAGAAATTAAAACAACCCCCAATAAACAAAAACACAATACGACAAATACCCGAAGTCTCAAATGTCAAGTCGTTGAACACCATCAGTGCATGGTGCCCAATAACTGGCAAAATTGAATCCACGAGCGAGACGATTTCCACGAAGTGTCCATCACCAAATTTAAGTGATCCATTCTGATCCGTTCATTGACTGTCTATCGTACCGAGTCATTGGA
Organism: Ashinkailepas kermadecensis; assembly: GCA_034440615.1. Taxonomy (NCBI): domain Eukaryota; kingdom Metazoa; phylum Arthropoda; class Thecostraca; family Neolepadidae; genus Ashinkailepas; species Ashinkailepas kermadecensis. The sequence goes on from JAOTOM010005086.1 coordinate 261,914, forward strand.
CCCATGCCATGTTCCAGCCACGATGCGTAACATTGGAGCCACGTCATTTTCCAGCCATCCTGCGTGACATTGGCCGATATGCCTCATAGGACGTCTTGGATTGGTCTGCTGTCTAGCAAGCTACACGTGCTCCTGGCATAGCGCGCCGACCAGTGATCCTACTGACGCGAACACACACGAGAGATGGTGGGGGGAGTCAAGCTACACGTGCCCCTGGCACAACTCACAGCGAGCCCACCAGTGATCCCAATAACGCGACCACACACGAGAGATGGTGGGGAGTCAGGCACGTCTCCAGTGTTTGGAGTCAAGCTACACGTGCCCTTGGCACAGCTCACAGCGCGCCCACCAGTGATCTCACTCACGCGACCACACACCATAGATGGTGGGAGGAGTCAGGCTACACGTGCCCCTGGCACAGCTCACAGCGCGCCCACCAGTGTTCTCACTCACGCGACCACACACCATAGATGGTGGGAGGAGTCAGGCTACACGTGCCCCTGGCACAGCTCACAGCGCGCCCACCAGTGTTCTCACTCACGCGACCACACACCATAGATGGTGGGAGGAGTCAGGCTACACGTGCCCCTGGCACAGCTCACAGCGCGCCCACCAGTGTTCTCACTCACGCGACCACACACCATGGATGGTGGGAGGAGTCAGGCTACACGTGCCCCTGGCACAGCTCACAGCGCGCCCACCAGTGTTCTCACTCACGCGACCACACACCATAGATGGTGGGAGGAGTCAGGCTACACGTGCCCCTGGCACAGCTCACAGCGCGCCCACCAGTGTTCTCACTCACGCGACCACACACCATAGATGGTGGGAGGAGTCAGGCTACACGTGCCCCTGGCACAGCTCACAGCGCGCCCACCAGTGATCTCACTCACGCGACCACACACCATGGATGGTGGGAGGAGTCAACTATGACGGATGACGTCACGTATTTTGGTGTTAAGTCGCGTTGCAACACGTTGGAAAGGCCGCAAAGTATGGCATATTGGTCACACAGCTACACAGCAGCAGCGTTGCTGGTGAAGTTGGATGTCCAGTGCTACTGTGCAGTCTGCTGCCCAATGATCCAAGCAGTAGCAGAGTGCTACTGGTGCAACCCGCTACCCAATGCTACTGATGCAGTCCGCTGCCCAGTGATCCAAGCAGTAACATAGGCTGCTTCTGGGGTGCTTCGTGTTTAGCTATGGCCCTCGTTCTCACACATACGCATCCGATTTAACTGCAGTACAACCCGACCAGCCCTCAATCAACTGCAGTGCTACTCTACCAACCAGGCTTCCATCAGCTGGAACGCTGCTTTTCCTACTAGCCCTCCCTCAACTGCAGTGCTACTCTACCAACCAGGCTTCCATCAGCTGCAGCGCTACTTTTCCAACTAGCCCTCCATCAACTGCAGTGCAACTCTCCCAACCAGACCTTTAACTGGTGTGCTACTATTCTTCCAACCAGCCCTCTCTCAACTGCAGTGCTAATTTTCCAACCAGCCGCCCCTCTCGCTCAGCTGCAGTGCTACTCTCCCAACCAGCCCGCCATTAACTGCAGTCCTAATCTTCCAACTAGCCCCCCCCCCTGAGCTGCAGTGCTACTCCCCCCACTCAGTTCGAGCATCGGTCGGTTTCGTCTCTGCCAGCGCCCTTGTCTGTCGGCAGGTCACTTGAGGTTGAGACCGAAGGGGACGGACCAAGGACGTGGCCATAGGCGACAGAAGTGTCACAGGTCTGCGGCGCAGCCAGCCGCCGGCGGTCAGGTCAGCTTTGCGCTGGGTCAATAGGTCAACAGGCTAACAACCACCAGTGTTGGTTTGTTGCGGACCTGACACAATACGTTTGAACCATGAGCGGGGACTATAATATGCACTACGGCTGGTTTTGCATTTATTACAGCTACTTTCTGCTTGAGTGAGATGAATTTGTACCCCTGACTCTGTTTCCCGGTTACTTAATCTTATTCATAATGACGGGGGTTGTAATTGACAGTGAGCATATTGCGACTCGCCGTAACTGTCCTCGCCCGTGTGTTTGTCTTTGCGTTATTTAACTCACATGCTTAGCATCATCCAGTGATCATTCAGGGGTGCTATGTTGCATGCGGAGGTACTTTGCAAACTTTAGGAATGGTTTGCATGTATCAAGGTGTCAGAGTACTCACTAAGCATACAATTCACTTATGTTGTGAATCACACGGAAGTGAAGCTGGTCCGTGCGGAAAGAGTCTATATATAGTCATTCAAGTAGAACGTCAGCTTGTCTGAAGACTAGCCAGTAATACATCAGACTATTCGATGATACATTAATCAGCAGATATACGGAGAGCTGTGCTAGACAAGAAGGCCATGTAGTGGCTCCCCGCAGTCTCAGATCAGATATACGGAGAGCTGTATTAGGCAAGAAGGCCATGCTGTGGCTCCCCGCAGTCTCAGATCAGATATACGGAGAGCTGTACTAGTCAAGAAGGCCATGTTGTGGCTCCCCGCAGTCTCAGATCAGATATACGGAGAGCTGTACTAGACAAGAAGGCCACGTAGTGGCTCCCCGCAGTCTCGGGCACCATTGAGGGGGCTAGCTTTCACCGTTGTTGACTCTCTCGCTAATGATCTGCCTATGGTCGTTAAAAGCTTCCAGCGCCTCATGTTTACGGACGGTATCGAGCTTTTCGGTCACGCTAAGACTCATCGCGACATCGATGAGCTGCAGAAAGACGTGGATGAGTTGTAGAGATACGTGGATGACTTGTAGAGACGTGGATGATTTGTAGAGACGTGGATGATTTGTAGAGACGTGGACGAGTTGCAGAGAGACGTGGATGAGTTGCAGAGAGACGTGAATGAGTTGTAGAAAGACGTGAATGAGTTGCATAGAGACATGGATGAGCTGCATAGAGACGTGGATGAGTTGCAGAGAGACCTGGATGAGTTGTAGAGAGACGTGGATGAGTTATAAAGAGACGTAAATTGGTTGAAGATAGACGTGGATGAGGTGTAGAAAGATGCGGATGAGTTGCAGAGATACGTGGATGAGTTGTAGAGAGACGTGGATGAGTTGCAGAGACGTGGATGAGCTGTAGAGGGACGTGAGTGAGCTGTAGAGGGACGTGTGTCCCGTTGCGCGGTGGCCAGCGGACTGGAAATTGATATTAAATGCCCCATTGTGCAATTTCTTCAAAATTACGTTGAAATGCAAACCTATCAAGATAAAACTTCAAACTGATGGCACCTGGCCAGAAGGCGTATGTACTATTTGAGATATCGGGGTCATCTTGGGCCGATAGCTCATGTTCGCAGATCACATCGATAGCACGGTAAAAAGAGAAACTGAGCTGTTGATTCGGTCCTCAAGTCCCTCCTCCAAGTCCTCCCTCCTCAATGCGGGGTGAATCGAAGGTCGATTTTGGCGGCTAATGCTGACGTTTGAGCGGCACTCGAGCATTGGTCTGTGATTTGGTGACAGCGCGGCAGAGACCCGCCTCCGTCACGTCGAGGACGTCCAGCGCAGACTCACCAAGTGGATGGAGCGCACCTCTGCTCAGGCTCTGCCCTCTGCCCTCAGCTCGTCGAGGACGTCCAGCGCAGGCTCACCAAGTGGTTGGAGCGTACCTCGGCTCAGACTCTGCCCTCTGCCCTCGGCTCGTCGAGGACGTCCAGCGCAGGCTCACCAAGTGGTTGGAGCGCACTTCTGCTCAGGCTCTGCCCTCTGCCCTCTGCCCTCAGCTCGTCGAGGACGTCCAGCGCAGGCTCACCAAGTGGTTGGAGCGCACCTAGGCTCAGGCTCTGCCCTCTGATGATTGTGACGACTTACTCAGGTTTGATGGGACCCAATCCCCGTGTTCACGGCGTGTCCAAACTGGCGTGTTATTCGTGTGCAAGCTTTTTAATCATGAAATGGACTCCCTGGAGCTGCTACGATGTTTTTCATTGTGCGTGCCACATACAAACACAAGAAAATCGGCTGTCTGCCACGTGCCGTACGGGCGGGTTGTTGCTGCGTCCAGTGGTGGTTTTGTCTGGGCCCCGGATATGTGCGACGGACTTTTGACGAGGCTGCCGACTATCGCTATATGCAGCGATCTCATATGTTCGGCTATGAGGCAGGTGCGACAGTTCAGGTCAAACGTTTTTTTTACTTTCAGTTTTTCATTCATCATATACGTCCATACCAACTGAATGCCATGCGAACCTTTGCATACGAACCTTCACGTACGAACCGTGTGCGATGCAAACCATGGCTTACGCACTTCCGTCTGCATACCATTGGTAAAAAGAAAGATCCAGGAAGCCCTATGTAGTAGATATACTGGCTATACTATTAAGCTTCTTAACACCCGAATATTATTCGGGATTGGAGCTCAAATCCTTGATACGGCGATTTATGTGCACACACAGACAAAGGGTCTCAGAATCGAGGAGAGATCAAGACACGAGGCAGCCTCAGCTCTCAGCAGGACAGCCAGTGCTGGGTGTGAGCAGCCGGAGCCGGCACAACTCGAGTCGCGTGTTGTGCGGCGCAGCATCACCCACTCGGAGTCTGACGCCGGACCCCGGCCGGTCGGGTGTGGCGGGCAGAGCTGCAGAGACGAAAAAAGCCAACGACACGCCGACGCACGTCGGTGACAGCTAAAGGGACACGGAAGACTAATGAGACAGCCAAAGGCTGATATGTCTTTTTCTTTCCAAGCTTAACAAAAAAAACATTTTTTTGAAAATAAATCGTATCAGTCCATTTCTGGGCTAATTTGCATTAGAAGATGGCATATTTTATATGGTGGTAGCGTCCTTATGAGACAGCTGCTGGCTGAAAAAAATATTCGGCACAGGTGGCGGCCTATGCTAAATTCTCATAGACATCGGCGGTATGCCGGTGAGACAGCAGGTGAGCTGTTTCATGCGGGACATTTGTGGCGCGTTGAACCTTATTGAATGACCTTGCTGAACGAAGTAGAATTGGGTCCTGGGAAATGACGTCATGGAAGTTAAGGGCATCTGCTTGCCCTTAATTAGCGCAATAATTCGCAAAAAAAAAGAAGCAAATCAACACCAAGACAATTTTTTTTCACGCAACTCCCAACAGATAGCAAAAACATTACCACTTTCTTCTATGGATCCACGGGTACATATATAGTTTTCTGTGATGTCATTTGGAGAACAAATTATACCTGGTGGTTTGAATAGTTTCCCCTTGAATGGTATGAAATTGATTCTCCTTGAATGGTATGAAATAGCCTTGGGTTTCCCATGACCTTTGTCTACCGATTGGTTCGTTCATCAAGTCCTCGGTGGGAATAAAGACAATTCTGTGTTCTTTTTTGCCCTTGAGAGGAGCTGGAACGATGGGGATGTCGACGCCTTTTGCACCGTCAAGGAAGAAGGTGACTTGCGGCTATGAAAGCTGTAATTATGAAGGCGAAATGCGCAACATAAAGAGGAACAAGTTGAGGCACGGAGGGCAGCTCTTGCGCGTAAAGAATATGTCCTTCGGTGTTGGAGGAAAGTGGGAACGATGGTGCAGACCGGTGCCCAATGACTATGTCAACGCATCACCAGGAGCAGGTAATTAATGTTTGTTTGTGGTGATTCACTGGACAATTCCATGCAAGCGAGGAATTTATTTTCTTGTGCTGGCTATGCCTGCGGACCAGGTTTACGTTCTAGGTAGGTAGGTAGGTGCCTACCTACCGCAGGGTTCTGTCTGTGCTTTGTAATCCTAAATGTGGACAAGAAGTTGTGGAGTAATGAAATATGGAGAGGGTGCTTTTCTTTCAGCCTGCGACATCTGAATCTCTGCTTGTGCTGTCCAGTGAATCTTGAGCATTTTATTGCAGAGCTGTTAATCGTCGAACAATACCATTCTACCCCCAGATAAGAAGAATGAGATAATAAATTGCTGGAGAGGATGATGTTCTGGGTGCCAAAAATCTAGCAATAATACATTTTTAATATTGTACCATGTCCGCATTCCCAAGATACAAATTAGCTTCAACTTCTGTTAGCAGGCTGACTTTATTTGATGTGGATTTAATACATCTAGTTGTGCCACTGAAATTTTCAATGATGTAATGCCAATAGGTGTAACCATTCCAATTATGTCTATTTCTACTAAATCAGAATTTTTGTGTGCTGCTGTAACCACAAAAGGTATTGTGTATTGTTATCACATCCTTCACAACTGCATCATTGTTATTTGTGGCCAATTGGAATTCAGCAAAATTTGGCCATCCATGATACCTAGACAATTATATTTACAATTTTAGATCAACTCGTATTCATGCTCTTACCCTTAAGCCAGCCAAGACAACATGGTAAATTTGCGCTTGGAAGGTGTTTTTTTTTTAATTCTTGGACCTTATTTTTCAGTGTAATTGTTGTGAAGGTGACCAAGATGATGGGACCACCCATTTTCTGTGCAAATGATTATTTTTTTCAGTTTGGAAGCAAAATAACACTACAAAGAAGCTTTGAGTCAGCTAACAGTAAAAAAGTGAATGCTTAAAAAATATAAATACAAATTAAGCATAACCTGACCTCCCCTTGAATATAAAAATCCCAAAAAGGAAACTGGAAACTTTCAAACAATTTGTTTTCTTCAAATTACCCAACTTATAAAAACTTAACACAACCTAATGAAACCTAACATAATATGCTTTGAAAGAAAAACAATTTCCAAGTTTGTTTTGAGGATTTGTTTATTTGTTTAACACTTCCAGCTTATGAAACCAAGACTAACCTAACCAAACTAGTATTATTGCAGTTTAAGGTAACCACAAGACAAATTTTGCACACATTTTACTTCATAAAACATACAAGCGGTTAGTTTTTGTTAAGTTAGGTTAGGTTAGGCTTTTGCTGTAAGTTATGCTTTTTGGTGGGAAAAATGGGCAATTTTAAAAAAATGTTGTAGCGTTCTTTGTTCAAAAACAGTTTAGGCTGGGATAGGTTAGATGTGGTTAGATTTTTTGCTTTTCAATTTTTTTAGAACATAATTGTTTGCAAATTACCCATTTCTTAACGGATAATTTGTATTGCATGGAAGGTTAGGCTAGGTTAAGTCATGTTACATATTTTTTCTTTGTTTTTAATGCTACTTTGTATGCTATATTACAACAACTTTGTATGCTACTTACTTACTTACAACTTTGCATGCTGTACTTTGTATGCCATATGCCGCCTCCACCGACGGCCCCCAAAAAATATTTTGTGGATTTGATGGTGACAAAACTCACGATTCGAAACATAAAAAGTTATACTCTCCAATTTCTAGCTGGAATATGTATCAACTGCAATGACGATCAAACATGCTTTTTCAACCCGGCGAAGCAAGCGTGTGAGGCACTCGTTTTATTAACCATATATGCAAAGCATTTGAGACAGCTCACAGGTTCGTCGGTGACAGCTTCGACATTTTTTCACCCCTGCAGAGCTAACGGACGCCAACTGGCCCGGTGTTGGCGGCTCAGTCCAGCTGCGCGTGTGCGCGTGTACAGGGCATAGCGGTGCCGGCTGGCCGCCGCGCTGACTGGTCAACAGCCGGCCTCCATGGCCATGCACTTGGGTAGGTGGTCAGCCGCCGCCTCCCCCGGTAGCCGGCCCTGGCGACCGACCCTGGCGACCGACCTTGGCGACCGGCAGCCACAACTGAGCCAGACGGGAAGTCGATGGCCTACCCATGGCCGGGAGATTCGGCAGCTGGTGGGGAGCGGAGACAGCTGGTGGAGAGTGGCTACAGCTGGTGGGGAGCGGCGACAGCTGGTGGAGCGGGAACAGCTGGTGGGAATTGACTACAGCTGATGAGGAGTCGCGACAGCTGGTGGGGAGCGGCGACAGCTGGTGGAGAGTGGCGACAGCTGGTGGGGAGCGGCGACAGCTGGTGGGGATCGGCGACAGCTGGTGGGGAGCGGCGACAGCTGGTGGGGAGTGATAGAAGCTGACATGGTGCGCGCTACAATATGAAGGATGTAGCACCTGACGAAGCAACCAAAGTGGTCAGGTTAAATGTAATGAGGAACCTCCAAGTAGCACCTGGAAACTTCGGTAAAGCCGTGACAGCACACAACCAACACTACGAGCCCGCACTGCTTCAGGTAGACATCAATGCTCCTTGTGAATATATGCATGCAAGTGGTAGAAATAAATTGAACTCTCCACAAAATAAACGCTTAGATCTTGTTTGTCGCGAACAATCGACGAGAAGTGTGCGTGGGAACACAGACGACAGGAGAATACATACGTGAGAACACAGACGGCAGGAAAACATAAGCGTGAGAGCACAGCCGGCAGGAGCAGTATGAGAAGATGAAGCGATAGAGCGACACGTAGGGTAGGCCATCTGACCTGCCAGGGTAGGCCATCTGACCTGTCAGGGTAGGCCATCTGACCAGCCAGGGTAGGCCATCTGGCCAGCCAAGGTAGGTCATCTGACCTGTCAGGGTAGGCCATCTGACCAGCCAAGGTAGGCCATCTGACCAGCCAGGGTAGGCCATCTGACCAGCCAGGGTAGGCCATCTGACCAGCCAGGGTCGGCCATCTGACCAGCTAGGGTAGGCCATCTGACCAGCCAAGGTAGGCCATCTGAACAGCCAGGGTAGGCCATCTGACCAACCAGGGTCGGCCATCTGATCAGCCAGGGTAGGCCATCTGACCAGCCAGGGTAGGCCATCTGACCAGCCAGGGTAGGCCATCTGACCAACCAGGGTCGGCCATCTGATCAGCCAGGGTAGGCCATCTGACCAGCCAGGGTAGGCCATCTGACCAGCCAAGGTAGGCCATCTGACTAGCCAGCGTAGGCCATCTGACCAGCCAAGGTAGGCCATCTGACCAGCCAGGGTAGGCCATCTGACCAGCCAAGGTAGGCCATCTGACTAGCCAGCGTAGGCCATCTGACCAGCCAAGGTAGGCCATCTGACCAGCCAGGGTAGGCCATCTGACCAGCCAAGGTAGGCCATCTGACTAGCCAGCGTAGGCCATCTGACCAGCCAAGGTAGGCCATCTGACCTGTCAGGGTAGGCCATCTGACCAGCTAGGGTAGGCCATCTGACCAGCCAAGGTAGGCCATCTGAACAGCTGGGGTAGGCCATCTGACCAGCCAGGGTAGGCCATCTGACCTGCCAGGGTAGGCCATCTGACCAGCCAGGGTAGGCCATCTGACCAGCCAGGGTAGGCCATCTGACCAGCCATGGTAGGCCATCTGACCAGCCAGGGTAGGCCATCTGACCAGCCAGGGTATGCCATCTGACCAGCTAGCTCTGCGCCGCCATCGAGCTATGCGATGGCGCCCCAGGGCAGACACAAGCAGAACACTCGCGCCACTGTTGGGCCGGCGATGGCGACCACCGACAGGAGGCGGCAGCTTCCCCACTGTGCCGGGCTGCACTTCCCGACACGACAGCAGCCACCAAATGAGTGCCGCTTCAAAGTTACGGACGCGGGCGTATTCTCAGAGGAGCGGCGCAGGAGGCATATCGTGGGGCGGCAACACCCCGGCCCTGCAAGTGCCAGCACAGACTGAGCCGCAGTGCACGAGCCGCGCACAATGCGGTGCACTCGAGCTGGGGGATCACGCAGCGCGGGAGGGGTGGGAGGTGGGGACACAGCCGGCTGTGTTCCCACGCCAACTTCTCGCCGATTGTTCACGACAGACAAGATCTAAGCGTTTATTTTGTGGCGAGTTCCATTTGTTTCTACCACTTTCATGCATGTATTCACAAGGAGCATTGATGTCTATCTGAAGCAGTGCGGGCTCGTAGTGTTGGTTGTGTGCTGTCACGGCTTTACCGAAGTTTCCAGGTGCTACTTGGAGGTTCCTCACTACATTTAACCTGACCACTTTGGTTGCTTCGTCAGGTGCTACAATCTTCATATTGTAGTGCCGCACCATGTCAGTTTCTATCACTCCCCACCAGGTGTCGTTGCTCCCCACCAGCTGTTGCCGATCCCCACCAGCTGTCGCCGATCCCCACCAGCTGTCGCCGCTCCACCAGCTGTCACCGCTTCCCACCAGCAGTCGCGACTCCTGATCAGCTGTGGCCAATTCCCACCAGATGTCTCCGCTCCCACCAGCTATCGCGACTCCTCATCAGCCCTGCCATCTTCGGGAGAGCCAGCACCAGATCAGTCCAGACAGGGGAGGTCCTGAGGTGCGTGGGAGCGGAGGGGAGTGAGATCGGCCTCGACGCTACTGAGTACTACGCCGTTCTAATCCGAGTGGGTGAAGCAAGCCATTCACCGACTGGCATTGACTGCATTTGCCAACACTTTGTGGAGAGCTGTACTTTTACATCAGGATTGTCATAATCACATTCCGGACCTTCAACACTGGTGATGCTGCACGGACATTAATATCCATTTACAGTGTCCATTGTGATTCCCCAAACTGCATCTTGCATGATTGAACACTGTCCAAGAGTCAGCATGACGAAATGAAAGGATAGAATGCATGCCACTTAAGTCAAGCTTGAAGCAGTAAACAATGCTCATGTAAATGCAATCAAACCGACGGTTTGTGATGTGGAGCTTCTTAAACAGCCATGCTGCAATATGGCGGCTCATGTTGGTATTTTAATCATTGCAGGGCTCTCCAATCCCCGGCATGAGATGGAATTCGACATCTAACCCGACGTTTCGTCCATTCAGAGTGCGATTCGTCTCACGTCCACAAATGCACCTCACCAAGCACGAGCCAGCGCTGACGCCATGCCGTCCAGACGAAGCATAACACCGGCAGAATGTGTGTCGACAAGTTGTTATGCTCGGCAGCTAGCTGGCAGCTGCTGGCACCAGCTGGCACTAGCTCAAGCGTGGACCGTGTGGATTTCCCCAGGACCCCGGGAACCGACGTCCGCGGGGACATGACCGACCATGATGGCGGTCCGCCACATTCTGACAACAGTATCCTTCTTGACTTTAAAGAAGCATTTAATAGATTCCGGTGTCACCACCATTATCTTATCTCCATAATTCACTGCACATGACAAAGCTCATTTCGTCAGTTTTGCCAATCCCCACGATATATTCCTACTCTAAACAGGAAACCCTGGAGATATCCTCAAAGCACAGCTTCAGCACCAAATGTCTACGAACGTGGCATTGCAGTGACCATGGCAACATGACCGCTCCGTCGCACAAGTTGAAGGAGCGTTGGATAGAAGAACAGAGGGTGATTGCGTGCCAGAGGATGCGCATGGTTGAGGTGAGTGTTGACGGGACGCCGAGATAGGGTCGACAGGGTCAGCAGGGTCAGCGAGGTCAGTGAGATCGTCTCCTCCCCCCCCCAGCACGCTTCGCCGATCACACAGTCAGGGTGGCCGCACCTGTGGCTCATCAACTGTGGTTAGGTGCACATCTAGGTAAGGTGCAGGTCTGGGATCGGAGAGGGCGGAAACAGACACGATGATACTGCAGTCCAGCTCACCTCCCTCTTGCACTCTTTCTCTCTCTCTCTCTCTCTCTCTCTCTCTCTCTCTCTCTCTCTCTCTCTCTCTCTCTCTCTCTCTCTCTCTCTCTCTCTCTCTCTCTCTCTCTCTCTCTCTCTCTCTCTCTCTCTCTCTCTCTCTCTCTCTCTCTCTCTCTCTCTCTCTCTCTCTTTCTCTCTCTCCCTGCCTCAGTCTTGTTGTCTCCTTGTGTCTTCCGCTCTCCCGCTCTCCAGCTCTCCGGTTCCCCGGCTCTCACGCTCTCCCCCTCTTTCTCCCTCTCACTCATTGTCTCTTCTTGTCCCCTGTCTCCCTATCTCCCTGTCTCTCTGTCCTCCACACTCCCGTTCTTCGGTTCTCCCGCCCTCCGATCTTTCTCTTTGTCCTTCTCTTTCTCTCTCTCCACTCTCTCTCCCTCACTAATGCACTCGGAAAGTGGCGGAAGAAATTGGTGTTTTGCTGGCTGTGTGCTGGCCTGTTGTGCTCTGACGGCCGCCAAGCATCGACTAAACGTCGTGGACCGCAGGCTCCTCTGGACACTGGTGGACGCAGCCGACTCGATCGTGCTGAACCTGCTCACCGGGGACAAGTGTCGGCGTCATGCCACCAGTGGACCCGCCTCACCATGACCCAATGGGTCATACTTAGTGACGGATTTGGAGAGCACACATTTATGTATGATAAGGTTAGCTGCGGACCTCCCACAGCAGAACTGGGAGTGCGTGAGGTGGTGATTCGGCGCTGGGAAGTGAATACAGCGCACTGCGGACGAAGACACCCTTGCGTCCACCCGCTCTGCAAGGCTCACATGGGTTCCCACGATCTGCACAGGATACCACAGGTGGATATCGGTTCCTCAGCAGGCTGAACGGACTGTCACAGGTCAGCAACGCCACATGACGACAAGGCTGTCGCAGGCCGACACAGCTATCACAGGCTGACAAAGCAATCACATGCTGACAAGACGGCCGCAGGCTGACGTCTCAGGCGAACAAAGCTATCACGGGCTGATAAGACGGACATAGGCTGACAAGACCACATGCTGGCACGTCACAGGCTCACAAAGACATCACAGGCTGACAAAGATATCACGGGCTGACAATGATATCACAGGCTGACAAAGATATAATAGGCGGACAAAGCTATCACAGGCCAACAAGGCTATCACAGGCCGACAAAGCTATCACAAGCTGACAAGACGGCCACAGGCTGACAAGACGGCCACATGCTGGCACACCATCGCAGGCTAACAGCCAGGCACCGTCGACACTGCCACCGAGTATTGTCCACAGGGCGCTCTGCTTCAGAGAGGATGGCGCAGCGACTAAGCGCAAGACAGCATCCACCGAAATAAACTATGAGTGATAATAGCGAGCGACATTGCAATAGGCCATGAGGTAGTTCTATATAGACGTTCAGACCCACGGAGGGCCCTCCCACGGGGAAGAGATAATGAAGGTGGGAGTCGGGTGGGGACCTATCGTGACATGGGACATGGAAATGGACATGGGTCGGGAATGCAGACAGACATGACTTAACATGTGGCCGGATATGGGCCGGTATATGGGGTGAAAATGGGGCCGGATATGAGCCAGATATGGGGCCAGATATGGGCCAGATATGGGGCCAGATATGGGCCGGATATGGCGCCGGATATGGGCCAGATATGGGGCCAGATATGGGGCCAGATATGGGGCCAGATATGGGCCAGATATGGGCCGGATATGGCGCCGGATATGGGCCAGATATGGGGCCGGATTTTGGAGCGGACATGGTATTTGACGTAGGGCCGGATAACTGTCCGAGAGAACGGATGACGGCTTGGTCGAGTGTGAACTTTAATAGGATGTTTCAAACGCTTGAGGTTGACCACTTCACACACTTTGCCCCACAGCGCCCGGTGATGCACTTGCCAAGTGGCTGCACTACTGCCGGTCATTATTCTAGTCAGCTATGAATGCTGGCATGACCATAGATCACGCCCTGTTCCTTAGTGGAAACATATTCATTTCCGTCCCTTCCCCGACGTGCTTACCCGCTAGGACGGCCTCGATCAGGACCATCGGCACCGGGAGGTGTTGATAGCCTGGGAGCTGAAGTGGTTCCTGGCCACCTTGACCATCAACAGGTCTTTAACTGATCTGATCTGGAATTATTTGGATCTGATCTGGAATTATTTGGACAGCTGATGGCATCCTGACGTAACAAACGCCATGCATGTATGAGCGTGTTCAATCGAACGAAGACCACTGCAGTAGCACTGCAATTGGCCCGTGAGCTGGTTGTATTTTAGACTAGCCTATATATGAATGTTGACGTTAAAACACAAGACGTTCAGCTCGGTGGAACAGCTCACTTAATTTGTGGCGCACGCAAACTCTTCATCGGTAATGTTTCCTCTTTTTAGTGCTTCGCAGCCCTTCCTGTGCATACTAAGCGGCGCATTTCGTCATACTTCACGTCACAGAGCATGGCGAATGCACTTAAAGCTACCTACGTGGCTACAGGGTCTTCTTTTTGTCATTGAGATTGCGTTCTCGGCACATACTTCGATACAGTTGTTCGCTTTACTTTACCCGGAAGTTGTGCACCAGCGATCGCTCCTACGCGCTGACCTAACAGTGAAGCCATCGCTCAAAAACGAAATAATTGCAAAGCAAAGGTAGAGGTGAACAACCTAGCGAATAGGACACGTCACTCGACGACTGGTTTGTTGGAAGGCCGGAACGCCCCTGGAATGCTTGCGTGCGTGAAATGCAATGATAGTTACCGTTTACGGCGTATATGCTTGGCTTCCAACACACTTTGGCTTCACGCCGCCATTCCCCGATAAAAGCTATATTGCAGTAGAGCTGCTATAATACTACACTGTAATGCTAAATGAAAACTACACGTCGTAACTATGCGACATTTTTCGACGTGGATGTAATGAGACCAAAAATGTTCACTCTGCAACAGAGTGTGACGCATCTTGATCCGCGTTTCCAATGATATGCAGCCTGCTTTTAACTAGGTGCTGACAATGTGCTTGCTCCCTAACACTGTGTAAGCACCGACTGTGAAGACGCCAGTGATCAAGTGGAAGTCCACAAGTGTAATGGGGGACTTGGATACCTTCAAGAGACCATACGAATATACGCCTTTAGGCCTTACTGGAGTTTCATTTGTGTTCAAAAAGTGCTCCAACAGCGCGAAAGGAGAGTTCTGAAAGCGCTGCGCGGTCGCGAGTCATTCACGTGGATCACGATAAACATTCGCCGGAACGGCTGGAAAGTAGGAACTCACTATTGCAGGACCTCTATGACAGGAACGTATTTAGAAATGCACCGAATGGGCATGACGTCAAGGAGCGCCGGTATTCAGAGCACCGCACCGTCCCAAACATGACGTCAAGGAGCGCCGGTATTCAGAGCACCGCACCGTCCCAAATATGACGTCAAGGAGCGCCGGTATGCAGAGCACCGCACCGTCCCAAATGGTACAATACCCACATGAATAACCAATGGTTTCGATGTCTTGTTGATCCTGTTTAATTAACCATCATCCGCGTTCGCCCAATCAATTAGCGTCAGTGTTAATGTCAACTGCCTGCTCTACCCCGCGTCTGCCTGCTCTACCCCGCGTCTGCCTGCTCTACACCGCGTCTGTCCGCTCTACCCCGCGTCTGCCTGCTCTACCCCGCGTCTGCCTGCTCTGCCCCGCGTCTGCCTGTTCTACCCCGCGTCTGCCTGCTCTACCCCCGCGTCTGCCTGCTCTGCCCCGCGTCTGCCTGCTCTACCCCGCGTCTGCCTGCTCTACCCCGCGTCTCATTTGCGTTGCTCTCTGATCTCTCCGCTTCGAACTTGCTCCGACTGTTTTCTGAATCGACCGCCTGCTCTGACTGACGGGGCGAAATAATGTGAGCAGACCGCAGAACACCTGTGACACGTCTAAGCTGCTGCATGGGAGGCGTCTGAAACTTGCGCACTCTGGAAGGCGGAATCTGTCCCCTCCTCTACGGACTATAACTACCGATAATACGCTCGAGTACAGCAGTCTGTTAGGAACACCAGCGAAGCGGTGGTTTGTCCCGAGCGAGTCGGACAGCCCAGTCCAGGTCGCCTGTCCTCATGTCGTGGCGCCGCCTCTGATTCTCGGTTTGTTTTCGAACATCAAGTTCGAACATACCAGGACCTGGAACCGCCTCTGATTTTCTTTTTGTTTTCAAACATTCAATGAGTCTATTTCACATCTGATTTTATGCACTGTCACAATCCCTCTTTCCAAACTCTGGGAACATTTTTAATTATCAGTTTGCTTCGCTTGTCACATCACAATTTGAGTACACCTCAATTTGAACCTTGATATTTGGACACATTTTCGATGGTGCTACAATGTCTAAGTGTCAAGACAAAACATGCCTAGAGGCATATGTTTCAGATTCAAATCCCACTGGGGTCCAACAACAATGAATGTCTTCTAATTCGCAATAAAACAAACCTAGACTGATGAGAAAGACATCGGTTTGGGGTTTCTATCCGACCTTCATATTGATTGCACCGGATTTATATTTATTTTTCCTACAAAATAAGATACTCCCAGGGAGAGTCCAGGAACGGTACAGAGAATCTAGGGATGGTCTGGAGTTGGACCCTTAAATCTCCTATAGTCTCCATATATGCACTGAAGAAATGTGTCCTCTGGTGAACCAATATTATTTGGCTGCCCCAAAATATAGTTAAGCAAATCACTAAAATTATAATATATCACAGGGATAGCTTCAAAGATATGCGACGTCTGGTTGCGAAGTTATAAGCCTGTAAAGTGTGTAATATCGGGATAAAGTAAAGCCTGTAAAGTGTGTGATAAATTGTGTCGGATCGGGCGGTGTCCAGTCGGCCAACCTTAGGGCCTTATAACTGCAGAGTGCAGAGCAAACTTCACTCTGCCTTCGGCCTCGCTGGTGACAGAGGATGAAGGCAGATTTTGGTCAGGGCGGCCTGACAATTTCTCATGCGCAGATTGCGTGGCCATAGGTCGATCCTTCCTTTGTCGGATCAGGTCAAATGTGCTATGATCGGTCAATTATCCAGTTATTTTCCTCAATTGCGCCGATTTACTGTTTTACGAGGCACATACTGTAATTTACACGCTTCAAATCCAATTGAGGAAGTTTAAGTGATGAGCAGCAGCATTCCAGAACGTGTGCAATCAGAAATACCCGCCAGCTCGCATATGTTGCTGTCGTCCCTTCTGCCATCTCCTCCCCTAACCAGCTTTAAAGGAATGCTTCAATGTTTAACGACCACAGCACATGCTTTACTCTCATGTCAGGTCATCTTGTATCGTCACTGACATGGACGCTGTGTGACGGCGGTAAGATTTTCACCACAGAGGAGCTACTATGTGCGACTATACAGGACGGCACAACGGTGATGATCCAGGCTGGATCTGATATACATACATACATACATACATACATATATATATTGTATATTGTCGCCAATCGGGTTCCGATTGGCGACAATGTTGGGTTGCATCGGAAACGCTACGGCTATTATCTTCGATGTTTGAGTACCTGAGTGTTCTGTGATTACTTTAATAAATGCTAAATTTGCCTTATCGAGACATTTCATCGAAAATCAGTGCTTCATGCTCTGCAGGTGGTTTCGCACTCCCTTTATGACTGTATAAATTGTGTTTCAAAGCACAAGCACAGTATATAGCCGTATAATGAGGGGATACAGCTCGGGATACTCCTGCCAGCATTCACGAGTCGTTTACACAAACTACATACACACTGTAGTGTAATGGTCTAGTTTTTGGTGGATATTTGAGAGAGGTGAGATTTCAGCCCTCTATGTGGCGTCCAGATGGCCAGCTTTAAAAGGCATTCATAACTTGAAAGTGTCATGGCAGAGCTTACAGTGGATCCGATCCGGAACAGCTTGGTGTAACCGAGGGGTTTGCACGCTTACTCGGGGATTCTGCCCGTGTTTTACCAGCGTAGGCATAGCGTAACCTTGTTCAGAAATCCGTGTTTCCAATGTTTTATGGTTGAACACTTGAGACATATCATTTCCCAGTGAGGGTGCCATTTTTCTCTCAGGGTGCGACGGCTATGATTTCTGGCAGTGTATAAATCACCAGGGTTTATGCATCAGAGATCTGAGTAGCTCTGGACCACATCAACATTAAAGTAATGTTCGAATACACATTTTCCATGATCACTGAAGTGTTGGAATACGACGTGTCTTCTGGACATTATAGCCGGTGAGAATGATACTGTGAATGAACTTTTAACGTTTCGACATCCAGCAGTTTTCCGTGGTCTATGGGCGTGCCACTGAGACGCTGCTGACTCGTCACTGAGACGTTGCTGACGCGTCACTGAGACGCTGCTGACTCGTCACTGAGACGCTACTGACTCGTCACTGAGACGCTACTGAGACGTCACTGAGACGCTGCTGACTCGTCACTGAGACGCTGCTGACACGTCACTGAGACGCTACTGACTCGTCACTGAGACGCTACTGAGACGTCACTGAGACGCTACTGACGCGTCACTGAGACGCTACTGACGCGTCACTGAGACGCTGCTGAGACATTACTGAGACGCTGCTGACTCGTCACTGAGACGCTACTGACACGTCACTGAGACGCTGCTGAAACGTCACTGAGATGCTATTGAGACGTCACTGAGACGCTACTGAGACGTCACTGAGACGCTGTCGAGGTGCAGCCGAAACGCTGCAGAGACGCTGCTAAGACGCTGCTAAGACGCTGCTAAGACGCCGCTGAGAGGCCGCTGAGATGCACCACTGTCTTGTGCCTGCTAGGAAGAATCAACGGGAGCTGAGTCCTCGATCACCAGCTGCCGGCAACAGAGATAACTGTGCGCTGGCAGCAGCTGGGATCACTGTGGCGCTGAGCTGGGCAGCTGCCGGCACCAGGGACAACTGTGCGCTGGCAGCAGTTAGGATCACGGTGGCGCTGAGCTGGGCAGCTGCCGGCGCCAGGGACAACTGTGCGCTGGCAGCAGCTGGGATCACGGTGGCGCTGAGCTGGGCAGCTGCCGGCAACAGGGACAACTGTGCGCTGGCAGCAGCTAGAGTCACGGTGGCGCTAAGCTTGGCTACTTCGCAACCAGACGTCGCATATCTTTGAAGCTATTCAAGTGCAGCTGCCGGCAACAGGGACAACTGTGCGCTGGCAGCAGCTGGGATCATGGTGGCGCTGAGCTGGGAAGCTGCCGGGGCCAGGGACAGCTGCACGCTGGCAGCAGCTGGGCTGACGGTGGCGCTGAGCTGGGCAGCTGCCGGCGACAGGGACAACTGTGCGCTGGCGGCAGCTAAGATCACGGTGGCGCTGATCTGGGCAGCTGCCAGCGCCAGGGACAACTGTGCGCTGACAGTAGCTGGCATCACGGTGGCGCTGAGCTGCGCAGCTGCCGGCGCTGTGCCGATGGCCTGACAAGGGCCCGTCGGACGCCGGGCGACGGCAGCCACGGGACGCCAGCTGCTCCAGCCGCGGTGAAGGATTGCACCGGGTCACGCAGCGTGCAGCCGTCGTGTCCTCAGGCTTCGTGCTTCAGGCTTCAGGCTTCAGGCTTTAGCCTTCAAGTGGCGCCTCCAAGGCGGTGTGTGTTTGTGTGTGTGTGTGTGTGTGTGTGTGTGTGTGTGTGTGTGTGTGTGTGTGTGTATATATCGCAGGAACTGGTGATATAACGAAGTCGGACATCTCTTCATCTAAAAAGCAATGGAAGAAGGCTTGTTGAGCCAATACATTCATTTATGTAAATTTCTCTTATGCTCTGCTTTCAGATTTTCCTAGCTGGTAAAAGGATATTCACCACTTCAGCACCGTCAGCTGCTGCGACGCATTGATAAAACGATGTCAGTTGGTGCGACACTGTGACAAGGCAATGTCAGTTGGTGCGACACTGGGTGAAGGCAATGCCAGTTGTTGCGACACTGGGACAAGACAATGCCAGTTGTTGCGACACTGGGACAAGGCAATGTACGTTGTTGCGACAATGGGACAATGCAATGTCAGTTGGCGCGACGCTTGGGTAAGGTGACGTCAGCTGGTGCGACACTTTGACCGGGTTGCGTCAGCTACTGCGACACGGAGCAGAGTATCGCACCGACCAGCCCGTCATAGGCGCCGAGCCCATTTCAGACTCGGCAGCGCCGCTCACGTCGCAATTTGCATGTAACGGCACTGCCCGAGATTGGCGTATGACGTGGTGAAGGGCCGACGACGGCGCCGTAGACACACCCCTCCGCAGACACGCCCCGCCGTAGACACGCCTTGCCACAGACACGCCCCGCCGCAGACACGCCCCGCCGCAGACACGCCCCGCCGCAGACACGCCCCGCCGTAGACACGCCACGCCGCAGACACGCTCCGCCGCAGACACGCCCCGCCGCAGACACGCCAAGCCCAGACACGCCAAGCCCAGACACGTCCCGCCGCAGACACGCCCGCCGCAGACACGCCCCGCCGCAGACACTTCTGCGGCGGGGAACCGGCCAGCCACGGTTGGAGGCTCCACCGCTCCCATCATCAGTGCAATCGAGTCGGCCGGCAATTATTCCATTCGGCTGTCGAGAAATATTCGTACGTCAGAAAGTCGCCGATGCCGGCAAAATGGGCGGCTCGGCAGCGGTCGGTGGCGGCAGACAGTTGAAGTGCCGTGCTGGAATTGAGCGCCAGCCTGCGTCTCGGCCACGCGGCGTGGTCCCGGTTAGATCCCTATGGGGTGCTTCATTGGAGTTCGGCGACTAGCGCAGGTTCTCCTGACGCCCGGGATTCGTGGATTGCGTGATAATACCCTTAAAATTGACAATACAGCGATTAGGTGTTGTAATTGGTCTCACCGAGGAGCGTCAGCGGCTTTGTTCTGTGTGCTCGCGTGTGGATACTGTGGTGTATTTCTGGAACTGCATGCATTTGTCCAGTTATTGGAGCGATTCATTCTTCTAGAATATAAATCGGCTGTCACATTTCAACAGCAGTACGTTACCATATGTAGATTGTGGGATCTTCTGATGTTCCCAAATGCAAACAACACTGCAATTGTACCACTTCAATCTCCTCAGCAGTGGAACACCGCACATTCAGCGACCTGAAAATATTTCAGTCATGGCCAGGAGCGGATCCAGGAGCCAGCCTGGTGGGGCCATGACTTCTTTGCCCCCTGGATCCGCCCCTGGTCACGGCCTTGCTTTGTCAACCAGTCCGTCGGATCTTCATCTTCTCTACACAACTGTGCAAGTTGAGTGGAAACGATCAAGCGGGTAAATAAGGGCGAAACATATCATGAGTGCTGATCGTTTCGAATGCATTTTCCCCTTTGTATTCAATTTAAAATGATGTATTATGTTGACACCATTCCAATTCAAGGTGACAGTTCTACAAACCACAAAGCTAGAATGTCACCCACCAACACAAATAGCCAGTGGTGATGGAAGAGCAAACGTTGCCGGAAAGTGACAGCGCCAGCTCCATCTTCCCTCGCACACGCCCTGGCCTCCCCGGCCTCGTTTTGCCGCCGCATGCCAACATTCCCTCCATAATTACGGGCTGAAACTGAGCGAACCCTCAGTTACCGTCCAGACCTGTCTCCCACGCGTCTGCTGAGACAATTGGGCGATCCTTCAGTTGCCGTCCAGACCTGTCTCCGATGCGTCTCCTGGCTGGCTATTGGTTTTACGACACGTCGACCGTTGAGTCATGTAGCGTCGCCAATCTCTCACGCCGATTGGTCGCGGGCGAAGAGTAGCGACAGGTGAGACTCGAACCCACAACCTTCCGATTGTGAGACGAGCATCTTACCCCTAGACCACTCGTCCCCAATGCGTCTCCTGAGAAAACTGAGCGATCCTTCAGTTACCGTCCAGACCTGTCTCCGACGCGTCTTCTGAGACAACTGAGCGATCCTCGTCAATAAATGGCACATCGATTGTAATACGAAGAGCCGCCAGCAACAGCAGCAGCAGCAGCAGCAGCAACAGCAACAGCAACAACAGCAGCAACAGCAACAGCAGCAGCAACAACAACAGCAGCAGCAGCAACAACAACAGCAGCAGCAGCTATGCAAGCAACTGCGGCCGGCCGCTCTGTCCGTTAACTCGAGTCGAGTGAGGTCCGCAGGCCGGCGCGAGCTGCCAGGTCCCGCTATGTCCATACGACAGCAGCCGAGTCTAATGGTTAGCGCACGTTGGCATTTGCACCGCGCGAGCCCCGGCGTCCGGCGGACCGGAGTCTCGTCACGCCTGACGGCCGCCGGACATCATCACCAGCTGCCGGCTGTGACAGCGTAGCAGTCGACACCGAGCCAACGGTACCTGTGCCGCGCCCCGTGTCGCCCACTGAGCGCCTCCGCAGTCCATCGGTCAGCCGGCGAGGCGAGGCTAAAAGTGGCCGGCCTGACCGGCAGCGACGTGGGCGAGAAAAACTTGCCGCTTACGGGAGTGACAGGTTCCAGTTGGCCATTGAAGCTCTGGAGAGCATCGACCACCGTGGCAATGCAGCGCCCACAAAGCCTGAGTGCTTGCTGGTCTGTTGGTGATGAGCGTTGCATTTATAACTTGTACTTGGACTCATGTGAAAGGCTTGCACTCAAGTGGTTGTTGGTCGTTGGTTGCGGTCGTCCGTGACCTGGTGTCTACCGGAAGTCGCAATTGCGGTGCGGTTTGGCGTGGTTGATCATTTTTAAAAGCTGTCCGATATCTTCCTTCATTTATCATGCGTCCAAATATCACCCTTGCATTATTTATATTAGTGCGCCTTTGACGCCCGAATAATAACGACCCCCTTCAAAGCTTCGACCATGATTTGTGTTTTTATCAGTTTGTGTCGTCATGAGCTGAAGCCAGGAAAGGTAATTCCACAAAGTTGAATGCAGCTTGCCAGAATGATGCTTGAAAAATATACATGAATTCAAATCACACCTAAGTAACGTCAATCCATACACAAGCGACCGTATTCCAAGCAAAGCTGTCCATAAGGTTCGCCGTATATGGATGTACTACGTGACCAGTCGGTGGTCGAATTCTTGTAGCTGTTTGTATGTCACCTTCTTTTGGGCCATCCTTGTTTAATGATGGCAAGGCGCTTTTAGATTGGTTTTGGATTAGTACCTGCTGTTTTTCAACTGCATTGCTGTGCATGGTAGTTATTAATGTTTGTCGGATGTATTGGTTTAATCAGGAAGTTCATAGTTGCGACGAACTAAGTCTTGGAATCAGAGTTCAGGCTGGAGACGAACGCGACGCAAGAAGCAATAGTAAGACAGGCCATTTAGGTATGGTTTGTAATTTATCGTATTCTAAATGCACTACATGTGAAATATTTTGCTGTTCCTGTGCTATTTTTTGGGTCTCTATAGTTATTCTAAGAAGTATCCATTTCTGATGTTTGATGTCCTATTTGTCCTATATTTCCAATGTGGTAAAATACATATATGTGACGGCCATTCCACATGCACCTATGTACGTGTCTGCAAAATATGCAAAATAGGCATTATTTACAAAACACAGAAAATACAAACGAAGGTATCTATCATATTTGTAGCCAAAAATAAGCATGGATTTAATTAGTCCACTTTAATTCATACGTGTATCGCTTTTAGAGGAGAATATCGTGATGCTTGAAGGCTGGAGAATATTACAGTTTGGATGTCAGAATCTGGCAGTGAAATGGGGTGTGCATGATAATATATGATGCAACATGTTACAGATGATTGAATACTGCATGATTCGAAGCTTGGCATCTAAGCATCTATTCTTAAGTATATTGCTTCCTGGATTCAGGACTGTAAGTAATGGGTATTGGTGGTTTTATGAATTGTTTTATAAACATCACCTTGCTGCCATGAATATCTGTCAATTGAAAAGGAAGTCTTGTTAGTTGATCTTCAATCTACATTTTGGGAGTAAACTAGGCATTCCAGAGTGATGTGAATTTCCTTAATACCTTCATTAAAAAAGTGATATGGTACTCCTCTATGTGCAACACAATAAATGTGCATAAATAACTTATCTTTTGACCGGGCTTCAGTTCATTTGGCCGGGCCTCAACCAGGGGCCTCAACCAGGCTTGGTCCCATCAGATCGCCCGGTCCCGGTCTTCGCAAGGGACTACGTTGTCGGTCGACATAACCTTCTCACATCATAAAGTCACTCGGTGTAAAAACTGCACGCCAACAACTGGCACAACAACTGAAATGACGATAATTGTTTGTTCTACTACCGTAGCTTATTAATTGCATGTTATCGTACCGAATTCCGCAGCATACGCTGAGTATGAGAGCCAGATCCGTGCACAGGCTGAATACGACCTCGTTTGCGCCCCGCTCCACAAAAAGCCAGCCAACAAGCTGGTGAGCTTGGGCTCAGTCAAACGGCAAAATTGTTCGACGATGTATAACTCAACCAGCAAATTGCATTGGTGGCTGTCAGCTAAGCACCTTGAGCATACCCTGAAGGAGGAGACGCTGCTAAGCAAGCATATACATCCTGGCCTTGTCCAGGATTGAGGTGAAATTCCGCCGGCCACATCGGCCGTCGGCGCTGGACGACCAGCGCGTCACGCCAGGTGTGTACGTCACGCCTGACGACAGGAAATCAAACTGCACTCGGACTGGGCGCGACACGACGGCGTACTCCGGCCGTAGCGCCATTGAACACGACGGGACTGGGCAGCGCGATCGGCTCACGAAGTCGTCACACGCCTGCACTGTGCCTGGTGTGGAGGCTGTGCAGGCGGGTGTCGCCAGACAGCGCGGCATCGGCCGCCCAGAGCGAGTTACGGCGTGTCGGTCAATCCCGGCGCGGCACAACACACTCACCGCTTCCTGCAATTCGCGCTTCTTCGGGCGGGCTCTGAACTCGCGCCAGACAAATGTGCTATCGCTTATTCGCACAGCGCCTGCCGGCTCGAAGCGGCATCCATTAGATGTCGAGCGATCAGCGGCGCACGCGTCGCTCGTGCACGGAGCCGCTGACAGGACGACGGGCGGGTGTTGACGACAGCCCGCCTTCGCCACGCGAGGCCCGTGTAAAATACAGTGGAATGTATTGTAATGGAATGGACAATGCAATGGACATGTGCTCTCACAATGACGCAAAAGCACGGCGACGACTCTTGTCCGTTCGTGGTCGAAAACTCCACCCACTCAACCAAGGACGGGGCATACAAACAGCACATGTTCAAGTGAAGAGTTGATGTAAAAGGTGCTACGCCGGGACAAGCTACGCGCTTTGGTGAAAAATACAAGCGAGCACATCAATGTCACACGATATGGATGCACGTGCTAGTGGCTCGGTTTTTAGCGCGGGTCGAAGGTGAATGCAAAGCTCCACGATGAGTGACCGTCTTCAGCATTATTTCTGGAGTCAGATAACCCGAAGTCAGTTTTGTCGCGGACTTATCAGCTGCTGCAGCCTTAGAATAAAGCAAAAGAGGCATTCTCGCTAATATTGGATGAAGGAGTGGAAGCACGCTCTTCATGTCAACATACTGGGGAGGTGACGGCCATCAAAGTGGCTGGTGACGGCAGGTGACGGACATCAAAGTGGCTGGTGACGGCAGGTGACGGACATCAAAGTGGCTGGTGACGGCAGGTGACAGACATCAAAGTGGCTGGTGACGTCAGGTGACTGACATCAAAGAGCCTGGTGACGGACATCAAAGTGGCTGGTGACGGCAGGTGACAGACATCAAAGTGGCTGGTGACGGCAGGTGACGGACATCAAAGTGGCTGGTGACGGCAGGTGACGGACACCAAAGTGGCTGGTGACGGACATCAAAGTGGCTGGTGACGGCAGGTGGCAGACATCAAAGAGGCTGGTGACGGACATCAAAGTGACTGGTGACGGCAGGTGGCGGACACCAAAGTGGCTGGTGACGGACATCAAAGTGGCTGGTGACGGCAGGTGGCAGACATCAAAGAGGCTGGTGACGGACATCAAAGTGGCTGGTGACGGCAGGTGGCGGACACCAAAGTGGCTGATGGCGGCAGGTGACAGACATCAAAGTGGCTGGTGACGTCAGGTGACTGATATCAAAGAGGCTGGTGACGGACATTAAAATGGCTGGTGACGGCGGGTGACGGACATCAAAGTGGCTGGCTGAGGATAATTGCCCCCGGAAAATATCCTATGTGATCTCCTGTAAGCTTTAGCATAGATCCTAGGAAAAGAAGAACGCAAAGGGCAGACAATCATGATCATGAAAATCGACGTCAGCACTTTCACGGATTTTATCGCTTCCCACCTGTTGTTTAGGAAGGTATATTTTCAAACCTCCGCCGAGCACCCCCCCCCGTAATGTAACATAACATTGCACAATGCAATTTGCACGGGTCTCTTCTTTCTGCTATGCCTTTTGGAAGATCACTTCTCAGCCATTCTAACTGAAATCCTGGTTGCATCCATGTGTGGAGGAAAATGGAACAACAAACTGGTACTGACATCTCCAAACCAAAAGCCAAATCAAACGCTGCTTCTGATATCTGGGTCACACTGAACCTTCACATGTAATCGGGGAGTGTGGGGAGGGGATGCTCGTCACTGTCCGGTAGGAGAGATATACCTGAAGGCACTCCAAATGTTCGAATTGGTCCAACATGGAGGAGGGATGTCACTTTATTGCGTTGCGTTGTGTAGAGGTGACTGGTTTGTGCAAAGGTGACCAGTGTGTGGTGACGTTCACCATCCACGAGTCACCTTCACACAGGACGTCACCACACACTGGTCACCTTCACACGGAATGTCACCACACACTGGTCACCTTCACACCGAACATCACCACACACTGGTCACCTTCACACATAATGTCACCACCCACTGGTCACCTCCACACCAGTACGATTGAGCACCAGAAAATACTGGTAGGTTTGTCTCAAGACGACAGGCTACGTATTTTATGGTGGCTGGAACACTGAACAGCACGAATAGTTTTAGAGGTTGAAGCAGGTAGCAGACAACTTCTGCGATTGGAGTTCCACCAGGCGGAAACTTTAAATTCCGTCTTGACACCGCAATATCCATAGTTATTAGTTATTCATTAAGTTGATGAAGAAAGCTGACCAGTTTCTAGTTATCACTGGGGGCTTCCTAAATGATCAGAGCCCTCAGAAGGTACTTCAGCGGTCCAAGTCTGGGTTGGGAGGGTCTGGCTTTATGGGGTAAACATGCACCATTGTTTCACTTCTACACCACTGCGAAACATTGCACGGCCATACATTCATGACGTGCAGACATCGGGCCTGAATAGGAGACTACCTGGATCAAAGCAGAATACTTGATCGTCCGTAATAAGGGCTTCATCTCACATGTTCTCCAACCCCGACAATACAAGGCAAAAACAACATGAACAAGGACCGGTGAAGGTCTTCGATAAGTATTCCAATGAACTCAGCAAGATTACAGATCAACATGATCTCAGAACAATCAGGACAAAAAGGTCTAAATGAGTCATTCCTCACATATTCGACACAGTATAGCGCGTCTTCACCAGAAATGTTTTCAACTATAGTACATATGGTATTTTGACGTCAAAAAGATCATTCCCTGATAATTTAGAGTTCAATATTTAAGCACGTTGAACCATCATCCTTAACTATGATGGCCAACATATCAAAAAGTTAGGAGCTTTACAAATGTAAGGCCATGATGCACATTTAATTTTGTACAGGAATGGCAGAAAAGAATCGACCCTAACAGTTAATTTTGCTCACTGTCGGTGGAAACAGATGAACTAGAGTTCCACCCCCACCCCTCTCCCACCCAGGTCTCCCCGAGGATCATTAAGTATTTGCAATAACGCACGAGCTTAGTGGCAATGTTTGCATGCCTGCCAGCTCGTGTATTTGTTTTGGACGATGGAGACTTCGTTTTTGTAGGCATTGTCAATAAAATAGCTGCCATGTTACCTGCCACTTGGTTGTTTTAGAGGAAGTTCGGTCATTTCCCTTTGAACCTTTGTGTTCTGTCGCGTTCGCGGTCATGAATTAATTCATTGATTGCGTCGGATCCGTGGAACCGCGGCACTGCTCTGCAGGATGTCTCTTCATGAAAATTCCGCGAAAATTGGTTGTCGGTGAATGAAGACAAATGCCGATGACAGAAGACAACAGGCTGTACTATTGAGCACACCATCAGGTCGATCACCCTGCTCACACTTCGTCTGCTCGTGTCGACCTGTCGTCACGTGCGTGGAACACCGACTGGCCAGACGGTAGGCGTTGAGGCGAGTCGGCACACATATTCGAAACGAATCCGAACCTGTGCTCCGTAAGACATGAAATGTCGGGTAACACGTAGGATGACATGGGGTAACACGTAGGTAACATGAAATGTCGGGCAAACGACTCAGGCTGTCTGGTCCAGTAGTGGCGTGATGCCTGTTTGCTATTGGGGATCGGATGAACATGCTGCTGGAGTTAAGGAAGGATCCGCGAGGACCATTAACAGCTGGTAAATACTCGTGTTCTTCCCCGCCGACCTGTACCGGTGGCATCAACCCCGCGTATGCGGGAGTCAATAGGTCTGGTGGCGACGGTGGGTCCTCTCTCGATCATGGATATTTTTGTCTTCTTCTCTCTGTCATGGCGTATTGGAAGCATTTCTGGAGTTATTACCCAGCGTTGGCTGCAGTCCCAATCCGCACTGACATAGAAGGGGATCCATCACCACTGAAGCCGTTTTCCGAGCAACGCTTCAGGGCCATGCATTCGATCCCCGCCCAACTTTGGGTACCTAGTGAGAAATCCACTTTGCACCGCTTTCTGAATCATTTGTCTGAGGTCACGTCAGGTGATCGATCTATGAGAGCATGAGTGAATGCACCACCTTCGACTTCCAACCTTTCCAAGCTCATCCGGCAGCATTCACCTTGGAGGAGATCGGATGGCTTTTTGATTCAGAGGCAGTCTGGGCTACTTCTTGGCGCCTGGCTGAAAACAAGTGTTGATTCACATTTAGTAAGATAATCAAAAATAGTTTAATAGTTTAGTACAAATATTGGATTTACAATAATGTTTGTAACAACCACTCAGTTTAAAAATTGAGGTCAGTTTTTGCCATTACCTGGCCAACGAGCTATTCATGACAATGCTGTGCACGCCGTGTAATCTGGAGCACCCTCAATCATGCCATGCTAATTGCTTAAATGTAACCTTTTCTAATATGCGTATGGTATAAAACTGAACAAGCAATTTAGCGGTTTTTTCCCGGAAGTGAGCCTTCAACCTCACCTAAAAGGGCAACCAATGACTTCGTGGAATCGAATTTTCATCAATGCCAAAATAGTGTAGCCCGACTTTTCTCCCGTTTGTAAGAGAGTTAGTTTTTGAGCGTCTTGATCCCATATAATTCAGCAATGCCCCTTCGTCATGGCGCGACAAATACCCGGCTCCGAGACCGGCGTCGCCTGTCTGTTGCCTACGTCAGCTGCCACCGCCCCAGCGAGGTCGCCGTTCGTTGGACATTGTACCTTCCTCCCTCTTTCCGGGCTAACACCCCGCCAGCGAGGCGCCAGCCCGTGACCTCTAAACGACCGGCGCGTACCGCCGCCGTCGTTAATGCTAGATGTAACTGTGTTCACATAAAGTTATACGTTTGGCTGTCCCGTAACCGTAATTGATATAATCCCGTAAGCCTTGCGATTGTAAAAGTGTACCGTAAACGTAACGCATTGTCACCGCCACTAGAAATATACTATTTCCCCTTCTAGAAGGCCGTCGACATGGATGTGAGGTCATGGTGTGCTTCTGCGGCTCTTGACCAATCCGTGATCGGGGGTCTTCCGGCCGCTAGCGTCCGTGCGCCCCCAAGCCAGTTCAGCTTAAATACTCTTACAGGTCGGACCGCTGCTCCGCGCGCGCGCTTCCCAACTAAATTCAGCTTATAAATTCTGTGCTCGTTGGCTGCGTGCACTGCTTGGTGTGATTGCCCCCCGTGTCAGAGACTGTAACGTGTGGTGAATGTTAGTGACTGTACCGCCCTTTGTGGCGACCCGTGGGCGCGGCCGGCGCGGGCGCGGGAGTGTGTGGCGGTGGGCGTGGAGGCCGGCAGTGTGAGGTTCCGTGGCACGCATATACAGCAATACAGCAGATACAAGCTATTTCGGCAAATATGCCTGGCGACCAGGTGGTGGCAGTACCGGTCGGTGGTGGTGCCTTCGATGTGCGTGTCATAGCGGAATATGACGGGACTGCAGACGTCGTGGAGTGGTGGATGCGTGCAGAAATGTTGTGCGAGCTGCGCGGCGTCGCTTTGGCAACAGTGCTGCCCCTGCGGCTGACCGGCGGGGCATTCGCCGTGTGGTCGCAGTTATCGGCGGAGAGTCGCCGCTCGTTAGAAGCTGTGCGCGCGGTGTTGTATTCAGCCTTCGCTCTTGATGAACACGCGGCGTATGACGCCTTTGTCAGCCGACGCCTTCAACTGGGAGAGTCAGCTGATGTGTACTGGCGGATCTCCGGCGGTTGGCGACCCTCTTCGGTGGTATACCGGACCAAGCACTCTCCTGCGCCTTCGTCGCTGGTCTACCCGATGCCGTGCGCCAGACCATTCGAGCCGGCTCGCGCGCAGAGGCCCTTGACCTGGTGGGCGTTTTGGCGCGCACCCGTGCCGTCTTGAGCGACGAGCGAGTCGCATCGGCGGCGGCGGCAGCGCGTGGCGGGACGACCAGCCGGAGTGGGGAGCGAGATCTGTCTGCGCGTGACCCGAGACGCCGGCGAGGACGCCGCTGCTGGACGTGTGGTTCACTGGACCACCTGGCTGCAGCCTGTCCGGAGGGAAACGGCCCGGGGAGCGGCGCTTCAGCGCCAGCGCCGTCTCCCGTGCAGTGAGAGGCGCGCTACCAGTGCTGAAGATGGTGGTGGACGGGCGGCCTTGCGACGTGCTTGTGGACACCGGCTGCACCGATAACATTGTATATGTGGATCGGTGCAGACGGTGGTCGCCCCGGCGTGTTGTACTTACCACAATAGGAGGTGATGCTCTTGCTGGCAAGGGCATCGGTGAAGTCACAGTGAGCATTGAAGGCCGCCAGGTAACGCTCACGACTTTGGTGGTGGCGGCTCGTCCCATGGGGGTGGACTTGGTGCTTGGCATGAGCGGCATCGTCAGGTTGGGAGGTGTGCGAGTGGGATCACCAAGGGACGTTCAGCTCGGCTCAACGCAATGCCCTGCTGCCGGCGGTGCGCTGGCGGGCGCAGTCGCGACCCGTGAAGCGGCGGACTCTGCGCCCGCAGTCGACGGGGCTCAGGCGAGCGCGACCGGCGTGGCCGGCTCAGGCGAGCGCGACCGGCGGGGCTCAGCGACTGAGCTGAAGGTGGACGCTAAAGACTTCACGGCAGAATTTGACAACGACTCGGGGCTTGGACTGTCGCATGGAAGTGGGCGAATGGGGTCGGGCCGGCGTGTCTCACAAACAGCGTGTCCGAATACAAGATAAACCCATCTGTGCGACAGGAGTACGATGAGGAACTTGAAAGCTGGCTGCAAAATGGCTGGCTGCAGCCTTACGATGAGCAGAGGGATGGTTCGCCACGGGGGCTTGTGCCTCTGATGGCGGTACCACAGGCGAAGAAGGTGCGCCCAGTGCTCGACATGCGGGAGCTTAACAGTCACGTGGCGGCTTATACTGCTGACGCCGACGTCTGTGCTGAGCACCTGCGTAGGTGGCGCCGACATGGCCGGCGCGTCGCCGTGGTGGATTTGAGGCGGGCGTACCTGCAGCTGCGACTCGACAGACGGCTTTGGCCGTACCAAACAGTCATCATTCGCGGTCGGCGGTACAGCCTAACGCGGCTTGGATTCGGTCTGAATGTGGCGCCGGCTGTGATGAAGGCTGTTGTCCGGGTCGTCTTGGCGCAGAACCCGGTCGTGGAGCGAGCAGTCTCTCCATATGTCGACGACCTACTCGTCGATGAGGACATTGTCAGCGCCGAACACGTGGCGGAGCACTTCAAACGCTTCGGGTTGGAGTGCAAGCCACCAGCGCGGGCTGAGGACGGCGCCCGGATGCTGGGGCTGCGCGTGCAGCGCGCTGCTGGCGAGCTGCAGTGGTCGCGCGACAGCGCCATCCGAGTCCGCCGGACCGGGTGACTCGCCGTGCTGTTTTCGCATGGTGCGGCCGGCTGACAGCCCACCTGCCTGTCTGCGGCTGGCTGAGGCCGGCCGCTGCCTGGTTGAAGCGGCACGTGAACGCAGTCACCAGCGGCTGGGATGACACCACTGACGACGCGGCCCTGCACGGCCAGATCGCCCACGTGTGGAAGCGGCTGGCGGATGCTGACCCGGCGCGAGGCCCGTGGTGCTGGAGCGGGGACCGCGCGATCGTTGGGCCGATGCCAGCTCGATAGCGGCCGGCGTTGTTATAGAGACGCCGGAGGACGGCGTGATGGAGGACGCGTGCTGGCTACGACCGGACGGCTCAGCGGAGACGCACATCAACATGGCTGAGTTAGATGCTGCCGTCCGCGGTATGAATCTGGCCATTGCCTGGGGTGCGAAGGAGGTTGAGCTGAGAACTGACTCGGCCACCGTCTACCGCTGGGTGGATGATGCATTGAGTGGACGTGCTCGCCTCCGAACGCGCGCAGCAAGTGAGATGCTGATTCGCCGCCGCGTTTCCGTCATTCGGAGCTCGTGGATGAATTCGAGCTCACTGCGTCGGTGACACTGGTGCGGTCAGAGGAGAACCGAGCGGACATTCTCACTCGAGTGCCGAAGGTGTGGCTGCGCGGTCCGGTGGTGACTGACGGCGTGCCGGGGGGCGCTGTCGCCTGCGAGGAGACTGGAGACGTGACGGTCGCTGGAGGTGCAGCACGCGGGTACATCAGTGCTGAGAACGCGCTAGTTGAGCTGGTCCGGACGGTGCATGAGCTGGCTGGGCACCCTGGTGTTCGCCGAACGCTCTACTTTGCGCGGCGAGACGTATCACGTGACGTCACGCGGGCGGCAGCGCGTGCGGCGGTGGAGAGCTGTGACGTCTGTCGCTCCATTGACCCGGCTTCGGTACGGTGGCGACGTGGCTCACTTGGTGTAGCTGCTACGTGGGAGCGCGTCGCCATCGACGTCACGCACCACCGGGGACAGAGTTACCTCTCTGCTAGCGACTGCGGACCTTCGCGCTTCAGTGTCTGGCGCCAGCTGCGTGCGCTGATGCCGCCGAAATTTCAGGCCACCTGGAGCAGCTTTTCCTGGAGCGCGGGGCTCCGCTAGAGATTTTGACCGACAACGCCACTGTGTTCCGCGGCCGCCAGATCGCTGCTCTCGCGGCGCGATGGGAGTCAGCCTTCGGTTTCGCGCGGTGCACGAGCCAGGAGGCAACGGCGTGGTGGAGCGCTGCCACAGGACAGTCAAAGTGATCGCAGCGAGACGCAGGTGCTCCGTGCCCGAGGCTGTACACCTGTACAACGTTACGCCCCGTGATGGGGAGAGCGCTGATTCGGCGCCTGCAGCCGGCGTGTATCAGTACACAGTGAGAGACTGCATCCGGTCTCCGCAAAGGACGAACCGGCAGTCGAGGTGCGCCCGCTCGTGTCCGACGGGATGCAGCTCTGCGTTGGTGACCGCGTCTGGATGCGGCGCCCGGGAACGCGCTGCACGGACGTCTCGCGTCGCGGCACGGTGACAGGTGTTGTCTCGCGGCAGGTGGTTGAGATTGATAGGGTGCCGTGGCATGTGAAGAATGTGCGACGACGCGGTGAAGCGTCGGATGGGGAAAACGCTGATGCTAGCGACACGGATAACGACGAGCCACTGTATGTGCGATGCAACACTGCTGATGAGGAGGGCAGTGCCGAGGGGATTGATGCGGCTGAAAGCGCTCCCCACTTCGGCGCAGTAGGCGCGATCCACAGCCGCGAAGGTTCTTTGTTGCGAATGATCACACACAGTTGTTGTTGACGGTAGGCGATGTTTCGTGGCAGGTGTGTTTGTGATTTTTATAATCAGGGGGTGGTGTGCTCGTTGGCTGCGTGCACTGCTTGGTGTGATTGCCCCCCGTGTCAGAGACTGTAACGTGTGGTGAATGTTAGTGACTGTACCGCCCTTTGTGGCGACCCGTGGGCGCGGCCGGCGCGGGCGCGGGAGGGTGTGGCGGTGGGCGTGGAGGCCGGCAGTGTGAGGTTCCGTGGCACGCATATACAGCAATACAGCAGATACAAATTCATAGGAAAGGCAGTATCACGGCTTACCTTTCGAGGAGAACGTACTGTACGGTGTCTGGAGTTCTCGTGTGATCGTGGAGTGCTGCAGTGCAATACAGGGCAGCAAAAGGTGCTGGTACTTTTGTAACTGGAGTTATCGCGAACAAGAGGTCGCTAGACTTTCACGTGCCAATAAGGACTTTCCTACACGTTTCTCTTGTTCGCTTGTCTGATTTGGAATCGTCCCGGTGATAGCAACAATAGCACTTATGTGCCCGCGAAGGTGTCTAAGTGCCGAATGTCGGCGCATGTCAAGCTTTTGGACCACGTGCATAGATTATTGGATACACTTCGCCCCTGATCAACAGTAAAATAGCCGCTATTTAGCCAGCGTGGTCCACGCGCCCTCAGTATTCAGTCGACAGTTGCACGCTTCACTCAACTGGTGGACCGGGCACCGAGCCACGGCTTCAGAGTGCCGTCACGGCCGGGGTCGGCGGCGCGTGACGGTAGCCTGCACAAGAGCGGACATCTACCCGTGCTCACCGTCGGCGTGCCAGTCGCCGCCTGCAGCAGGTCTCGACGGCCGAGCGGCGGCGGCGGCCGCTCCGCCCAGCGCTGCCTGCTCGCGCCCAGAGCCAGCCGCCGAACACAATGGCTGACCATTCAGCGGCGCGTCAGCATCGCCGCGCGCCGGCATTCACGGCGCGGTCGGCGGTGGCGGCCGCGGTGAGAACGGTCGATTCATGTGGGAGCTGCCGGCAGGACGGCGACATCATCTGGCGGCGGTGCCAACGTCCTCGGCCGGCCGCCGGCGGCCGCCGCGTGGCCGGCCGGCGCGGCTCTAATGACGCCGGCGGACGGCCGACGCGACAGCGCCGGCCACTGACCTCGGCGCACTGACCTGGCGCCAGGTCACCGCTTCGGGTCGGGCTGGTGGTGCGACGGCGGCCTGCGACATGAAGTGTCAATCGCTCCCATCCTGGCCTAGGGTATCAGGGTGCCCGTGTGACAGCTGACCCTGGCCTCAGGTATCAGGGTGCCCGTGGCACGGCTGACCCTGGCCTCAGGTATCAGGGTGCCCGTGTGACAGCTGACCCTGGCCTCAGGTACCAGGGTACCCGTGTGACAGCTGACCCTGGCCTCAGGTACCAGGGTACCCGTGTGACAGCTGACCCTGGCCTCAGGTACCAGGGTACCCGTGTGACAGCTGACCCTAGCCTCAGGTACCAGGGTACCCGTGTGACAGCTGACCCTGGCCTCAGGTACCAGGGTACCCGTGTGACAGCTGACCCTGGCCTCAGGTACCAGGGTACCCGTGTGACAGCTGACCCTGGCCTCAGGTACCAGGGTACCCGTGTGACAGCTGACCCTGGCCTCAGGTACCAGGGTACCCGTGTGGCAGCTGACCCTGGCCTCAGGTATCAGGGTGCCCTTGTGACAGCTGACCCTGGCCTCAGGTATCAGGGTGCCCGTGTGGCAGCTGACCCTGGCCTCAGGTATCAGGGTGCCCGTGTGGCAGCTGACCCTGGCCTCAGGTATCAGGGTGCCCGTGTCGCGGCTGACCCTGGCCTCGGGGATCAGGGTGCCCGTGTCGCGGCTGACCCTGGCCTCGGGTATCAGGGTGCCCGTGTCGCGGCTGACCCTGGCCTCGGGTATCAGGGTGCCCGTGTCGCGGCTGACCCTGGCCTCGGGTATCAGGGTGCCCGTGTCGCGGCTGACCCTGGCCTCGGGTATCATGGTGCCCGTGTGGCAGCTGACCCTGGCCTCAGGTATCAGGGTGCCCGTGTCGCGGCTGACCCTGGCCTCAGGTATCAGGGTGCCCGTGTCGCGGCTGACCCTGGCCTCAGGTATCAGGGTGCCCGTGTGGCAGCTGACCCTGGCCTCGGGTATCAGGGTGCCCGTGTCGCGGCTGACCCTGGCCTCAGGTATCAGGGTGCCCGTGTGGCAGCTGACCCTGGCCTCAGGTATCAGGGTGCCCGTGTCGCGGCTGACCCTGGCCTCGGGTGCCAGGGTACCGATATGGCAGCTGGTCTAGGCTTCGGGTGCGGGAGGGGCCCGCTGTCCGTGCCAAGCTCAAGTTACAATGTGCCAGGGACGTCAGTGGACTAATGAGCTGTGTGCCAGCCCAGGCCCGGGACCGGAAGGAAGACGGCGAATAAACTGCGTCCCGGCTCAGGTCCAAGTTCTCCAACCTGCAGCTGAGGTTCACCTTAGACTGACCTGAGGCTGACCTATCCAAACAGCAGGTTTATCGCCTGGACCACAGCCTTCCTCACATGAAGCTGACGTACCAGCCTGTACTAAGGCCAAGGTCTGAACCTGATGCAGCCAAGCCTGTGCACGAGGTCACCCAGCATCACCGGAAATTCACAACCTCATGAGAGGTTCACAACCACAACCGATGTTCCCAGGCTCACATGGGGTTTCTAACCTCACCAGAGGTTCACAACCACATCAGATGCTCGCAGGCACATAAAAGTTTTTTTTTCAATCACACCAGAGGTGCACAACCAAACCCGATATTCAGAACCACATCAGAAATTCTCAACCTCACCAGAGGTTCACAGTCTTACCAGAGGTTCACAACCATGCCAGCAATTTTCAACCTCACCAGAGGTTTACGACTTCACCCGGGGTCCTAAGCCTCACCCGTTGTTCCCGACCTCAGCAAAGGCTTCCAACGGTAATCGAAACAGGTAGCTCTCCAATCTCGGAAATCACGAGTGATGCATATGACTCACCGCCATCCCCGTATAGCCCTGCACCGAGGAACGCCCCTTGTCTCCAAGCATACTCCTCGAATTTCCTCTCGATCCGCTAACGCCCGGTCCGGTTTCCGCGGTGTCGAGAAAGCCGCACCGCATCGGTGTCATCGGAGATATCGGAGATATCGGAGCCATCGGAGGTCTCGGAAGGAGCCAAGGAGGGACGAGAGTGCTGTGGCGAGTGGCCTGCCTCAGCACCGTCTGCGATACAGCACGTGCTGGTCGCTGGACCTGACCTAGCCACTCGCTCGTCACAAAGGAGCGACGCGTCAGCGCCATGACATATGCCGGCGCGTCAGGAACGGGTCCGCGTGTCACGCGCGCGAGAAAACCAGCCGCCGTGATGAGCGCAGCACGTGTCCCCGGTCACAGCAGGCGACGTGACGTGACGTGCCGTGGGCATCACCGTCAGCAGGCGACGTGACGTGCCGTGGGGTATCACCGTCAGCAGGCGACGTGACGTGCCGTGGGGTATCACCGTCAGCAGGCGACGTGACGTGCCGTGGGGTATCACCGTCAGCAGGCGACGTGGCGTGCCGTGGGGTATCACCGTCAGCAGGCGACGTGACGTGCCGTGGGGTATCACCGTCAGCAGGCGACGTGACGTGCCGTGGGGTATCACCGTCAGCAGGCGACGTGACGTGCCGTGGGGTATCACCGTCAGCAGGCGACGTGACGTGCCGTGGGGTATCACCGTCAGCAGGAGACGTGACGTGTCGTGGGGTATCACCGTCAGCAGGCGACGTGACGTGCCGTGGGATATCACCGTCAGCAGGCGGCGTGACGTGCCGTGGGGTATCACCGTCAGCAGGCGACGTGACGTGCCGTGGGGTATCACCGTCAGCAGGCGACGTGACGTGCCGTGGGGTATCACTGTCAGCAGGCCACGTGACGTGCCGTGGGGTATCACTGTCAGCAGGCGACGTGACGTGCCGTGGGGTATCACTGTCAGCAGGCGACGTGACGTGCCGTGGGGTATCACCGTCAGCAGGCGACGTGACGTGCCGTGGGGTATCACCGTCAGCAGGCGACGTGACGTGCCGTGGGGTATCCCCGTCAGCAGGCGACGTGACGTGGCGTGGGGTATCACCGTCAGCAGGCGACGTGACGTGCCGTGGGGTATCACCGTCAGCAGGCGACGTGACGTGCCGTGGGGTATCACCGTCAGCAGGCGGCGTGACGTGCCGTGGGGTATCACCGTCAGTAGGCGGCGTGACGTGCCGTGGGGTATCACTGTCAGCAGGCGACGTGACGTGCCGTGGGGTATCACCGTCAGCAGGCGACGTGACGTGCCGTGGGGTATCCCCGTCAGTAGGCGGCGTGATGTGACGTGGGGTATCCCCGTCAGTAGGCGGCGTGATGTGACGTGGGGTATCACCGTCAGTAGGCGGCGTGATGTGACGTGGGGTATCACCGTCTGCAGGCGACGTGACGTGCCGTGGAGTATCGCTGTCAGCACCCCCCCCCCCCTCCCCTCCACATACGCAACCAAGGGCCAGACACAATTCTGGCTGGCTAGACTAGACTGCTTTTCTTAATGGTGTGTTACAAGCCACGCGTCAGCATGTAGTTGGTCCCGTCAGGATTCAGCACCGCGCCCGGAACCTGTCAGTGTGGCACGGTGGGGTACCGCTGATAGTGTGGTGCTTTGGGGTACCACTGTCAGTGTGGCACTGTGGGTACCACTGTTAGTGTTATGCGTTGGGGTAACACTGTCAGTGTGGCACTGTGGGGTACCACTGTTAGTGTGGTGCGTTGGGGTACCACTGTCAGTGTGGCACTGTGGGTACCACTGTTAGTGTAATGCGTTGGGGTACCACTGTCAGTGTGGCACTGTTGGTACCACTGTTAGTGTTATGCGTTGGGGTACCACTGTCAGTGTGGCACTGTGGGGTGCAGCACGCCAGAGCGGGCTGTTCCAACGCTGCCGTTCATGTGGCATAATGGAATGGCCCGGCGGTCGGCTGGTGCCGGCTCCTGATTGATCTAAAGCGGCCAACTATGTGCCGACATGTGGTCAGCAGCGCATTAAAAATAGCGCGTCATCTGGCTATAGATAGCCGACAGTTCCGACTGACCTTTGACCTCTGACTGACCTGTGTGTGGAGGGGACACTCAGCGGACAGGCAACCTTAGCTAAGCAGCAGGGGTGAAGCCGGTGGTGTGTGCATGTGGCCGGTGGTGTGTGCGTGTGCTCGTGTGGGAATACATGGATCCACAAATCTCAGTATCCACTCAGTTACGAAAACTTACTTTACATTGATGGCGCCAAGGACCGGCTGTGGGCTGGTTTCATTAAAAGGGATATATTTAGAAATCAATATTCAAACTTCAAGTATTGCGGAGGTTGTGAGAAAATGAGATGTATGTAGATATTTCGTTGGACAATCAACAAGAAGCGTGGATGTAGTGATCACAGATAGTATGCACAATCACTATCTAAATATATTTGATAATTTTATAATTTCTGACCTTAACAATTCGAGCTCACAGACCTATAACGAAAGGCGTCACCTTTAAACCACAATCACTAGAAATGCAACACATGAAACGATTCACGGAACTACGTTAGGAAAATCGTTCACTTATGGGCGAGGAAAGGCTATGCGTGGTTGATGAAAAATTCCGATTGGAATGCGCACCACATGTCGCAAAAAGTGCAACAGACGACACCAGCGACACCAGCTGACGACACCAGGTGCACGTCTGATCACGTGCCATAACACAAATCCTGAAATATCATCTCACTTCATGCACGTCTTTTCGAATGGACGCATCGCCGGCCAGCGTGTCGGTCTGACGTCACGGCGCACTTTCAGCGTCACCTCGGGCCTGCCGCCACCTATTGATCAAACACCAGTCGATCACGCGGCCGCCTATAGGAAGTCCCCGCAGACGTCACCAATTCGCGTCACGTAATGATGACCTGGCACCATCGGAATGCAAAAGTAGTCCTAGTCCTGAATGTGGTGTAAAACAGCCGCGAGGGAGCCATACACATCTCATACCTCGCGCTTCATATCCTTCATTATATTATAATCAAGGATGTATTATCATTGATTATATTACAATGACATATTTGATATATAGTGATAATACATGATATATGGTGATATAATCATGAATATATTATAATCAAGGATGTATTATCATTGATTATATTGCAATGGCATGTTTGATATATAGTGATAATACATGATATATGGTGATATAATCATGGAATATACTATAATCAAGGATATATTATCATCGATTATATAATAATCCAGGATTACGTCATCAACTCCCTGTCAAATAGCTTTCGCTCGTCCGGCGATCGCTTCCAATATTGCCGTGCCGTGAGAAGCCAGGCACTATCCGGTGGTGAAAGTTGGCCGCCCGGCTCGGATGGTGTGGCGGCCTGCGAATCTCCGTGGCCCGATCTGCGGCAGCCACCCTCGACAGACGTTATCCCGTGTGGTGGGACCTGATGCGGCAGCCAGCCTCGACAGACGTTATCCCGTGTGGTGGGACCTGATGCGGCAGCCACCCTCGACAGACGTTATCCCGTGTGGTGGGACCTGATGCGGCAGCCACCCTCGACAGACGTTATCCCGTGTGGTGGGACCTGATGCGGCAGCCACCCTCGACAGACGTTATCCCGTGTGGTGGGACCTGATGCGGCAGCCACCCTCGACAGACGTGATCCCGTGTGGTGGGACCTGATGCGGAAGCAAGACGTGTGGCGAGACAAGACGCCCGTGTGGCAAAATGCGTTGGTGTTGACTTGTCCCACGGTGGCCAGAAGGTAATATCGCCGCTCGTGTGATGACGCACACTTGGTGTCATTCTGAGCTCGCAACAAGCTCAGTAGCATAGTCCTAAATGTGAAAAAGTCTGAAGAATATTCCTTGCCCCCCCCCCCTCCATCCCCGACCACCATTCGTCAGCCGTCACCGCAAGGGAGCCGATTGCTTGTATGTCACAATATCATGTTTTTAGCGACCTCTCCAAGTACAATAATTGTTTAATGTAGGCAGCGGAGCTGAAAGTTGCATCTA
Organism: Ashinkailepas kermadecensis; assembly: GCA_034440615.1. NCBI lineage: Eukaryota > Metazoa > Arthropoda > Thecostraca > Neolepadidae > Ashinkailepas > Ashinkailepas kermadecensis. The sequence continues at coordinate 302,284 of JAOTOM010005086.1, forward strand.
TCAAGTAATACAGGATAGTTGTGACTGTGAGCAGAGACGGACACACGAAAGGGCACTAGAAGAAGGCACCACTCTCGGGAGGCTCAGGCTCAACCTTCTCCCCCTCGGCTGAATTGATTTTTTTTCAGCCAAAGGCGTCTCTCTGATAAGAATATGTGCCCCACTAATATGAAAAGGTGCCGATACAGGATGTTTGAGTGTACACCTCACCTCACCCCACCCTCCGCTCAACGATTTTTTTCAGCGAAAGTCGCCACTCCAGGCAATTTCGCTGTGGCGCCACTCCGAGGAAAACACTTCTCCCCAGACAAGTGCTCCTCTCCCCCTGAAATACAAATCCCTGGATCCGCCCCTGGCTGTAGGTAGTTATTTCCGTCAGATACTGCCATGATAGCGTGCGGGCAGCAGTGTCAGGTCCTTGGGACTGAAGCCATGCAAGCGATCGACCGTTCACATATAACCCATCGAGTTTAACGGTGGTGTTCCACGGTCCACCGCGCCTGGAAATAGCCGTCATCAATTCCATGTGCCGAAGCTGACACCTAGCAGCGAAACGTAGAACTATAGTTTTCTGATCCGCCCCGCCGTATATAGATGGCTACTGTGACGGCCTTGAATCTCTTGCTCTAACTTTTATGCATGCATGCTTGTATGTGTGTTTTGTATGTATGTGTATATGATGAATGTGTGTATACTTTATATATATGCATGCACCTATGCATGCGTATTGCATGCATGTGTGTATGCACGCATTTATGTATGCATGCATGTATGTATGAGTGTATGCAGGGGTGTTGTTTTGCGTACTTTTGGAGGGGCATGTGCCCACACAATGTTCAATTTTGCCCCTCCAATAGTGAAAATCCCCTCCCCCCCAATATGAAGTGGAAATGGGCATGCAGCAAAAAGCATAAAACTGCGGGCTGCATTGGAGCGGGAGCGCCGATGGTCCTGCCGATGGTCCCGCCGATGGCCCCGCCGATGGCTCTGGAACTAGTGACGTCCGTCCGTTCACTCTGGTAACCTGTCACCCAGGATGGTTTCCAGGCGACTGACCGCCACCGTTGATGTCGCGATTATACCATGTAGTCGCCATGGCTATGTCATGCCAGCGTACTGGTGTTCGGAGACACTGCGCCGAATGGCACCGTCTGCGCTGCTGAGCATCCTGCCGCCATTGCTGACACCAGGCCTGAAGCCGAGGTTTCCAATAATCTTTCAGCTGTGGTCATCAGTTGGTCCAGGGGAGCTTCCTCTGACGGCAGCGATAATGCTGCCCAAGCCTGCGGCAGCCGTTGAAGAAATGACCTTTAGCAGCTCACGGACGTGTAGAGCATCTCGTGTTGTAATTACCTAGTTCTGAGTGCACTCACAGAAGCAGTTGGAACGGATTTTGGTCTCCGAGCTGCTGACGGGGCAATAGGGCTTCCAGGAGGGCCGCTCGCGATTGCGCCAACCTACGCCTCAGGGCGTCAATGAGGGTCATGAAACTGGGCGTCTTGGACGTGATAATATCTGCACTTGCGTGGTAATCGACACAGAAAGGCTTGCCACCAGCAGGTCAAACTTTGTGCTGTCTTCCTGAATTCCAGCCACCCGAAACTCACAGTTCGTCTGCGTCGGCTAGAGGTCTGTCTTCTCCGGAAAAGGGAAAAAAACTGTGATAGCCTGAACCCGACCAGCTGCTGGCTTGCAGATGCAGGAGTCAGGGGCAGATACGGGCGGGGGGGGGTAACTGGGGGCATGCACCTCCCTCCTATGGAAGGTGGCCGCTCCTACGGCCGGGAAAAGGCGCTCATCCAGGAAGGCTCGAGTGAACTCCTATATTTTTTTTCTTCAGAAGCGCCCCTCCGAGATAATAAAACGCCTCTTCAGTGTGCTCGAATGGACCCCGCTCGAAATGGACCCCAGAGGCTCCCCTCGGAAGGAAAAGACACCAGGCAGGAGCGAGTTCAGAAATTGCCGTGAGGGAAAATTAGTCTCTGGAGCCTCTAGCTGAAAAATCTGACGGATGGGGTGCACTCGGGCCTTCCCGGAGGGCCACCTTTACCTTCCAAGGTGCGCATCTGGCTGAACAATTCGGGGGTTCACTCAAACACATTGGATGGGGGCTTTTTCCTTCCAAGGAGCGCCTCTGGTTGAATAATTCGATGGGATTGCACTCGAGCACACCAAAAGACACCTTTTCCTCTGAGAAGGACGAGTCTGACTGGACAATTCGATGAGGATGTACTCGAGCTTTCCCGGAGTGGAGCATTTTCCAGGCGGTGATGATAATATCGCCGCCCGTTTATGAGATAATGTAAAAAACAAAAGCGAGCGGATTCCACCCTCCCCCACACTCCCTCGTTGCGCGTGTGAAGCAGCCGCATCTTATACCTACATCAATCCTGCCCCCTCAATGATTTTCATAAAACAACACTTATTAGTGAATGTATATAGGTATGTTTGCATATATGTCAGGGGCGACATATTACATAATCAGTTGACCCCTCTGCCAAAATGATGAAAAACCAAAACTAACTTTTTGATCGCTCCATTTCGAGCCGTGGGCGTCGCCACTGCGAGAGACGGAGACGCCCCCCCCCCCTTCAACGTCGCGAAATGCAACGTTGCGCCTATGGTGCTGCATCGAAAAACAAATCAGCCAAAGACAATCATGTGCCCTCGCCTCTATGCAAAATATATGGTGACGTCCATGTCTGGAAAACTCATTACTTGCATTATGATGCAAAGGAGATAGGTCGATTTGAACTCCCTCAAATTTAAGCCATTACATCAGCCATAATTCTGCAACTTTATGTCATGGTATATGAGGGGGCAGTGCCAAAGGTTGTCCCTTCAGCCGGTGGGCTAGGTCAGCCAGTGATCGAGCCCTTACAACAGCAGATTTGAACATGCGACCCTATGAACATGTCAGTTAACAGTTCCAGTTTCCGAAACCGGGCCGCCCGCCCGACTGGTCGGACGGGCGGCCCAACGCAATGGGCTTCACCAAGAAGGGGCTGAACTACATGAACGAAATATGGACACGCTTAGGTTCACAATGACAAAAACAGTAGTTTTCAGAATGGGTTGGGAGTAACATGCAAAATGGCATGAATCGCATGTCAGTCATTTGCGCCTATGACAACCTTCCAGTTGATCAAGTTTGGTTCCACTAACCTGTCATGAACTTGACCTGACCTGACCCAGGTGGCCTAACATGACCTTGAAGCTATATAACACAACAATGTACATCAAACAAGTCGCTAGTATTGCCAAGAACACTTCCCTCTTGCCAACAAACGGGAAGCGCATCAGCGCCGATTTTTGTGGTCTGGCATTGCGATTTGTTTTAACTTTGACGGTCTCTAACTCAAAAATGCTTCGGTCGGTTTTCGTTTTCCTTATTTTAAGCGACGCGCCGGACATTGTTGGGTAGGTACACAAAAAAAAGACGCAAATCGACCGGTAAAATCTGGAGGTATTACAAAATACCTGAGGGGTGGGCGGATTGCGCCATGCTAAGGCGGATTAATTATAACGTATTTGAGGGGTCCACCCACAGCTTTCCATGTCAGGGTCCGTAATCGTCGGGGATGCTAATCCCCTTCAAGGAGGCGGGGAATTCCATATATGCCCGGACCTTGGATTTTGAAATTACAACCAGCACACTAGCGCGAATTAGTTAGGGGAGGGAGCGTTTCGGAACTCAGCTACTGCTTCTCTCATGAAGCTCCCAGCCAGTTAGCCAGGTAGCTCCAGGTAGCTCAGTTGGAGCGTTTGATTACATTGGTCTCCCACGGTCCTGGCAAGACGGAGCTCGAGTCGCATCACGCGTTCGCATATAGCACCCGGCTGGGAGGGTCACTTGGCAACTGGCATGATGGGGCCAGGAGCGAGCTTCCGAGGCGGCCGTGTCATTGCACTGACGGCATATTAAACTCTCGATCGAAATTATGACGTTAACCTGGAATTCACGTATCGGGTGGTTGGGACAGGGTTCACGCAACAAGCTCTGCTTAGCAATGGGTCCATAAAGCCACCCCAGCATTCATTCAGCCTAACTTTCTTTCTTTTTTAAAATATATGATGAAAAACCGAAGCCACCTCATAATCAAAGGATGTGCCGTATTGTTGTCTTCACTGTCATCGCTACCGACTTTGTTCGTGTGGGGTGGACGGATTTTTGTCCGGGATAATATTGTTTTTCAAAGCAACATCACAGGCGCAATGTTCAATTTCTGTGACGACAGACAACGTGACGGCCAAGCTGGGAAGTGGATAGCAGTAAATCATGGAACGTGGTATGATGCCTTTCTCTCACTTCGAAAGTGAAGAATCCCTGTTCGCCGGAGGGAATTCCAAAGGGAGCACGGGCTAGCTGCCGGCCGACGTTCTGCCGAGTGGCTGACGGTGTCGACGTCACGGCTGCTGGAGTGCAGCGCTGACCGGCCATCGGTCACGGCTCACTGCACCGGACGGCCGAGTCAGTGCTGGTGGTGCCGGCCGTGGGGTGGGTACTGGTGGTGCCGACGGTGGGGTGGGTACTGGTGGTGCCAGCGGTGGGGTGGGTACTGGTGGTGCCGGCCGTGGGGTGGGTACTGGTGGTGCCGGCCGTGGGGTGGGTACTGGTGGTGCCGGCCGTGGGGTGGGTACTGGTGGTGCCGGCGGTGGGGTGGGTACTGGTGGTGCCGGCGGTGGGGTGGGTACTGGTGGTGCCGGCCGTGGGGTGGGTACTGGTGGTGCCGACGGTGGGGTGGGTACTGGTGGTGCCGGCCGTAGGGTGGGTACTGGTGGTGCCGGCCGTGGGGTGGGTACTGGTGGTGCCGGCGGTGGGGTTGTAAGTGCACAGCCGCGGTGGGTACTCACCGAACGACTGAGTCCTGCTGTAGGACGGGTGATGGTGTGCGTGCGCCCGGGGCGCGTCCGGTCGAGCCGGAGATGACCACCTCATCCCTTCGTGACCTGCAGCGAACGGGCAAACTCTATCAACGCCACCACTGTGCTCGTCACGCATCGCAATATACCAGCAACGTTTCTTAGGAGATGGGTGAACTTCACATGCCAGGTGATATTCAACAAACGTCACGTGATGCCACAGCGCCATCTGATGACACGATACAGCACTGCACGACAACACGCAATATTACACTACATCACACTACAAAAACCGAGCCACGTGACACAACCTTACAGAGCACACCACATAGCACCGCACATCGCAACACTGCAACATGCAACACTACACAACCCAATAACACGGAACAATGCATAACACTACACATCACTACACAGCACAATGACACGTAACAATGTACAAAACTACACAGCACTACGCAACACAATGACACAGAGCAATGCACAACACTACACAACACTACACAACACAATGACACGGAACAATGCACAACACTTCACAGCACTACACAACACAACACTGCACAACAATGCACAACATACTGAACTGAGTAATTACTGTAATTCAGCGATACTGAACACTGTAATTTGAGTGTCGAAGGCGGGCCAGCCACCCGCCGACTACGTGGTTATGACGTAATGTCACGTGAACCGCGCGCTTCGTAGACGGTGTAAGTTCGCCAGTGGCTGCCGCGCCAAACGGTGTATGCGACATGAATTGAGCGGGAAAACCGGCGAGGCTAGGAGGACCGCGACACAGCGTCAGACTTATACCAATACGGTGATATTTAAACTTGGAATAGGCACATATCTGCAGATGAGTCCGATGTCGACAAGATTGCAGCCAATATTGGCTGAATGTGAATGCATTCAGTGCCGTATGCTAAATTGAAGGCATCATTTCCACCAGGGAGGGAGGGGGTATGCCCAATATGGAACACGCGTCCGGGTTTCATTGCACTGTACCGAATTCACAAAACCGGTATTACGCATTTCTGAACTTTCTCCTGTTCTAGGAAAATTGAACGCAATAAGATGCATGTCTTCACGAGCTGCCAAGAGAGCGCAGTTGCAGTTGGATCGCAAGCTTCCCGTCGCGGTATGGTGCTGGATCATGGATCATGGGAGAACCATGACCCGCATCTTGCGCTCGCTTGTCCAACACCCTGAAGGGCGCCTCATACATGTATGCAAATATAAGTTTCTGTATATTAATCGTGTTCACAGGCTCCACTAAAATGATGAATTCTTTGACCTCAGATGACTCGTCACATTCGAGTCAACTTCCTTCATGCGGAACTGACATTCCTAAAGCAGAAAAAGCAAAAACACGGCGTTTAGAAACTGTAGCTGACGAAGACGAAATGCTTAAGAAACGTGTTATAAAACGTTTATTTCCTTTATGTCAAAATCGGCCAGATCTTATTCCTGCATGAAGTTCTCCGGAAACCGCAGGTAATTGGGTATTGCATATTACTTCGATATTGCACGAATTCGCTTCCGCCCAGATTCCGATTTTTTTTTAGAAGTGAGTAAAACCAAGTGGACCATCTGTCTTCATTGCGGAGGTGCCTCCGCTTTGGCCGCAAAAAAACGTGCATGCTCGTAAAATTCGATAAGAATTTTTGCTAAGTCAGATCTTGCTTTCATGAAATGTCATTGCAGAAGAAGAGCTACCATGACGCCATGTAACTTTGATTGTTGTTTCTAACGATGGCCGAAGCATTTGGTATGACGTATCTACTTTTCTGGATGGCGTGGTACTTTTTTAGTCATTCGCTGGCATTCGTAATGACAGTGAAATTAGTGCAGCCCGTTGCCAGGAATTTCAACCATTATGGTATATTGAACGGCCGTGGATGGAAGGGACTTGAGACTCTGCCAGCGATGGATCAAGTTTCCCCTGACACGTTAACGGGAGGGGGAGGGGCGGCGTTGCCAAAGTCCTGCCCTCCCCCGTCATGACTGCATCCACCTCTTGTCGGTGACCATTTATCATTGCTAGAGGGGGGGGGGGGCGGAATCTGGTTTCCTCGGTTGGTGGTCCTGCATTTCCCAATGGGCGCGGCACCGAGTGAAAGTACTTCGAAGAGCCCCTGGTGAGGAGCCCGGAATATTTAGTACCCATTGGCCTCCCATCGACTCTGATCAGGGTTTTTAGCTCTATTTGTGGACGCCTGAACACTACCAGTAGCAGTCGTCCCTATCCCCTCCCACTAATAAGTACCAGTGCCTACCTAACCCTCTCCAAATTCAAGGTTCCTGGATGCTTTCAATGCTTCTTGCTCTGTGCTTTTTGATCAATGATGTTTGTGCATTCTGCGTAGCCATCATCTTCCAATGACGGGCATCGTTGTGTGTTTCAATTAAGATTTGTCTTCTCAAATGCAAGTCAATTCAGTATTTACGTATTTTTAGGTGCGCTTTCAAAAAGACGTCCTTCCAGTCAGGCAATGTTGTCATGCTAAAGAGTATTTCCCTGAATTTTCTACATGGCTATATGTTTTTTCGACAAGCGGTATTCATCATCGCGAATTTTGGTCGCAAAAAGATAGTTCTCAAAATGTTGGATGCCATGTCAATGGAGTTATTTCCGTCTTCCGTCTGTTTTATGGCCACTATAACTGAGAACCTGCACTATGGAGTGAGATTAACAAACCTTTTCTGTAAGAGTGCTGTGTGACATGTCACTGCTTCTAGTAACTCACGAGTACAACTGCTGGCTACGTTCAGACAAGGTCATATGCGTTGCACATCATGAACACAATTACCCTGACTTGCTGCACTTCCCTATGTCAGTTGGTATATCCACCATGCAGGTGTTGTCACACAAATATCCTCGCAATACCCAGCCCGTCATGCAAGTTTTCGTCAGCACCCACAATGTAGAGGATACTCCACAACAATGACTGCACCAGCAGGCAACCTGACACAAAAAGATATGCAGCATATGCCAGCAGCAAATAATCTCCCAGCAAAACAGCCCCAGTGCCTAGCGATAACCTAGAGATGAAATGATAATGACATTGTCAAAGCTGCCGAAACAAAAGAACAACGGCAACCTGTAATGCGCATTGTTCTCATCTAACAATCTGGCGCCGACACTTTCAGCCGCCAAACATGTGCTCCTTCGCATCTTCACACGGTTTCCCAATCTCACTTCCCTCTCATGCAATATGCATGAGACTGTACAAAGAAAGAGATACTATACCGTACGTCTGGACGTCAAGATAAGTTCGGTACGTTTTTCCATGCAGCCTCTGCATGAGAAGTGTCATTCCTCCAGAAGATATGCGGACATAACAAAAGAGTGTCGTACGTGGGAGGGCAGGTGGCTCTGATGAAATGCACATCATATATACGAACAACCAGCGAGCTCCTGATGGACTTCACAGCGATTTTGGCGCCACCTATAGCGAGAACCCAGGGTGCGCAGACAGGACTACAGTGTAAAGGTGGCGCTTCGAGCGGTATCAGGTGATGCGAGATGGGAACTCGAGTGGCCCCTCCGGCATTAGAACTAATAAACTATCAGAACTATCAACTTCGCTAACGCACATGGATGTGATAATGCCCTTAAAATCGAACAGACAGCCGGACAGCCTGTGGCCTCCAGTGGTGTAGACAGCCAGAGAGCCGGACACATGGGAGCACATTAGCACCATGGTGGTCCGGTTGATTGGTTGGTTATTGGTTTTTACGGCACGTCGACCGTTGAGTCATATAGCGTCGCCAATCTCTCACGCCGATTGGTCGCGGGCGAAGAGTAGCGACAGGTGAGACTCGAACCCACAATCTTTCGATGTCCGGCGTCGACGCGGCATCACTGGGCTCGTGACGCACATCAGTGTCGGGTTATTTGCGCCAGCGTCGTCGCAGTGGGAGTTCGTAGCGTATATTGCACACGTGCTGCATTGCATACATGCTTGATGCTATATTGCATGAATGCTATATCGCACGCTATGTTATATACATGCAATATCGCATGATATATTAGCATACAACGCGTCACGTTATAAAGGCCAGCGTTGGTGCAGGGGCGTTGCAGTAACGATACTGACTGTGTGGCGCCTATGTGTAAAAACGTAGCGTCGCAAGGGCTGACGTTACACCCATGCCGGGAGAACGTTGAGCCCGCTCCGTAATGACATTACCGCGCGTCATTGTCACATCACCATCTGGCCCGATATCACCAAGGTACCGCAGGCGCAAGATGCACGATCACAACCTTGGTCATTAGCATTAAGGAAAGGTTGCTAGCCGATGGATGTGCAACTCATCAAGCAATCTGCTGCAGAGTTTGTGGTAGTCCAGGCTGTACGTCTAGATATTCTTTGGTGAAGAGAATCCTCGCCAACAAACGGAAAGCCTATGAATGGCCGATACAGAAGAAAACAAAATACGTAGCGGTGTATGGCCAGCTTCGGCAATTTCCATCACGGAATCTTTAACTGGATTTTGAAAATGTTTGTGATGTGCTAAAACATTTTAGGAATTTGTTCCAAAATTTACCCAAAGGAATTCGACAATATAAACAAAAAACCTTTCTCTTGCAGATAATCCAGGTCACAGGTTCGATTTTATCAATGTAAGTGTTGATAACCTCGCCAGTGGCCCTTCAAGTAATTTATTACACCTGGTTGATTTTCAGAAGTAAAAGCTTCATCTTTATCGAATTAATCTCGCCATTCTTGTCAACATCATTGGAATTGCAATGCCTCGAAGCACTATTCCGCGCGTTTAGTTTGCACTACACGACGATGCACGAGATTATCGAACATCGCCATCTATAAACCGTCGACCGTCGACAGCGCCATCTACCGTCGGACAGCGCCATCTACAAACAACACCTGTCACGTGGGTCTAAAATTGCTTCCTAGGCGCCTGAAGGCGCAACGATCGAGCTCCTATATCATTTCAAATAATCAGCTGTGTCCTGAATGATCTGTTCCGAAATGCCAATAGCTGGCTTAGTTTTAAGGCGCAGCAGGTGACAATTCACTACTTTTTACTCCCTGAAAGGGACATATAGCACTGCACCTTCACAATAGGATGTGGATCAGTTGACAAATTGTGCCATGGGAACACAAATGGCTATTCACTCCAAAGACGAAGCTAATGCAAATCTCCATCACAAAATGCTCCCAAATATCATCTTCGATCTGGGTCATGGCGATCTCTTTTGATTTGGTTCAGAAGCAAAATTCCTGTGTATGACGTCAGCGAATGATTTATGCCGGCTCGCCGACATCAGGGACATGGTTTCAAAAACGCTCATTTTCGTTCTCATCAGCTTAAGCAGTTGCGTTCTTCAACCGAAAGCCTTTTTCACATTTTCTGCCGCCTCATTCCACCGCAAGTATTGATCATGCAATTGCAATTGCAGCTTCAGAACACAATGGTCTAGAAATGTATAGCAAAATGTTCTCCATATGATTTTCTAGCAGCACTACGTTGGCCATCATTATATTTTCAGTCTTGCCATGTTCAACACAGCAACTATTATGGAAGACATTTTCGACTTGGTTATATCGAAACGGGGGCAGATAAAGGGGGCACGGGGAATGTCCCCCATGAAAGGTGGCATCCCTGCGGCCGGGGAAAGGGGCCCTCTGGGAAGGGTCGAGCGCACGCCCACGTCCCCCATGAAAGGTGGCCTCCTGCGGCCGGGGAAAGGGGCCCTCTGGGAAGGGTCGACCGGGGAAAGGGGCCCTCTGGGAAGGGTCGAGCGCACGCCCACGTCCCCCATGAAAGGTGGCCTCCTGCGACCGGGGAAAGGGGTCCTCTGGGAAGGGTCGGCCGGGAAAGGGGCCCTCTGGGAAGGGTCGACCGGGGAAAGGGGCCCTCTGGGAAGGGTCGGCCGGGGAAAGGGGCCCTCTGGGAAGGGTCGAGCGGGGAAAGGGCCCTCTGGGAAGGGTCGAGCGGGGAAAGGGGCCCTCTGGGAAGGGTCGACCGGGGAAAGGGGCCCTCTGGGAAGGGTCGAGCGGGGAAAGGGGCCCTCTGGGAAGGGTCGGCCGGGGAAAGGGGCCCTCTGGGAAGGGTCGGCCGGGGAAAGGGGCCCTCTGGGAAGGGTCGGCCGGGGAAAGGGGCCCTCTGGGAAGGGTCGAGCGGGGAAAGGGGCCCTCTGGGAAGGGTCGGCCGGGGAAAGGGGCCCTCTGGGAAGGGTCGGCCGGGGAAAGGGGCCCTCTGGGAAGGGTCGGCCGGGGAAAGGGGCCCTCTGGGAAGGGTCGGCCGGGGAAAGGGGCCCTCTGGGAAGGGTCGAGCGGGGAAAGGGGCCCTCTGGGAAGGGTCGAGCGGGGAAAGGGGCCCTCTGGGAAGGGTCGACCGGGGAAAGGGGCCCTCTGGGAAGGGTCGAGCGGGGAAAGGGGCCCTCTGGGAAGGGTCGGCCGGGGAAAGGGGCCCTCTGGGAAGGGTCGGCCGGGGAAAGGGGCCCTCTGGGAAGGGTCGGCCGGGGAAAGGGGCCCTCTGGGAAGGGTCGAGCGGGGAAAGGGGCCCTCTGGGAAGGGTCGGCCGGGGAAAGGGGCCCTCTGGGAAGGGTTGGCCGGGGAAAGGGGCCCTCTGGGAAGGGTCGGCCGGGGAAAGGGGCCCTCTGGGAAGGGTCGACCGGGGAAAGGGGCCCTCTGGGAAGGGTCGACCGGGGAAAGGGGCCCTCTGGGAAGGGTCGAGCGGGGAAAGGGGCCCTCTGGGAAGGGTCGAGCGGGGAAAGGGGCCCTCTGGGAAGGGTCGAGCGGGGAAAGGGGCCCTCTGGGAAGGGTCGACCGGGGAAAGGGGCCCTCTGGGAAGGGTCGAGCGGGGAAAGGGGCCCTCTGGGAAGGGTCGACCGGGGAAAGGGGCCCTCTGGGAAGGGTCGAGCGGGGAAAGGGGCCCTCTGGGAAGGGTCGAGCGGGGAAAGGGGCCCTCTGGGAAGGGTCGACCGGGGAAAGGGGCCCTCTGGGAAGGGTCGAGCGGGGAAAGGGGCCCTCTGGGAAGGGTCGACCGGGGAAAGGGGCCCTCTGGGAAGGGTCGAGCGGGGAAAGGGGCCCTCTGGGAAGGGTCGGCCGGGGAAAGGGGCCCTCTGGGAAGGGTCGACCGGGGAAAGGGGCCCTCTGGGAAGGGTCGAGCGGGGAAAGGGGCCCTCTGGGAAGGGTCGAGCGGGGAAAGGGGCCCTCTGGGAAGGGTCGGCCGGGGAAAGGGGCCCTCTGGGAAGGGTCGAGCGGGGAAAGGGGCCCTCTGGGAAGGGTCGACCTGGGAAAGGGGCCCTCTGGGAAGGGTCGAGCGGGGAAAGGGGCCCTCTAGGAAGGGTCGACCGGGGAAAGGGGCCCTCTGGGAAGGGTCGAGCGGGGAAAGGGGCCCTCTGGGAAGGGTCGGCCGGGGAAAGGGGCCCTCTGGGAAGGGTCGACCGGGGAAAGGGGCCCTCTGGGAAGGGTCGAGCGGGGAAAGGGGCCCTCTGGGAAGGGTCGAGCGGGGAAAGGGGCCCTCTGGGAAGGGTCGGCCGGGGGAAAGGGGCCTTCTGGGAAGGGTCGGCCGGGGAAAGGGGCCCTCTGCGAAGGGTCGGCCGGGGAAAGGGGCCCTCTGGGAAGGGTCGACCGGGGGAAAGGGGCCCTCTGGGAAGGGTCGAGCGGGGAAAGGGGCCCTCTAGGAAGGGTCGACCGGGGAAAGGGGCCCTCTGGGAAGGGTCGGCCGGGGAAAGGGGCCCTCTGGGAAGGGTCGGCCGGGGAAAGGGGCCCTCTGGGAAGGGTCGACCGGGGAAAGGGGCCCTCTGGGAAGGGTCGAGCGGGGAAAGGGGCCCTCTGGGAAGGGTCGAGCGGGGAAAGGGGCCCTCTGGGAAGGGTCGAGCGGGGAAAGGGGCCCTCTGGGAAGGGTCGACCGGGGAAAGGGGCCCTCTGGGAAGGGTCGAGCGGGGAAAGGGGCCCTCTGGGAAGGGTCGACCGGGGAAAGGGGCCCTCTGGGAAGGGTCGAGCGGGGAAAGGGGCCCTCTGGGAAGGGTCGAGCGGGGAAAGGGGCCCTCTGGGAAGGGTCGACCGGGGAAAGGGGCCCTCTGGGAAGGGTCGAGCGGGGAAAGGGGCCCTCTGGGAAGGGTCGACCGGGGAAAGGGGCCCTCTGGGAAGGGTCGAGCGGGGAAAGGGGCCCTCTGGGAAGGGTCGGCCGGGGAAAGGGGCCCTCTGGGAAGGGTCGACCGGGGAAAGGGGCCCTCTGGGAAGGGTCGAGCGGGGAAAGGGGCCCTCTGGGAAGGGTCGAGCGGGGAAAGGGGCCCTCTGGGAAGGGTCGGCCGGGGAAAAGGGCCCTCTGGGAAGGGTCGAGCGGGGAAAGGGGCCCTCTGGGAAGGGTCGACCTGGGAAAGGGGCCCTCTGGGAAGGGTCGAGCGGGGAAAGGGGCCCTCTAGGAAGGGTCGACCGGGGAAAGGGGCCCTCTGGGAAGGGTCGAGCGGGGAAAGGGGCCCTCTGGGAAGGGTCGACCGGGGAAAGGGGCCCTCTGGGAAGGGTCGACCGGGGAAAGGGGCCCTCTGGGAAGGGTCGAGCGGGGAAAGGGGCCCTCTGGGAAGGGTCGAGCGGGGAAAGGGGCCCTCTGGGAAGGGTCGGCCGGGGAAAGGGGCCCTCTGGGAAGGGTCGACCGGGGAAAGGGGCCCTCTGGGAAGGGTCGAGCGGGGAAAGGGGCCCTCTGGGAAGGGTCGACCGGGGAAAGGGGCCCTCTGGGAAGGGTCGAGCGGGGAAAGGGGCCCTCTAGGAAGGGTCGACCGGGGAAAGGGGCCCTCTGGGAAGGGTCGAGCGGGGAAAGGGGCCCTCTGGGAAGGGTCGACCGGGGAAAGGGGCCCTCTGGGAAGGGTCGACCGGGGAAAGGGGCCCTCTGGGAAGGGTCGAGCGCACCCCCACTTTCGGCCAGAGGCGCAGCTTGGAAGGAAAAAGCGCCACTTCAGTGTGTCCGAGTGCACCCCTCCTCTCGAATTGTTCATCCAGGGAGCCGCCCCAGGTAATTTCGCAGTGGCACCACTCCAAAGAAACGGCGCCTCTCCAGATAAAGTGCCCCCATGACAGTTCCTGGATCCGCCCCTGCATCGAAATGCTTTGGCAACATCGTCACCAGTTCAATCCAGTGCCCGGCTCCAATCGTTTGCAGGCTCGAACCAACACTTCGACGAAGCATTTGACCCACGAATTTGCGCCGGAGCCGACCGTTAGAAAGACCGCTCAGCTTCAAATGCCTTACGCAGCGTGAATGGTCCCGCACCTATCGGTGGGGTGCGACATCTCCGGGTATGGTGAAATTCGAGCCATGGGCCGAGATGTGAGATGCTGGATTGTGTCTTCGTGAGATGTGGGATTGTGTCTTTGTGAGGTGCGGGATTGTGTCTTTGTGAGGTGCGGGATCGTGTGTTTGTGAGGTACGGGATTGTGTGTTTGTGGGGTGAGGGATTGTCTTTGTGAGATGCGGGATTGTGTCTTTGTGAGATGCGGGATTGTGTCTTTGTGAGATGTGGGGTTGTGTCTTTGTGAGAGGAGGGATTGTGTCTTTGTCAGATGGCGGATTGTGTCTTTGTGAGATGCGGGATTGTGTCTTTGTGAGATGCGGGATTGTGTCTTTGTGAGATGAGGGATTGTGCATTTGTGAGATGCGGGATGGTGTCTTTGTGAGATTCGGGATTGTGTCTTTGTGAGATTCGGGATCGTGTCTTTGTCAGATGGCGGATTGTGTTTTGGTGAGTGTGGGACACGCACGTGCTCTAGATGACGAAGCGCTGTCAGTCCCCGGCGTCGATGTCACGTTGTCATGTATTTTTCGTGTGTCGTCTGCAGGCTTGGAATACCTGTCGCTTTACACTGCCCGTCTTCCACTTTTGGTGTTGTGCGGCTACCATGGGCGGTTGCTTGTGAAATGCATCCTTATTAGTATTGACATTAGAAATGGTTGTACGCTAATCATCTTACCAGGAAAGTTTAATTTACACTGCAAGCTTACAAATTGGACGCTGTACCATACCATATGTCGCAACACGTTTCCAACAAAAAGTTGCAACATAGTCATTTTTACCACGGGCTAATCTCTTGCTAGATACCAGTGATTGCTCGCCAGATCCACCGTTAGATATGTCTCTCATCTAAAATAACCTTATATGCGACAATTGGCGAATCAGTTATCCTCGTCGAAGTCGTTCTAGTCACGCTGCGTCTCAAATACAATCGACATGCTATCGGCACCAAGTTATGCCCTACGCCGAAAGTGAGTCGGAAAAAGTCGCCGGGTACTGAATTTTCTGTACGACATGAACATGGCAGAAGCTAAGATGAGCTAGGACATGATGTGTCACTTCCAATGATCTAGAACTTGATGTGTGCACCTGCAATGATCTAGAACTTGACGTGTTCACCTGCAATTATTTTTTATAACACTATAATGGCATGACCAAAGATGATTCAGCATAAGGGTTTTGCAAGAGCGTATCCTCGGTGTATCCATAGAAGTAGTGACAGTTTCAGTCTACGATCATGACTGGCAATGATCTGGCCAACGAGACCCAAAAGGCAGCTGAGACAAATGCCAACCCCTCCCCTCCCCAACCGATTGGGCGCCAAAGGCATCTCAATATCGCGGCAGGTAAATCTATGAACAGCACTATTGCGACCCGATTATCTTCATCGAGAACTACCAAGAAACTTGTTATTGAGCTTCGGCTGTGTAGTTGCCATCAGTAACGACCAGTCGTATTTTGCATCACAATTAAAGATGTCAAAACAGTCGCAGTATAGCAATATGCAAAAGTCGTCTCATACATACATTCCAATTATTGAAGCATGCGGAATATTGCAATTCATGTGTTAAGTTTACCTGTATTCGTTCAACTATGATCGTGTATGTAACATATGGAACAAAAGACATGAAACACACATAAAAAGATGAAGCCCTGCTAACAACAGCAGCCAATGTGGTCCGGAACAATCCGCCTTATTTCTCTAAAGGTGGTATTGGACGAATGGAATTCTAGTTATTTCTGTGCAGAACTATTATAGCTGAACATGACGACTGTTGGCATTGGGCACGGTCGCATTATGTGCCACGACACAATCGGCACGAAGAGGGGGAGGAGGAGACAGGCAAGGGGGCCCGTGGGAGCAAGCACGCGTGCAGAATGCAGCATTGGTTCAAAGGCAGGAAAATATGCATTCTGCATGCCAGGCGAAACCCACAGACGACCGCAACGTACGGTGCTCATGGCCGTTTTTAAATGTCTTCACCCCTATTCGGCTCGACTTTGTACGGTGTGCACGCCGCGATAGCCAGTACCAAGAACAGGTGGCCCGGGTAGTCTTGAGGTATGCCCGGTAAGACCATCCACCCCGCTTTGCCAGCAAAGTACTCATCAGGCCGCCTCCTTCTTCAGTTCGCCGGACAGCAACCGGGACGACGCGTTGTCTCCCCTTTACCCGGTGTACAGCAGTGTGTCGGAACGTCTGTCGTTGTGTAGAGTGGGTTGTGTGGTTGCTCTTAATGTTTGTCATGTAGCTCTTTTGTGTCCAGGGAACGTCTGTCGGTTGTGTCAGGGTGTAGTCGGTGTGTCCAGGGTCTCTATCGGTTGTGTCCATGGGTGTAGCTCTATCGGTTGTGTGGTATTTCGGTTGTGTCCAGGGTGTAGCTCTATCGGTTGTGTCCAGGGTGTAGCTCTATCGGTTGTGTCAGGGGATTCGGTTGTGTCCAGGGTGTAGCTCTATCGGTTTTGTAGCTCTATCGGTTGTGTCCAGGGTGTAGCTCTATCGGTTGTGTCCAGGGTGTAGCTCTATCGGTTGTGTCCAGGGTGTAGCTCTATCGGTTTTGTCCAGGATGTAGCTCTATCGGTTGTGTCCAGGGTGTAGCTCTATCGGTTGTGTCCAGGGTGTAGCTCTATCGGTTGTGTCCAGGGTGTAGCTCTATCGGTTGTGTCCAGGGTGTAGCTCTATCGGTTTTGTCCAGGGTGTAGCTCTATCGGTTTTGTCCAGGGTGTAGCTCTATCGGTTGTGTCCAGGGTGTAACTCTATCGGCTGTGTCCAGGGTGTAGCTCTATCGGTTGTGTCCAGGGTGTAGCTCGTGACATTGGGAGTTTCGCCGCTCCCTGTTCCCGCGAACAGGGCTTTTCCAATGCCGAGGAAAATGCTTCCTCCGGTGTATACTTTCGTTTTCAGGCTTGCCTTCTGCGTGATGTGTGTCGTAAATCAAATCGCAGGTCCTTAGAACCTGTCTTTGTTTCGGCATGTCAAGAAGCATAGCACGGACCGTCCCATGGGTGATCACACCGAGTGTTCGTCAGGCGCTGGCGGCACTCATCCCCACTGGGTCGCGCTGCTGCCATTACCTGGTCGCGTTGCTGCCATTACCTGGTCGCGTTGCTGCCATTACCTGGTCGCGTTGCTGCCATTACCTGGTCGCGCTGCTGCCATTACCTGCGAAACCCAGGGTTGACTTACCTCTGGCGGGTGTACTGTACTCCTCCCACCAGTTTATTGTCACTGGACACCCATAAGCCGGATTAACTTTCTCCTTATCGCCCCTTTCCTTTTAGCATTATCGCAGCTTTCCATTGCCTGGATAACAATCCGCCGGCACCACGGCTTTCCCCACCCGACTGGCTGGTAATAAGCATCAAAAAGAAAAAAGAGAAAAAGAGGCATTATCTCGCGACGGCTGGTTGGATGTCAGCGGGTCCGAGCTGCAGCTACATATCGCCCCAACTGTATACCAGCACAGGGAGCCACCATCCGCGCTGAACGGGCCGAGAACCTGTGCAGATGCCACGACTGGGCCGTCTTGCCAGCCCGTTGAGATGCTACCGCCTAGCATTAAGGTATTTGCATCAATAGGTACAGCATATGCACACAATTCTGCACAATGAATTGCCATGTGATACACGTGCACCGTATTCGACAGAAGAGGCCAACTTCGGCATACAAGAGTGTATCTTGGACTTCGACATAGGCGGGTTGAAAGCCTTGAGCCGAAATGCAATGCACTGCTGCAGAAATTGTGCTCCTCTATGGAGCATCGTGGACGTGTGCACCTATGAATGCACAGCGCCGAATTTTGTTTAATTCCATATATGTCTGATATATATATATATATATATATATATATTAGGGTGGTCCAAAAAGTTGAACTTTCGAATTCATTTGCTCCCCACCTTTCTTTCTTTTCCTTTTGCTGATAAAAAATTGGTATTTTTTCAGCATAATTGTGCTATATTTAGTGGTGGCTCAATGCGTCTGAAGTTTCTGCTGGCCTGTTTCTGAGTGTCATACCATATGTCTTGGTTCTGGGATGTTGAGGAGAGCACAGTCCTGACGTTGATCATTTTCTTTCTCTTACACAGATGTCGAAAAACCGTGGCTTTTATCTACTTGGCTCGGAGGACGCCATCCGGGGGAGCAAACTCCCGTCCTCCGGCCAGGTGCTCAGCGTTTTCCTCCACCATCACCTGAACACCAAGAAGGAGAGGGCTGATAGCGCCAAAGTGCTGGTGGGGGAGGTCCTTGGGTTCTGGGACTAGGCGAGGGTCCCTACACAACGACGGGACAAGATCCTGGCTGAGGTTCTGGCCATTTTTGACCACTGGAAGGGCCTGAAGAAGAATCAGGGACGGCAGACACAGACGCAGAGGACCAACGAGGAGAGATTCAAGACGGATATGGGCAACCTGTTCGATGTGGCTCATGCAGACGCCTTGAAACTCCTCAAGAACCCGGAGGACCGAGACTTCCTCCTTGCCCAGCGGCAGCTCGGGCGGAGGGGTCGGTGGACCTTGTGCTGGCGCGGAAGGAGAAAGCGGCCCAGAAGAAGGAAGCGGAAGCAAAGGAAATTGAGAGGACGCGGATGGAGCAGGAAGCTTCATGCAGCTAGGGTGATTTGTCGTCATCTTCTTCTGTCTCCTCCGACTCTGATGGGTCCGTGGTTGAGGAGGGAGCACTCGGGGGTGATGCGAGTCCCCCGAAGAGGAAACGGATTCAGGTGCAGAACGTGTGGACCCCTGGACTTACAGCGGCCATAGACCGCACCAAGATGAGCGACAGGATAGCTCCCTACGTCCTGACAGAGGTGGCCACGAGCTTAGGCCATGATCCCGCGGAGTTGAACATCAGCCGATCCTATGTGAAGTGTTACCGTGAGCGGTATCGTGCTGAGAAGTGGGCCAATCTCAAGGAAGGATTCAAGGATACTGGGGAACCATGTGTCGTTCACTGGGACGGGAAGCTCCTTCCTTCCCTCCTGGATTCCGGACAAAGTGTGGGTACAATCTCCGTGCTAGTCACGTCCATTACCAGCGGTGAGACCCAGCTCCTAGGAGTTCCCAAGCTGGATTCTGGCACAGGGGGCCAGCAGGCAAATGCCGTCTACGCACTCCTTCAGGAATGGGATCTAGAGGAGAAGGTCATGGGAATGTCATTCGACACGACGGCTGCAAACACCGGGCGCCATTCCAGGGCCTGCGTCCTCCTGGAGCGGAAGCTGGGTCGGAGGATGCTTTACTTCGCCTGCCGGCACCACATTCTAGAGGTGGTCATAGCAGCCGTCTTCGGAGCATGCGCGCGGCCCTCCTCCGGACCAGACATTCAAGTGTTCCACCGCTTTCAAAAGCAGTGGAACCTCCTCGACAAGAAGCAGTTCCGAACAGGATTTGACTCGAACGAGACTCGCCCGTTCATTGAGGAAGAAAGGGAGGCACTCCTGGACTTGGCCTCTTCCGAACTGTCCACCAAGTCGTTCAGGGATGACTACCGAGAGTTCCTCGAGCTGGGAATCATTTACCTGGGAGGGTCCGTCCCCGGATTTTCCTTCAAGCGTCCTGGGGCAATAAACCAGGCCCGATGGATGGCCAAGATCCTGTACAGCTTGAAAATATGGATGTTTCGAGACCAACTCCAAGACCTGACGAAGCGGAGGAAAAATGCGCCAGGGATGTTGCACTTTTCGCTGTCGCGATGGTAAAAGACTGCTCCCAGCGGGGTGTAGCCCTGCTACAGGAGTACAACGGAAGGCACACCGCTAAGGACTAGCTCCAGTACCTCTTGGGGTGGTGGCGGAGCACCAAAAGCGGTTCTCCACCTCCTCGAAAACCCGTCCTGACAACTGGGCGACAGAGTGCCTGGCAAGCATGAGACCTCCACCTTCGAGCGGCTAATACTCAGAGGGGTTCTCCTGGTCTGGGTGGGGGGACCCAGACGCCGTCAGTGTCAGAACTTCAGACTCCTTGAGCCACCTCTAAATATTCTTCGATCCGGCTCAAATTTCGGTCATAATACTTTTTCAAGTAATGGTCTCAGGTAAGACCCAGGGAGCAGATAAATTTCGGAAAAAAATATAACCCCTATTCTACTTGGACCACTCTAATATATATATATATATATGTATATATATATATATATATATATATATATATATATATATATATATATATATATATTCATATGAATATATACATACACACACACACACATATATATATATATATATATATATATATATATATAATGAGCATGGAGTGTTCGGCCCTTTCCCTTCCACAGCTTTTTCGCTCAGTGTCCTCAAACGAAAGAGCTCGGCGCGGCATCATGTATCACACTGCCATTAGAGCGGACAATCGACCTGCGGCCCCGGGGCACGCAGGTCACGTGGCATGACATCATCAGGTGATCTGTGGCTAAATCCACACGACCGGCCGTGCGGCAACAAGGTCAGACAGCTGCAGAACTTTTCTTTGAATACTTTTTTTTTGTTATTTGGACTTTAGGTCGCTTCGACCACACTTGATAATTCGCGCCCATTCCTTTGCATAGTGATTGCGAGTACTTCGGAGGAAAAACTGGTTTCAAGGCTGGTTGATATGAAAACTAAAAGCGTCGGTCTACTTCTGGGTGAAGACATCAAGGTTATAAACGTTATAAATGCTATAATAAGAACGTATGGAGAGTTCAACGGGCCGACCTGGTCGGGTCAGGTCGTGTCGGGTCGTGTCAGGTCGTGTACCGCTCATGCGATTTTTTTGTTGCATATGCACAGGAGTAGAGTCACTCGGGCCCCGCCCTTGCTCGCAATCCGGCTCCTGATGCCAACAGGACGAGCACGGCTAGCGAACTCAACCTAGTAGAGATTGTGCCGCCGTCCCGGACCTGGGAGGATAAATCAGGCCAGCTGTCGCGACTGAGCCTGACGGGTCGGGTCGGGTCGGGTCGGGTCGGCTGCGCGGGCCACCAGGACCGGTCCGGCCCGGTCGGACCGGGCGTGAGCGGCACGTTCCGCTGGGCAGTATCGGTTCCGCTCGCTTATCCCACTGGTCCGGTGACGCTGTCTCAGCAGCAGCGGCCACGGGCGGCAGTCCGGCCGACCGGAAGTACGCCGTCTACAGGGGGAAGCGAAGCTGCCGAGTATGATGAGGCCGTGAGAAAAACCAGAAAATGTTGCTCTTGTAAATGGGCTTCTCACACAGCAAAGCATACCAAACGTTTAGCAATCTTTTCGTTCGTTTTCCTTATCACGTCGTACTAGAATGGTTTGCTTTTCATGTAGAAGGGTGCATGTCTTCCCTAGGCGAACGATCTTCTTCCAGCCTAGTCGGTGTGTAGTAGTGGGGAGCGGAGAAAGATTTTACACAACAGCCAGCGATGTCCTTACTGACCGACTCTGGTTTTGATTTTATTTTGACTGAATATCAGCAAAGACCATGCCTATGTGGCGTTAGCATGGTGTGTGCAGGTGCATTCGATACATATTTACAGCATCAGAAGGGCGGTTCATAGGAACACTTTCATTCTTGAGATGGCCAGGCGTCGTTTTGCATTGGTCTAATTCAGGAGCCCAGGTAAAGTTTTCAACACCAAATCGATCAAATGATGCAGCGCATGCACAGCGGATATGCAACGCAAGCGAGCCGACATAGCTTGAATCAGTTAAAGCGAGTCGAGCAGATTCCACGTTCATATCTGAAGTGAGCAACAGCTAGCCAGACCCACCCACATATGTGTTAATTGGGGAACGTAATGGGCTGGTGCAGCCACCGCCACTAACGCATCAACCACTCCGAACGTGGTCCGAATGGCTGAAGTAGCACGCTTCGGTCAGAAGAAAAAGTGAGTGGAGTGACACTGGGCCACGTGAGCGGTGCACGTCGTCCCCACAACTGATCATCTCATCTAAGGTGGCGTAGCGAAGTGGCACTTGGTCACGTGAGCGGTACACGTCGCCCCCACAACTGATCACCTCATCTGAGGTGGCGTGTGTTGGCCGATGAAGGAGCACAGGAGCGGTGACGGCGCGCGGCGCCCACGAGAACGCTGCCAGACGGATCACCTCGTCTCGAGCGGAGCAAATGAGCGGCGCACGCGCCTCCAGTCCATTCCCAGCCACCTTGATCTCTTGACCTCTTCGCATTTAGATCGGTCATGAATACGGCCCGAGCAGAGCGAGCTGACCTGGTGCGTAATGGAGAGTAGTCGCTGGACCGAGGGCAACACCGATTGGGCCGTGGGCAGCACCGACTGTACTGACGGTGAGGCAGCACCGACTGTACTGACGGTGAGGAAGCACCGACTGTACTGACGGTGGGGCAGCACCGACTGTACTGACGATGTGGCAGCACCGACTGTACTGACGGTGAGGAAGCACCGACTGTACTGACGGTGAGGAAGCACCGACTGTACTGACGGTGTGGCAGCACCGACTGTACTGACGGTGAGGAAGCACCGACTGGACTGACGGTGAGGCAGCACCGACTGAATTGACGGTGAGGCAGCACCGACTGAACTGACGATGAGGCAGCACCGACTGAACTGACGGTGAGGCAGCACCGACTGGACTGACGGTGAGGCAGCACCGACTGAACTGACGGTGAGGCAGCACCGACTGGACTGACGGTGAGGAAGCACCGACTGGACTGACGGTGAGGAAGCACCGACTGTACTGACGGTGAGGAAGCACCGACTGTACTGACGGTGTGGCAGCACCGACTGTACTGACGGTGAGGCAGCACCGACTGGACTGACGGTGAGGCAGGACCGACTGGACTGATCTCGGTGGCTGGGGGAGGAGAGTGTGGAGGGTCTGTTTGGCCGTAATTCTCAGTCGGAAGAAATTATGAACCAATAAGGGAACTTGCAACAGCTTCAATAACCAGAAATCCTAACTAGAAATCCTAGTATCGGCACAGAGATGAACGCGCTGGCTCCCGTATTTCATAGCAACGTTTCTAGCTAAACTTAGCCTTTGCTCGTGCAAGACAATTTGTCACCTTTCCAGATGCAGGTGGGAGAGAGTCCCTCCCCTCCACAGTGTTTCAAGACTGAGAGCACCAGCGACATGAAGCGGAGACCAGCGTGGTGCATGTGACAAAAACTCGCCAAGGATATCCGACTGTTTTACTTCGGTCTCTGGTTGAACTCTCAAGTCAATTTGAGTGGCAATCGGTCACCAAAATCGTGAATCTTCGAGTTAGATCATTCCCGGTGTGAAATCAAAAACCAATAAGCGCATGGCATTTCAAAACGGTGTTCCTGATTGCCCTTGAAAACTAACAATGTGTAATATGCTACATTTCGACCCCAGTGTTAGAGGCCAGATGAGGCTGTCATATTGACCTCGTTTCAGAAACTTTAGAAATAATGCACAAACACATTATTTTCTTGTGCCCAGTGGTGAAAGTTGTTGTCGACTTCAGGTTTATCCCCCAAATTAATCCTGAGGAGATTCAGAGGCTCGAAAACGTCATCTGAGGTTAAGTTGGGTCAATGACCTCGAACGAACTTAGACAGTTCATGACGTACTCAGATACATCCACCACCCTACCAAATACAACATTGGTCACCTGGGGGCAATAAGTAAGATCATATACCGGTAATTATATATTTCGGCCACAGACCCCCCCCCCCCCCCACTGACGTCACAGCTCCTGACACCCCGTCAGGCGTTCCCTCGCACGGCTTCCCTGGCGTTCCCTTTGATGACGTCCTGTCAGGAGACCTTCACATTTTATTATGCGATATTGTCGGCAGAGGACGATCCGTCAGCTACACCAGACGTCGGCGTGCTAATACTTGCCACTTCCCCGTCGTCATGAAAATCTTAGGTTAGTTGCATCGCTCCCCCCCCCCCATCTGCGGGGGCTAAAGTTAGTCGTGGCTGAATTGACATTCACATAAAGCATTCTTGTCGAAACTCATGGATGATGGCACCCGAAAGATGAACCGCATGCTAAGCCTATTCCATCTGAACCTATCCATGCCCCCCTTAGTTCGATGTGACCCGACACGACCTGCCTAATCACGTGATCACGTTTTGTCCCACCTGCTGAACCTGGCCCCACCCGACCCAGCCCAGCACCCCTCGACACGAGCTGGCCGTGCAGGCCGTCAGCGCACGCCGGCAGCTTCGAGGGGATGCGCGGGTGCCCTGCTCGCGGCGATAACCGCCACGCGTGTAGAGCGACGGCGTGTCTCCTGACGAGGGGATGCGCAGCAGCCCTGCTCGCAGCGATAACCGCCACGCGTGTAGAGCGACGGCGTGTCTCCTGACGAGGGGATGCGCAGCAGCCCTGCTCGCAGCGATAACCGCCACGCGTGTAGAGCGACGGCGTGTCTCCTGACGAGGGGATGCGCAGCAGCCCTGCTCGCGGCGATAACCGCCACGCGTGTAGAGCGACGGCGTGTTCTGCGAGGGGATGCGCAGGGCCCTGCTCGCGGCGATAACCGCCACGCGTGTAGAGCGACGGCGTGTCTCCTGACGAGGGGATGCGCAGGTGCCCTGCTCCCAGATAACCCGAGGGTCGGGATACGCAGGTGCTGCTCGCGGCGATAACCGCCACGCGTGTAGAGCGACGGCGTGTCTCCTGACGAGGGGATGCGCAGGTGCCCTGCTCGCGGCGATAACCGCCACGCGTGTAGAGCGACGGCGTGTCTCCTGACGAGGGGATGCGCAGGTGCCCTGCTCGCGGCGATAACCGCCACGCGTGTAGAGCGACGGCGTGTCTCCTGACGAGGGGATGCGCAGGTGCCCTGCTCGCGGCGATAACCGCCACGCGTGTAGAGCGACGGCGTGTCTCCTGACGAGGGGATGCGCAGGTGCCCTGCTCGCGGCGATAACCGCCACGCGTGTAGAGCGACGGCGTGTCTCCTGACGAGGGGATGCGCAGGTGCCCTGCTCGCGGCGATAACCGCCACGCGTGTAGAGCGACGGCGTGTCTCCTGACGAGGGGATGCGCAGGTGCCCTGCTCGCGGCGATAACCGCCACGCGTGTGTAGAGCGACGGCGTGTCTCCTGACGAGGGGATGCGCGTCCGGCGATAACCGCCACGCGTTGAGCGACGGCGTGTCTCCTGACGAGGGGATGCGCAGGTGCCCTGCTCGCGGCGATAACCGCCACGCGTGTAGAGCGACGGCGTGTCTCCTGACGAGGGGATGCGCAGGTGCCCTGCTCGCGGCGATAACCGCCACGCGTGTAGAGCGACGGCGTTTCTCCTGACGGCTCGCCGGGCTGAACGGAGCGCGTGGCCCGCCCGTCAGGTGGTCGTGCCCGGCTATTACATGTGGCTACTTGCTGCTGGCGGTGTTCGCGGCGCGGCTCGGCTGTCACCCAGTTGACCGTGCTGAGTGATGAGCCGGCAGTGATGAGTGATGAGCCGGCAGTTGACCGGCCTTGACACCACCGTCGCACTTCCACACCTCCAGCCGTGTATGTGGAAGGGCGTTTGTGCCGGTCGACTGTCGGCCTCCTGTGCACTGTGCAGGTGAGATGACAGACAGAGTGTCTCGTCGTCAGCTGTGTTCGTGTCAAAGCCCGACTCGTGTGGCTAGCAATGGTCCGTGGATCTTAGCTCAACTTGGAAACGATCTTAACTTAGCCACCAGTCACTAGATGACTGAAGGCATACGGTGTGGACACGACCTCAACGAAGGTACATGGTGTGGACATGACCTCAACGAAGGTACATGGTGTGGACACGACCTCAACGAAGGTACATGGTCTGGACGCGACCTCAACGAAGGTACCTGGTGTGGACATGACCTCAACGAAGGTATATGACGTGGACATGACCTCAACTTACGCACCACACCACTAGCTGAAGGTACATTGTGGTGACACGACCTCAACTTAACCACCACACCACCAGCTGACTGAAGGTATATTGTGGTGACACGACCTCAACTTAGCCACCACACCACCAGCTGACTGAAGGTATATTGTGGTGACACGACCTCAACTTAACCACCACACCACTACCTGAAGGTATATTGTGGTGACACGACCTCAACTTAGCCACCACACCACTAGCTGAAGGTATGTTGTGGTGACACGACCTCAACTTAGCCACCACACCACTAGCTGAAGGTAAACGGTGTGGACACAACCTCAACTTCGCCACCACGCCACCAGCTGACTGAAGGTATACGATGGGGACACAACCAGGTGTGTGATAATTAGGCTGTGGGTATTTCAAGGCCACAAAAAGGTCATGTGACTGTCTGCGTCCGGAGATAGCTGCAGCGCGGGCCTACTCAGTGGGCCGGGGCTTGTGTAATGCATTCTTCTCGGTTATTCGGAACAAAGGATACGAAGCCGAATGCTGTCCTTTGATCTCTTGCGCAAGCCGCACCGCGTGTGAGAAGGAGCCCCGTTTCACATTTTCTTCAGAATAATGTTTGTAACAACATACGTCAGCTGTTGAGTAAACTTGCTTTGCAGTAATTATCGCAGTGCACTATGCATCGAACAGACACACACTGGTAAGGTCAGTGGTACACTTCGTCATGTGCCAGTGCCGGCATAATCTGCTGAAGTACCTGAGGTGAGGATCGTGTAATGTGATGACCACACCCGGCAAACTCGGCCCGGCAGGCGGCGGCGCGCCAGGCCAGTGCGCGGTATGGCTGGACGGCCACCGTCGGGCGCAGTATTACCTTCACACCGCATCTTCGGTCACAGGGATGAGGTCAAGGCAGAACAAGTCGAGCTAGGTGAAGCCATTCCATGCTCCCTGTCCTTACTGAACAGATCCCGCCATCATAATTTAGCAACAAAATTGTCGTGGAGACCTCTAGGACAGACAGCAATGCTGATAACGTCGCTAAGGGTCTCAGCACTGACGATGATCAGGTGCCGCGGAACTTCATACTATGCAATACTAATCCAACCTTACCCTTCAACTCCTTAGCATTCGTACAATAAAACGAGCAAGGAAGAAATGTTGCAATACAAATTGAAAAAATGAAACAAAAGAAATCAGATCAATCACACCCGAATGATCAGACAGTCATTCGCATTGCATGAAGTATACTTCTTTTCTACATTTGTGTATTGGCCAACAAGCTATTTTAAGTGTTATTTTATCTTTCGTACATTTTCCATCCTACAGGGTAAAGAACAAAAGCGTATTCTAAGTTTTGATGCAATAAATGGAAGCCAGAATGTGGAAAAAAGGCAGATCAGTGTTGCCCAACTGTGATGCTGTCTTGATCATGCAATTGAAAGGCATTAAGGGGGATTGGGATCACATGAACAAAGATGTGGTATAATTAGGGAATTATACAGGAGCAATTGATGCTCCGATAGAACGTGCTTTTCTTTCTCGGTCATTTCAACATTTCGGCTGTTTTTTTGCAGACAGGAATTTATGTAACTTTTCCCATATAATCGTATCGTCTGGAAATACACCGATACATTTTACACAGCTGTGCCTTGCCAACCATATTATGACTAACCATGATAACCATTTATTTTGGTATTAAGGTATTACATGGCCCTCTGGAACATATTTCATATTTCGTCTTTTCAGCATTTAAAGGCGCTCCATTAGTGCAAACCATGCTGTGATTTTTGGAACTCACTTATCTAATTGATTTTGTGATGACATATTGCTTCTAACACACGTAGTATATGTTTTGTGGGGCCCAGCATGTATGCCCATTTTGTCAAAGCCCTTTTCGAGGCCCAAATGCAGTGTAGTTCCTAACTTATTTTTCGCCAGCGATTTAATCATGCCATTGTGAATAAGAGCAGTCGGTATGTAGGCGCTACATTTTTTTTATGAAGCAAAATTGCAATGGGCTTATCATATTATTCCCATCTAGAGAGGATGGCAATTGGTAATGTGTCGACCGTTTTTTTTTCTTCAGCACTCTGAGAATGTTGGTAGCAATTAGATGGGCAATTTGTAAATTTTGTTTAATGGTCTGGTCTATGGGCATGTTTCACAATCGCGGCTTTTGATTCATCAGGGAATACCGCTCTGCTGTGGTCAAACTGAACATAGCTTAGATGTTGTAGCATGTATTATTTGCAAGTAAGATTTTGACGATACTATTGCCAATACCCCTCACACAGGGTTCAAATACTTTACGCTAAATTAAGTCTAAGCGCCATTATAGCATGTGCAATGAAGATTCGTCGGCACCCTGATTTCTCAGGTCTTCTTAAACCCCCAGGGGTTCCTTTCAGCCTTCTGATGCACCTTGCATGTTCAGGGCCGTTTGGAACTGCACGGACCCTTTGGCGCTGGAGGGCCTCTGAAGCTAAACAAAATACGGTGACAAAGAAAGTCGGGGTATCCTTTGCGAGGATCCAAGTCCGGGGTACGGCCTCCCTTGCGAGGATCCACGTTTTTAAAGAAGAAAAATACAACTAAATTGGCTCCTTTAAAAAATAAAGCGACGGAATTCTGGAGTCTTTTACAAATTTTGAGGGTAGATTGGCCCACCTAGCACAATCACCCTTAGCCAATTCCTGGCTACACTCTTGACCAGAGACCTCACGGCGCCAAATACGAAGTGCGAACTCCAGAAAATGTGAAATTGTCGTGTATGGTACGACCTAACAACTACCACCGGCGGGGTGGCCAGATACGCTGGCGTCGGCGCTCGTCGCGACTGCATCAGCGGTGACGTATGGAGTCTGTCAACCTCTACCTGCTCTACATTGCTGGCAGAGTAGGCCCAAACGGCAAGGCAGCGCTGGCGCGGCTAGCACACAAAGCCAACATTGCCCGTGGGCCGGCGGCTCGTATCAAGCCGAGTTTTTATCGCCACAGCCGGTGATCCAGGGCATTGTGCCGCTGGGTGGTCGTGCACATACTGCAGACGCGAGCAAAAGCGGAGCTAGGTGGAGTCGGCTCGTCACTCAAAGGGCCAACTCAC
Source organism: Ashinkailepas kermadecensis (assembly GCA_034440615.1). Lineage (NCBI taxonomy): Eukaryota > Metazoa > Arthropoda > Thecostraca > Neolepadidae > Ashinkailepas > Ashinkailepas kermadecensis. The sequence goes on from JAOTOM010005086.1 coordinate 331,296, forward strand.
TGTCGACAAGAAACTTGTCAGTCGCGCGGTGAAATGGTGTTAAAAACTTGTCACATTACAAGCTGTTGTACAAGCTGTGCACTAAAAACTGACCACCAGCAGACAACAATGCAAATGATTAGAGCCATTTTGTAGTACACCTTGTACCGTTTCATTCGCAGCGATAGTCAGTAATATGTTGCTATTCTTATGCAGAACAGATGACTAGCTATCTCCTGCAGATGAGAAGCGAACTGTATTACTCACAGCTCCTGAGAACCTGTTCCCTAAGCAAGTTAACCATGCTTTATCACTCCACCATCCTCCAACATTGGTTATTTGCTGCCAACAAGTGAGATCAGTTATCTATCAACTTGATGCTGTTGGAAAACGGCCAGACGTCTTCCCACTTATGACGTCATTGTTCAGTGACCTGACATCTTCCATCTGTTGATACCACACGGTCGGCAAATCGCATCCCATAACCAGCCGAGTGTCTGATGCCAAGATACCAAGCGGCTGCGTGCTGACACGCAGCACTTTTGTCCCGGGTTGCGAATGCCCTCAAGAGGGATTGCAATGTTCCTCAGATCTCTCTGCAGGTGCGACGGTTGAAATCGGAGATGATTTGGCAGGCTCAGACAACCATTGGAGAACCTCAAGCCTCCCACAGAAGATCGGAAACATATGCGACGCTTCCCTTTTCTCAGGAAATTCTGGAATCTCTAATGTCTACCTTCACCCTCAATGATGTGTTATCTTAGCATGGTTCTCCAGCGCTCTTTTCTCAGATAGTTTCTTCAACCAGCTCTTTGTCCCTTCCTCTCAACATGTTTTCTTCTTCTTCAAAGCTGTGCGCTTGCAGGGAACTCCACCTCTGTGTGCAACTGTAGTTTCTGCAACGCGATGACAGATGCCATCTTGTTGTCCTGCTGGTCATTGCCTCCTCCCCCGAATGCCTTCCAGATCGCACACGGAGTCTCATGGAATTCCCACATCCCCGGGCGATTCGTAATTAACTCACACGCTCGCCTGCCTCCAATCGCTCTTACCCTAAGTCGTCGGTGCACTCCATCGTTCTGTGTGCCTGCAGGGTAAAGGTGTGCTACTGGACCCTGCATTGGTGGATGTTTTTCGAAATGCGTCATGCAGAGTCACTTTCTGCTGAAAAGCGTGTTTTTCAAAAGAAACAAGGATTTCTTTCCTTTCGCAACGGCAGTTGTCGGTGTTGCTTTCGTTGTTTTGATTCGGGGTGTATTTTACATCGGAAACCAAACTAAGCAACGCAAGCCGCCATTTGGCATTGTTCGGTAGGACCTAAAATGTCAGGTTTTTCTTTTATGTTAGCTATTTTTATTTTGTGTTGCATAATTTAGGGTATGTACATGTACTATATTGCCGGCAATCACTGAGTATACCTCGCACCCTCCGACATATCTTCTCTAGTTTGAACAGTTCCGAGATGTTGCGGTTTTTCGCACAACACCACGGCTTTTCTAATGGCGATTCAGACGCTCCCTGCTCAAAAGGGAAATACTCGAGCGTTTCAGAAACCTCCACTAAAGTAGTGATTACGTGGTAATGCACGGGCAAGCATTACAACATTACAACAACAAAACATTACAACATCACCACAAAACAACATCACACTACTACATAACAAAATGATAGCAATGCAACATTACAACATTACAAAAATACCACATTACAATACAACAATACAACAATACCACATCACAATATTACAACATCACAACAGTACAACATCATACATGATAGCATGGTACATACAACATCATACATGATACAACATTACAACATGATAGTATTACAACATTACAACAGTACAACATTGCAACATTACAGCATTACAACATTGTAGCATTACAACATTGTAATATTACAACATTGTAGCATTACAACATTACAGCATACAAACAGCGCACCATAACTTCATGCCAATTTCATGGAGCATTTCGTGCTTGTTTGTCGGTACAGTGCCCCCGAATCACTAATTTCTTGGCATTATGGGCACATTTGGAACATGTCTTCTGCATAACTGGACAAGTATGGCTAAGACATGCATGGCCTAGTTGTTTAGAAGAGCCGTGATATTGTCGTACTAAAAGCCGCCAGATCTAGCAGCTTTTATAACTGAACAAGTTATAATAGCGGATGCGAGGCCTGTTTGGCTTTTACCAGTAGCCGTTGCATGGTGACACCAAATGTTACCAAGGCCTGTCTTGTCGAGATAAGCAGGTTCTGCCCAATTTTTGGATCTCAGACTTGCCCTCTACCGGTGTTGCCAATCCGAAAGTAGGGAAAAACTGCATTACTAAGCGAGTTTCGCTAAGCATGTCCTACTAATGGTGTCCATCCCGACAGAGCTTCGTGAAAACGGCTAAAAGTGCGTGTGGCGATACACACACTCACCGCGCGGCCGACCATGCACACAGCGCCGCTCCGAATTTCACTCCTATCGCCGACACCTCTTCCTGAATCCGTTGCAACAGAGAGCGCCAAATCCGCCCAGCGGGCGGGCGTTTGGCAGCTGGGCAGTTGGGCCAGCTGTCTGCGACTGGCCACAATGAGCGCGGCGCGGTGGTGACTTGCACTGGCGCAGAGGCCGTTCCCCTCCGCGACATGGACGCCGGCTGGAGGCGCGCCGGACACTGGCCGAGGCGAGCCCGGACAGTGGCCGAGGCGCCGGACACTGACCGAGGCGTGCCGGGACACTGGCCGAGGCGTGCCGGGACACTGGCCGAGGCGTGCCGGGACACTGGCCGAGGCGAGCCGGGACACTGGCCGAGGCGAGCCGGGACACTGGCCGAGGCGTGCCGGGACACTGGCCGAGGCGCGCCGGGACACTGGCCGAGGCGCCGGACACTGGCCGAGAGTCGCGCGCCGTAACGACAACACTCTCACGTCGCCGCCGCTGACGGTGATGGCAACACCCTCACGTCGCCGCCGCTGACAGTGACGGCGACACCCTCACGTCGCCGCCGCTGACGGTGACGACAACACTCACGTCGCCGCCGCTGACGGTGATGCGACGGCACGTGCCGCCGCTGACGAGACTCACGTCGCCGCCGCTGACGGTGACGGCAACACCCTCACGTCGCCGCCGCTGACGGTGACGGCGACACCCTCACGTCGCCGCCGCGGGTGACGGACTACGTCGCCGCTGACGGTGACGGTAACACCCTCACGTCGCCGCCGCTGACGGTGACGGCAACACTCTCACGTCGCCGCCGCTGACGGTGACGGCAACACTCTCACGTCGCCGCCGCTGACGGTGACGGCACTCACGTGCCGCCGCTGACGGTGACGACACCTCACGTGCCGCCGCTGACGAAGGACTCACGTCGCCGCCGCTGACGGTGACGGCAACACTCACGTCGCCGCCGCTGACGGTGACGGCAACACCTCACGTCGCCGCCGCTGACGTGACGGCAACACCCTCACGTCGCCGCCGCTGACGGTGACGGCAACACCTCACGTCGCCGCCGCTGACGGTGACGGCAACACTCTCACGTCGCCGCCGCTGACGGTGACGGCAACACTCTCACGTCGCCGCCGCTGACGGTGACGGCGACACCCTCACGTCGCCGCCGCTGACGGTGACGGCAACACCCTCACGTCGCCGCCGCTGACGGTGACGGCAACACTCACGTCGCCGCCGCGAGCGTGCGCGCTGACGGTGACGACACCCTCACGTCGCCGCCGCTGACACTACGTGCCGCGCTGACGGGGGCGACACCCTCACGTCGCCGCCGCTGACGGTGACGGCAACACCCTCACGTCGCCGCCGCTGACGGTGACGGCGACACTCTCACGTCGCCGCCGCTGACGGTGACGGCAACACCCTCACGTCGCCGCCGCTGACGGTGATGGCACACGTCCTACGTCGCCGCCGCTGACGGTGACGGCACTCACGTCGCCGCCGCTGACGGTGACGGCACATCACCCGCCGCTGACTCACGGCAACACCTCACGTCGCCGCCGCTGACGGTGACGTCGACACTCTCACGTCGCCGCCGCTGACAGTGACGACAACACTCACGTCGCCGCCGATTAGCAGTCAGCCGATCGTTCTGCTCGGCGGATTCTCTCAGTGTCAACGGTCCACATAGGCGACAGACGTCTTTAGCTGCACAACCGCTGCGTCACAGATGCTCACCCGGTGTCGCGATTGGCGGTAGACGTCTTTAGCTGCACAACCGCTGCGTCACAGATGCTCACCCGGTGTCGCGATTGGCGGCAGACGTCTTTGGATGCAGTGCTTCGGCTACACTGAGATCTCACCGAGCATCTGTGTTAACTTGGGTTCATCTGAATGCTATTGACGATGTATTGTCTCTGGGTGATGATAGCTTTCAGGCTGTTGTGCTCGCTGGATGCTAGGCGAAGCATGGTCAGGTGTATTCCTTGAATTGTCGGGGTCTGCAGCGCATGCGCAGTCCATCTAATACGCCTGGGGAGCCAAACAGCTCGACCATCAATAGCATCGCACGTCACATTATTTGCATTGCATCCAACATAGATGTAAGCACGCCTACATTCAACTTCTTGATGGAGCGCTTTCTCATCAGAGCTATCTTCCCAGAGAAGTTGAGCCATTACGGTGGTCCAACCACTTCAGTGAAGTGGTAGTCGTGGCCATTGCCGTAGCCAGTTGGGTGCAGCTTTATCATCAGTGGTATCGGTACAATGGCTAAGGTGGTAGTAGCATGGCACTCAACTGGCCACGGCGGTAAATACGCCCACTGTGCAGTACGGTCTGTCGGGTCAGAATGGCAGGGAATCGACTGAAACTTATGACAGCAATGTAACGCCGTAAAACGGAGATTAAGTGCTACCAGTACTAAGTATTGCCATCGTACACCAACCAACCACCACCTGACACCAGCGTGCTGCCATGCAGCGCATCCTGGTGGCGTCAATCACCAAAGAAGAGCCATAGCTACCCAAAGCAGGCTATAACACAACACAGCAACCGCACCACAGCACCCGCACCGCAGCACACAACAGCACCCGCACCACAGCACCTGTACCACAGCACACCACAGCACCCGCACCACAGCACACATCAGCACCCGCACCACAGCACCCGCACCACAGCACACCACAGCACCCGCACCGCAGCACCTGTACCACAGCATACCACAGCACCCACACCACAGCATACATCAGCACCCGCACCACAGCATACCACAGTACCCGCACCACAGCACCTGTACCACAGCATACCACAGCACCCGCACCACAGCACACATCAGCACCCGCACCACAGCATACCACAGCACCCGCCCCACAGCATACCACAGCACCCACACCGCAGCATACCACAGCATCCGCACCACAGCACACCAGAGCACCCGTGCCACAGCATACCACAGCACCAGCATCACAGCACCACAGCACAGCACAGCGCCCGACATCCACAGCACCACACACAGCACAGCGCCCGTAGAACCACAGCACCCGCATCACAGCAGCCGCTCAAAGCATGCTCCAGCAGCCGCACTACGGCAGTCGCGCAAAGTCAGGCCCAGGTGCACTCAGTCACACTCGGTCACACCTGGTTAAAACCCGGTAAAACCCCAAAAACGTCCCAATCGGTCATAGTGTCACACTCGGTCACACTCGGTAAGCTCGGTCACACTCTCGGTCAAGCTCGGTCACACTCGGTCACACTCGGTCACAGTCTGTCACACTCGGTCACACTCGGTCACACTCGGTCACACCTGGTCACACTCGGTCACACTCGGTCCCAATCGGTCATAGTCTGTCACACTCGGTCACACTCGGTCCAAGCTCGGTCACACTCGGTCCCAATCGGTCAACACTCGGTCACACTCGGTCAAGCTCGGTCACACTCGGTCGACCCATCTGGCCGGCGCGGCGCCATTAAGCCGCGCGCCGGGCGAGAGCGAAACGGCTTCATTCGGTGGCGCGGCGTGTGGCGACCCGTCGGCTGGACGCTCGGCAGAGTCTCCGCCTGTTGTGCCGTCTGAACTCCGCGTCTCGCCGACACCGGCCTGTTTGTGATCGCTGCGTCAGTTCAGCAAGGAGAGCCGTCGCAGCGGTGGCACCAGCAGTTTCTCATGACCTGTCGCCACGGTCTTCCCCGATTCTGGCCACTTGGGTCCTCAAGCGGCCAGCGGTTCAGGCTCTGATGCATACTTGGCCGCACTCTCGCAAACACCCAGGGACGGTGGGCCGCCTTCAGAAGCGCCCAAATGCCACCGCATGGCTGCCCGCGTGTCGGTGTGTGTCTCCGTCGTCGTCGGCTGGTCAGATCCCCGTCGCTCGCCCTGCTCTCGTCTCCAACACCTGTCATGTTCGCACCGACCCCACAGCAGTCCTGCTTAGCCCAGTCGCGAGCGTGTGGCGACCAAGAGGGCCAGGGCGCAGCATCGCGCAGACTCTGACTGAGACACGAGCGAGCGTGCCACGGCGGCAGTGGACAATGGCCGCGGCGGCAGGAGGTCACTGGGCGGCAGGTCACTGGGCGGCAGGGCACTGGGCGGCAGTAGGTCACTGAGCGGCAGGTCACTGGGCGGCAGGTCACTGGGGGCAGGTGACTGGGCGGCAGTAGGTCACTGGGCGGCAGGTCACTGGGGGTAGGAGGTCACTGGGGGCAGGAAGTCACTGAGCGGCAGGTCACTGGGCGGCAGATCACCGATGGAGCCGGCGGTGCCGCTCGCGTCAGCAGCCAGTGCGCGGCAGGAAGTGCGACAGTACGTGGGTGGGCAGGAAGTGTAGCCGCGTAGGAAGGACGCCAATGTCGGCGACCTTGTCAGCTGGAGCCGTGTACGGGCGTGCATAACCGGTCGGTCTCAGATGTCGCTCGGCGGGGAACTTCTGGAAAACCGCGGGAAACCTCGACGCCGGTCTGTAGCTTTCAGCCTGACACTGACCGTTTTGGCGCGAATCTGGAGCTCCAGTGCTAATGTGGAGTTCTCAACGGGGATTCGTAGCTCTCGATGCAAGTGTGTGGTTTTCAGTGTGAGGTCTGGAGGCGGAAATCTGACGTCATTGAACGGAGCCTGGAATTGAAGTCTGCATTCACCCTAATTGCTATGAATTCAGCGTTTCTTTGGGTATCTGGACGGACCTTTCTGAACCGTGAAAAGGGCGCAAAACGTTACCGTAAACCTCGTGTTGACAACTATGCATCCGGATAAAAGGACTTTAAAAATTAACGATGAAAAGCACACAAAAAACTTTCGCTATCGCTCTGTTTTTCCTCACCGCGATTTGACTCGGTACCGGTCACATCCGTCTGGGCGCACCTGGGCCGCAGAGGTGCGGCCCGCTCCGCCGGCCTCCTCTCACGGGCCCGCTCCGCCGGCCTCCTCTCACCGGCCTGTTCCGCCGGCCTCCTCTCACCGGCCCGCTCCGCCGGCTTCCTTTCATGGGCCCGCTCCGCCGGCCTCCTCTCACCGGCCCGCTCCGCCGGCCTCCTCTCACGGGCCCGCTCCGCCGGCCTCCTCTCACGGACTCGCTCCGCCGGCCGGTCCCCATGTCTGCCGCTCCGTAATGACTCTCCATCGTGTGTGCGTCAGCTACTGTTCAGCTGTGCGCGGCGCGTGTTGCGCCACGTCGGCGGAGTGCCGGACAGGCGTGGCGCCACACCGACTGCCGACTGATAGTCACTGATGGTGGCCGGGGTGAGACGCCGGCGGTCGAGTGAGGCTGCCGGCGTCGGCCGCCGGCGCCGCCGGGCTCGTCACCGGCTCGTGGGGGGCGCGCTCTGACACCGCCCTGCACTGCCGAGACCTGCGTCGAGCTCGATGTCCAAGTGGGGTTTCGCACGGATCGGGTAAGCCGTGCGGACAACTCCATGGAGTTCAGAAATGTACGCGGAAAACGACACCTAACCGGAATTGACCTGTACCTTTGAACTGGTGCAGACAAAGTTTTGACTTCCTAGACTGATTACCATAAAACTTCACAAAATAGGTGCGTACAACTGTACTATAGTTTCCATTTTAACCATACTTGATTTTTGGTATCTGTGCCATCATAATCTTGGCAGACGAGGTGTTCGTCTGAAAATATTATCTCCTTTGCCCGTATTTTTTCATATCACATTGCGAACTTGTTTCCGCGATATTTCATATCCCCCTCCCACCTCCTAATCTCCACTCTACGAAATACGAATTCCAGGACATTGTTTGCGAGGCTCGTCCGCCTGATGCATGGGCATGCGCATGACATAATTACAACGAAAGGAAGTGGAGCCAAATGCCTTTTGTGCAAAATAAAAAGGAAATTGATTATTTTTCAAGAACGCAAATAAATTTCGACCACTGCTCGAAGGAAACGAATGTTGCAAAACCAACCGCGCAGAAACAATTGCAAGAGCTAATCATTATCTGTCATTGAAAACAGTAGAAATAACAGGACAGGCACTTTTGATTTTCTTAGAAGCAAAGCTAAAAACGTCGGCAGAGACTGACGTGAGCTACAAACAAGTCGATGAAACAAACACACCTGGCATCTAAGCATGCTTAGCAAGTGTACAGGAGGGCCACTCACATAACGCAAACCGGAGAATGGTGGGGGCGAATTTCATTTAATTCCGTAGATCTCGGAAACTACTGTCTAAGCATAAATCTTGGACAGAAGACTAAGGCTGCAGCGAACACTCCACGGCTTAAATGTCATGATCCTATGTCAATGTCTTCAGAGTCAAAGGAGGCCAAATGCGTTAAATCTCGATGATTTCGTGCTTGGTAGCTTTATTGAGCCATATCTGCGAGCCTAAAATGGGAACGCTGACTTCTAAATGGCGAAATATGCATGCATTACCTGAGAGCATGCAACAATATAAGGAAATGTGTCTTGGGTCTTAAATTGATCGCAACTTATCGACAAATTGTAAGTAGCTTCCAACAAAATTTTCAAAAGCAGTCTAGGCATGTGTAATGTCACTGTAAAACAAGCATAACTGATTCCATAATGGTCAGCAAAGTGTATGTTGCACCTCATAACACGTGCAATAGTATCCATTAAAAATGCATGCACTCCATCGGCTAACAGTGAATATCCAACAATCACTATTCAGTCACTATGGCCATCCAGCTGCGTGGGAATACACACTGAAGCATGAACAACGTTCTGCAACTCATTCAACTGCCCGGTTATATGGCGTCACCAACCTCTCACGTCGATTGGCCGCAGGTGGGTTCGGTAATAACACCAGTTGCGGGATTCGAGCCCACAATCTTGCGATCAAGAGTCCATCACCCTACCGACTGTGCTACCGCGGCACCCGCGCACACAAACTGAACTAAAACTCGCCGTGGCGCTAAGGGTGAGTGGTGCCAATGGTGGCGTAGTCCAGCGTCAGCAAAGCAAACTCACGCAACACATGTATTGACGAGCCCTGCGCAATGAACCTACAACGGCATCGTAAGCGGCCACCGCCCGGTTACGGCGCACCCGGCCAGCACGTCCGGCTACCGAGCTGGCAACACCTCTGTGGTGGCTCGCCGGCGGCTGGTCAGGCAACTTCGCACCCGTGCAGTTCTGGTATTTACCAATTGATTGAAGACATTTTTTAAAGAAAAATTGTCTAAGTCTTCGGGTTGACCTTCTAGGTCTGGTTAAGTAGGTCAATGTCCAGACTGCAGCCAGTCGCCCGGTCGTTGTCGAAGCCTCCAGACCCCGGTCGCGAAGCAAGCGTGATTGTATGCTTCAGTATCGATGGCATCAACATCGATGCTATCGACTAAGCCTAACGCCTGCACGTACAAAGGTCGATTTTGCAGATCAGGACAGCATGCTCTCGTTGACCCGAGCACCCCAAGGTCACGACCACGCCCAGGGTGAAAAGGTCAGAGGTCACGCCACCCTGACCAGAGCAGCCGTGCCGACCGAGTCGAGGCTCGCCAGCCAACGCCCAAGCATAGAAGGCGAGGAGCGACGCTTGTAGCCTGCCAAGCCAGCCTGCCACCAGTCGCCAGCATCCCACAACACACACCAGCACGGCTACTTCTGCTCTTCCGATCTTCAGCCTGTCTTCAGCCACCATGTACAAGCTACTGATCAACAGTGTAGTGCACTGCTCTGCAGTGTACTTCTGCCTCCACACCTTCGACACTCCTCATCAAGTCTCGCGTCGGTTCGACGGTGCCGCCACCCGTCCCACCTGGGCTGCCCTTCAAACTGTGCACTGCGTGCATCGCCTCCGGCAAGAACTATGTGCATCACCTCCACTCTCTACCCTAATCAGCTTGCAACACACACTACTGACATGCCTAGCAGCATGAACGCCGACACAGACACAAGCACACCGACCGGGGATTACCTCCTCTGCCGCCGGGATGGTGGGGGCCCTTGGGCTACCTTGACCTCTGAGCGGTGGAGGAGGAGATCACCGGCTAACAGCAGCGCCTCTTGACACACAACAAATTAGATCGGAGGCGCTCCTGATTCAATCGAACAACAACACTGATGAATACATTTTGCCAACAATCGAGCACACGAAAAACACGCCTATCCCACCACGCCAGCTACACATCTGAACACATCACAGGGCACTATCCACGCAAGGGAGTTGGCCTGGATGGCGGCGCGGTACCTAACTTTCAAGTTTGGGAGTCAGGGGATCACCGCCGTCTACAGGCCGCCCGTCCCACCACACAAGCATGACACACATCTACTCATGCTGCCATTCAACATACGCAAACCGTCCACACACATCAAAGCTGGATAAATCAGGGACAGCCAGACCACGATCACTATATTAAAACTACAGTTTACATATTTAATTTGGCCTGAGAATGAAAGCTGCCACTACATCGCTTTCAAATTGCAGTGCAATAGCGGACACACGGCAAGATATTTCTGACGACCGACCAATGCTGCATGAACGCCATGTCAATTACAACTGATCGAGGGGGGGGGGGACCAAAACCACCGGTGGCGCACGTGGTGTTCACCTGAAGTGCTATCCTATCACTTCCGGCGACTCCACCTCGACAGCGCGAGCGATGCAATGCCGGCCACGTCCAGAGACGATCCGGTGAGAGACTCTCACCATCTCTTTGCCGCGGCACACGAACCGCTTGGTAGAAGATCGGTGAGAGGACTCTCACCATCTCTCTGCCGCGTCACACAAGCCGCTTGGTAGAGGATCGGTGAGAGGACTCGCACCAACTCTCTGCTGCGCCACACGAACCGCTTGGTAGAGGGTCGGTAAGAGGACTTTCACCATCTCTCTGCCGCGCCACACGAGCCGCTCGGCGAGGTGTCGGTGAGAACGCCGATCGAGGCAGGCCGTGTGTCTGTTTGGCTGTCGGCGAGAACGCCGGTCGAGGCAGGCTGTGCGTTTGTTTGGCTGTCGGTGAGAACGCCGGTCGAGGCAGGCCGTGCGTCTGTTTGGCTGTCGGCGGCCAACAAACTGGATTCGAATGCAAATGTAATCGTCGTCTTGCCAGGCTGGATAGAGACAGCGCAGCCGATGAAAGATGGCGATACAGGACGTCTGTAAACCCAGGAGGGCTTGTGATGGATAGATGCCGCGCTGAACGTGTAAACACCCTGGCGTCGCCATGGTCATTTGTCATTGGTCATTAGTCATTGGTCATTGGTCATCGGTCATTGGTCATTGGTCATCGGTCATTGATCAGTGGTCATTGATCATTGGTCATTGGTCATTGGTCATTGGTTATTGGTCATTGGGCATTGGTCATTGGGCATTGGTCATTGGGCATTGGTCATTGGTCATTGGTCATTGGCCATTGGTCATTGACCATTGGTCATTGGTCATTGGTCATTGGACATTGGCCAGCCGTGACGGTGTACCCACGGTCAGGAAAGTCCGGCCTTTAGCCGCCGTCAGCTGACGTCGCGTCAGCTGCGAATGCGACCATCAAGCATCTCCATTACACGCTAAGCGAGGTGCCGCCACGCACTAGGAGAAACTATACAATTGAAATGAGACCGTGCGTTGGGAACGAGTATCATAATCTCATAAACATGGAGGAAGTGGATGGCTAAGACAATTTATGGCAGACAATAAAGCCCTACTTCGCTTTGGATGTGGGCAGGTTTATTGCAAATTGGTGTATTGGTGGTCCGGCACGCCTCTAAAAATAACTTCCCCCTCCCAAATTGGTGTACATGTTCTCTCACCAAGTAACGTTTTACTTCATCATGTCAAACTCTCTGTCGTAATGGCTCCTACGTGTGTGGTAGCTCCATCAAAAGTGAAGCATTCATGCGGGAATTACGTTCTTTCCTAGTAAAGTTAAATTCTTGGATTTCGTTCCATCACGCTCGTACTACATGATGAACCAGAAGAGCAATCCAATGGCCAGCAGATGTTGAAATGTGTTTTTTTCAAATGGCTTTGTTTAGCGTAGAATGGAAAAAAATGCTCGTGATCCACTATGAGCGTAAAGAGTGCACGATATATGGATCCTTAATACCATAGTATGACTCTTTCAGCTTTCGACCGGCTTGACCTTCTTTGACCTCATAATTGAGTTAATTGCTGCACTTTCAGACACCAAGCACCCGCACTTTTCACCATTCTTCCAATCTCAAGACGAAAACCTTCCGGAAACAAAACCAAGTGAAATGCGTGACTGCCGCGGGACTTTGTGGAGCACCTCCAGCGCGCCGGCCGTGACCAGTTGGGTACGATATTCAGTGCTGAGAAACGCCGACGCAGCCACCAGTCAGGCCATTAATGAGTCAATAAATAAGCGCGCTGCCCCGGGAGGCAGGCGGCTGGACAGTTGACCCATATTGAGCGGCGGCAGCTGGGTGGGGAGTGTGCTGGCCACATCAACACAACTGGCGGTGCCAGGCAGCGCACACGCGCCGTGAACGCATTCCGGCGCCTCCGCGCAGGAGATGCCGGGCAGCAGCCGGGTCTGCCGCTCTCCGACCAGGAATTTAGGCCAGACGAAGCCACCGACAGCCGCGCCGCTGCCGGGTAAAACGCGGCGGAGCGAGTCGCCGACTGTTGGCATTCCACACAGTGCGGCAGGCTGTCTGGCCACTCACAGACAGAGCACACCGACACATGTCACCCAGCTGCACAGCACCGACCACACGGCCACCGACCACATGGCGCCGACCTCACTGTCGTCGACCACACGGCCACCGACCACACGCCACCGACCACACGGCCACCGACCACAGGCTGTCTGGCCACTCACAGACAGAGCACACCGACACATGTCACCCAGCTGCACAGACACCGACCACACGGCCACCGACCACACGGCCACCGACCACACGGCCACCGACCACAGGCTGTCTGGCCACTCACAGACAGAGCACACCGACACATGTCACCCAGCTGCACAGCACCGACCACACGGCCACCGACCACATGGCCACCCACCACACAGCCACCGACCTCACGGTCACCGACCACACGGCCACCGACCACACGGCCACCGACCACACGGCCACCGACCACACGACCACCGACCACACGACCACCGACCACACGGCCACCGACCACACGACCACCGACCACACGGCCACCGACCACACGGCCACCGACCTCACGGTCACCGACCACACGGACCACCGACCACACGGCCACCGACCACACGGCCACCGACCACACGACCACCGACCACACGGCCACCGACCACACGGTCACCGACCACACGGCCACCGACCTCACGGTCACCGACCACACGACCACCGACCACACGGTACACAGTACACAGTCATCAAACTGCACCGTCAGTTTGATGTACATTTTATCGGTTTGATTGATTGATTAGGTTGATTTTGCGTACAGTCATCGAACTGTAGTGTCACGCCAACGCACGCACACTGACCACATCCGTTAACGGACACACGTATTGACCTAGCAGGCGGGAAGGCTGGGAAATCTTCACGCTTTTCCGACACGTTCAACCACGAAGGTCATTTAGTGTCGCCAACGTGCCGTGCCGTTGGCAGTGGGTGGCGGTGTTTCCCACGGCGAGTGGTCGTGAGTGGCAGTAATTCACAGCAGCCCATGACGCTTCAGCCCGTAATTGTTTGATTGGCAGTCGTATGCATTGGTGGTCCAAACCGACCCCCGGGCCCAGCAGCTGGAACCTTCAAACACTTCACCCGGTACGGTCACAATGCAGCTGAATTGCTGCGTCATGCACAGCTTTTAGATAGATATGTTCACACGCACGCACTATCGGCAGATAGCACGCGACCGGTATTGACCGGTCAATACTGGTGGAATTGAAATAGACCAGACCGATCGAATTTCAACAACTTAACACATGGCGTTTATCCCAGAATGCATTCGCTTTTCATTTAACAGGCAATGTCATAGCCGACTTTGCTCCTCCCCCCCCCTGTATCAGCCAGGACACGGGACGTCATTTTTGAATAATCAATGTTGTAGCTCAAAAGCCGAACCCAGCGTACCCACATGCGAATGTCCCTGTGCTGGATGACGATTTGTATGCCTCCTGTCAACAGTTCCAGGTGCTTCAGCGATCCGTCTGTGCATTTCACCACCCAGCCTTGTCTCAGCTCGGGTGCTGTGCTACTAATTGACTCACGAGTGATGGGTGCACAACATGCCGATCAGGTACAGTGTGACGAAAAGGCTTCCCGTCCGCCGTCCTTGCGACCGACGCCGAGTCCAGATGCAGATCGTCTGGTAAGTGTTGTCCATCGATCAGAGCGGTCGCGCTATGGAGTCATGGAATCGTCCCATTGTTTCGCCAACGCACACACACTTCCCCATCTAGAAGTGCTGGTCTGACGTTACTCCAGACCCTCGCCATTTCTACATGTCAAGCCGTCGTTTGACGCTGCTCCAGACCCACACCATGTGTAGCGTTGCTCCAGATGCACGCCATTTGCACTCCGCTGTGTTGCATTCAGGCTTCCGTTACGTTGCTCCAGACCCACGCTATCTGTGGCCGCAGCGTGGAATTCAGAGCAGCGAACTGCGCCCTCTCCGTGGTGCCGTCGTTAAGGTCGACCCAGTGGCGAGCGCGATCGCCTGATCCAAACCAAAACGTTGGCCAATCTTATGAGCTAAGCAGGAGAAGCTATTGTGCGGTCTGCCACCATCCCGCAGCCAGATGTACATCACTTGAAAGTAGTGACTTTGGCGGCAGTCACCAGCAGCAGTGACCGGTGACTTTGGTTGCAGTCACCACCAGCAGTGACCAGCCACAGTGAGCAGTGACTGGCTGTAGTAACCGGCGGCAGTGGCCAGTAACTTTGGTTGCAGTGACCACCAGCAGTGACCACTGACTTTGGCTGCAGTGACCAGCCGCAATGGCCAGTGAATTTGGCGGCAGGGACCAGCTGCGGTGACCAGTGACTGGCTGTAGTAACCAGCGGAAGTGACCAGTGACTTTGGCAGCAGAAACCAGCAGCAGTCCAGAGACTGGCGGCAGTGACCAGCCGCAAACGGCTCGGAACAGGTCTCAACATGTCGCTGGTGTACCACACCGATGTCGCTCAATGCGTATGGAGGAGGGTGGGTGTGGTTCGGAAACCGTTTTAGAAAGTTGGCTCTGACGAGATGAATAATTATGCTGGGAAGCAGAAGCTTGCAGCAGATGCTAGGCGCATTCATTGGCTACATATTCGAGGCCAGCAAATGTGGAAAATGCTAAGTGGTTTGGCGGTAAAGGACCTTACGTGAATCCACCGCAACGGCCAACATCTACCTCACTAGTGGAGTGAAGTCGGGCAGGGTATGGGCTGGGTTCGGACAGATATAGCTGAACACAAGTGTGCTGTGGTCTTAACCGAGTATGTATGACACAGGTTTATCTTTCAACGTAATTTGGTTTCAGGCCCATAAGGTGAGTCACACATGCTCTCGTGCAGCAGTTCAAAATCGTCGGCTCCCATAGACATAAGTGTCCTCCTCGTAGACATAGGCGTCCTTCCTGAAGACATAGGCATCCTCCCCGTAGACATAGGCGTCCTCCCCGTAGACATAGTCGTCCTCCCTGAAGAACACAGAGATGTCCTGTTCAGCAACGGCGATAGGAAAGGAAAGGAAAGGACACACAGGATTCTGATGGCTGACAACAATCGCATGATATATATGCAGTACGTACTGCCGTACCATGCCAATGCGAGGAGCGCCACTGGTGGAGAAGATTTACACGCCGATCAAGTCACGTGCGCCGAAGGGGTTGATGGCTTACTCTGCACTGAACTGGACTCTTCGTTGGCAATGCGAACAGGCAGTTATCTCGTAAAGCACCGACCGTGTCGGGACATTTTTATACGGATGAAAAACTGGGGTCCGGCTCTGGCTCCCCGTCCATCGATGAGCTGCAGTCGCGGAGGCCAATACTCGTCAGCGCGCTGCTCGATTAACATGCTGTTTCTCCCACACGCTGTCATTACCAGCCGGTCGCCCAGTGCGGGGGAGGGTGTGGTAACCTCCACCCACACGCTGCACTCACCCCACACATATGCCTGCCTGCCAGGTCAGGGGTCGCGGCCACTGCCACATCTGCGGCGTGACGAAACATGCAGTTCCGAACACGCATGCCAGCAGCCAAAATACGGGCCGCACCAACATCCCACCTCATTACATTGATGCAACATCCAGTCGCCGCGACTGGTCTCCCCAACCCCACCCCCACTCCACCCGTCCGACACTCTCGTGGCATGACCGGTCAGGGGTGCACGTATGGCGACAGATGTCTCGACACAGTCATCGGCAGGACCGGCAGTGAGATATGCTATACCAACATGTCTCACCCGTACCGCTCGTGACACTCGTCCCCGAGAGCTGTCTCACGGCACACAGGGCTGCAGTGAGACATGCTACACCAACATGTCTCACTCGTACCGCTCGTGACACTCGTCCCCGAGAGCTGTCTGACGGCACACAGGGCTGCAGGTCTCAGTCCAGGAGCACTCGTGGCTCACAAGGTGTGGTTATATGAAGTGGCAAGTGCATGGTACGGTCACTGATCACTGTCTCTCCTCCAAGCATATGTTGCGTTGCATGTAATATGAGGCGGTGACGGTTGGTGTCACACTTACAGCATTGGCTCCGGCAGGAGAGGATCAAGGAATGTTGATGGGGTGCTCGTCCGGAGGGGCGCAGGGTTATTACAAGGGTTATTGAAAGCGAAGAATAAGCAGGGTGATTGGAAGCGGACAAAGCCGGCGATATTGCAGTGCATGTTTCACGCTGTGCTTGGCTGAGAAGTACCATAGAGCGTGAGTTATGTGTCCTGTAGCACTAATGTGCCACTGATAAGTGGGGTTCGGACGACGAAGTAACACGACACCGCAAATATTGTCCAGTAGGGTGGATTGACAATAGCCGATGCATGCCAAGTCGCAATATTTCTTGGGACTCGTCTAAAAACACTGCACTACTATTTTGCAGAGCTTGACAACCAACAGTGCTCCGCCCCTCCAAGTTTCGTGTTTGTCCGTGCTCCTGACGCTGCAGTCTCCGTTGGTGACTCGCCACTGGCAGGCCGCTAACACCGGACGAGGGCGCGTCGGCGGCGGCGGGGGCATTGGCCGAAGGTAGCTCGTACACTGGCATGGTGTGCTGGCACGACTGGGGATACTCAGGGCCAGAGTAAATCGTAAAGGGTAAGTAAAAAGTGAAGCCCTCTGAACAGTTAGCTATGTCCCAGATGTCCTCTTTGCCTACCTGGCCAAATTACCCATTCTACAACCCTCAAATATACGTTTGACCTACACGTGACATGATTGATGACACTAGATGGACCCTTATTGCGTTTATTTGCGTCTGAAGAAGCTTCAGCGGATGACCTTGACAGCCTGGTTCGATTTGTTGTTGGTCACTGCACACCCAGGTAGTTCCAGTTCAAAGCTAATCCAACCTGCATAAGCGTTGAAAAAAACGGTGCCCAAGCACACTGTTTTTGAGACACAAATCTGCTTTCATAAAAAAATGTGAAGCCTAGAATACTGAGCGTAGCAGCTACCAGGCTCATTACAAACTCGCGCAAGGTAATACGGAGCTCACTGGCCGGCTGAGCAGGTCCGGCAAACAGCTCACACTGGTGACCGAGCCAGACGATCGGCATCCGACGATCGGCAGCCAGACGATCGGCAACCAGACGATCGGCAGCCGACGGTCGGCAGCCGACGATCGGCAGCCGACGATCGGCAGCAAGACGATCGGCAGCCGACGATGGGCAGCCGACGATCGGCAGCCGCAGACTGTCGTGCGGGGTGCTCTCGGTGTACCGACCCACCAGCACACCCAGGTGACGTGTGCTCTCAGTGTACCGACTCACCGGCACACACCCTGGTGACGTGTGCTCTCAGTGTACCGACCCATCAGCACACACCCAGGTGACGTGTGCTCTCAGTGTACCGACCCACCGGCACACACCCAGGTGACGTGTGCTCTCAGTGTACCGACCCACCGGCACACCCTGGTGACGTGTGCTCTCAGTGTACCGACCCACCGGCACACCCTGGTGACGTGTGCTCTCAGTGTACCGACCCATCAGCACACACCCAGGTGACGCGTGCTCTCAGTGTACCGACCCATCAGCACACACCCTGGTGACGTGTGCTCTCAGTGTACCGACCCATCAGCACACACCCTGGTGACGTGTGCTCTCAGTGTACCGACCCATCAGCACACACCCTGGTGACGTGTGCTCTCAGTGTACCGACCCACCGGCACACACCCAGGTGACGCGTGCTCTCAGTGTACCGACCCACCAGCACACCCAGGTGACGTGTGCTCTCAGTGTACCGACCCATCAGCACACACCCTGGTCACGTGTGCCCTCGGTGTACCGACCCACCGGCACACCCTGGTGACGTGTGCTCTCAGTGTACCGACCCACCGGCACACCCTGGTGACGTGTGCTCTCAGTGTACCGACCCACCGGCACACCCTGGTGACGCGTGCTCTCAGTGTACCGACCCACCGGCACACACCCAGGTGACGTGTGCTCTCAGTGTACCGACCCATCGGCACACCCAGGTGACGTGTGCTCTCAGTGTACCGACCCACCGGCACACACCCAGGTGACGTGTGCTCTCAGTGTACCGACCCACCGGCACACACCCAGGTGACGTGTGCTCTCAGTGTACCAACCCACCGGCACACCCAGGTGACATGTGCTCTCAGTGTACCGACCCACCGGCACACACCCAGGCGGCTGAACGTGTGCCACAGCTGGTCACAGCAGCATAGACTGCAGTTGTACGACACGAGGCTCGTTATCTCGCTACCTTTGCTTGAAAATGAGTTACATGCAAGTTATACAGCCATTCCAGTCGAAGCAGGACCATGGTTTCCTGCAATCGTGCAACTATCAACGTGCCTGAATCGTAGGCAACGGAGTGCCTGAATCGCGGGCAACGGAGTGCCTGAATCGCAGGCAACGGACGTGCTTGGGTGGTGGCAGCGTAGCAGCTAGGATCAAATTTGTCGTTTTGGGCTCCTAAGCACAATAAGCGGAATACTTGTGTCTGATATATGCACCTAAAGTTAATAATTTTGGATATGTGAGTACGAATATAAAATGTCCTACTTTTGATTGTCTTGCTATTGCAGTATTGCAATCGATATGCATCTGCATCTGGCTACGAATATGGCCAATTCCGGCCAAATGTGCACCAGATGCGAACACAACACTCCGACCCCCCCCCCCCCCCCCACCAACGCCCCCGCCGCACGGCCGACAACCCCCCGCCGCACGGCCGACGACACCCCGCCGACGGAGATGTAACGCACTTCACGCCAAAACGACAACAGAAGTTCTCCGCGACCCACCGTATCATCCAGCTTGAGCCACGCAGCATAAATTGACGGCACAATGCAGTCCTCCAACACCAAGACACCAGACTACATATCAGGAGCAAAGGCCAGTTAAAGTATATCAACTTCAACACAGTCTGAGCGCGGACTATGCAGCAGACTGAACAGCAGGCTGAACAAAAGACTGCACAACAGGCTATGCATGAGACTGTGTAGCAGACAGTGCAACACACTGCACATGCACTGCACAGCAGGCTATGAATGAAACTATGTAGCAGGCTGTACAGCAGACTGCACATACACTGCACTACAGGCTATGTATGAAAATAGACTGTGCAGTGTATTTGACTGTGACTGTGCACTGTGTAGCAGACAGTGCAACACACTGCACATGCACTGCACAGCAGGCTATGTATGAAACTATGTAGCAGACTGTGCAGCACACTACACATGCACTGCACAGCAGGCTATGTATGAGACTATGTAGCAGACTGTGCGGCAGACTGTGGAGCAGACTGTGCAGCAGACTGTGGAGCAGACTGTGCAGCAGACTGTGCAGCAGACTGTGCAGCAGACTGTGCAGCAGACTGTGCAGCAGACTGTGCAGCAGACTGTGCAGCAGACTGTGCAGCAGACTGTGCAGCAGACTGTGCAGCAGACTGTGCAGCAGACTGTGCAGCAGACTGTGCAGCAGACTGTGCAGCAGACTGTGCAGCAGACTGTGCAGCAGACTGTGCAGCAGACTGTGCAGCAGACTGTGCAGCAGACTGTGCAGCAGACTGTGCAGCAGACTGTGCAGCAGACTGTGCAGCAGACTGTGCAGCAGACTGTGCAGCAGACTGTGCAGCAGACTGTGCAGCAGACTGTGCAGCAGACTGTGCAGCAGACTGTGCAGCAGACTGTGCAGCAGACTGTGCAGCAGACTGTGCAGCAGACTGTGCAGCAGACTGTGCAGCAGACTGTGCAGCAGACTGTGCAGCAGACTGTGCAGCAGACTGTGGGGCAGACTGTGGGGCAGACTGTGCAGCAGACTATGCAGCATACTGTGCAGCAGACTGTACACCAGACTGTGCAGCAGACTGTGTAGCAGATTATGCAGCAGACTGCGCAGCACATTGTGCAGCACACTGTGTAGCAGACTGTGCAGCAGATTGTGCAGCACACTGTGCAGCAGACTGTGCAGCAGACTGTGCAGCAGATGATCATGCAGCCACCCAGCCCCGGTCTATACCTGGCAGTCGGGTCTGTTGAGCATGTACATACACATCGGTTAAGACTGCGCTCTTCTCACCTTGAGAGGTGACTGATGGTCGTTTCTCTCTCGCAGTCAACGGTTCACAACAGCCTATTCGTCATCTTCAAGTCCAACCAAGGCTTGTCAAAAGTCAATCAAACCCATATAAGCCGGTCGACACGGTCAAATGCGACCTACATACTGTAGGTGGGGATCTACGGAGGGTACAAGGCGCACGTGTCCCCGCCCCTCTCCATGGATATGCGGCAGCCCCCCCCCCTACTGAAAAAAAAGCTCTCCGGGACACTCGCTCGAATGCACCTCCCTTGAAATTGTCTCAATCGCCTCTCCGAGAAACTGGCGCTCAATCACACCTCTGCCCCGCATCAAAATTCCTCGATGTGCCCCTGACATCCTGTATCAGCCATTCATCTCGGTGTCTCCATGGCAACAGCTCAGCAACCGACGCACCAGCTTAGCTGGCTAGGCCAACGACCTGCATTGTTCTGCCTTGTCCTGGTAAGGCAGGGCTCGAGTCGCTTCACACGCTCACGTGCAGCCCCCGGCCGGCCACCGGCTGACAATGGTCCGCTGAGACGGGAGACGTGACGACGACGGTGGGGCCGGCGCCGTCCATTGGCACCACGTCACGCTCTCGATCAGCATTCTGCCGGTGAATTGAACTTCCCAGAACGGATGGCGAGTGCCAGGGTCCATGGAACAATCTCTGATTGGCTTTGGGCCCCAACCAACCACCTCAGCAAAAGCCTGGCTATTGTTTTTGACAGTGCAAATAAAATATATTGCCCGCAGTCCTACTCATTTACCCCGAGCCATCGTGCACCAATTGTGATCCAAAATTGAAGAATGGGGCCGTTCACAACATGATGGTGACCGGTAATTGTACTTTGTCATGAGCAGAAATGCTATGAAAAACATCATCGTGAAAAATACGGCTTCCTCCGTGCAATATGGGCCAGTCTTCATGGTCATGGTAGTTGAAGCATGCAAGTCAATTGTCAAGCATGTACCTTGTTGAAAAGAGCACACAACACTTGAATGCATGTATTTGATTTACGCAGTGAGCAGCATGCACCTTATGATAGCTGAACCATCTTGAATACAAACACTTCGAACGTGAATGGTGTGGGGTGGCCCCAAGCTCAGCCAAGCACCTCGCACTCGAATGGTGTGGGGTGGCCCCAAGCTCAGCCAAGCACCTCGCACTCGAATGGTGTGGGTTGTCCCCAAGCTCAGCCAAGCACCTCGCACTCGAATGGTGTGGGTTGTCCCCAAGCTCAGCCAAGCACCTCGCACTCGAATGGTGTGGGTTGTCCCCAAGCTCAGCCAAGCACCTCGCACTCGAATGGTGTGGGGTGGCCCCAAGCTCAGCCAAGCACCTCGCACTCGAATGGTGTGGGGTGGCCCCAAGCTCAGCCAAGCACCTCGCACTCGAATGGTGTGGGGTGGCCCCAAGCTCAGCCAAGCACCTCGCACTCGAATGGTGTGGGTTGTCCCCAAGCTCAGCCAAGCACCTCGCACTCGAATGGTGTGGGGTGGCCCCAAGCTCAGCCAAGCACCTCGCACTCGAATGGTGTGGGGTGGCCCCAAGCTCAGCCAAGTACCTCGCACTCGAATGGTGTGGGGTGTCCCAAAACTCAGCCAAGCACCTCGCACTCGAATGGTGTGGGCTGTCCCCAAGCTCAGCCAAGCACCTCGCACTCGAATGGTGTGGGCTGTCCCCAAGCTCAGCCAAGATCCGCGGCGCACCATTCCCCGCCGGTAGCCACGGACAACCGTGTCCAGCTGCCGAGGCAGGCTGAAGGCATTTCCAAGATCCGCGGCGCACCATTCCCCGCCGGTAGCCACGGACAACCGTGTCCAGCTGCCGAGGCAGGCTGAAGGCATTTCCAAGATCCGCGGCGCACCATTCCCCGCCGGTAGCCACGGACAACCGTGTCCAGCTGCCGAGGCAGGCTGAAGGCATTTCCTTCGACGGCGTTTTTCCCCGGAACACCTGGCCAAGAGCCGACCGTTGGCGGTGAAGTGCGGTGACTGCTGGAGCACGGCGTCAGTCTGTGACCCGACCTGATCGGCCGCCGGCGGGGCCCCAAGTGACGTCGCACGCCGTGACGCACAGACAGATCTGCCGCGCGTCACGGCGGCAACGGAGCTTGGGTGGCACTTGCGCCGCGCCAGCCCGGCTCCGTGGCAGTCGCAGGCCCGTCGAAATGTGCACGCTTCTCACGGCTGCGCGCGTGCAGAATCATTGTAATTGGCACGGCTGATGAGAAGAAGTCGATTAATACCGAAGCGGCGAGACCATACGACGAATGGCGGCGTGTATGACTGATGAGATGAGAAAGGTACTGTGCGACGTGGGTGGACCAGTACAGCTTTCGCCGTGTATTCCGAGTAGCCGTGTAGTGAACGGAGAAACCACAAGCGTCTTTGACACGCACCGAGTGGAAGCGGAGAGCCGAGGCGCGCCGGCTGTGGCAGCGTCGCCACCAATGGCGGCAGCTGGCAATGGTCCGCGGCGGGGTCAGGTCACAGGGAGACGCAGTGTCGCGCGCCCAAGACCACAAACTAGCCTGTTTGACAGAGCCAGTGGCTGCGGCACGGCTCCACTTGTGATGCAGGCAGCGCCAGTTTGTCGAGCGACGTGTTGGGTGTGTTCGTGTCGGTGACGAATGGGAGGAGACTTTCCCTGGCTGGACGGAGTTATGAGGCAGCGCAGTCGCCTGGTGCCAAGCCCACAAACCTGCGCTCAGGGGTGGCGGGTGCGGGTCGAGAGGCAGTTGAGAGCGCCAGCAGCGAGCGGACTCTGTTTTTCCGCACTCCACATGCTCGACAGATACGAAGAATGCTCACGACACCACAATTCCTCCACGCAGTGGCAGAATTGGAGTAAGCATCTCTACTCCGGAAGGAGTATACTTTAGTTCTTTCGTGGCTTGCTTCCACCTATTCAGCAACAAGTTGAAAAATACGAGCGTCGGACCAAATTTGACCACCATTTCAACACCGGCACATACACACAATGCATACGTCGCATGCTAGACGAAGTCAAGTGATCATTTCAGTCCTTAAATATGCTACAAACGTGGCATCATCAGGACTTCATGTTCTGCGCCTGAATTTATACTGTGTCAGAACGAAACGTCACGTGATCAAACACCAACACGGATAACTCCATTGTCATGACCGGCACAGGGGTTCGTACGTTTCCTACCACACATATTAGGTCACCTTCGAAAGAGAATGGCCACATCACAGACAAAGAAATGCTGAAGCAATAGCCATCGATCCACAACCAATGATCTGGGGTCATCTGCGCCAAATATTACACTCAGACATCATGCATATTTCAGGTGTTCGCTCCATAAATGCACCGTAACGGTTACAAAGCGACTAAACTATCCGATTGTCCGGTCACCATTCATACTTCAAATTGATAAATGTCAACATGAATCGTGGTCGACGCTTCATCGATGAAGGTTCAATGCGCACATGTTGCTTGATAATGCACATAATGTGGCTGTACACGCTTCCCGCTGCCATGCTTAGTCAGCAGTTAGTAAGAATCACACCGCGCTTAGTTATGCCTGATCTACCAGAATGCACTAAAGCAAGTAAGAGCGTAGCATTGACCATCACTCGCCAAACACATCTCGCCCATCCATCCAGCCGAGCGGACTGTCACCTCCTCACCACTCCTCTCCTAATCGAAACAGAGCCCCCGGGGGGAACAAGCGCACTGCCTGTCACGAAACAAATCAATGGTAGCCAATTCATCTAGCGTTGGTCCACCGCTGATCGTCCAGGACGGAAGTTCAAACATTCCACAAATGTTGAGTATCGGTGACGTCAACTGGGTTATGTTTGAGGTAGAGCCGAGTGTAGCTATGATCCGTACAAATATATTGACATCCAACTTGACTTTATATTGTGCATGGTCAACGAACAAGGTAAGGTCAAACACTTGTAGTTTATGCAAAGCGATGCAATAGCTTGCAATAACTTGCAAATTACTTACAGAACTTCTTTCTAGTATTCTGGATTCAGAAGCCCGACATAATTTTATTCAGCACGTTGTATGTTCTCCATTGATTGAAATGCCAACGAACAGCATGATGCACATGCGTGTGTTATCAACGTTGTATGATCTTGAAAGTAGACTTTTATCATTTTGGTTATAGTATACCTGCTACAGGCACTTTTACATGCTGAATATAGCAGCTGATAACTACACCACTATAGCTGCAAACTACTGTCAGCGGAATCTAACTTGAAATGATTTACCGTTTCCTGAAATATGTTCATGTTGTTGATCCATATTAGTAAAGATAGCAAACACATTCACAGACGGAATGACGAAGCATGGATGGACACCAGCAGAGAGGGCTTCTCAACATCCTGTCTTAAGCAAGCTTGAGATTAGCCTAAGCAGTTCAGTTCTGGACTGTCGGACCGCTTCAATCCAAGCTCAACATCAGATCACACGGTGGTTGCCATCGTAAGTTTCTGAAGCCTTTGCGTCCTGGCGACGGCACATGACAATGCAGTGCATGTCAGACAACATGGCAGGATCTGTGTCACATCTCTGCCGGACTTCTTTGCAATGAGCTGAGTCATAGTAGCGGGTGCAAAGTATTGTTTCGTTACAGCAGCATGTTTCTTACACGAAACCTGGATATGACCCACTGTGAGGATATCACCGCATCTTTCACATTGTGCAATGTTGCTGCCACAAAGGTGAAAGTAATCTGTTGCGTGCGTGCGACCGAGGCGCAACATATTCAGCGTGTAGTCCTCTAATCAGCACTGACTATGTGAGCTTTTACAGCCGCCAATTTGTGGTTTTAATATTTTAGGGGCATTTACTTCCATTCCCATGTTTTATCTCATTCTTCATGAACATTTATGTAATTTGGCCACGAGGTAGAGACCGCCGATTGGCAGCTTGAAGCTGAGCGGTCTTCAGTCTTATCTGGTTTGCAGCTGCCTTTGCAGCTGCGTCAGCACGCTCATTGCCAGCTAGCCCAACATAGCTATGTGGTTCTTGGGTTCTTTTGCGACGCATCCGACTGCTGGGTCATATAGCGTCGCCGACCTCTCACGCCGGCTGGTCGCGGGTGGACTCGGCAATTCCGCCGGTTGTGGGATTCGAACCCATGACCTATTATGAAGAGTTAAACTCCCTACAGACTGAGCTACCGCGGCGCTCTCCCATGTAGCTAGTTGGTGAGTTAGTCATTTGGTTTTCAGAGCGCATCGGGCACCCAACATGGCTAAAGAATTCCGATAAGTATCATGGATATCATGTCATCAAATATCATGTGGTTAATGGATCTCATCGAGAATCGACATCGCTAAATATCAATCAGAAGTCGGGTTCAATGCTGAAAGTGAGCTCAGTGAGTTGGCAAAAATCCAGAACCTACCCTCTTGAAGAGTGTCAATTTACTGCATAGTCGCAAGAAGACCCACAGGTATGGACGAACATGCGCTCATTTGATGAAGGAGGCACGTGAGTTGTGTCTGCTCACCAACAGGGAGCAGAGACGGCTTTCTGGCAGAGAGGTATGGAACTACAATAACGGGTGCTGAAACGGGTAGGGATATCAGGCACAATATCAACACAAACCTGGCATGTGCAATATATTGGCGGGCTTAGTGTTGATTTTCGTACCACTAAATATGTTCTGCATCTTCTATTTCGATCGAACTCGCTCAAAGGGAACCCCAAAACGACGGACTTTATTCTGATTGAAAACCATCGAAACATCGAAAATGACCAAAGACTTTCGCCTGTTTATCTCCCATTATCGAATGTCACTCTCTCCCTAGGTCCGGCTTCTGGGTGTCGTCATCGACCCTGCCATGTCCTGGGACGCTCTCGTCAGTCAAGTAGTCAGGAAGCGGAATGCGCTTCTATCTCCCTCTACCGTTTTAGGCGTCGCTTCACCCAGGACAATGCATGCAGAGCTGGGGGTCCCCGACAGTGCGCAACATGTTTGTGGCTAGGTCAGTGGTCTCCACCCGCTCCACTCCTGCCTCTGACGCCGGACATCTGGAGCTGCCACTCGTGCCTCTGACACCAGACATCTGGAGCTGCCACTCGTGCCTCTGACGCCAGACATCTGGCGCTGCCACTCGTGCCTCTGACACCAGACATCTGGACCTGCCACTCGTGCCTCTGACGCCAGACATCGGACCACCCGTGCCTCTGCGAGAACTGGGCCTGCCACTCGTGCCTCTGACACCAGACATCTGGCGCTGCCACTCGTGCCTCTGACACCAGACATCTGGCGCTGCCACTCGTGCCTCTGACGCCAGACATCTGGACCTGCCACTCGTGCCTCTGACGCAGACATCTGGACCTGCCACTCGTGCCTCTGATGCCAGACATCTGGCGCTGCAAAGTGCAAGCTGGCGTGCACACAGCGAGCTTTCCGCTATCGCGCTGCGGTTGTGTGGAACAGTCTGCCAACTGTGGTCACTGGAAGTGCCTCGCTGACAGCTTTTAAGAACTCCCTCAATAGTTCAGGAGCACAACATATGCACTACTCGTCCTGTGCTGTTGTCGTTTTAGAGGTGGTATTTTTTCATTTCAACTTATATATATTATCTATTGCCAGCAATATGTCCGGTCCCCGCTGAAGTTTAGTCGATGCTATGCTAAATATAAACGATGTGAATCCATAATAGCCATTTCATGGCAGGATTCTAGATGAAATACATGCATATAAATATAAATATATATATATATATATATATATATATGCATACATTATAATCCACTCTTGGTGCGCCTTGGCTTAACCAGAACCCGTCGTTTTCCAGGTGAAAAGTTACCAGCGCCATCGCCCGCCTGTGTTAGGCCAATGATAACCAGCTCCAGGCGCGTACATCATTTTGCACACCACAATAAGTTGAATTCAAGGCCTTGCTCTCGAACGTCTCAATTGAACACATTCGAATCCAAATTAATGAGATTTATCGAGTGCATAGCACGTCTAGATCTATACACACATACGCACTGCATATTATATATATATATATATCATATTATATCATATCACATCATATATACATATAGTTCCAATCGAAAAAGACCTTGAGTACGTGAACATGTTTAACAGAGTAACGTGCCCAATTATTTCCATCATCGATGATCCTCCCTAAAGTAATTGCTTGCTTGCGACTACATCCACAGAGTGCTTCTTCCATATGGTGACACGATAATATCATGCCAGAGAGGGACAGCAGTTAAGTGGGAACCACTGTGGCAGCCTCATCCATCAGGAGGAGAAAAACGTCTGCTTTGGAGGCATCAGGCCGGATCTTTCAAGTTCAAATTGATCGGCTCTTTCTCTCCGGAGACAAAGACCTTCCCAGATGCGATTGATAACATCACACACGGTCAAACCGAAGTGGAGTGGTGGTAAGAAGTCCGCTTGAGGGCATTGACCAGGCAGCGGCACAAGAATTTGTCGCAAAGTTGTGGGGGAAAGAAGCATTTCGAAATCGATTCTTTCTGTTCATTGCATATATACTTAATGTTGAACATGCTCAAGGCTGACGGGGCGCCACCCTCTGCTTGGTAATTCCGGCGCCCTTGTGCCCAGGGATAAAATTACAATGAGTGCACGTGGTATCTGCATGAAATGTGGGGACCGAGCGAAAAGTGATAACGGAGATGGGATACTGTAGATTCGTACTCACATCGTGTGCACTGGCGCTTCCGTTTCTTCACGATGCGCTTGCTCCCGTATATTATCACCTGACCGTCAGCTGACTCGGATACTTGGGCTTCTTTCTCCTTCATGGCGCTGCCTGCAGAGCCCTCAGCGTGTTCGCCACCACTCGGCACACGATGCGACACCGTGTCTTCACAAGGACTCTTCACCGTCTTCACCGTCTAGCTAGGACGCGACGCATGTCACATGTCGCGTGGTCCAGCTCGATCCACTCAGGGCCCGCCGTCTCGCGTCGGGACACAGGCTACACAATGGAACGGCACCGGGCGCGACCGCCACGCGACGCTGCCGAGCCGCGGGTCCGAGTCCCGCCTCGCCACTCTGACGGCGGCGTGTCTGTCGCCAGTCTCCGGAGACCGTGCGCCACACTCGGCTGCGCGCGCGTCACGCCGTCACTACATCACGGACTGGCTCGCCAGCCGGACGACGCGCCTCGCCGGTCGAGACGGACAGGCGAGGGGCGTCCTCGGACGTGTCGCCGCGTCCAGGCCCGTCTGTCTTCCCTGCGCCGCCGCACGCCGAGGTCGGCGAGGTTCCAGAGTGGCGGCGGGACCACCGCGCAGTCACTGCAGCCGACGCTGTCGCCCAACACTGCACCGCGCGAGTCGCCGCGCCGCGCGCGCTTCGGCAGCCGTGATAGCGCCTGCTGCTCCGACCCAGTCGCCGGTGGTACTGTTATGTGCGCTCGCACTCGGCGTCGCAGTCCCCGACTGCGGCGCGCCGACAACCGGCCGGCCGAGGGCGCTGGCGGCGGCGGCGGCGGCGGCGGCGGCGGCAGCAGCGGCGGCGGGCGGCGCGATAAAAGCATACCGAAAAATGGTAACAACGGCGCCGGCGGACAGCTGCAAATCGGGACAGGGGAAGTGGATTAGCAGCACTAGCACAAAATTCCGCTTCGGCACCGCACGTGGTGACGGCGCGGCGCGTGGAGTTCGAGCTCCCGAAGCTCTCGTGACGGGACTTGAGAGACAAGAGACGAGGCCGCCTTGATCTGGCATGCCCAGCTCGGTGCCTCCTGAACAGGGGTCCACGCTCCCCCGTGATAATTCGGCTGGAAAAGCAAGGCGTGGACCAACGCAACCTGTCTCGCATTGATCCCGAAGGAAGACCATCAATGGGAAAAATAATTGTTACCGCAACAGAATATCTAACGCACGATCGCTTGAGTGATTTTGAATTCGGTGACATTCGCACCATCGGGAGTTGCTTCCGGTATTAACAGCACCTACGTGAGAGCAAGGTGGCAGGCTCCTTTGTGCATCCACGTCGAAGGCGTCGCCAGTGAACGTGAAGGTAATGAAAATGCAATGATAAAGGTATCTCCCTCAATAATGAAATTAATAACGGCCTGTTTTTATTCTCTATTGTGGTAGCATTACACGAAAATGCTGACTGCTTCGAATTATTCATTGGGTCCAGAATTGGCCGGTCCCTGCACAAGTTAACTGGCTGAAGCTCTGTACAAGGTGTCCGGCTGAGGCTCTAGATAAGGTGTCCGGCTGAAGCTCTATACAAGGTATCTAGCTGAAGATCTGCACAAGGTGTCCGGCTGAAACTCTACACAAGGTGTCCGGCTGAAATGCTGCACAAGGTGTCCGGCTGAAACTCTAGACCAGATGTCCGGTTGAAACTCTAGACCAGATGTCCGGCTGAAACTCTAGACCAGGTATCCGGCTGAAACTCTGCACACGCCGCATGGATGCAGGTGTCGCGGCAGGTGTCGCAGCAGGTGACACAGCATGTGTCGCAACATGTGTCGCAGCAGGTGTCGCAGTAGGTGCCACAGCATATGTCTCAACAGGTGTCTCAATAGATGTCGCAGCAGATGTCGTAACAGGCCTACAGCTTGCATCGTGCAACATTAAGTCAGTGCAGTTTCACGCACCTTGGTATCAGAAGGATCCATGGATGTGGATTTAGCAGAAGTCAGCTTTACAATTGTGGCTCTTGCATACAACAAATTCGAACACTTGGTGAGAGATACCTTGCTTTGTTAGTTTTCGTGTCTGTGCTGATCTTCATGTGTGCGCAGATATACACATGACGCCGAACGTGAAGCTTCTTACTAGTTTGAGTTTTCCCTTATCGGCTTTCCCCACCCAATGTTTTGTTAGATTTCATAGGGTACTTGATATAGCTATTCTCTTCATGGTTTGGAAGTTCATAGCTGGTATATGAGCTGCTACACCTCCCTCTCCATACCCTCAATTGCTTTCATCAAGCATCGTCTGTGCGTGGCTTGTCCGTATTTGGCTTATAGGAATTTGGCATAATGTTGTGTAGATGCTTGTGTATACTTGGTGTGCATAGGTCACGCTTCATTGGTCACATGTCCACGTTGAGCTTCATGTCGCCGAGCAGATGCGCACTCTTGTGACGTCACGACCTAGACAGCTGATACTCGCGAAAGCACCGGATGACAGTACCCTATTATATGGCCTTGTGTGAGACGATCCAATCAGTCCTGAGTGGGAAAAACTTGCTCAGCTGGCCACTGCTCTCCAGAGTTTGCTCGCGTATCGTAATTAATCATAGGCATCGATTGCTTAGTTGGCACTCATCAACCGCATTGAAAACTTTGTCGGTGATTGGGAAAAGTTTTTTTACATTTCATCATGAGGATTTTGCCGATGAATGTTGCAAATGAGACCAAGCGAGTGGTGCCTTTTGCGT
Organism: Ashinkailepas kermadecensis; assembly: GCA_034440615.1. Lineage (NCBI taxonomy): Eukaryota > Metazoa > Arthropoda > Thecostraca > Neolepadidae > Ashinkailepas > Ashinkailepas kermadecensis. The sequence goes on from JAOTOM010005086.1 coordinate 362,695, forward strand.
AGCTTTGTCATTTGACATAATTATGCATGGTGTATGCTACAAAAGTAATTTTATAGTTCGCATAGGCCAAATAAATTGGAAAGTGATGAGCCATACTACATGATCCGATAAACATACAACGTTAGCAAATCGTCGTACCGAAGTGCATCAAAAGGTGGAATAGGTAACACTTTTGTATTCGAATTGGAGAACATACTTGCAGGCCCGCGTTCGTCACCAGTTCATATCTACATATATATATATATATATATATATATATATATATATATATATATATATATATATATATATATATATATATATATATATATATATATATATATATATATATATATATATATATATATATATATATATATATGTGTGTGTGTGTGTGTGTGTCTGTGTGTGTATGTATGTATGCATAAAGGCCCTTCAAGAGAATTACTAGGACCTTATTAGCAGGAGCTGTGAAGTTGAAGTGTTGTTTCCAGTGGCGGCAGATAGCCGCGCTGATCAGATCCTGGACGTGGCGTCAGGCACATGCAGTCGATAACGGTAATGTTCGGAGCGCTTCCGGAAGCGGACAGCCGCCACCGTCGGCGCTGACAAATCGCGGTGGCGCATCTCGGAAGCTGCGGTCGGCCAGATTGTCCGACGTGGCGGCCATAAGTCACCAGCAGCTGCAGTCCCGCCCGCCACAGAGCACGGCTGTCGACGGAGACGCTCCCAGCTGGTCAATTGGTGCCGGTCGACTGACATTGGCGAGGTCACGAGGGGCCGCCCGGAGAAAATCATGATGAGCGGAGAGAAGAGGTCACGAGCGACTGGTCACCCACGCTGCTCCGGCCGCCGCCGAGATGACCAGCCAGGTCACCGGCCCGGTCACCCCCCGCCCGGCCGCCGCCGAGATGACCAGTTGGTCATGATGAGCCGGATCACCGCCGACATGACCAGCCAGGTCACCGGCTCTGGTCACCCACGCTGCTCCGGCCGCCGCCGAGATGACCAGCTGGTCATGATGAGCCGGATCACCGCCGAGATGACCAGCCAGGTCACCGGCTCTGGTCACCTACGCTGCTCCGGCCGCCGCCGAGGTCACATAGCAAAGGGAGCGGACGCCTGGGACTGTGTTCCAGTCGACAGATGCAGCCGCGCGGCCGCAACTGGAACAGTCGCATTGTCGTTCAGCTACCATCCGCCATGTCGTTCAGCTACCATCCACCATGTCGTTCAGCTACCATCCACCATGTCGTTCAGCTACCATCCACCATGTCGTTCAGCTACCATCCACCATGTCGTTCAGCTACCATCCACCATGTCGTTCAGCTACCATCCACCATGTCGTTCAGCTACCATCCACCATGTCGTTCGCTACCATCCGCCATGTCTTCAGCTACCATCCGCCATGTCGTTCAGCTACATCCACATCTACACCATGTCGTTCAGCTACCATCCACCATGTCGTTCAGCTACCATCCACCATGTCGTTCAGCTACCATCCACCATGTCGTTCAGCTACCATCCACCATGTCGTTCAGCTACCATCCACCATGTCGTTCAGCTACCATCCACCATGTCGTTCAGCTACCATCCACCATGTCGTTCAGCTACCATCCACCATGTCGTTCAGCTACCATCCACCATGTCGTTCAGCTACCATCCACCATGTCGTTCAGCTACCAACTGCCATGTCGTTCAGCTACCATCCACCATGTCGTTTAGCTACCATCCATCATGTCGTTCAGCTACCATCCGTCATGTCGTTCAGCTACCATCCGCCATGCCGTTCAGCTACCATCCGCCATGTCGTTCAGCTGCGCAGAATACATCCAAATGCGGCTACTATATAAGCGTCATTTGTCACAATCAGCCGTGGTCGGGGTGGGACCATTCAGCGACGGACAGCTCACAGGTTGGCAGTCAGAGGAAAACAATTCAGCGGTGGCCAGTTCAGCGGTGAACCGTTCTTCTGTAGGCAGTTCATCAGCAGGCGGGCAGTTGAGCGGTCAGCAGTTCAACGGTGGAAGTTCAGCGGAGGACAGCTCTATGGTGGCCAGTTCAGCGGTGGGTAGTTTTATGGTGGCCAGTTCAGCGGTGGGTAGATTAGCGGCCGACAGCTTAGCGCCGGATAGCTTAGTGGTGGGCGGTTCACGGGCGGACACTTTCCCGTACTGAGCTTCGACAGATGGAAGTTCCGCGTTTTGCCACCTAAGCCCACCATTTGTTACCAGAGATTTGTTACCATTCTCCCGTGTGGACTTTGTGGGGCGTGATCGCTGTCAACCTAAGCACAAATCGAATAAAGTTAGGCATTGTCGCAAAACAAAGGTTACGTGAGCCCATCAGCCTCCAGGAATTTTCTACTTGAAACGATTTTGACGGTGTGGTGCGGAAGTAGAGCTCAAAGGAACATATAAAGTTATGCTAAGGAAAAGACTTTACGCAACGTTTGGCATCACAAGGAGTTGCGTCATTTATCGATTAAGTACCACACATCTGAGTACTGTCTTGGGTTGACAGTTGTGTTCGATTTTACTTGAGGGGACGATTTCACCTTCAATGACTGATGTGTTCTGGACTCGGTGGAGTTAGCGCTTAAGTCAACCTGAGTCCATAACTACATGGCATGCATGTCCCCAATCAATTTCATGCAACTCCATTCGTGCCATGAGCGTAGGAACAGGTGACAGGAGAGCCACGAGGTCGAGAACACACACGAACACAGACATACACTTTTCAGGCACCATTCACCATTAACTCTTTACCGATAATGGATGGAAGTGGTGTATTTGAAAAGTTGCTTGCCCACTTCCCCATCCGGCACCTATTGGGACGCGTCTTCGGCCTCGTGCATCTGGTGTTTGTATTCAAGTGTGCCGGTTTCACTTGGCTTGTCTGAGGCGGGAGTGTGACGCGCGCGAGAGCAGACGGCAGTGATAGACGCAGCACGGCCTCGGCATAATGCTGCAGTGACCAGCTGCCGCCACCTCGTGACCCGGACCGCCCGGCATAGTGCTGCAGTGATAGACGGCAGTGATAGACGCAGCACGGCCTCGGCATAATGCTGCAGTGACCAGCGGCCGCCACCTCGTGACCCGGACCGCCCGGCACACGCCCGCTCACCCCAGCTCACTTTCACAGGCGGCCGCCGCCGTGTTCAATCGCGGTGAGTGAGCGCTATTGGTGAGACCAGGCAGAGCCAGACCACGAGGTGTCGGCCACCGGCGCGCCGGCTCGCCGGGCGCGCGCGCGAGCAACAAGTGCGCATTCTTCGGCGCGTCGACAATCGACAAAGACGGGCCTTTCAGCGGGCGGTGGCCGGGCGCGAGGAGCGGGCCGGGTCAGGCGAGGCGCGCTCTCGGCCCACGTCGGCACAGTGACGCCTTTCATGGCCGTGACGCGGCCGTCTGTTTCTGTCCGGGACGGCGGCGAGACCGTCCGTTATGGCGGCTGGGTCGTGGCCCGACCGGAGTCAGCTGGTGGTGAATAGTCAGCTGACGGACAGGGCGGTGAAGAGTCAGCTGACGGACAGGGCGGCCGAGGGTCAGCTGACGTACAGGGCGGTGAAGAGTCAGCTGGCTGACAGGGCGGCCGAGGGTCAGCTGTCGGAGAGGGCGGTGAAGAGTCAGCTGATGGACAGGGCGGTGAAGAGTCAGCTGACGGACAGGGCGGTGAAGAGTCAGCTGACGGACAGGGCGGCCGAGGGTCAGCTGACGGACAGGGCGGTGAAGAGTCAGCTGACGGACAGGGCGGTGAAGAGTCAGCTGACGGACAGGGCGGTGAAGAGTCAGCTGACGGACAGGGCGGTGAAGAGTCAGCTGACGGACAGGGCGGTGAAGAGTCAGCTGACGGACATGGCGGTGAAGAGTCAGCTGACGGACAGGGCGGTGAAGAGTCAGCTGACGGACATGGCGGTGAAGAGTCAGCTGACGGACAGGGCGGCCGAGGGTCAGCTGACGTACAGGGCGGTGAAGAGTCAGCTGGCTGACAGGGCGGCCGAGGGTCAGCTGTCGGACAGGGCGGTGAAGAGTCAGCTGACGGACAGGGCGGTGAAGAGTCAGCTGACGGACATGGCGGTGAAGAGTCAGCTGACGGACAGGGCGGTGAAGAGTCAGCTGATGGACAGGGCGGTGAAGAGTCAGCTGTCGGACAGGGCCTGTCGGACTAAGGAACTAGTTACGAGTCACATGGATACTATCCCAAGGTGGAGCCATGTGCTAAACCTCACAGCATCACAGGGATTTGCCTATTGCACACGTTTTCCAATGTGTGTCAACAATACATGTCACCCCCTGAGTTTCGTCCAATCAAACCATACAACATGTGAACAGGACGTAGCAACTTTACTTCTCCTCTTTTAATCAAAATTATGCATCACACTGACATGAGAGGAGCATTCGGAAACGTGGCTGAATCAGTAACGTACCAACGCATAGCCAAAAGTCACTATCAAGTTTCGGATATTGGTTCTATTCTGCAGGGACTTCTGCTGAAGTTTCCATGCACTGACTTCGCCATAGTGCAGTGGGTGAATTATGTGTTCTCTTCAGGTTAAAATGAAGGTGCAGATAAGTTGCCACACATACGTATTACTATATGACTTCAGAAACCCAGAAGCTTTATTCTCAATTTTGTGAACTTCGCATTTTTTTAGACGAGTACCATAATTGGTATTTGTCTCGTAAAAAAACAATGCAGATAACTGAAAGCGACATACTCGGTGTGAAACATTTATTTTTAATTATTGTAGTATGCGAAGTATTTGGAAGTAAGTAAATTATGGTGAAGCATCTTTTCACACCCTATGGTGGCCATGGAAGGAATGTGATAGTTACCTAGTACACCACACCTCACATCCTAGAATGACATTAGGTCCTATGTAGGTTTACTGAACTAAACATGGCAATGACTGACGTAAACAAAAGACAATGCATTTGCAAGATGGGTGATCGATATGCCGAAAGGGAACTCACTCTGTGACAAATATTCATCTTTATTTTGGTGTTCAATTCACCTAATTGACAATCTTAACGATCCCTGAGGCGTGGTAGATGCGCAGGTACGCCCAAAATACCCACGGTAAATAAAAAAATGCAAGGACTGCATGGCATTCAGCATCACCACGCCATTCGCATCGCATCGCACTCGGTGAGACCGGTGAACATGACTGCTGGCTTACTAATGAGTGTATTCTTACAGCTAAGAGCAAAGCAAGAGCAATAGCTCCGCTTCGCACATCAATTATCATTTGACTACCGGATGTGGACAATCCCGGTGCCGTTATGCACGAGGTTAAGTGGCTAGCGGCCGAGAGCGTCTGATCCCGTCTGTGACGTCACAGGACACTGGACCAATCACAGGTCGGTGCGTTTGCGTAAGACGTTTGTGTAGAGTTTGGAAACGTGCTTTATGCCACCATAGTTCCTTGAAGAAAAAAAACAAGATATGGTCGAAAGTTTTACGAAAGCAGGGCGTTTGGTAACAGGAAGCGTGTTCATTGTCGGCAGTGAGCTAATGGTGTCGGCAGTGAGCTAATGGTGTTGGCAGTGAGCCGATGGTGTCGGCAGTGAGCCGATGGTGTCGGCCGTGAGCCAATGGTGTCGGCAGTGAGCCAGTGATGTCGGCCGTGAGCCAGTGGTGTCGACAGTGAGCCAATGGTGTCGGCAGTGAGCCAGTGGTGTCGACAGTGAGCCAATGGTGTCGGCAGTGAGCCAGTGGTGTCGGCAGTGAGCCAGTGGTGTCGGCAGTGAGCCAGTGGTGTCGGCAGTGAGCCAGTGGTGTCGACAGTGAGCCAGTGGTGTCGGCAGTGAGCCAGTGGTGTCGACAGTGAGCCAATGGTGTCGGCAGTGAGCCAGTGGTGTCGGCAGTGAGCCAGTGGTGTCGGCAGTGAGCCAGTGGTGTCGGCAGTGAGCCAGTGGTGTCGACAGTGAGCCAGTGGTGTCGGCAGTGAGCCAGTGGTGTCGACAGTGAGCCAATGGTGTCGGCAGTGAGCCAGTGGTGTCGGCAGTGAGCCAGTGGTGTCGGCAGTGAGCCAGTGGTGTCGGCAGTGAGCCAGTGGTGTCCGCAGTGAGCCAGTGGTGTCGACAGTGAGCCAATGGTGTCGGCAGTGAGCCAGTGGTGTCGGCAGTGAGCCAGTGGTGTCGACAGTGAGCCAATGGTGTCCGCAGTGAGGCAGTGGTGTCGGCAGTGAGCCTGTGGTGTCGACAGTGAGCCAATGGTGTCTGCAATGAGCCAGTGGTGTCGGCAGTGAGCCTGTGGTGTCTGCAGTGAGCCAGTGGTGTCGACAGTGAGCCAGTGGTGTCGGTAGTGAGCCAGTGGTGTCGGCAGTGAGCCAATAGTGTCGACAGTGAGCCAATTTTACCTGCAGCCAGTGCATCAGCTTGCAATGGAGCTCGTGCGGCATGTAATCATCGGTTCCGGCGTTCATTCGTGCCACACCGCACAGTTGCCCAATATTATCATAATCGACGAGTAGTAGTGCTGCGGAGGCAGCAAACTCCCGAAAATCGCGTCCAGAGTTCACATTCGCGGTCCTGGATATTGTTGATGAAGTTGGCCCGCCCCATGGATCGTCGCGGATGCTTCTACAGTCTTGTGGGGGCTCGTGTGGAAGCGTGCGGACCTGTGGTGAGTCGAATGCCGAGGCGAGTCGCTGGACGTGCATTTCCAATCACGGCGTGGCCATTGTGCGGCGGCGGCGCCGCCGCGCACGCCGCCTTAATGGCACCGAACGGCGCTTTGTTGGGCTGGCGGCGGGTGAAACGCGCGCTCCGTCAGTTCGTGGTGATCTATGGCTGAGTCGTGCCCGTCACAAGCCCAACTGGACACGAGGCAACAACTGCACCTCTGCGACTGGGCTGCCAACACTTGTGGCGAAGCCCCTCCCCCTCATCCGCCTGCACTCAGCCGGGCCGCGGACAGCAGCGCGGACAGCGCGGGCGTCGGGCTGCGTGGCGTTCGATGACGTGCGGCGCCGGCATTTACGTGCAGATCACGAAAAACGAATTCCTCCGGCAGAGCTACGCCAACCATCACAACAGCGAGGAGCACGCCAAACTCTGCTGAGCCGCTGTCGTGCTCTGGAGAACGACGCGGCCGTGAAGCGTGCACTTCTGCGTGTCGACAAAGAGAGCGTGCGCGTCATTCGACGCCGATGCCCGTCCAGCATGAGGCTCAACGGCTATTGATTGCGTCACTATGACGTCATTGCGGCACAGCGCAGTCGACGAGTGACTAGACAAATTGCAGCCGTATAGTGGGAGTTTTGGGTAATTGAAATTCGGTGCTGTGTGTGCGACAAGTGACTTCCCGCAGAGAGGACGTCGAGTCCGCCGTCGTCGCTGTTGGCACTGCGATGTGTAATGCAAGTAAGGAAATCTGGGACGTGCAGTACACATGCAGGTAGCCATTTGTGGTCGGTGTTGAAACCTTTCCAAGATAGCCTGGCAAATGCACGAGGTCATTACGTACCGGTCACATTATCAATTGTCATAATTGTCGTGCGCTTTGTACTTTGTGAAATAATGCAAATGCACTGTAACCATTTCATCATGGGATAATTCAGCTGCCTATGCACCTTTAAAGGCACCTCTACCAGCATCTCCAGCGGCGGCTCCAGCGACGCCTCCAGCGGTGCCTCCGTCAGTACCTCCACCAATACCTCCACCAACACCTCTACCGACCGCTCCACAACACCTCCACCAACACCTCTACCGACACCTACACCAACACCTCTACCAACACCTTCACTGACCGCTCCACCGGCACCTCCACCAGCGCCTCCACCAACACCTCAACCGACCCCTCCATCGGCATCTCCACTCAACCGGCATCTCCACCGGCACCTCCACCGGCATCTTCAGGAGCACCTTCACTGGCACCTCCACCGGCTCCTCGACCGACACTTCCGCCGGCGCCCGCACCCGAGTTCAGCCCAGGAGACGGCAGAGCAGGAGCAAGGAAAAGCATGATGGAACGTAATGACAATAGGACAGTAAATGAGGATGGGACGAGATGTGAGGTGAGAACCTTATGTCAACGGAACAAGAAATGAACACGAGGCAAGAGATCCAGACGACAAAGCATGACAAAGATGGCACAGAAGATAGGCACGGGACAGCAGACGAGGACGGGGCAGGAGACGAATAAGGAAGTACTTGGAGATGGCATAGCAGATGAGAACCGCAGAGCGTGAAGAATAGCGAACGCTGGAGAAAAAGCCGAGGATTAAAAGGTGACTGGAGATAGGCAGGAGGAAGGAGAGGGCGACGGAATGCAAGAAGAAAATGGACGGGAAGATGACTGAGCATGGAATGAGCGTTAGGAGGAGAAGACGGGCACGATATGAGGATGGGCATGGTGACGAGCGTCGTCATCGTTGAGGGTTTCGCTTCGGAGTTTCCTAGATGTTTCAACTTCCTGAGATCGTTTTGTCAATATTTAGCTTGTTATATGATCATGTTGATTGTAGAGCTAATGTGATGCCTGACGTCTCCAAGGCTTTTGGGTAGGAAGGACGACAGGGTTGAGCCTGGGTGTGTTTCGATGATGTGTGCCCACGTGATGACTGAACGTTGCCATTTGCCTCGCACCGGAGAAACTCTGGACCTAGAGTACCAAAGTTCGTTGGCATCTTGATCACAGGATCGTAGGTTCGAATCCCACGACCGTTGAGATTACCGAGTGCACCGGCGACCAATAGTCGTGAGAGCTTGGCGACGCTATAAGACCTCGCAGTTGAATGTATCGTGAAGGAGCCTAAGTACGCAAGTCGGCTGAGGGAGAACATACGGTCGAATGGCACATCATCTTAGTGCTGCATAAACTACAGCTCAGATAGTACACTGCTACCAAATCGACTGTGAGTCTTGACGTCAGACTGGAAAATTAGTCTTAAAAAGGTAGCATGATAGTGGGAAAATGGAAGTTTACACACAGTATGCAGAATTATGATACAAATCATAGTGTTCTAGCTAAACTATCACATCACTATTAATAAATGGTGGCAGTGCGCACTTGCATTTACAAACTCCACGCAAACCAATGTTGTGTACCTTTGATATGTGTATAGAAACAGGCATGGCATAGCTTTGGAGGAAAGCAGGCACCGCGGAGGGCTGCAAACCATGCCGGGCGTAAATAGCACAATGTTTCAGCATTAATATTTTTGATCGGCGCTCATTTTCACAGCATTTCCCCCGCCAGTAAAGAGCATAACATATTCGGCAAACAGCGAACAATGACCGTTCAGCGAACACCAGCGACAGCAACAGCGAACACCAGCGAACATGACGCAATCCACCTGTTGCCATTCCCACCAGCTCTGGACGCAGGCGTACATCCCGCGACCAGTTCATGTTGTGGTCAATTTGTGACACTCGTCCGACCAGTTCATGTTGTGGTCAATTTGTAACACTCGTCCGACCAGTTCATGTTGTGGTAATTTGTGACACTCGTCCGACCAGTTATGTTGTGGTATTTGGGTCGTCCGACCAGTTCATGTTGTGGTCAATTTGTGACATCGTCCGACCAGTTATGTTGTGGTCAATTTGTGACACTGTCCGACCAGTTCATGTTGTGGTCAATTTGTGACACTCGTCCGACCAGTTCATGTTGTGGTCAATTTGTGACACTCGTCCGACCAGTTCATGTTGTGGTCAATTTGTGACACTCGTCCGACCAGTTCATGTTGTGGTCAATTTGTGACACTCGTCCGACCAGTTCATGTTGTGGTCAATTTGTGACACTCGTCCGACCAGTTCATGTTGTGGTCAATTTGTGACACTCGTCCGGTCACATGTGCCTCGTTAACTCTACACAGAGTACGCGAGTTAAATTAAACGCATGTGGTATTGAGCGTATGTACTCCTATGGTCTACAATGAGATGCAAGCAAGCGAATGCATCAATGTATCTGGAGCACAACAGCAGGATACAGCGGGAGCCCGGGAGCTGGGTGCACACCCTGCGCAACACCTGGACCACACAATGAAGGTGGTACAGTGAAGAGGCGCTGTTCCAAGCGATGGGCAACGCTCACCAATGCCCCAATGGGTCGACTGGAGCCACAGTGAGTCCGGTACAACTAGCTCAGGAGGTCAGGGATCAGCAGATGATGGGCGAGTGCCCGTCCGACCTCTCTCCGACAGCCCGCGCTCCTCTCGTCCCCTTCGCACTCTTGCACAACGCAGCAACAATTGGATAGTGACTGGTCGGTCGGGACGCCATAGATGTGAGACAAGATCGCCTTCTCCGATACGGACTGTTGTCTTCTGGTCCACTGGTAGGGCTGGTGCCTTCTCAGGCAGGGCTGCTGCCTGCTCTCATGGGGCTGGCGTCTGCTCCGACAAGATAGATCGGGCAGACTGGCGGTGCAGACAGCCAGTCGACGTCAACACGTTATATCGGTGGTAGTTAGTAGTCACACATAATCTCGCTACCAGCCAGTAATCACACATAACCTTGTTACCAGCTAGTAGTCGAACATTATCTGGTTACCAACCGGTAAGCACACGCGTGTATAACCTCGTTCGTAGCCAGTAATCATACATAACCTCGTTCCAACTCGTAATATCACACAACCTCGTGACCAGCTAGTAATCACACATAATCTCGTTACCAGCCGGTAACCACACGTAACCTCAGCACCTCCGAGACGGCGGCGGCCGGTAACAAATGATGCAGCCGCCGGACTGGATCCCTTGTAACTGTATCGACGTCGGAGATAATTGCGCCCCGGCGGGCCTGTAGCTAGCAAATGATGCGGAACAGCAGGACGCCATCTCGGCGGCGGTTCGGCCGTGTTGTTTATGGTGTGCGGTTTGTGCCGATATGCATGTGTGGGGAACGGCACGGAGGAAACTATCCCGACAGCTGTTCCATGTACTTGCCATCTTTGACTTGCGGAGTGTTGTTTTCGGATCATTACAGGGGCACATTCCTGGCAAGGTGACATCAGGACTGTGACAAGACCTCGGTGCGGAGGAGTAAATGAGTGTGCAGATCATGATGTGACAGTACCTCATGATTTCGAATGTCAGAGTCGGAGGCATGAGTAATTTGGCCAAACTGAAAGCCGCAATTGCTGTGGGTACACCCATGTCGAAAATATATCACGAGCCATATAATTGTGAAATCTCATGGGAGATATCACGATGCCCATATAGGGGCAAGGATTGTGTTGTTGGAAAACGTGAATAAAAATTCAAATGAGGATGGAGATGCGGAAATATGAATGGAAAAGATTGGATGAAATCGGCAACGATATATTTTGGGCCGTGGTCTTGACATGCAAACAACTCGGAAGGGCAATAACCGTATATATTGGCTTCATTTTCCTCAGTCTAATGCATTGGAACGCCTGTATTTTCTTCGCAAATAACTTCTATGCGCTCATGAAGAACTTGCGATGAGAGCTGCAATATATCATTGGCTGAGAAAGGCATGCACACAGGATATCCTTTTTCTTATTGAGAAGCGTTGCAAGCTTGCTACTTTTGAAATGTACTCACACAGAGGAGCACAAACAGAATTATAACTATTCCTGTAATTCCGACTGTAGCACCAAGTTCCATCGCAGCATTTCCCCGAAAGTGTGCTTGACTTTTGTCAGAGGAGTCGGAGGGAAGGGTTGGCGGGACGTAGTAGCGTGGTCGCTGGCGCCGTCTGGTACACCACCTATGCGGGTGACCCGACATTTGCCTCCATGAGTTGCCACGATGGGGCGGCTACGGGAGGACCACAATCTCTCTGATGGCAACGACATGCTGTCCGATTCTGTGCCCGCTGCGATGCAGCCAGGAGTGCAGCCAGGGTGGTATCAAGGGGTGCGGGGGGGGTAAGCCAATGTCAAAGGAGGAGTGCTGACATGGGTACTTTGCAATTGGAATTCCAAATAAAATAATTTTGTGGAAGGATTCTTCACATGTATCCTGCGGAGATGCGTCCCCGTGCGCTTTGGTCTGCATCTGACCCTTGCAGAGTGCTCGCCTTTCGCATGGCGTCTTGCTACGTACGTGATCACATGACGCGCTTACAATACTTACATTCTAATTATGATTATCTGCCTCGAACGGCGAATAATTGTAGAGCACGACCGTCTTCAGCGACTTCACCAGAGCGCGCGATTGTCTTCAGCGACTTCTTATCAGACGCTCGTTGTGTGGGTCGGCTAGGCATGGTTGACCCGACCGGCTGGGGTCACCGATAAATACGTCACCGTTCATTGGTGGATTTAATTGTAGTAATTCACCTTCACTGCCATGTCATTAGTTGCGCCTTCACAAATTCTGGGCTGGCAGACTCGGATGGAACAAAAAATAAGGGAATAATAATGCTATCACTGATGGAAGCAATGTTCTTGGCAGGTGGGTGGTCATTGTATTGTACAGCATCTGTTTGCTGTGTCAAGCAGGTGCCTTTGTCAAACATAGCCTGTGATTCAGCATAAAATGGGTAGAAACATGCACACATCTGCAACCTGTGACACGAGAGAACTCCACAAGGACATGAAAGGCATTCATGTTAAAATACAAATATGAGTTGCAAACGTTCGTGACAGTCAGCCCTGTGAATTGATCTGTGTTCCTTTCCAGCATAAAGATTTCAATGAGAATGATTGACCTTGGTGTGAGAGTCCAGTGCTTCCAGCGTGCCACTCATTCACTGAGGCCGCGCAACGGCACCTCCCTCCCTCTCTCTCTCCCTCTCCCTCTCCCTCTCCGTCTCCCTCTCCGTCTCCCTCTCCGTCTCCGTCTCCGTCTCCGTCTGCGTCTCCGTCTCCGTCTCCGTCTCCGTCTCCGTCTCCGTCTCCGTCTCCGTCTCCGTCTCCGTCTGCGTCTCCGTCTCCCTCTCCCTCTCCGTCTGCGTCTGCGTCTGCGTCTGCGTCTGCGTCTCCGTCTCCGTCTCCGTCTCCGTCTCCGTCTCCGTCTCCGTCTCCGTCTCCGTCTCCGTCTCCGTCTCCGTCTCCGTCTCCCTCTCCCTCTCCCTATCTCTCCATTTCTCTCTATAGATCTCTTTCTCGCTCTGTCTCCTGACTATTCAAATTAACGGTGGAATAATACATTAATACCACCGAAGAGCATGTCAGCACACCTTCGAAAGTCACAGCTGATAAATGGACAAGGCCTCGACTGGCTAGGCCAACTCCACTCACACGAAGACAACTTTCAAAACAACCGTGTAATGAAAGGTTCCAATGCGTGACGAATGCGCAAAGGGTACATCAGCTGATTGATAACGTGCAGTCCCATGTCAAAGGGTTCATCAGCTGACTGATAACGTGCAGTCCCATGTTAAAGGGTCCATCAGCTGACTGACAACGTACAGTCCCATGTCAAAGGGTCCATCAGCTGACTGACAACGTGCAGTCCCATGTCAAAGGGTCCATCAGCTGACTGATAACATGCAGTCCCATGTTAAAGGGTCCATCAGCTGACTGATAACGTGAAGTTCCATGTCGAACACCAACGCTGTTCATCGGGGTGCTCACTCATCTCAAGTATCGCAAACAAGTGAGTTATGTTAGGTAGCAAACGCTACGTCTGGGCTCTTACTCTCACCAGCCAGCCCTTAGTGAGTTTGGGATGCAGAGACTACGTTGGTCATTTTTATCGGTGCATCTGTGACGCAACTGATGAAAAGTACACACACACACACACACACACACGCACACATCCGCCTCAGTCAAAGGGTGGTTGATCGATGAAATGGGCTACCTGCTGATGTTGTGGGTAGTCACTCATTGAATGTAGTACAAAATATGGTGGACAATTTTTAGGCTGGAGAATCTTGTTTTTTAGTTCCAATTAGTGGTGGATGGGGTGAGATTTATTCTAGTAGGTGTACACAGTACAGGCCCCATTAAGCAGGCGTGTATGGAGTTTAGCAATTATTGGTAGGGCACTCGATCCACCCGTGTGCTACGCGGGATCGAGTGAATAGGTGCTGGACAAGTAAGCTAAATAAGTATTGATGGGTGTGTGAGATGTTGGTGGATAGCTGCTTTGGAATTTGGGATGTGGTTTTGGTTGGGGTGATGAGTGTCTTTTTGTTAAGGCTCATGGTATCTTTCCTTTACAGGCTTAACCCGGATGAGCCCCTGTGGCTCTTATTAAGTCTGAGCACTTTATCACACACACACACATGCACACACACACACACACACACACACACACACACACACACACACACACACACACATATATACATACATACGCCCCCCCCCCCACACACACACATACACTACCGTATGCTCCTGTGCCACTCAGCTTGTGCATGGATTGGCAGCACCATTGTGGGCACCACACTGTCGTACAGTCACACGGTGGTCCGGGCTCATGGATTGGCAGCACCATTGTGGGCACCACACTGTCGTACAGTCACACGGTGGTCCGGGCTCATGGATTGGCAGCACCATTGTGGGCAGCACACTGTCGTACAGTCACACGGAGGTCCGGGCTCATGGATTGGCAGCACCATTGTGGGCACCACACTGTCGTACAGTCACACGGAGGTCCGGGCTCATGGATTGGCAGCACCATTGTGGGCACACACTGTGTACAGTCACACTGAGGTCCGGGCTCATGGATTGGCAGCACCATTGTGGGCAGCAACTGTCGTAACACGGAGGTCCGGGCTCATGGATTGGCAGCACCATTGTGGGCAGCACACTGTCGTACAGTCACACGGAGGTCCGGGCTCATGGATTGGCAGCACCATTGTGGGCAGCACACTGTCGTACAGTCACACGGAGGTCCGGGCTCATGGATTAGCAGCACCATTGTGGGCAGCACACTGTCGTACAGTCACACGGAGGTCCGGGCTCTTCCTGCGCAGCGAGTTCGCAGGTCAGCGTTGGCTCATTGGCATTGCTTATAGCGTCACGGACCATCAGCATAGCATGGTGGTGGGTGCCTCCTGGCCGTGTTATCATTTAGGTCAAGGCAGATCTGCACGGTGTTCACGTGCAGTTTTGCGGCTTTATTATAGTGACCTAGGCTGGTAGCACAATTTTAAACGTGACATTGAATATTGCTTGTGATCATCATGCTTGGGAATATGGGAAAAACCAAGAGTTGATCACTTCATGTATAACATGCACCATGTCAGGTGTTCTATCTTTTTCTGTCAAGTTCTTGTGCTATCATCACACTGAGTAATTACGATTAATTCCGGAGGCCAAACCACAAATAGAGAGATGAATACAATCACCAAAAAAAATAAAGCTTTTTCACACAACCGGCTGTGAACTTTATGCTCCAAGAAAAATTACTTTTAATTAAACTGAATTATTTCAAGCCAATGATTTAACAGTGAATTCAATTAGAGTGGAGGACATGCAAGTAACACGCAAGCCACTATGAACAGATTGGAACAGATGAACTATGAACAGATCAACCGTCAATGGAATGACTCATCAATCAAACAATTTCATCAATATCAATCCCTTCCTCATGCTTCTTTCGATTGACTTGCTCAAACGAGCGTCCGCCTGAGGTTCCCACACACCATCAGCAGGTGGCTTCATACTGTATACCGTCGGATCGGTCCGACATTAACTCTTGACCTCCAGCAGGCAAGGTGTCATGACCACCACCGTGCTGTGGGGCACGTGCGTTGTAAATTTGCATTGCAGCCTCTACGAGCTGTGTCCCAGTCGTCGCGGTGCGAATCTTGACTGGTTACCATCTTAGCGATCCCACAGATGTATCTTGTCCGTGGTTTGCGGGAGATTGCAGCATCATCTTGGCCAGCACCCAGGGGTTTCCAATCGGGGGATTATTAGGGGATTTGGCATTCCAGGAAGAGGGTGGGAATTAGCGAAACTGGCTGCATTGCGACGTGCAGCGATTGCTGCCCCCTGTGTTTGATGGAAGGTGAATTTGCATACTATAACCATATAGAAAGAACAAAGCACCTACAAATGCTAAGAAACACTACGAAATCAACGCCGACACCGGGGTGCAAGTTTGAGTGTTGTTTTGTATGCTTTTGGGTGGCCAAGTGCCCCCTCAATGTTGGCTTTGCTCCCCCTCCCCAATGATTTCAATTTTAACATGGGACCCCATGGAGTACACCCCTCTCTCCTCCGTATCCATTTGGGTCCGCCCATTGCCTACACATATTGTGCCCGCCCAATAATTTTGAGAAATCAACGCCCCTGACTGCAAGCTTCTCGAATTCAATCACAAGGCAAATCCGTCCACGTGGAATCACTGGTGTGGAAGTGGTTCGGTATCGATGTGCGATGTCCTTCCGTCGACCCGGAGTCGTCCTGTTCGCAACCTAAGTTTCGACAAAACGGCCAGTTATTCAATACGCGATGTTTGAATAACGCGATGTTTCTTCAGAAAAAGAATATGGATGCGGAACACGATTGTTTATACCCCAGCACACCATGGGAACGGTAGTGTGTAGCTTCAGTGCGCTTGGACTTCCAGAGTCATTCTGTGTCCATGATACACCATTGTGGCGATGGTGGAATGTGGCTCAGTGCTCCTCGACCACCGGGACCCTTCGCTGGGTTGTGTTCCGCATGGTACACCCAGAGCACACTGTGCGGAACATACCTCAACAAATGCTACACACATGTGAAGACTAAAACAATATAAATATCCGCATCTACTAACATCTCAATTGTGCAACGGCTGTTCCTATTTCGTAGGAGGCCGTTAGTTTCACAGAAATGGCCTTACTTCACTCATTTTGACTTTCAAATGATGTCCATGTATAATACTGCCCTAGAATCCCTACAATTTATCCTACTGTTGCGGAAGCCTAGCATTTACTGAACACGGTGTCGCTTGGACTCATATGTAAATAGCACATTAGTGGGCGTGGGATTTCACATAACAAGCAGTACACTATGCGTCATCCGAACCATGGAAGCATTTTCGGCAATCAAATCAATTTGAAAGACGCTACACCCACGCTCACATTTTCCATGCCAACCTGATCGACTTTTTGTCTTTAGCTTATTGTGGACGCTGATCGTGTTTCTGTGAAAACCAATCACGAAGCGAGCTGATGACATCACCTAAGCGCTTACAAAAGGCATGCTCGTGACGGTCAAAGGTGACGCAAAAACAGCGAGTGACGAAACCAGCTGGCAAACACCAGCTGCGATGTCATTTCTCACCGGTCCGACCATTTTTCCATATTTAGAGGACGCCTGTCCGCCGGGCGGGACGGCCAATTAGCACCCGGCTGCGTCTGGGCGGAACGACCAGTGTCCAGTGCCATGTCGCCTGCCGTGTCCGCGGCGCCACACGCGCACATTCATTGTGGCACGGCGCTGCCGCCACTGGCCGGGCCGGAGGGCCTGTCCGCGGACACACGGCCAGGGAGGGACACAGGGCACGCCACGGCCGGCGGACACACGGCCAGGGAGGGACACAGGGCGCGCCACGGCCGGCGGACACACGGCCAGGGAGGGACACAGGGCGCGCCACGGCCGGCGGACACACGGCACAGGGGGCCAGGCCGGCGGACACACGGCCAGGGAGGGGACACAGGGCGCGCCACGGCCGGCGGACACACGGCCAGGGAGGGACACAGGGCGCGCCACGGCCGGCGGACACACGGCCAGGGAGGGACACACGGCCAGGGAGGGACACAGGGCGCGCCACGGCCGGCGGACACACGGCCAGGGAGGGACACAGGGCGCGCCACGGCCGGCGGACACGCGGCCAGGGAGAGACACACGGCCAGAGAGGGACACAGGGCGCGCCACGGCCGGCGGACACACGGCCAGGGAGGGACACAGGGCACGCCACGGACGCAACAGGCGGCGGCCGCATTGTTTGGACCCGCTACTGGTAGACTGATGAGGTCATCGCCGGCTGCTGCCAGGCACCGTGTGGGTCGGCACCGGTGGCCTGGCTGCTCGTGTGGCCAGGTGGATGCACTGCGGGTCGGGGCGCCGAGCCACCTGCGATGGAAGGTGGTGCAGGTGCACTTCAATGTGTTTGGAACTGTGTCGATGGGGAGCGGAGCGCAGAGCCGCCTGCGATGTAGGGCGGTGCAAATGCGCTTGTGATTGGAGCTGTGTCGCAGTCAGCTTTGTCGTGTCGCAGTCAGCTTTGTCATGTCGCAGTCGTGATTATGAGGCGTAACACTCAACGATTCTGAGTATTAACACAGGTGATTCGCATGTGCAGCACAGGAAAATAATCGGCCTTGCTAACCCATTGCCTTCGCGAGACAATAGAGCGCTTGCGGTCAGTCATCGAGGCACGATAAACACCAATGACATACATAGGAAAGCATTATTCACATACCGCAGACTTTAAAATCGTGATGCAGTGTGCACCCCGGCAGACATCGTAAGCTACAGTTGACATGTCCACTGGCCATGTGGCAGATATCGTAAGCTGCAGTTGACATGTCCACTGGCCATGTGGAAGATATCGTAAGCTGCAGTTGACATGTCCACTGGCCATGTGGAAGATATCGTAAGCTGCAGTTGACATGTCCACTGGCCATATGGCAGATATCGCAAGCTGCAGTTGACATGTCCACTGGCCATGTGACAGATATCGGAAGCTGCAGTTGACATGTCCACTGGCCATGCGGCAGATATCATAAGCTGCAGTTGCCGTGTCTACTGGCCATGTGGCAGATATCGTAAGCTGCAGTTGACATGTCCACTGGCCATGTTGCAGATATCGTAAGCTGCTGTTGCCGTGTCTACTGACCATGCGGCACACATATGACATGGCAAACTGATTATAGTCGTCTGAGCGATTTCGCATCCCTGTTCACCATGGCATAGGTGGCGGGTGGTATCATGACATTGCTGTGGCTTACACTACTGTTTACCACCACTGTGCTGTACTACACTGGATGGCGATTACTGTGGCATTGGCGCTGATGACTTATCTACAGAACTGCTGCAAAATCAGTAGACGAACTATGCAGCTTTCCAGTAGATCAAGCGACATGTATACTTGTGGGAGTGCGGCCAATAAAGACGTACCATACTAACACGGGTGCTGCATGCACTCTGTGTGGGTGCAGATTGGTGAGGCCCACACACGAAAGCCTCTATTGGCAGTTGCCGTGTCCACCGTCGGATAGCAAGCTGGCACAATGGCGTGACCACAGCGCGGCGGAGGTGCTCGGGACCTGACCGCAGACGCACGCTGTGGCCACTGGTGGGCCGGGACCGGCGGGCGCCCACACACAGAGCGCCGGCCGCCGGTGCGTGCCTCGGCTGGCCGCAACTGCTGAGGAGCCTTCACTGTCCGTGTCGGCGTTGGGGGGGGGGCGGCGCCGTCTGCGTGACGGGCGGATGGGTGTCTGTCGACTGGCACCAGCAGACAGCGGCGCCCCCTGCCGCACCACGCGTGGCAATCGTAAGGAAATGCAGCCGCAGTGCCCGGGGGGGGGACGGTGCACCAGGCAGGGAAGCACGCCATGATGCACCACGCCGTGGTACGCCTCACACAACTGCACGCAAACACACTTAAGGCATTGAGTGTGCTTAAAGCATCGATCACGCTTAGCGTTAGGCGCTATTAGGGGCCCTGGGGAGCAAGAGTAAGGTGGGTTCAGGGCTGCAGGCGCAGGGTTAAGGATTGTGGCGGGAAGAACACTTGGGGACCTGCCGCAAGCTGTGCTCTCTTGGCCATCTGTTGGGCTTACTGCATCCGACTTGGGCGGAAATGAATTTCAGAAGAAAAAAATCAACTGGTTCGTGGAATTCGGCGCAGCGTACTGGAATTCGAGATACAAGCACTGTATACGACACACGAAACCAAGTGACGTGAAAATCAATCCACTTTAGCAAAGTTCGATACACTCCCCTCACAATTTGGATCGCCGACCGAACTTTGATCGCGCATCTCACGCTTCAATGCACCGTCCCAGACTTTCCAAAGAGCCTTGATGACTCAGTGGGTCGCGACCTTTCACGTCTCACCGCCGCTTCCCTCAGTTCACACACCCAACCGTTCAGCACCCCACCATGTGAGACGCCGTCATTAACACCAACGGTCTCCCGGCCTCGGGACACTCGGGGCACGTGACGTGATGTAGACACGTCGCGGTCGGAACACAGCCGGCTCTTCACTGGCACCCGTCCCCTGAACAAAGAACACCAGTGGTGGAATGGCGATGTCGTGGTGAAGGCGGTTTGAAATAAATTTCACAGATCCGCTACGAGTTTCGGTGAAGAAATAAAGGCATCAGTTGAAGTACAGACGTCATTAAGTTTTCGGAAGCGCAACCTTGTGGTCGGTCTGCGCCGAGTGGGATCGGGTCGCTCATGCTAGCTTTGATCATATATGCATGGCAGCGGATTCGCTGGCGCTTCGTCGTCGCTTGCAATCAAAGTATACCTAATCGTAGCCAGGATTCGTATGACATATAAGGTAACCAGAAGCGCAGTCAAGGGAGACGTGCCTCCCTCACCCCCCTAGCATTAAAAAATACACTAGATCAAATGAGAACTTTAGATATTTTCACCACGCAAAATCGTACAGCATCGACTCATTTTGCGCGCCGGAAGCTTTCTCTTTGTCATCGCATTTTTTGGTCGGGCCCACCTTAGGAAAATCCTGTCTGTGTTACTGGAGGTAACGAGGAGGCCTTAAACATCAGTGCTCGACAGTGTTCTTGTGTCGGCAGCAATATAAAATGATATGAGAAGAGGAATGTCTTGGTGTAAGGGAAGCGCACTTACTGCCGGGTAGGAGGCCTGGGTACGCCACGAGCCATGGCTTGCTGTCAATACCGTTGTTGCATCAACTGCTGAGGACAAAGCTGGTCGGACACTTCTAGGTAGGTAGGTGCATTGCCACTTCCTACGTGTCGCTGATATGCAACTTTCTCCTCCATCAACACACAGCATTCGGTAAACACCACACCTGGCAATCCAGTAAGTTCCCTTCACCTCCGACACACACGGCGTCGATAAACCTTTCACCGCATCGCTCGAACACTCGGTGACCAGTGGCGTCTCGTCGGGCAGCTCCCACACTACACTTTTCGGCAGTAAGTGTCTGGTAATTACTGGCGGTTCCTCTTCATCGCATCAATCAGCGTAAATGGTGCGCGCCGTCTCAGGCGCTATGCTGCTGTGAAGAGATCACGGTCCTGTCCGTGCCAGGGCGTGTTCCTGTGTGATCCGCCGTCTCAGGCGCTATGCTGCTGTGAGGAGAGGACGGCTTGTCCCGTGCCAGGGGGTGTGTTGCTGTGTGATCCGTTGTGCTCATGTCCCCCCCCCCCTCGTGATCTGTACAGTTCTGTTCCCCTGCTGAAGTTCCCAGCCTACAGCCAGGGTGGTGACCCCCGACTGGGTTTTGGTGGGTGGTGGCATGGTATTGTGTTGCCTATGTGCGTGGCATGTTGATTTCTGTGAGCACCAGGTGAGCGGCGAGTGCCGAGATGTAGCCAGATAAATGGATATGATTGAAGACTAGACGGGTTGAGAGATGTCAGTCAGGCACGATGAGACGAGGCGAGATGATAGTAGCCCTGATGAGAGAATGTCAGATCGTTAATAGCCTTCCGGACGGTGCCATTTTGGGACTTGACTGTGGCTGTCATCGCATTGCTTAATCCCAATTAAGAATGAACAACGCTAGGACATAGGTGCATTCTTATACAACTTGGTACGGTTCTTACCATTCGTTCTGTTTTCTTGTTTTTATGATACATATTTTTCTTTTGTTTACATTTTCTTTAAAAACAAAATTTCATGCATCTTTTGCCTTTTTAGTCCTTTGTTTTGTTCTTCTGCTTTTGACCATCTTTGTTTTTCCTGTCTATTTTTCTCTTTTTATAGTTTATGAGTAGCGTGAGTAGCGGAATGAGTGACAGAGATATTGGTGTAATGTAGAGTGGTTGTGAAGAAGAGAGTTGGTGTCTAGTGGAATGTTGGTTGCGTTGCAGTTTCGGGGTTGACAAGTTGTTTGGTCAGAGGGGCAGGGAGCAACAAAGCCCATTTTTCATGTCAGTATTTACCATTCAACGCCATATGATTTACCATGTTATTACATTATTATGCATACCAGCATTATTTACCGTAGTGGTTATATAGCTGGGTTGGTGGAGTAGGGCTCTCCAGGCCACCACTCAGAGCTTCCGGGATAGAGTTCTCATGAAAAGTCACGAAGCTTTCAATACATTCTTGCACATTGGTTTTGTGTACCTCGTACAAATTTCAGGTTTTACAAATTTCAAATGGCATTGATCTGGGACGAATCAAAGAGAGCAACGTACCAAAAGATTCAAAGTGCCATCATTCTGAGTAGTTGCATCGATTTTTTCACCGAGCCGAACAGCTCGTCTACCTCGAAATATCAATTTTGGTCAAGGTTGCTGACCTGAGGCCAGGTTATATTTGTTTGTTTTTTGTTCTTGCGTTGAGTGGGCAAAGTTGAATTTGGGGGTAATGGTTCATGCAGAAAATGATAAAAGCATCATACAAGCATTCTTGTTTAGGATTTGTCAAGGGGCACTAACTATGGTTAGATCAAATATCGTATGCATTCTATACAATGTCATCAGATGCAAAATGTTGCTGTTACTTGTGGAGTTTTATCTGAATTAAATTTCAGCGCCGCCTAAGCCATGCAGCATGACATTGAGTAGCCAACAGATAACCTGAGATGACCTGACCTCATGCGATCAGACAATATTTGATCTTTCTATGGAATTACCTTTCAGTCAGTGCACAATTAGGCACAGGCTAAAGTAATCACTTAGTCAATCTATATATTGTTCCAACGTGACATCAGGTCGTGTCACGAGATCAGAAGCTGAATCGCTTAGAAAGATGCTTCAGTAGCATGCCAGTTGCTCTCTCACAGGATTTGCGCTGACTGATGGGAAAAAAGCAGTAGCCGCCCGTCATTACCGGATGCTTACTGCCGACAAATGTCGCGTGGGAACGACGTGACGAGACACGCTACTTTGCGCCAAGCGTTCCAGCGACACGGCAGGGTTTATGTGTCGCGGCTGGCGGAGGTTTATGTGTCGCAGCTGGCGGAGGTTTATGTGTCGTGGCTGGCGGAGATTTATGTGTCGCGGCTGGCGGACGTTTATGTGTCGTGGCTGGCGGAGGTTTATGTGTCGCGGCTGGCGGAGGTTTATGTGTCACGGCTGGCGGAGGTTTATGTGTCGCGGCTGGCGGACGTTTATGTGTCGCGGCTGGCGGAGGTTTATGTGTCGTGGCTGGCGGAGGTTTATGTGTCGCGGCTGGCGGACGTTTATGTGTCGCAGCTGGCGGAGGTTTATGTGTCGTGGCTGGCGGAGATTTATGTGTCGCGGCTGGCGGACGTTTATGTGTCGTGGCTGGCGGAGGTTTATGTGTCGCGGCTGGCGGAGGTTTATGTGTCGCGGCTGGCGGAGGTTTATGTGTCACGGCTGGCGGAGGTTTATGTGTCGCGGCTGGCGGAGGTTTATGTGTTGCGGATGGTGGAGGTGTATGCGTCGCGGCTGGCGGACGTTTATGTGTCGTGGCTGGCGGAGGTTTATGTGTTGCGGCTGGCGGAGGTTTATGTGTCGTGGCTGGCGGATGTTTATGTGTCACGGCTGGCGGAGGTTTATGTGTCGCGGCTGGCGGATGTTTATGTGTCGCGGCTGGCGGAGGTTTATGTGTCGCGGCTGCGGAAGGTTTATGTGTCGCGGCTGGCGGAGGTTTATCGACGCTTTGTGTGTCGCGGCTGGCGGTCGGCGCCTGCTCTGTGGTAGCACACGGGGACAGCGAGTCGAGGTCGGCGCCTGCTCTGTTGTAGCAGACGGGGACAGCGGCTGGCGTTCGGCGCCTGCTCTATTGTAGCACACGGATGTAGCGGTGGGGGTGGGCGCCTGCTCTGTTGTAGCATACGGGGACAGCGAGTCGAGGTCGGCGCCTGCTCTATTGTAGCACACGGATGTAGCGGTGGGGGTGGGCGCCTGCTCTGTTGTAGTACACGGGGACAGCGGTGGAGGTGGCGCCTGCTCTGTTGTAGCACACGGGGACAGCGGTGCAGGTGGGCGCCTGCTCTGTTGTAGCACACGGATGTAGCGGTGGGGGTGGGCGCCTGCTCTGTTGTAGTACACGGGGACAGCGGTGGGGGTGGGCGCCTGCTCTGTTGTAGCATACGGGGACAGCGAGTCGAGGTCGGCGCCTGCTCTATTGTAGCACACGGATGTAGCGGTGGGGGTGGGCGCCTGCTCTGTTGTAGTACACGGGGACAGCGAGTCAAGGTCGGCGCCTGCTCTGTTGTAGCACACGGGGACAGCGAGTCAAGGTCGGCGCCTGCTCTGTTGTAGCACACGGGGACAGCGGTGCAGGTGGGCGCCTGCTCTGAAAGCTGCCTCAACTTGGCAAATGTCTGCATGCCGAAGGAAGATTCGGTCTCGAGAAGTGGCTGGGCACGCCCATATGAGAGGGTACGAGCACTTGGCAGATAATATACTAACACTTTGGCCATGTGCAATGAACAACAATGAACTAACAAATGCAGATCAAGTTATTTTGGAGCGAGTTGCATGAGTGGAATGATAATGTCAATTGTTTCCGATAGATGGCAGCACCGCATCATATTTACATGTTGTAGCCAACAGGTGCATTGTTTCTATCAATAACACAACTTTCCTCGGCTGGAGCAGCTAGAATCTCAACCGATTTCAAGTTACCTTCACCAATGCTGTTGACTCATCCAGAGACACAAATGTGCGTGTCAGCCTGTCTGTCACCCGACGCCGGACCCACATATTCAATTGGAGTGATATTTTGCTTCAATATGCAATATTCCTATCTAAAGAATATATCGATTTATATATGTATATATATATATATATATATATATATATAATGCTGGTATATTTCACTAAGGAACATATCTTTTTTAAAGAGAAAAGATCATAGATACGACGCAGCTTACAATCGGCATGGTTCTTGCCATATCCCATCGTCGTCGCACTGCCCACATTGAGACGCTCCAGCTGCTCAATCCAAAGACACGCCACGATCACCTTCCGGTGAAGCTCACCAGCGCTGGCCGCGCCGCACGCGCTGACACCGCCTGACCTTACGCTCGCCGGTTTCACGCATAACTCAGCATCGATAGCGGCGAGGTCGGGTCGGGTCACCATTACCCGCCGGCCGGCCGTGGAGCGGCTCTGTCGGCGGAGTTTCGCGGCGGCGCCACTTTCCCTGCCGCACGCGGCCGTCCGCCGACCCGCCGACTGACGTCAAACGCCGACCGGGAAACGTCGGAGGCGCCGGTCACACACACACACACACACACACACACACTTTTTCACCCATGAATCTCTGCGCCGGCTGGCAGGGCGACAACAGCTGACTGCGTCACGATCGCGGCGCGCAACACCCCCGCTCCAGCACGTCTGCACGATGCGCCCACGTCGGCGTGCTCGGCAGCACGGCGTGTTGTGTCCGGACATAGGCATTGCGTCGTGGTGTGTTGCGCGCGTTATGTCCGGCCATTGGCATTGCGCCGTGTTGGATCCGGCCATTTGCATTGCACCATGTTGTGTCCGGCCATTTGCATTGCGCCGTGCTGTGTTGCGCATGTTGTGTCCAGCCATTTACATTGCCCCATGTTGTATCCGGCCATTTGCATTGCACCATGTTGTGTCCGGCAATTTGCATTGCACCATGTTGTGTCCGGCCATTTGCGTTGCGCCGTGTTGTGTTGCGCATGTTGTGTCCGGCCATTTGCATTGCGGAGGCGCTCGGCCGGTGTAGCCGCCATCGTTCTCGGCCCATTAACGCTGCGCGGGCGAGTCGGTACGTTGGCGAGTGTTGGCGGAGAATATGCTCTCCCTATTGGCCGCCTGACCCACTGGGATGACGTCATATGCTATGTGTGAGGGTCATAATGGCGCCCGCCCGCTTGTTGGACGCCAAAGGAAGTGAACGTGACAGGTGTTAGATTGTTGCGATATAATCTGGCCGGGTGTGTGACCACTCGTCACCGGATGCGAATGCATGACTACGTGCCTTTGTGCATGTACAGTTTGGTTGAATTTTGGGTAGACTCAGACACATGCTGCGGCTGTGGACGGCCTTAGCCGACATCACGGAGCTGCCATCCCACAAAGAAACACCTTCTCTCCGACATTGGGCCGCAAGGGTCCGACGCACAGGTTCTTGACGATGTTGCTGTTGTCGCCGTCACAGTGGCTGGTGCTGCCTCGCTCTCACTTTGTGCACTGCGATTGTGTGCTTACCGTGATTTTCCATTTCTTGTTTAT
Source organism: Ashinkailepas kermadecensis (assembly GCA_034440615.1). Taxonomy (NCBI): domain Eukaryota; kingdom Metazoa; phylum Arthropoda; class Thecostraca; family Neolepadidae; genus Ashinkailepas; species Ashinkailepas kermadecensis. The sequence continues at coordinate 388,887 of JAOTOM010005086.1, forward strand.
GAAGTAAATTGTGAAATGCTTTCCTCGCTGATTGGACTCAATAGAACAGTGACACAATGGAATAAAAAAGCTGAAGTTGCAACATCGCACGCTGAGCTCCAACCAAATTGAAATCCTTATCGCTGGGGATACAAAAAGCGAATACATGTATTGTATCATCTGAACAGATTACCAGAGGTCTCCAGGGAACCATTTAGTTACACAACCGAATTGTCGGGTATTTCCAATTGAATTGGTTGCCTCCAGCTGATACATGTTCGATCTTCTGCCATACGCAACGCGAGTCTGACTTAATATACGAGCCATGCGCGGCCTTAATTAAATAATTAAATGCCGGAGTTACACCAGGCCAGGCCATCCATGTGTGAGGACACACCCCCGTGCAACTTATGGGCATCATGTCTTGCTTCAAGGTGTATTTGCGTGACTAGGAGGTCACCACTAATCATTTAGCAAATGTGCACCTAAAAACAGTCGTGAGATTCACTTCCAAACGGCCGACGCCTCCAAACTATCGGCGCCCTGCAGTAGATAGTTAGCTATCGTTAGAAGTGATGCATCGGTCATGAACAGGTAGCTTCAATTGGTCTCAGTAATCATCTGGGAATCGAACTCAAATTAGGTGAACGAGCCAGGCGTATTTATACGCAGCAAATGGCTCGTACTTTCCAGCATTGTGGCATCCTTCTTCCGTACACTGAGGGATGCAACTCCCCAGTATTTTGTTTGCGACAACGGGAACTAGCGCGCGTAAACTAGCGCGCCTAAATTAGACGCGTAAACACGCCACTGCTTGATGCAGCTGCCTGGAGCATCGCTCGCCGACCTCACGGCATGCAAAACTTGAGGATGTCGTTGCGGATCACTGAGCAGTGACATCATAAGGGAGAACATGTCACGCCTTCTTTCGCCGAAATCGTGAATTATCGGCAATTAATATCATTTATTGTCCCCCAAATGGCCAAGGGTGGACAGGGCGGGGTGATTGATGGCTCAACTGCCGTGCCTGCATAGGCCATTGACCTTTCGAATGATGTGAACTCTCATTGACCTAACTTGATCTCAGTTGACTTTTGTAGATTACTGAGCCACTCCGGTGTTAATTTATTAGCTAAAGTTGAAATTGGCGTCAATTTGTATCCCTATGCGCAAGAAAATTGTGCTCTCGGACACTGTTCCGAAAGCTTTCACAACGAGGATAACAATTAAACTTCATCTCACCGTTGACATAGTTTTTGTTTCATGTCCCTGGCACTCTCCGGTTCGAAGTGCAGGTGGGAGTCGCAACCCATCCTCATCCTTCCTGCACTGGCCAAGGTGGAAAATCATCATGCACGAACGTGGTTATTGCCCATTCTCGTATCTAGGGAAATGAGCTCGGTACTGCCTGGGGTAGTTCCATAATCAAAACCACCTAAAAACAACCATGTTAACCCTCTTCATTGTATATCTGCATCTCTTTGATGAGTCTTGAAAAAAACGACAACAGATTGGCCTAGTTCTTTTCAATACGAAACGCCCTCGCTGGTCGACGGCACGTGATTTATGATGTCACAGGGTACGCGAAATCCCGGAAAGTAGCCAGACATTCGTTACGAAAGTTTTAAAGCCCGTGGAAAGTGCAGTAAAGATTATTGGAATCCTCTCAGACTAACATCCTGCAAATGTTCCGATTCTTGCGTACCATACCAGAAAATTAGGGGTTAAAATGTATGATATATTCTTGGCTCAAGGGCTGGTCAAGAGCGCGACATTTGGGAGATGGGCGATTTGGGGGATTCAGATGTCATGGCTGGATGCTGTACCGATGTAATCTGATTTTGAGGAACAGTGGATATTTGCATGCGCTCTATGTTATGAATCATCAACTGCCTGGCGTCGGGGCGCCAGGGGATGGAGAAATCAGCCTCCTGAATTGAAATATTATAGCATTAGCCCTATCGAATCGCAAAGTAAGTAATAAGATGACAAGGCCAGGGTTAAAAAAACCTTTCGGTGGTCGCCGACGAAATCCAATTCTGGGAAATTGGTCGCCGATCAGGAACGGGTCCAATGGGGAGGGGGGAGGAAGTGGCGGCCCTCCATCGGGATTGGATAACATCAAATTTCCAAAACGTACTTTTTTCGTTTGCTCCTTTTTGAAAATTTGTCTGCCTTCCAGCTTTTCATCGATTTTTTCCTCAGCAATAGGTGTCGCTTCGCACCCTGAATAAATTGTGGCGCGCCAAAAGGAGTATCCTGCCGATAGGAACTTCTAAATCCGTCACCGTCGCATGCAAGGAAGAGACTGAGAGACTGTCTGTAAACCATTTGTCATTGACTGTGCAGATGAGCAAAGTCGCTCGGAGACAGTGGGGGATGAACACAATTTGCTCGAAGATAGCTAAGGATGACACAATCTGGAGTTTGGCACATAAAGATGAAAAATCCGAAGCGATATTTGGCAATCTGACATCAATTGCTTGCAATCTTCCATCGTGTATATAAGAGATGAAATGTCGAGTCCCATATGAATACTTAGAACTCCGATTAACTGTTATCTACATCATGTTGCACACAAAACAACGAACATTTATTCATTGCTGACAGGTACAGTACTTCTATACGTGGATGGTAGTAACTGAACCAACTAGGAGGCATAAGCCCCTTTGTTTAAGATCTTCTTAAGCACATTTCTCAGCTGGGTACATTTTGTGGAATAAACATGAAAACACGCTGATATGAATTGTATCCTGGTCCAAATGAATGTCGGTGGTGCATTTATAAATAACGTCCTTCAGGAAGAATGATTTTTGTAGACAATATAAGATAAGGCGCAACTGATATCAACACTTACACCACTGCGTATCAGTTTTATCCGCGGCAGTGGCCGCCTCATAGCCACGGCAGTGGCCGTCTCACAAGTGCGGCAGTGGTGACACCACAGCCGTCACAGTGACCACCTCACAGGTGCGGCAGCGGTTTCCTCACAGCCATGACAGCGGCGACCTCACGGCCATGACAACGACCGCCTCACAGTCCTGACAACGGCCGCCTCACAGCCGTGCCAGCGGCCGCCTCACAGTCGCAGCGTGGCCGCCTCACAGCCGTGACAGCGGCCGCCTCACAGCCATAGCAGAGGCCACTTCACAGCCGTGACAGCGGCCGCCTCACAGCACCAGCAGAGGCCACCTCACAGCCACAGCAGAGGTCGCCTCACAGCCGTGACAGCGGCCACCTCACAGCCGTGACAGCGGCCGCCTCACAGGTACGGCAGTGGCCGCCTCCAATAGTCATCACAAGCATCACAAGTAGTCATTTCTACTTCACCATATCTCGAAAGACGAAAACTATGCTAAGCTCTAAAGATCCCTGGAAGACTTGTGGTGGGAGATCACAGTTCCTTCCATCGCCCCCCCTATTGCTTGTGAAGATAAAATTGTTCAAGCGAGGGTTTCTTTGCAGCACTCTGTATGTGATAGTCTGTGTGTGCTACGTCACGGGCCCACGGCAGGGGCGATCCGCCGAACAATCAACTGATGTGAGACGTTTTGGTGGTCAGCACGTGGTTTATGCCAAACATGGCTATATCTGTGCTTGCCACACTTTCAACCACGCCCTCGGCGAGATAAGCCACAGATGCACCACCAGTGCCGACACTTGCACTGCGAGCGCAGCAGTTTCTTTAGGACGTGGTAAGCGGCGCGGACGGACTCTGGTGGCACGGTGTTGGGAGTCAACACGCTAATGTGCAGGCGAGACGCAGCTGCCAGTGCAGTGCCGACGACGCTCTAGGTCGGCGACTCCCGGATGGCGCGCAGGTCACTGACTATGCGGATGTCAATCTTGTAGGATCACTTCTTGATATTGTTGTACTTTGGAGCAGCCTAGCAAATCCATGCTCCTAGTTCGGTTCTTGTAGTGCGGAGTCAGTATCAAGGTGAAGGCCGACATCCCCTTAGCTTGATAAAAGAGAAGAGGGTTCACACAAAACGCAATGCATGCGGGGACTTTTATTAATAGGCGACGGTGGGGTAACTGAGATCAACGCTCATAATGCGAAGTTGAAGTGAAACATTTGGTCGGCCATAAGATATCAAGATATTGCGCCAACGATCCAAGTCTTGCACCATGTTATTGTCCCACTCAGTCGAACAGGGAAGGATATGCAATCGATAGTGATCAGAAAAGGGGTATATAGTTATACCACCAGATTAGTGACAGCTATGGTTGGAAAAATACGATATTCCTGTATTTGCGGCATCCAGAACATTATCTTCTTGAGGAAATCTTCCTCATTTTATCCCTTGGAGGTTCGATGGTGCTGTTAGACTATGAACTGCTCTGTGATGTGCTCAAAATTCACTGGAAAGTGTAGGGCGATATTCCGATGTCATTGACTGGAATAATAATATCCTCTCGCTGCATGACCTCTGCAGTCGATGCGGCCCTAAACCCCAATAGCAATATCCTCTCCATATTCAATTACCCATACATTTTCCTCTCCACATCCAGGATTACAAAATACAAATCCAACCGTGGTGACTGCTGACATGCAATCTTTCCAACCAGAATTGGAAAAATGTTCCTGTGCCGGATGTTTGTCATCCAGAACATTATCCTCCACGAAAAAGCATGGTCTTTTTGGCCACAAGATTGGAGTTGTTTGAAAATGACTGCAAACTTCCTCCTGTTTTATACATGCCCAAGCTGACTGGCCAAATACAAAAAGGAGTGTATGGTTCAAAAAGACAAAATTGTAACTTTGGAATGGAATGCCAAGCATTGTGCTCTCGAAATGCAAAAGTAAAAAACAAATTGAGCCATGTTCAACATTCCTTTCTTTGAAACTAAAGAATTCCACCTGAATGTTGGCATACAGCACCAAACATACTGCATATATGCAAATATGTTACAGCTGATGACAGCTCTATTGAAGGGAAATGTAGTATCCAAATTTTACTCGTTTTCAGTTTTTGCCATATGTTGAACCAAGTTGAAAAATGCATATTATTCTGGACATATCTAGCATAGTTCCAGAAAAAAAAAAATATAATAGTGCATATCCAGGGATATTTGGCAAAAAGGATGCTTGAACCAAGCATCATTTTTTCAAGCATAACTCAATACATCTGGACATGTTCCATAATGTTTCTACAGTGCCCACAAATTCTGGCACAATTATTATAGTTTCAAATCTGACATAATAACATGCATGTATTCATTTTGCACTAAATTGGGATGCCAAAGACAGATATCCTCTCCAGAGTAGAAAAAGACCATCTGTCCTAGATATATCCTATTCTAGATATATGGAGGAAACCCATCCAAAGAAAGGTACCAGCATTGCGCTGTAATATTCATGCATATTAGCATTGCAGCTTATTCTTTAACAAAGCATTGTAAATGGCTCATCAAATTTTGATATGGCAAGCTGGATGGCAAAGAAAAGCAAAGCATTAAGACCAATTATGATCACCAGTTCTATGTTTAAATATTCTTACATATATCTTTACCGAAACCTTTTCCACTTGCCATCTTCAGAACTTCAGTAATTTGCAGGTTGGACTGCATGCAAGACGTGCTAATCAGTAATCAGATGTTTTCATCTGTAAAGCAGGTATTAGGATAGGATATCCTAGGTTGCGGTTTTCAATTTAATTAACTAAAAAGTATCAGTTGATATTCTTGCCACAAAAGGTGGTAAATTTTTGACTTCAGGTATTTGTTAATTGTTGGATTTACTTCTCCAATGGTTTATTAACATGGTTAACATGATGTGGCCACTCATTTTCTCTGAAAATGATTACTTTTTCAATTGACAGGCAAAAGAACACCTGAAATGGGACTTTGAGTTGAGTAGTGTTGGCATTTCAAGAAACCAAATTGTATTAAATTGCACTTTTTGGTACATATTCAATTCCTGGAATTTATTTTTCCAATGCAATGTTTATGTAGGTGGATAGCATTGTGTGACCACTCATTTCCTCTGCAAATGCACATTTTTCAGTTGGCAGGCAAAATAACACCAAAAACAGGCTGGAGTTTGATAACATAGCATAAAAATAATGTTCAAGAGTAGGCAAAAATGTAGCACAGCATAACCCTAAACTTGCATGCAGGAAAATAAATTCCTAAAGAAATGGAATATTTCCCATTTACTTCTGAAGAATGTTCAACTTAAAAACCTTACATTGCAGAGCCTAGTTAACTAGGTTAACAGATTAAAGTAAACCTGTTTTGAAGAAGAGCACTTTTTGTGAACAAAATCTACAAAAAATGGGAATTTTTTTTCCAACTGAAGAGAAAAGCCTAGCCTAACCTAACCTAACCAAACCTAACTCAATTTTTGCTTTGTGGGGTAAAATGTGTGTACAATTTGTCTCCTGGATACCTTGAAGTGCAATAATACACAAAATTGTGAGATCATATTTTTGAACATGATTAAGACAAGCTCCTGTGTAGGTAGGTACCTAGGTATGTATGTAGGTGGATAGGTACCAAGGTAGGTACATTCCTAGGTAAAAGGATATGGCCATGTGTAGCATTGTCCAGAGTGTAAATGTTGGGAGGAATCTACATAATATGTCATATGGCATTTCAAGACATAAATATTGTAAAAACATGTTCCTTGATATGATTAAGATGCTGTGGGATGTGGCCTACCTAGCCACTTATTACCAGCACAAGTGCATAGGCACTTTCCAGTTGGTATGCAATATAATACCAAAATATTGGTATTTGAGTGGGGTAGCATAATGAAGAATAGTGTACAATGCCAAATAATGCCTAATGTAACCTAGATAGCTTGGGGAATTTTGAGTGCCTTAGACCTGATGTATCATTGCAGGCTTAGCATTCTAGCCTAGGCATTTTCTTTCTTAATAGAATATAGCAGAGCTAAACGCTCTTTCTTCGGGACAAGAGAAACCGAAGTTCTTCCGCACAAATAAAGAGCAAAAAAGGTGTGGTATTTTGAATGGGAATGAATGGTCCCATTGTCTTAACGCTGACCGTAACGATCGCACGATGGGTCCGTACTACCGACCGTAACGACAGCACGCACGGTCTGTACCCGCGTAGTAGCGAGCGTACGTATGAACGGTCTATCTACCGTTCTGCAGTGGAACGTGCATACTTTCTGTACGTACGGGCGGTGCAGGCTGGGGTGGAGTGGAGGCTGATTGTAACCTCATTTGACCCTGAAGGCATTGACCTGGGGTCATGAAATGTATACTGCAGCGAGTTCACTACAGCCGTAATTCTGCCAAATTGTGTGCTTCTAGTTTCACTCATGCTCCTCATGTTTGTTCTTGGTGTGCTTGTGGATGTTCTGCTCGGCTCCTGAACACGAACATCCTTTGTGGCCACAAAACGCTTTCCCTTATTATTCTTTTTCCGGCGTGCATCCTTCCCCCGTCATTTTAACCTTTTGCTGGTTTTCATCTTTTACAAATAGTCCACGCCTGGATATCTAACTACGCACCTACCTCGTAAATGGCAATATTCATTCAGGCAGTTCAGTAATCAATTCACAAAAACACGACATTAATCCACCACCACGGTTGGGCACAATTGCCCATACACCAATTTTCGAACGAACGACTGAACAAGTCACGAAGAGTTGCCTGATTTCAAATTCCATATTTATAACTAGATTTCTAGGCGACGACCACGACAACCATTTGGTCTCCGTCCCGACGGCGCTTTTGGCGACCACGGTATGCCATTGGTTTAGCATTGTGGTTGTCTGGAAAGCGCCGTCCTGTGCCGACGGGAGATTCTAGTATAAACGTGGTAAGCAAGAGGTACGGGATATTTGGTAGATTTCGCGGTACGGTCCTAGTATACTTTTCATCTGGAAAAAGATCAGTGCTGCTAAATACAAATTACTGATATATCGACGAATTATGTCCTTCGTGGCTAAAATCTTGACAGACGTATCAAAACAAAATTCTGGTTTTGGTCGTCACTGAAGCCTGGTAAGCCAGCATCTGGTCGCCGACGCTATCGCTAGGACGGCGCTTATTTTGAGCCCTGGACAAGGCTTCTGCTCCCACCAGACCAAGTTCTGCCCCTGGTACTTGGGTTCACTGGCATGGCAGGGCCCGAAGGGCAAGGATTGGCCCCAGTCCAGAAATCACCTATCACTAGTTTTGCAGCCCGGTTGCTTCTTCGGGTTCCACAATAAAATTCAAAACAGTGGCATTTTTGCGTATGCAAAACAGTGCTATCCCTTGCGGTAGAAATGCAAGAGAAATATCAAATCAGCTTGTTTTCGGTCACTCGTATGGCTTTACGCAAAATTGATACATCTTCGATAAAAACAAACACACACACATACACACACACACACACACACATATATATATATATATATATATATATATATATATATATATATATATATACATGTATATATATATATACCTTCTTATTTATTTGTGTATTCATTTGGTCGTGAGCTTAAGAGCTTCTCGCTTCTGGCAAAATGTCGACCTTTTGCTGCTCCGCCCTCATCTTCTCACGGCTGTCGTGACTGGAAACTACGCTAGGCGTTGCCCAACCGTATTGCGATAATGTATTCACTCCATTTTATGTGCATTCCAAAACTAATCGAAACGGAGTTCCTCGGAGGAGCTCCGGAATCGGTTCGTTTCGAAATCCTGCGAGCTCCATGAGCCCAGGTCACGGCACGTGTCAGGATTTTGCTTCAGGAATCGGGCGACGGCTCGTGTGTGGGTCCTTGGAGTTCTAGGTGCTACGGAAACGGCTATTATCTGGATCCAGACAGTTCCAAGAGGCCATGGGACGTTTGTGGGACCTAAGAGCTCCGGGAGCTGTGGAAAAGGCACGTATCGGATCCTGGCAGCTCCAAGAAGCCATGCTACGGCACGTGTCGGGGTCACAGGGGCTCCAGCAGGTCCGACGAGGACGCCGAGTGGAGTGGAGTGAGTGGCATTGCCGACTAGCCTGCACTCAAAGACATAGACATCGCGCAGTGCTTAGCACGTGATAAATATGCAAAATTGCGGGCAGCGCGAACATCGTGCTTACCAAAATATTGCTGAAACACTGCCAACCAATTCGCGCAGGGAAGTTGCTATGCAAGCAAGCTTCCATCAAATTGCCTGCATAATCCTTCATCCTTCCGCGTAATTTCACCACCATTGAGCATCCACTGTATCAGATATTTGTGTCTTAATCGTGGTCACATTATTCACTGAGGCAATCATAGTAATGCATTCGGAGCATTAGGCAGAAATGATGGGCACGAACACCGCGCGCAACCGCACGACACCGCAACACGGCGCGGTGTTCGCTCAGATACCGGACTTGGATGTGATTTATCGCGGTGTTGGAGCACAACAATAAGTCACACTCTGCATTGTGGTGCAGGCGGTCGGTCACACCGCCAGGCAGGCAATTATCTACACGTCGCACCGCTTCGGCAATTACACATTAATCGACACACGCTTGTCCATGGCCAGCTGAAAAGTGTGTTTCATTGCGTATAGCATGCAGCTTGGGCGTCGATCGAGCGTGAGGTGCAGCTACTGTGGGTTGTCAGCACTGCTACGTTCGAACAACAGGGGATGAGCGGCGCGGTGTTCATCCCCCTTAATTCGTTCTTTACTTCGTCTTCCACCTGTAAGTTGCTAGCACTGCCACGTTTGAACAACAGGGAATGAGCTGCGCGGTGCTCGTCCCCCTTAATTCGCTCCTTACTTCGTCTTCCAACTGTGCGTTGTCAGCAGGGCTCTGTTTAAACAGCAGGAGATGAGTGGCGCGGTGTTCGTCTCCATTGTTTCGTTCATCTTCCGCTAATGACCACCAAGAGCCAGCATAATGGACAGGATGCGAAGCTCTTTGGCGGAAAGATACCGACAGAATGATTTCATTGAGTTCAGACAAACCAAAATGCAAAAGTCATGCTAACTAATGCCCTCCCAGAAGACGAGAGTCATCGCGGTGGTGCAGAAATGTAGCCAGCTGTGCCCACAGCGCAATGCGATCCCATTCTTTCATTGCTTTGTCATCTTCGGGTTTATTTTTGTTGGAATATTTTTGCACGACCCATTGAGAAGGCGTCCTTGCTAGCTTAAAACAGAAGGATAAATTCCCCCACCCCAATCGCCCACCTCCCCGCCTCCTAAAAATAACTAACTTTCCTATATTGCATGTTACAGCGTTCATTTGTTTGAATCTAACATCATAAAATTATAAACTCATCATCAATAAGGTAGCTTGCATCGACAGGATGAGCATGGCATTGTTTCGCGAGGACACATTCGATGTTTCGGCCATTCCCACAGCAGACATTTGGAGGAGAACCCCATTCATTGCACGACGAGAGTGCACATTAGGGTGGTTCAGATTGCAACCTTTGTGGAAAAGTATAGTTGCTCAGGGCTAACCTGGTTCTCTGAATCATGGCGAGTTCAATGGTGCCATTTTTATCCATATTTGAGTTTGGTCTAGGAGTTCCGCAAGGGCCTTAAAGGTTTGGATATTTTTACCCATTTTGGCCCCGGGGAACACTATACGCATGGTACTCCGGTGGACGTTACCGTCGTTTCTTAAATATTATTGTACGTCCTTGGCTTATACTACGGCTGAAAATGGACGTTACTGTAATTTAGGACGGGCGTTTGTCGCAGTGTGGTGGGGGTGGGGGGGGGGGGGGGGGTGCTTACTGGGAGGGGTGGGGGGGGTGGAATTTGATATGCTGAAACCCATGTGGTGATGGGTATCAAACAACTCCATTTCCTGAAACGAATTCATTTTCATGTGTCAAAAGTTTCTATTGCCTCATCTGATATCATCTAATCCAACTATGATTAGTTGTCTGGTCTAAGTAAAAAGTTTCCGTTTCCATAATATGGTATCCCATACGGAAGCGTAACATAATGACAATTATGGCTCCCTGGTTAAAATAATGACCCATGTATTCCTATAAAAAGGTAACAAATGTTCAGTTCATGCATTGAGCCACTGCCCAATAGTTCACCAATGAGTTGTATTCTAATTTGACCTTCTCCCTTTTACAGACTAAGATATGCAGTTGATTGCTCAAGATGAGTGATAGTAATAACGTGAAAGTTGCTTCTTCCGTGCCAGTTTTAAGAAATCAAACGGAGTATTTCTTGGTTGGCCAGCCTGCTCACTCTATCTCCGGATCGAAGCTACCCACCGCAAGAGCTGTGCTGAGGTACTTCTTTCACATCAAGGAGCAGTGCCCGGATCGATATGAGGCGTTTAAGACAACAGTGGACAACGTCCTGTGCTTCTGGGCTATGGCGCGAATCCCGACGATGCTGCCGCGCAACTGTGTTCGGAAGTTGCAGGGACTGTGGCGTGAGTGAAATGAATTATCAAAGAGCAAAGGAAGGAAGAACGATGTCAGCGGTCGCCGGGAACAATTCGCAGCAAACATGGACAAGCTGTGGGACATTGGGGCCGAGGACGCCATCGGAGAAATCCTATTGAGCCGTCTCCTAGGCAAGAAGGAGAAGGAGGAGGATGTGAAGTTTTATTTGGACCAGCGCGCGGATCGGATAGGAACGATGTCCGGCAACGACAAGAAGTTCGCAGGAAGAGTCGAGCAACAGCAATGGCGGCACCAGCGGGCTCAGCGCATGGCGGAGTCGGAGTCGGAGGAGAGTCAACCTTCGACGTCCCAGGCGCCAGCTGTAGCGACTGAAGACACCACCAAGGGCAGCGCAGGTGACAGCACCGAGGACGGCCCAGACGCGTCGGACACCTTTGAGCCAGCGCCCTACCAACCGCCAGCCAAGCGACAGAGACAAGCGAGCACCGTGGAGCTGGCGCTTCCTCGCGACATCATGAACTCTCCTGCGATCCTTGATGTTGCGGATCGCTTCGGCATGTCCTCCAACCAGGTGAGTCGCTGCAACCAACCCAAACCTGCCCATTTCTCTCCAATCAAACATATCCTAGGCATTTGCTATGCATCTGATGTTCCATTCTGCTAGTTTTCCAAATCGTTTTTTTCATGATTGCAATGCTTCATCGTTATCATAATTAGTTCATCATTTAAACGACTCCAACCATACGTACGATCTCACAATCCTTGTTGTACATATAATTTACCTAGTTTTACAATCCAAAATATCCATCATCATGATAGTCCTGAACTCTTCTCCAAAGGTCACCGCCTTGGTCAGCGCAGTGCTGCGGTCGGCGCAGCCACCGGTGGACATCAACACGTTCTGCATCTCCAAGGCAACTTCAGGCCGCCGACGGCAGGCCCACCGCCGCGAGGTCGCGGAGACGATCCGGTCAACCTTCGTCCCCCCCGAAACACGCCATCGTCCACTGGGACGTCAAAATGATCAAGGTGACAATATGTCTTATAATTTTGTCTTCTTTTGAAAAGTAATTAGAATTCGTGTTCCTCACAAAAGTCTTTCAATCTACCATTTTCAAACAATTGCTAATCATAGCCTGTCGTGATAAATTTAACCGCAGTGCACATTTGACGCACGAATCACGCCCACGTCCTCCGCTTCTCAGGATGAGTTGGGAACACCAGAACATCGCCTGGCCATCCTGATCTCCGGTGGTCCAGACCACGTCAGTGGCAAGCTGCTGTCGGTGCCGACCATTCCGGACGGGACAGGTCTGTCGCAGACTCTGGCAACGATGGACGCGCTTCGAGAGTGGAGCTGCGTCGACAACATCGTCGGGCTTTGCTATGACACCACAAGTAGTAACACTGGCCGGCACCGAGGCGCCGTAGCCATGCTCGAGGACATGTTGGAGAAGAAGGTGCTTCACCTGGAGGGTCGCCACCATGTTCTGAAGTTGGTTGTTGGGGGCGTGGCGACCGCGCTCTTCGGCAAAACAACCTGGTCAAACAAACAATCTGGTCTGACACCAGATTCGAACAGCTGAAGCATAGGTAAACTTTGGTATTACATACTTAAACCCTAAATTCCAGGTGTTAGAAACACTGGCAATCACTAATAAATTATTGTCACCACTTTCTTGAATATTTTAATTTTTGTGTCCATTTTCAATATAACAGAATGTAATGGATGTCAGGTGGGAGGACATCAACAAGTCGGACTTCGAGACCCTACCCGTCAGCCACTCGTGGCTGCAGGACCTGCAGGACGAGGTGGTACAGCATCTGCAGGCGCTGCTCGCGGGGACGACCACCTTCCTGAGGGACGACTACCGCGAGGTGGCGCAGCTCACCCTGGTGCTGCTGGGTGCCGCGCCGTCCCAGCCCCGGTTCCGCCGCCCGGGCGCCTCCAGCAACGCCCGGTGGATGGCGAAGGTACGATGTTGCGGCCGAAATTACACGGCATTGCTGCTAAAACTAATGATAGAAACGTGCCAAGGAATACGCATCACCACGCTTTTTGCCTAACTTTTATAGGGCCAAATATCACACAAACTTTAATTTCAACCTAACAAGTCGACTGTTTAATATGACACGATCAAAGAAGCTTTTGTCACTATACCCAGGATTACTAACAAAATTGGCTTAAATTCATAGGTCATCTACTTTAGCAAGATGAGGTTTTTCGCCAGTCAGCTGGAGTACAGCCCAGAAGAGACGGAGAAGCTGCAGAGGGTCTGCCGGTTCATCAGCCTGCTGTATGTTCCGGCCTGGCTGGCGGCTCCGCTAGCGGCCGACGCTGCGGACAACGACCTCCGCCTATATCACAACCTGCTGCGCTTCAGAGAGATTGACGAGGTCGTGGCCGAGGCGGCCCTGGAAAAGATGCGCCGCCACAGGTCGTACCTGAAGCCAGAGACGGTGGTGTTTTGTCTCGCGTCCGAGGCAGTCAGCGCCGACGAGCGGGCTGATATCGCCGCGACACTGCTGCGACATCCTGACGATCCAGAGGCGCCAGACGAGGGTGTCGACCCTGTCGCACCTGTCATCGACCAGCGCACCCGACTGCTACACTTGGTAGATGAACGTTCCTGGCTTGTCTTCCAGCTCCTGAAGATCGACCCGAGCCGCTGGCTTGAGCAGCCGGTGACTAAGTGGGAGGAGGACGCAGGGTTCCGGGCATACCAGCGGCTCATCAAGGACCTAAGCGTCACGAACGATGCTGCTGAAAGGGACGTTGCGCTTATCCAGCGCTTCGCCCATGCCGCAAGAAACGACCAGGAGCTTCAGTGGCTGCTCCAAGCGGTAGAGGACCATCGTAGGAGGATCACTGCTTTCGACAAGCGCACGCTGGGATCACTGTAGAAAGGATGACTGTTGAAAGGGTGACTGTTCTGGTGACTAGAACAGATGACTTGTGACTGTGACTGTACTGATTGATTGTATGTTAGTGCTGCATTGACGTAGTTGCCACAAATCATCTATTGCAAAGAGCTGACTTCATATTGGTGGCAATTTAAATGTGTACGAGTTTACGAAACAGTTGTGGCAGAAGCAGTACGACCTCGTCAATTCTTGTCACCCTTGTTGACAAAGAATATAAAATTAGTCTGATGAGGAAATTGAATGTCTGGTTGGACACATGAAAACGAATTCCCTTCATGAAATGGAGTTGTTTGATACCCATCATGACATGGTTTTCAGCATATCAAATTCCACCCCCCCCCCTCCCCCCACCCCTCCCAGTAAGCACCCCCCCCACTGCGACAAACGCCCGTCATAAATTACAGTAACGTCCATTTTCAGCCGTAGTATAAGCCAAGGACGTAAAATAATATTTAAGAAACGACGGTAACGTCCACCGGAGTACCATGCGTATAGTGTTCCCCGGGGCCAAAATGGGTAAAAATATCCAAAACTTTAAGCCCTTTGCGGAACCCCTTGACCAACTAAAATATGGATAAAATGGCACCATTGAACTCGCCATGATTCAGAGAACCAGATTAGCCCTGAGCAACTATACTTTTCCACAAAGGTTGCAATCTGAACCACCCTAATGCACATTGTGTGCCCGCTGCAGATTTCAGATTTCAGATTTAGCAATTTCAGATACTGAACAATAACGATGTGGTGGCATAGTGACACCGTGGTGACAGCTACAAACATGCAAACATAGTGACACCGTGGTGACAGCTACAAACATGCAAACATAGTGACACCGTGGTGACAGCTACACACATACAAACATAGTGACACCGTGGTGACAGCTACACACATACAAACATAGTGACACCGTGGTGACAGCTACACACATACAAACATAGTGACACCGTGGTGACAGCTACAAGCATGCAAACATAGTGACACCGTGGTGACAGCTACAAACATGCAAACATAGTGACACCGTGGTGACAGCTACAAACATGCAAACATAGTGACACCGTGGTGACAACTACAAACATGCAAACATAGTGACACCGTGATGACAGCTACAAACATGCAAACATAGTGACACCGTGGTGACAGCTACAAACATACAAACATAGTGACACCGTGGTGACAGCTACAAACATGGAAACATAGTGACACCGTGGTGACAGCTACAAACATACAAACATAGTGACACCGTGGTGACAGCTACAAACATGCAAACATAGTGACACCGTGATGACAGCTACAAACATGCAAACATAGTGACACCGTGGTGACAGCTACAAACATACAAACATAGTGACACCGTGGTGACAGCTACAAACATGCAAACATAGTGACACCGTGGTGACAGCTACAAACATGCAAACATAGTGACACCGTGATGACAACTACAAACATGCAAACATAGTGACACCATGGTGACAGCTACAAACATGCAAGAATAGTGACACCGTGGTGGCAGCTACAAACATGCAAATATAGTGACACCGTGGTGACAGCTACAAACATGCAAACATAGTGACACCGTGGTGACAGCTACAAACATGCAAACATAGTGACACCGTGGTGACAGCTACAAACATGCAAGCATAGTGACACCGTGGTGACAGCTACAAACATGCAAATATAGTGACACCGTGGTGACAGCTACAGACATGCAAACATAGTGCCTCCGTAGTAATAGCTACAAACGTGCAAGCACATATTTTCAACATCGCAATGCGTTGTCGCAATTTCAGACTTGTGCCAAATTTCGTACCTAAATTCATGAACATAACAGAATCACATGCAATGGAATAACTGATGTGCAGATCATCAAATTGTTTCCATGGCTTTTAGGGACTATTTCGGAGAGCAAAAAAAGTTTAAAAAGGTAGCAAACTACACTGCATAAGAATCTAATTCCAGCCCGACTCTTCGAATTCGGCAGAGCAGTCCGCGGTTGCTTTTGATAAATGATCAGTTTGGCGACGGCGATGGCCAGAACTCCTCGAAAATTGTTATTTCATTTCGGAGACATAAACATCAAAACGGGTCCGGTATCGGGTTGCCTTTGTTTAATATTGGTGATGTTATGTGAATCGATACCGAATCGCGCTTTGAATAGTTCATTTTTTTCTTGTATATTTTGATGATAAGGTGTGGATCGGGTCAGGTCACGATACAGGTCGATTTATTGTATTGTAAGCCGATTAATTAGCCGGTCAGGACCAACACTGAGTGGGCCATGGCCCCTCAAGGGCATACCAAACCGAGGCTGGCCGAGATTACCGGCGGGTCCAACGATCGGCCACAATCCCAGGGTCAGATGGAAGGGAGCAAAACGGTGCCGGCCGCGCCACCCGACCAGAGGTGAAAAAGTGTCCAGCCTGTCACCTACAGAATGTCGAACACCACCAGGCTGTCACATGTTGATGGCTCACAGTACGCATGTGTGCGAGCGCGAAATATGGACCATGCTGCTGAAATGGAACAAAGAAGAATGCTTTAGTTTATATATGATCTTCAATTTGTTCAATTATATATAATCTTCAATTATTAATTAATAAGTCAAATTAAAACACACCGTATAAGCTAATCTTGCTTCTATTGTGTGCATCAATAAATATAATGGTATTATTGTGGCTTAAAGTGCTCACAATATGTTTACACAAATTTTACTTAGCAAAGCAAAACAACAGGTTAGGCTAGCGTTTATTGTGAAAATATGCTCATTTTATATGCGACAGAATATGATTTTGTATCTGAAAAACGTAAGGCCAGGTTAGGTTTCTTAACATTTCTTATTATTGAACACACAAATTGTGCCTATGTTGAAGAAACAATTTTAGAAACATGTTAGTTATAAATTATGTTAGGTATAAAAAATAGTAGTACATTATTTTGCTTTCCAACTTAAAATCAGCAATTCTGATGGGAATCAGTGGTCACCTTATCTTAATCATGCTGATAAACATGGCATTGAAACATGCTGTTCTCCAAATCCAATGACTCCTTGAAAAATGAAATTTACCAATACAAATTGAATTGTCTTGTGCTCTAGCACCAATATCAAGGACAGAGTGTCATAGGTCATAACAGCTTTATATGGCTGGGTAATTGACCCCCCCCCCCCCCTCCACAGAAGAAAATCAGCACCAAAAATGACACAAGGTGTCATATAATTTTTGCTTGCACATGAACAAAACACCCTCATGATTGCCATATTTTGCCGACATGATGTTGGCTAGTAGAAATACATTCAGTCTTACCTGCACTTCCTGCAGCAATGTGCCATGATTGCCACCGGCCTCCTTCTCCGAAGACAGTGTTTTTCAGACGGATAGGTAAACCGGCATGCTTTACCTTCATATGCCTTTTCAACGATCTTGACTGGCCATTAAATTTGCGGCCAGGATAGCCACAACGTACATTTTCTCGTCATGGTGGTGTCATATTAGCACTCACACCTTGGGCATGTATTGCACTCAGGTTTCTTTAAAGTGTCACTTCAGTTAGGTATGGCCAGGGTTGGATCTATGTCCTGGAATTCTGGAATTGGAGAGGAAAAGTATGTGGCATTACAGGTTGGTATGGAGCAGAGGACCTTGAGGACTTTTCTTTTAATCTTAATCCTGGATTATGAGAGGAAAACAGTGTAACATTCCAAGTTGGAGAATGATGTGATTTGTTCCTGTCATCAAAAACTATTTTTGTACTTTTCACGGTCATGTTCCGTGTTTCCATGTTCCCATGATCATGACCAAGCAGCAGGGAGATCAGTCATTGTCAGACTCAATTCATCTTTTTTTAAAAAAAGGAGTGGATTACTTCCAGGAGATCAAAATATTCTGGGCGGCCAACATTAAAGACAAGGCCATGTTTCCAATACTTGTCCCGACTCTCAGGGACGAAACAACACTTACGCAAAGATACACAAGTTCAGCTTCAACAGCGCCTTGACACTTATTAGGCAGATAGGTACACACTAAAAACCAGCTTCGAAAACAAACTGCGCTGGAAAACGGAACTGTTGCGTCGGATTCAATATCTGAGCGGCGACAGGACACTGTCCCGCTTCGTCTGCCGTTTGAGATTGCCGAAAGTGAGGCCTGGTAACGGTTGCGGGCATCGACGTTTGCAACCAAAGTATTTGCGATGGATAAAATCCGAAGGGACTGTGAGCATCACAAAGCGTGTGGCTATCAGCACATACAACTTTCTCCGCGAAATGTCATTCGACAGTGGTGTGGAGACAGTGGAAAGCGGAGCCTTTCTCACGGACCGAAACATGTGCAGCCCGTGTCACGATGAGGGCGCCCGCACACACTGCAGCCACTGATCGTCAACTGGAAAATTGTAGCCGGTACATGGGGCCATGAGGTGAAAGTGACGGCAAGTCGCCAAGTTTAGCCGTTTCTGAGAACCAGACCCAATCGTGAAAAACGATCAAAAACGTCGCTTCCGTTTCCACACTCCCCTCGCGTGCGCGTGGCGTGTGACTCGGAAACGGTTGCCACGGCGATGTTGACAATTGTCGTGGCAACACTGAGGTGTTGGTTTGGTGTCGATCGGTCCGTTGGTTGTCGAGATATGGCGGTCTGAATCAGGTCGACGTTGAGCGCTAAAATTGGTGATTTTCCGAACGAAAAAATCTCAGTTTTACATGCTATTCCTATGGGCGGTCGGTGTTTCACCGGACACCCGTTCTCTCAGGATCCCCGTGACACACACGCGCAGCACGTTGACCTGACCGCAACGAAATTGTACCCCACAGATAGCCAACATTTTGGGATTTCACGTGATGTCAGCCATATCTAGTTACCTGTGATGTGTGTCGTGTCACGCGCCACAAACTGCGCCGGAAAACGGAACTGTTGCGTCGGGTTCAATCTCTGGACGGGGACGGGACAGTTCGTAGGTGACAGGGCTTACCACGGCAATGTTGAAACCTATGGACTTTACCACGAGTGGTATCGTTTTTTCAGCCCCCCTCTGTCCCCTCGATCATAGCTACTAAATTGCTTCCGTACGCTTCTGATACATGTACTGAAACAAGATGAGTACGTATATGTCTGGATGGTTAGGAAAAACAAATTGACTGGGTATGTTAAGAAGCAAAACGGCCTGATGATAATTACAATCCATACTCAATGATAATACGGTACCGTAAGTTGTCACCATAACTGGAGATATTTTTCAAATATCTGTCATTCACGCTCGTGGCCGAGTAGCAGGTTTTTTCACCTCTGCTGACCCGACAGCGACATCGCCGTGTCTGACACCATCGCGTCTGACACTGCCGTGTCTGACACCACCGTGCCTGACACCACCGTGCCTGACACCGCCGTGTCTGATACCACCGTGCCTGACACCGCCGTGTCTGACACCATCGCGTCTGACACTGCCGTGTCTGACACCATCGGGTCTGACACCGCCGTGTCTGACACCACCGTGTCTGACACCACCGTGCCTGACACCGCCGTGCCTGACACCGCCGTGTCTGATACCACAGTGCCTGACACCGCCGTGTCTGACACTACCGTGTCTGATACCACCGTGCCTGACATCGCCGTGTCTGACACCATCGCGTCTGACACTGCCGTGTCTGACACCACTCGTTGGCACGCTGGCCGGCCCACTACGGCTGGGGACCGGTAGCTGGGCCGGTGGGCTGGGACCACCGCGGCTGGGGACGGTATCTGGGACCGGTGGGCTGGCCTGCACATTCCGCTGGGACCGGTACTGGCACCGGTGGGCTGGCCGGCCCACTGCGTGGGGGGCCCACGTGGCTGGGACCGGTGGGCTGGCCGGCCCATTGCGGCTGGGGACCGGTAGCTGGGACCGGTGGGCTGGCCGGCCCACTGCGGCTGGGGACCGGTAGCTGGGACCGGTGGGCTGGCCGGCCCACTGTGGCTGGGGACCGGTATCTGGGACCAGTGGGCGGATGTGTCGTGTCGAGGCCGCCGCCGGGCAGGCACGTTCGCTCTCCGACGGTCACCACCGTTCATCAGCCGACCTTCGGCACCTCTGACCAGATGGCAGTCCAGATAACGACCGCCCCGACACTTCTACTTGTTAGCGAGGCGTCAGCTCACAAGCGGCCCGTCCGGTCTCACACAACACGGCCGGAGAGACGTACTGCCGCGTCACGTGCATCTCCCGAGAGGCGGACACCTCCCACGTCAGCTCACAAACGGTCCGTCCAGTCTCACACAACACGGCCGGAGAGACGTACTGCCGCGCCTTCACCCCGACAATGCATGGCCATAGATGCAGCATCAGATATTGTCGGGTGTGAGGTGTGGTGCGTCGTGATATGGCATGGTGGTATTGTATGGGAGGTGCCATGTGATGTGGTATGGTATGGGAGTTGACATGTGCGTGGTATGGCACAGGGGGTGCCATTTATCCTGGTATGGTATGGGAGGTGCGATTTGTCGTGGTATTTGAAGCATCATGTGTCGTGGAATAGGAGGCATCATGTATCATGGTATAGGAGGCATTAGATTCCATGGCATGCAATAGGAGATGTCATGCTATGGTATTGGAGGCATCATGTGCCATAATAACATGGGAGGTACCATGTACCATGGTGCCCGGACGTGTACTTGCTGCGCAGGACGAGAATCAGCTGAAGTTTGGCGTCGCTGAGCCGCCCGGTTCACTTCGGTGCTGTTTTGCGGTTTGGCAGGTGTGGCGTGGTGCGGTAGGTGACCGACGCCAAATATGGTAGTCGATCAAAGTCATACTACGGAGCTTCGACAACCATGGACGAGAGACAGGCCGGCGGTAGCGGAACTAAAACATTACCGTAATCTATTTATGAGAAGCTGTTTGATGTAAGCAAAGATAGCAAGCACAAAATAAACAGTTGGTACATGGCCGACACACTTCTCCCAGTCAGTAGGTAGCCCACACACTTGTCCGCTCCCCCAGTGCATAGTCCACACACTTCTCCCAACCAGCACGTAGCCCACACACTTCTCCAAACCAGCATATTAGCCCACACACTTCTCCCAACCAGCACGTAGCCCACACACTTCTCCCAACCAGCACGTATCCCACACACTTCTCCCAACCAGCACGTAGCCCACACACTTCTCCCAACCAGCACGTAGCCCACACACTTCTCCCAACCAGCACGTATCCCACACACTTCTCCCAACCAGCACGTAGCCCACACACTTCTCCCAACCAGCACGTATCCCACACACTTCTCCCAACCAGCACGTATCCCACACATTTATCCCAACCAGCACGTAGCCCACACACTTCTCCCAACCAGCACGTAGCCCACACACTTCTCCCAGCCAGCACGTAGCCCACACACAATTGCAGCCAGTTCATTGTCCACACACGTCTCCCAATCGGCATGTAGCCTACATACTTCTCCCAACCAGCATGAAGCCCACATACTTTTCCCAATCAGCATGTGGCCCACATACTTCTCCCAGCCAGTATGTAGCCCACACACAACTGCAGCCAGTTCATAGCCCACACTCTTTTTTTTCTCCCATCCAGCATACTATGTCCAACACAGCTCTAGTCCAGCTTCAACACAGCTCCAGCTCATGCAACAGGCACAAATCCAAATTTGTTACTTGCAATCTATGCTCTCAGATGACATAAAACTATGGATTGTCAGATCGGTGGAGCCACCTCACGCTGGTAGACGGCAATCCAATGAAAAACCACATCTTTGAAGTCTACATGTGATCAGGTCAAGCGCCGAAAATCGGAATAAAATCCATACCGAGGGCCGAATGTCGGGCCAACTTTCTTGAGCTTGGCGAATGACGCGCTATGTCCAAGGGAAATATTTGGCCGTGCCACCGAAATACACACGGTGGTCCGACGCTCACACGGCTGGATGTCAGACCAGGTGTTGCACGATCGAATACACACGGCGGTCCGACGCTCACACGGCTGGATGTCAGACCAGGTGTTGCACGATCGAATACACCCGGCGGTCCGACGCTCACACGGCTGGATGTCAGACCAGGTGTTGCACGATCGAATACACACGGCGGTCCGACGCTCACACGGCTGGATGTCAGACCAGGTGTTGCACGATCGAATACACCCGGCGGTCCGACGCTCACACGGCTGGATGTCAGACCAGGTGTTGCACGATCGAATACACACGGCGGTCCGACGCTCACACGGCTGGATGTCAGACCAGGTGTTGCACGATCGAATACACACGGCGGTCCGACGCTCACACGGCTGGATGTCAGACCAGGTGTTGCACGATCGAGTTGTAGTGCGCACATGACCGGGAGCAGGTGTGTGGGTCGCTGTTTCTCATACTGAACGCGTGTTGACTCAGCTGTTCTGACCTACGCGACTGAACTTAATTTCTCGTGCACCTCCCGACGCGATTTATCTTTCGGGAGGTGTCACCGCTCATCAACGGCAGTCATAACATGTCATCGATCACAGTCGGTAGCTACAGAAGTGGAACAATTGGTGACTTAGCAGCAGCCATAACATGTCATCGGTCCCAGTCGGTAGCTACAGAAGTGGATCAATTGGTGACTTGGCTTCTGGGAGCGTGACGCTGGACATTGCGCCATCTGACGGGGTTGTACAGGCACGGGCGCGCCACCTGACAGCCAACAGCGCAAACAATAGTTTTGTAACTCCCCGCTGCGAGTAGGTGTCGTTGGTGCAACCAGAAGAGCATGCTCGGGCATACTAGGAACTATATGCGTGTATATATATATATATATATATATATATATATATATATAAATAGCACTTTTCTTTTAAGCAACCACGCCGATCAGCTGGCAACAGCCGGCGGCGACTGCACCGTGCGGCTGCGGGACGGCACGCCCAGAACTTCACTGCTTACAGTCGGCACGGAAGGCTTTACAGGCTTAGTCTAGATGAGCCCGTGTGCCTCTTATTAAGTCTGAACACTGTAAGACTTTAAAGGCGAGCGTATCAACACCCCATGGTTGCCAGGCGGCCACATCCCATACCATCGCTGCAGACAACAAGGAGGATCCGGTGTCGTTCATCGAGGTGCGACAGCGGCGCACCCCGCGCAGCGACCAGCTCGCATCGACGTCGACGGGATCCGCCGGGGCTGTGACAGCAGTCTCTTCCTCGTGCTGTCCGGCTGCGACATCGCTGTGCTCGGTAAAAAGGCACTGTGTGTGCAGCACAGCATCGCTGCGCACCCTGACTAACTGCCGTCTGCGCCGAGTTCGACCAGGTCGTCGTCGTTCGCCACTTGTCCATCGGGTCGGCTGACGGCCTGCTCTTCGTGTGGCACGCTCAGACGCTCGTGTGGCGCCGCATCGTGTCCGGACCGAGCTGACCCTTGTGCACCCTTAGCGTCGACCACGACGGTCTGCTGTGGGCCGCCGCCTCCGACGATCAGCTGACGACGTGGCCGCTGTCTCTGGCGGTGCGCGGACCACCAGTGTACCGATGCAGGCGCCTACCTACATAGACTCCCGGCACCCAGTCGCAGCCCCCTTGCGCACGCATGCGATGACAAGGACTGCGGGAAGTAAACGTCGGCGCCGGCAAGTTGTGGGCCGTGGCTGGTTGATGGCGCTGCACTACGCTATTCTGCGGTAAAGGTGGCGCCACCGCCGCGGTCGGCGGGTGTTGGACGCCGACGCAGCAGGGTGGGCGCCGGGCACTGTTGGGTGCTGTCTCGGCAAGGCGCGTCGAGAACGGCGGACAATAAATTATCCTGGAGTGACGAGCAAAACTTGCACGCTGTGTCTCCGTTCATTGCACGAGAATGTCTGCCCCATGCAGTGGCCTCTTGGTTTATCACAGACCCAATCACACAGTCTGTGATTATTCGCATTACTTCCATCTCCCAGCCTACAATTATCTACAGTAGCAGGCTCGGGACGTCCGGACTAACATGCACGAATCAGCCCTGTCGTGACATTGACGGGGAACTGACCTCGCTGGTTGATGCTGCGTCGCCGCCGCACCACTCCTGGCTGGTGAGGAGGAGAGCTGGCGGCCGGCGCTGCTCCGGTCGAAGCGCTTTGCCGCACCAGCCACGGCAAATACCACTGCGGGTTGTCCTTCATCCTCTGAAACAGGACCGACCAGAGCATTAATGTAGCCATGGAAGATGCCGCCTTGGTCTAATTGCATAGGTCTGAAAACAGACCAGTCACATCGCTGGTGAACCATGGACATTCTACTGGTTATCCTGCGTCTGTTGGGGCAAACTCACGCAAAAGTAACATCGGTGGATCAACCCGCGAATTCAGAAGGATTGCAAAAACGCCCTCCCCATGTTGGTGGCCAGTGACAAAGCCGCAGTCCTCACAGTTGATGTATTTTTTGGTGAAAGGTATCACAATTTTACTTCAATTTCATAGCTCAAATGCTTTGACATCCAATTAGCTTTGATTTATAAGGTTTAACAGGTTATATGATCGTTTTCAACCGTCAGGGACTCCAGCTGTTAGCAACCCTTCCCAGTCCTTGACAGTCCTGGCTTCAAAGATCAGGTCAAGGGCTCCATCAGGTCCTTCAGGTCCTCCCCTCCATCAGGTCAAAGGCCGTTGTATGGCTTGGACCCCATCCGTCGGTACAAGGGACCTTTCGGACAACCCGAGACCCTCTCCGGCAAGTTGAACTCCTCCATTGTCTTAGGGGCCCTCTTTAAAGACCCAGGGCCGTTCCCGGTAAGTCGGAGGCCACTTTTCAAACTTTTGGGCCTGTTCATCTGATCCGGGACCCTTTGACCTTTCGTTGGCTTTGGCTCCGCCGTCAGCCCAGGGACCATTCATATTATCTCGGGGCCCTCTCCGTCAGCCCGAGAGCCCTTCCAACTATCTGGGGCGCCCTCCATCGATTTAGAAGCCCTTCATGTTAGCCTAGCCAAGGGCCCTCAACATCTTCCCGAGGGCACTCTTCGTTGACTCGGGGCCTTCTTCAAGTGCCTTGAAGGGTCCTTTCCGACCCTTCAGGCGGCCGCCAGGAGGGTCCCCTTACTGCCCTCCAAGAGCTGCTCCCTTCCCCCGCTGGCTATGCCACTGGCCCCAATACATCCATTGAGTAGATAAGCGCACGTAATATACTGGCAATGACCGAACATTTTTTCAGCCAATATATAAGTCGAGACAACACATCAACAACAAAAAATCGCTCCAAGTACAAATAGACAATAATAAGGGCCTCCACGATAGCACTCCTCTTCTCCGTTATGTTGACTGACTATTATGTAACTTAAAATCTGCTGAGTAACAAATAGCCCACATAGCCGAATGCATGCAATGTCGTCAGCTAAACCTGACTGTGCTTAATTGCACTGAATGACAAAGCACTAGTGAGTTCGCGCCAACCGCACTGCGACCGCCTTACTTTCACTCCAATGCTGAATAGAGCAATCAAGACATGTAAGAGCCGTCCACTGCTCCGTGGTCGGTCTTGGCATCGTAGTGTGTCCACACTGTCATGTCTGCGCAGCGGAGAAGCACATGTGGCGCAGCCAGTCTGCACGGTGGCATGGCCCAGTGGCCCAGTGGTTCAGTGACCCCGTGGTCCAGTGGAACAGTGGGCGTCAGCACTGGCTCAGTTGTCCAGTGGGTGTCAGCGCTGGCTCAGTAGTCCAGTGGGTGTCAGCACTGGTTCAGTTGTCCAGTGGGTGTCAGTACTGGCCAGTGGTTCAGCGGGTGTCAGTACCGGTCAGTAGTCTAGTAGGCGTTAGCCGGCCAGATCTTGTTAGGGACCGATGGTTTGAAAGACCATTTCTTGGATATTATATATTTATTATTATATCAGGCAACTTCTTGAGCAGCTAGGCAAACATTGCACGAAGATTTATCATGCCTTCCATCCCGTGTCTCATTTTCCTCAATCCATACCGTACATACCTCGCAAGAAGTCAACAAGTTCAAATTTTAGTGGATTTCTGAGCGATCATGGGTGGAATATATTGGTAATGTGTGAGTTTTCGTCTGCCCTTCCCTGCAGGCGGGCTTCTACATTTCTGGCGCGCGTGCGACATTCGCTGTAGTTGTGTGTTTATGCTGGAGCCATATGTTGAGGCGTCCCACCTTTGTAAATTGTACGTGTACCGCGCGTCCCTCCTTCATTGATGTGTGGAGATAGCGAGTATTATGGATTGACGTAAGTAGCCGGATAATTTGTTTCCTTGCTCTCAGTGTTAGGCATGCTAGACCGAGTTTGAATTGGAAATGTTCCTGGAAAAGACTGAGGTAGGTAAGGTGTTTAGCGATCCTGAGGTCAGAACTATCTTCTCGTGACTTTGTTTGTGACGAACTTGAAATTATTATGCATATTCCCAAATCAGCATAGTATGAGAGAAGGCTTAATAGGTGTTAATTTATTATAAAATCATACAGGCCTATTTATTTTTACAAAGCTCAGGCCTGGTCACGAGAAGCTACATACCTTTTGACTTTTAGAAGTGCAAAACTTTTAATTTTTTAAGAACACATTTCATTTTTGAATGACAGCCTTATGGCACACGTCGCTACGCTTGCACATATTAAATGCATCCACAGACACTTAGCCGGCGCTTGAACGAACGCTCTGCCCAAAACATGCAGTATAATTCAAGCCATCCCATAATTTGTAGGCGTATCATGGTACTTAGCTGTTTCATCTTATGGTTGCCGCACACCAATTGCACATTTTGCAAACAAATGTATGTGGTGTGCTCGCGAATGTAGAATATTTGTGATATATCACGTCAAAGGTGTGCAATCTCTGATTAATTGGTTGAACAGCATCGAGTAAGCATTTTGACACTTTACAGCAACAAATTGCAAATGCAATGCAATCTGGCCTCTAAAGTTACAATAGTACGACATCCCGGACATTTTTGCAGTTGCCTTAGATATTGCTCTACTTGAAAGTGGGCGTCGAAATTTGAAAATGATTACACCGCTAAGGTGAGACTAAATAAGATCAGGTTGCGTGTAACTTTCACGGATGTCCAATGTTAAAATCGGCTTGCATGCAAATCTTTCATGCAAATTGGCCTCTTAAGTACGGCCACTACGGCCACAAGGAGTAGTGCATCTTATAGCGAAAGCTTGGTTCCACTTGGAACCTGCCGTCGAATTTTAGTTTTCCCGGTCAGTTAGTAGCTACACCGATTACATCACGTTTTTAAGTAAATTCCCCTATGGCGGGTTAACGCTTAGGACCGGCCCAGAACGGCTAAATGAGCGGCTCGGTCCGTAACGTGCCCATTAGGCTGCTGACATGCGGCTGGCTGCACATAATGGCACGTCCAAATATCGGCATTCAACTCGAGCCAGAGACAAATTTCGAAACTTCCCCTGGGATTTCGAACGCTGCTGGTTTTGGATGGCCACGCGCGTCAGAATCGTTCACACATATCATTCCTCTCCTTACAAGCCCGATGATTCTGACGCTTATTAGTGTGAGATCTTCGTGAAAAGCAGCAGCTTTGGAAGCCACGGATTGATAAGACCGCACCGCGTAGACCCACAGTAGATTAAGAGCACGGTACACACACCGCAGCGTAGACCCACAATAGGCTAAGAACGCAGTACACACACCACAACGTAGATCAAAATAGGCTAAGGAGCACAGTCCACACACCATAGCGTAGACCCAAAATAGGCTAAGAGCACGGTGCACACACCCTGCCAACATCCCGTAGTTAACTGTGACCTTGACGACGGAGGGGCGGCGTCGAACACGGCGCACGAGGGTGACGGGCGGCCCACGACTGGACAGCTCAGCCGTCAGCGACGGGCGGCCCACGACTGGACAGCTCGGCTGTCGGTGATGGGCAGCCCATGACTGGACAGTTCGGCCGTCGGCGACGGGCGGCCCATGACTGGACAGCCCGGCCGTCGGCGACGGGCGGCCCACGACTGGACAGCTCGGCCGTCGGCGACTGGGCAGCTCGGCCGTCGGCGACGGACGGCCAACGACTGGACAGCTCAGCCGTCGGTGACGGATGGCCAACGACTGGACAGCTCGGCCGTCGGCGACGATTAATGTCGGTGTCCGCAAACGACGGCCGTCTCGGCGTCCACCGAATGGAGCACCATTATCACCACGCCCCGACGCAGACACCAAGTGCTCCAGGCCGATAGCCTGTCACAGGACCTGGGGCTGCGACCGGTTAGGGTCCGAGGCTCCCAGCCGGGGGAGGATGACCTGAGGTGGGTCAGGGACCGAGACTCCCAGCCAGGGGAGGATGGTCTGAGGTGGGTCAGGAACCGAGGCTCCCAACAAGGGAGGATGACCTATGGTTGGTCAGGGACCGATACTTCCAGCCAGGGGAGGATGACCTGAGGTTGGTCAGGGACCGAGGCTCCCAGCCAGGGGAGGATGACCTGAGGTGGGTCAGAGGCCGAGGCTCCCAACAAGGGAGGATGACCTGAGGTGGGTCAGGGACCGAGGCTCCCAACAAGGGAGGATGACCTGAGGTTGGTCAGAGCCGAGACTCCCAGCCGGGGGAGGATGACCTGAGGTGGGTCAGGAACCGAGGCTCCCAGCCAGGAGAGATGACCTGAGGTGAGTCAGGGACCGAGACTCCCAGCCAGGGGAAGACGACCTGAGGTGGGTCAGGAACCGAGGCTCCCAACAAGGGAGGATGACCTGAGGTGGGTCAGGGAACGAGGCTCTCAGCCAGGGGAGGATGACCTAAGGTGGGTCAGAGACCGAGGTTTCCAACAAGGGAGGATGACCTGAGGTGGGTCAGGGACCGAGGCTCCCAACAAGGGAGGATGACCTGAGGTTGGTCAGGGGCCGAGACTCCCAGCCGGGGGAGGATGACCTGAGATTGGTCAGAGGCCGAGACTCCCAGCCAGGGGAGGATGACCTGAGGTGGGTCAGGAACCGAGGCTCCCAACAAGGGAGGATGACCTGAGGTGGGTCAGAGACCGAGGCTCCCAGCCAGGGGAGGATGACCTGAGGTGGATCAGGGACCTAGGCTCCCGGCCAGGGAAGGATGAACTGGGAGAGGGCCAGTGATAAACAATTTAGCCCAGAGCGGATGGCCTAAAAATGGCAACGATATAAAAATATATTTTATGGACGCATGACCTTGGTAAGAGAGGTAGAAAGAAGCAATGCAATTTCGGAGGCAGTACACCATGAAAAGTGCGGGGCGGTCGGGTCCTGAGACCAGCACGTAGCTCAACGACAAGGGAAGGAGGCGGGGCTCGACAGATCAATACACCTTTTCAAAATGGACATTGAATCCTAATGTCGAAAGTAACATCATTTACTTGAGAAACTCGGCTTCAGCTAAATTTGAAAAATATTCGCATGAAGTCCTATTTATGCTACTGGAAGGAACTAATACGTTGGGATGGAAAAAAAACATCTGTAGCTTGGCACAGACGTGAAGGCATGTTCACGAACAGTTAGCAGTAAAGTATCATAGCATGTTTGTTCAGGTCATTACTTGTCTCGACGAGCGCATTGCACCAGACGAATCCGGCATTGGTACGATAAATACGATAATCACGCTTATAACCAGGAATTCGAGCAACAAGCGAACTGGAAGGGGAATTGACCCCATCCCACCAGCTGTGGGCGGCGGCCCTACAGACCGCAACTGCAGCGGTCCAACAGGCCACAGCTGTCGGCAGCGGCCCGACAGGCCACAGCTGTCGGCAGCCACCCGACAGGCCACAGCTGTTGGCAGCGGCCCGACAGACGACAGCTGTTGGCAGCCACCCGACAGGCCACAGCTGTCGGCAGCGGCCCGACAGACCACAGCTGTCGGCAGCCACCCGACAGACCACAGCTGTCGGCAGCCACCCGACAGGCCACAGCTGTCGGCAGCCACCCGACAGGCCACAGCTGTCGGCAGCCACCCGACAGGCCACAGCTGTCGGCAGCCGCCCGACAGACGACAGCTGTCGGCAGCCACCCGACAGGCCACAGCTGTCGGCAGCGGCCCGACAGACCACAGCTGTCGGCAGCGGCCCGATACACCACAGCTGTCGGCAGCGGCCCGACAGACCACAGCCGTCGGCAGCGGCCAGACAGACCACAGTTGTCGGCAGCGTCCCGACAGACCACAGCTGTCGGCAGCGGCCCGACAGACCACAGCTGTCGGCAGCGGCCCGACAGACCACAGCTGTCGGCAGCGGCCCGACAGGCCACAGCTGTCGGCAGCCGCCCGACAGACCACAGCTGTCGGCAGCCTCCCGACAGGCCACAGCTGTCGGCAGCCACCCGACAGGCCACAGCTGTCGGCAGCGGCCCGACAGACCACAGCTGTCGGCAGCGGCCCGACAGACCACAGCTGTCGGCAGCGGCCCGACAGAGCTGTTCGCAGTGGACATACTGGTTGCCGACATTTCACTACGATACGACTCTTTCACTACGCCCTTCTTCCGAATCTGGTACAGGTGGATTACTAAACTGAATGGAAATGACTACCGTAAGGCGACGGTCGCTCGGCGTTCGCATTGTCAACGTCAGGCGTTTTCAGCTCGGCGTTCGCACTGTCAACGTCAGGTGTTGTAAGCCCGGCGTTCGCATTGTCAACGTCAGGTGTTGTAAGCTCGGCGTTCGCACTGTCAACGTCAGGTGTTGTAAGCTCGGCGTTCGCACTGTCAACGTCAGGTGTTGCAAGCTCGGCGCTCGCACTGTCACATCAGGTGTTGTGAGCTCGGCGTTCGCACTGTCAACGTCAGGTGTTTTCAGCTCGGCGTTCACACTGTCAACTTCAGATGTTGTAAGCTCGGCGTGAGTTGTTAATGTAGCCCTCATAAGCGATAGTGCGAACACACAAGGATGCGAAGCAGATGAGCTGCGGAAGCGAAGAGCACATGCGTGGTAACATTATTGGTTGCTGGACAAAGTCAGCTGATTGCTCCGCTGGTAGTGTTCTCAAGCCAGTCGAATTATGTAAATTATGGCTGTATGGCTCAATTCCGGAGACCATGGCTTAGAATATCACCCGCGACCTTCGGTAAATTGTGAGTGCTATATGTGGGCGCTTGTCATCACCTGGCTTGTGTGGGGTGCTTGCCTTCACCTGCCCTGTGTGTGTTTGCCCCCACCCTACCTAGCGACTGCTTGCCCTCACCTGGCTTATTAACCATGCACTATTTTTGCGTGCAGGATATAGTACAAGGAAAAGTACAAATAAGACTGTTCGTAGATCTATGCCTGTCTAAGCTATATTTTGGTTTCGAATCTGCGGCCTTGTATCAAATATGTTAGGTGCACCACCCAGTTGAGACTGCCGAAGCCCGACATCGCGGGAAGGTGGGACATTCAACCTGACATTGTGACTTGCCTTGAAGGCTCACTGGCTCACTGGACACACCGGACACGAGTCGGTGTGTCCGGTGACGAGTCGGTGTGTCCGGTGACGAGTCGGTGTGTCCGGTGACGAGTCGGTGTGTCCGGTGACGCGTCGGTGTGTCCGGTGACGAGTCGGTCTGTCCGGTGACGAGTCGGTGTGTCCGGTGACGAGTCGGTGTGTCCGGTGACGAGTCGGTGTGTCTGTTGACGCGTCGGTGTGTCCGGTGACGAGTCGGTGTGTCCGGTGACGAGTCGGTGTGTCCGGTGACGAGTCAGTGTGTCCGGTGACGCGTCGGTGTGTCCGGTGACGAGTCGGTGTGTCCGGTGACGAGTCGGTGTGTCCGGTGACGAGTCGGTGTGTCCGGTGACGAGTCGGTGTGTCCGGTGACGAGTCGGTGTGTCCGGTGACGAGTCGGTGTGTCCGGTGACGAGTCGGTGTGTCCGGTGACGAGTCGGTCTGTCCGGTGACGAGTCGGTGTGTCCGGTGACGAGTCGGTGTGTCCGGTGACGAGTCGGTGTGTCCGGTGACGAGTCGGTGTGTCCGGTAACGAGTCGGTCTGTCCGGTGACGAGTCGGTGTGTCCGGTAACGAGTCGGTGTGTCCGGTGACGAGTCGGTGTGTCCGGTGACGAGTCGGTCTGTCCGGTGACGAGTCGGTGTGTCCGGTGACGAGTCGGTGTGTCCGGTGACGAGTCGGTGTGTCCGGTGACGAGTCGGTGTGTCCGGTGACGAGTCGGTGTGTCCGGTGACGAGTCGGTGTATTCGGTGACGTGCGACGAGTCTGTTTTGTCACGTGACTCTTATTAGTGTGTCCGGGGAGCTGTTTTCGGCTCTGGGCTGGAGCAAGCTCAGGACTCGGTGAAATGCTGGCGTGAATTCTCCTCCTGGTAAAAAAAACTGCCTACCCCGCTGGCTTACGGTGAATTTAACGGCGTACGTTTATGAGTAAATGCATATGCGTTGCTTCTTATTCCTAGATATGTGAAACCGGGTCTTACAAGAAAAAGTTATTTGGCTAACGCAAACAAGTCTATAATATCCAGGTCTGTCCTCAACATGTCTGTTATCAATGCCAGGTGGCATTGGCCATATTCAGATCAGTGGTATTTAGCACTGGAATCAGTACTACCACCAGCATGCAGCACTCAGCACTAACATTGGCTTGCACCATGCACAGCCGGTGCCGCCCACAGCGGCACCAACACCAGACGAGTTTTGCGTGGCACCAACACCAGCCATCTTTCGGTGGGGCCGGCACTGACAGCGGCCAGGCCACTCTTTTCGGGATGTCCGATAGCCACTCTGGATCGGTGGGAGCGAGATCCGCCGGTGACAGCCGACCATTGTCACCCGCCGCCACTCTTACGGGGGGCGAGATCCGCCGGTGACAGCCGACCATTGTCACCCGCCGCCACTCTTGATCGGTGGGAGCGAGATCCGCCAGTGACAGCCGACCATTGTCACCCGCCGCCACTCTTGTTCCAGGCGCCAGCCGTCCGGCACGGTGCCGCTTGCGAAAACTCCTGCCGCAATCACCCGGCGGGCATCGCATCGCAGCGGCACCACCAGCAGCAGCAGCAGCAGCGGCAACAGGCACGAGCGGCACACTGCCTGGTACTTGGCAGCAGAAGTAGCAGCAGGCATCAGCAACACATTGTCTGACACTTGGCAGCAGCAGAAGCAGCAGCAGCAGCAGGCATCAGCGACACACTTCCTGGCACGTGGCAGCGGCAGCAGCAGCAGCAACAGCAGCACACTGCCTGACACTTGGCAGCAGCAAGCATCAGCAACGCTCCATCGCAGCAGCAGTGGAGGGTATCAGCAGCGCGCCATCCGGTGTTTGCTTGTTACACAAGACATTCTGACACTTATGATGTTTTTTGTCTACATACATGCAGTGGCGAAGCATTTAGAAGAGTTTAGACGAGTTTAGAAGAGTTTAGAAGCAGGCGATTTGATGCGGTGGTTCTGATGGCCACAGCACAGCAATGACCAACCGTGCTAAAGCTGCCATGGACATGGGAACGTTTGGAAAATTGTGGGGAGGGGGGGGCGGGTTAAAAACAGCTGTTGAGTCAGGGAAGGGAGTGTGGTATGAAAATTGCATGGTGTGGAAAACGAAAAGTGTTTGCAAACTCAACATTTTGACACTTAGCTGTTCTGGCTGTCACGACTTTCTCCCCGGAGGCAACAACTGTCACAGGGAAGCTGAAATTATGGGAATCAAGAGAACCATACTTAGTCCACATCCGCTTGTAGATATGTCGTGTCTGGTGAGACATTTTTCCTGGTGAGACATTTTTCCCGCACCGACAAAAGTTCCTAAACCTCCGTCAGAATTCCCTTCAGACCACTTTGGGAAACCTTTTCTCTATCCAGATCTTGCGAATCGGATGACAAAATTACAATCCAAATGTTCCTCTGGCGCTTCGATTAATACTGTGATGGCTGGGCGGGTCCTAAACACAGAACACCTGTAAATGTGCTTGGCTCTGCTTCATTCGGCCCGTGACATGGCTAACGTTACTCTCCCTACAATTAGGACACAGGTGATCCTTCTTTAGACCTGCAAGATAAATGCCTGCAGTTTTTGTTGAATATCAAGGTACGCTTTTCGAAATTAAACTCGCTTGAGTGTTCAATATCCTCTATTACAAGAAACAAAACAGCCTACTGAAACATGGAGGATTCCTACGGCCTTAGTCCGGGGCACATCTGAAGCAAGGCTATCACAAGTTATGGCTTACACGCAAAGTGGAGGGGAGAATGCAACCTAAGCACTATGGCTTACACGCATAGTGGAGTGCAGAGTGTAGTCTGGGGGGTACGGCTTACACGAGTAGTGGAGAGGAGAATGTAATATAAGCGCTACTGGCTTACAAGCATTGTGGAGAGCAGAATGTAATCCGAGTGTTCCACTTTTGAAGGTGCATTGGAGACATAATCTTCCCGGGAGTCAGTATTCTTCTTTTTTTCATCTTTTTTTGTGGGAAGGGGGGGTCTATACGCAGCTATATGTCGACCATGTAAGGAGCCAGACAGGCCGTCAAATTAAGGCCTAAACTTTCAAAGTGAGAGCTGCGCCCAAAAAATGGGCCGAAGCGCGATCAACATCCAGTTGTTGCAGTGCTGGTCCGGCGGCGTCAGTTCAGTCTGTTTTGATTTGTGCAGACAACGGCGGCCGACTGTGAACTGCTGCTCTGACCAGCGGCACTCCGGAAGAGATGCGTCGGCAAGTTAACCCTCACTCACCCGTGCACAGCATCTGGCCACCTTCCCCAGTGCAGGAGAGATGCATCGGCAAAGTTAACCCTCACTCACCCGCGCACAGCATCTGGCCACCTTCCCCAGTGCAGGGGTTGTCGCGACTACCTCATAGTGCTTACCAGCTAAGAGGGCTCTCGACGTGAAACACAGGGTGGGGTAGCGACGTGACGACATCTCGCGTTTGATAGCCGAATTTTAGGCTTCGGATTACTGATTGACTACCCAGGTGAGCTTAGCAATCAAGGTTTGGAAAAATCGAGCTTCCATGTTTGATCGTTCCCGGTGCAAAAAAAAACGGTGACATATACGTGCTGGAATTATCTATCATAATATTTATCAATACATTCCCATAAATACCTTAGCTATTCACGATCTATCAGGATCCTTTATCCTTCTAGGTCAGACAAGATGACCTTTTTATAGAATTCCTTGACTGACAAGCTGAACAGCTTGACAGCCAATGCTAAGCGAGATTAATGGCCGATAGTTCTTGCTTTTAGTCAAAATGACATGCCCTGTCCCTTCTTATGACGTCATAGGTTGGTGACCTGAGATGACATATGCATATTTCCAAATGCTCCATCAAGTCGGCAAAAGATGCTGCATGAGCTACGCCAGGCAATGACGAGCTGGCGCTTGCCGTTTTTCGTCGTCGATAAAAACATTAGTGGCTTGCATGTAACGTAACAACAAACTCAGCTTAGCATAGGCCTTGTTCTAGTGAAACATCCCCAACATCTATTTGGACAAAAATGCAAAGAAAAATAAATGAATCCTGCCCAAGTCGATACGCATGTTATAAAGTGACAACCTGAGAACATGACCTAAATGTGGGTCATTGCTCGGTTACGGAATTTCACGTGAAAAGCAAATAGCAGAAGCAACAAACAGTGCATCCAGGTCAATTGTTTGCTTTGACGCTTATTAAAAA
The DNA here is from genome assembly GCA_034440615.1 of Ashinkailepas kermadecensis. Lineage (NCBI taxonomy): Eukaryota > Metazoa > Arthropoda > Thecostraca > Neolepadidae > Ashinkailepas > Ashinkailepas kermadecensis. The sequence continues at coordinate 424,618 of JAOTOM010005086.1, forward strand.
AAACTGTTAAATGATTGATATATAAAAAAAACGGCCACAACTAGCAGACAACCATTTTAGGGCTCATTGTGTAGCAAAGCCAAATGGTTAGCCTCTCAACTCCACTGTGGCTCGTGCTGGTTCATGAGGACCTCATCTGGACGGGGATAACTTGGCTACAAAGCCGGCTCGGTAGCACTGAACGAACTTCTCAGCGTGGCTCATGTTTCTTCAGTAACTTGTCTGGACCGCGATAATTCGGTTATACATTTGCTTCCTGCGACTGCTGTATTATATTACTGCGACTGCTGCATATTACTGAGCTGAAGCGGGCCACCGCTCGCCGGCGCCCAAGGCCGTCCTCGGTCTACTAGCCCGACTACCAGAGTGCCGGGGGGGGGGGGGGGCTTTCGGCGGCAGCGTGTCACCAGGGGGCTGAACTCTCGCCGCTTAACACGGCGAAACGGGGACATACGAGAGGCCAACCTGTGAATCAGATGGAAGACAGGCCTTGACTGGTCACCATTGTTAGTAAATGGGGTGGCGCGATTCGTGACGTGTACCAGCACGTTTTTCAGCGATTGCATTGTAGTTGCACTACATTACTGATAAACTAAAAACCTGAGAAACTAACTTCTCCAACGTGCCACACGTGTCTCAACCTGACAAGCCAGAAATTAAACAAAGGGCTTCCCACGCTCCGCACCAGTCTCAAGCAGACAAACCAGAAACTGAGTATCGCCCGCGCACCGCAACACTATCCGCCGACACCAATTGTCCAAGTGAGCTGTCAGATTTGAGCATTTAGGAAAGTTGTCGATACATACTGTCGGACGTTGATCAAAGCCGCACCCTAATGGAAAGTGTGACATTCGCCGTCTCTGAATATGCAACTCTCGATCAGGACTGCTTGACAGATTTTTCTTTCCAGCTGCAACTTGTTGCATGGAGGAATATGTGACATTCGCTCGGCTTCAATGTTTGGCTATTCTTTCAGCCTCATTGTATTTTTCATAGCCGCCGATGGTTGATATGGCATCCATGGTTGACATACGGAAAACACCTTAATCCGTCGGCCATTTGGAATGCGAATTCCACAGGCATGCACCGATCAAGAAAGGGGTGACACTTCCTGGGACCGGAAATGGACAGTGACATAAGATCGGAGGGGCCCCTCCCTCATAACTTCGTCTTAAGCCATGAAGCCTATGCGCGTACTTAAGACCAGATTGAGCTGAAATCTGAGCAAGGCCACACGCCCAATTAAGTTGGCCAACTCTCATCTCGGTCTGGGCGTATCTTGCGCAGTCTAATTTCCATTTCCGTCGACATATTGAGGCTACGTGAAAACCATCCAAGGTACCATTGCTTGACCAATTAAACTACACTAAGGCGTCAACAACCTTGATGGAAATTCAGCTTCAATCACTGACAATGGGGGGACAGCTTCACCGACCATGATTGGTAGTAAAACGTTCACTGTGGAAACAATTCCTTCGCTCTGAAATTGCAGATAATTACTAGTGTAGGCGTAGAAAATGAACATCACACCTACTGACAGCCGGTGCAATTACGCGTTGACTCGTGTCTAGTCGCGATGACGGAAGGTGAGCTATTTCTGGGACATGCAGTGTCTCGGCACCAGCCACCTGTGTTCCAGTCCACAATTATGCGGTTCCGGTCCGGTCAGGTGTTCCGGTCAGCCTGACACTGACAGACATACCGCCAGACGGCGGACGTCGTGGTGTTCCGGGCAGCCTGACACTGACAGACATACTGCCAGACGGCGGACGTCGTGGTGTTCCGGGCAGCCTGACACTGACAGACATACCACCAGACGGCGGACGTCGTGGTGTTCCGGTCAGCCTGACGATGACAGACATACCGCCAGACGGCGGACGTCGTGGTGTTCCGGGCAGCCTGACGATGACAGACATACTGCCAGACGGCGGACGTCGTGGTGTTCCGGGCAGCCTGACACTGACAGATATACCACCAGACGGTGGACGTCGTGGTGTTCCGGTCAGCCTGACGATGACAGACATACCGCCAGACGGCGGACGTCGTGGTGTTCCGGGCAGCCTGACACTGCCAGACATACCGCCAGACGGCGGACGTCGTGGTGTTCCGGTCAGCCTGACACTGACAGACATACCGCCAGACGGCGGACGTCGTGGTGTTCCGGTCAGCCTGACGATGACAGACATACCGCCAGACGGCGGACGTCGTGGTGTTCCGGTCAGCCTGACACTGACAGACATACCGCCAGACGGCGGACGTCGTGGTGTTCCGGTCAGCCTGACACTGACAGACATACCGCCAGATGCTGCTATATCAGAAAACAAGGGCATTACAGCAACGGCCGAGCTATGTCGAAGCCGGGGAGACAGACGGAGGCAGTGACGCTGGCCACCCTCCGAATGTGCCGAAGCCGTGGAGGCAGACGGAGGCAGTGACGCTGGCCACCCTCCGAATATGCCGAAGCCGGGGAGACAGACGGAGGCAGTGACGCTGGCCACCCTCCAAATGTGCCGAAGCCGGGGAGACAGACGGCGGCAGTGACGCTGGCCACCCTCCAAATGTGCAGTCTCGTGTAATGTATACATGTACGTGTGAATGCCCCGTGTATGCCTGCCCGCTACGCCGGTGTTTTGTTTGCCGTCATGCGCTTCACACCTTCTTTGTGGTGCTTGCCTACTCATCGAATGCTGAATAAGCCGACATAAAGTAACTTTTCCTTAGCCTAGCATATCCAGCAGACAACACTTTGCTTATGCTAGAGGACAAAACAACAACGCTGCAGAACGATATCACTAAAGTCATTCACCGAAACGGGTTGCAATGCATGCACGCCGACTATGCTATTACCATAATACGGCAAGGAACGGAATTGAATCTGGTGATAATGTCGCAGCCGTTATTGATCAAATCGCAGTCGTTGTTGTTAACGTCGCAGCCGTTGTTGATAATATCGCAGTCGTTGTTGATAATGTCGCAGTCGTTGTTGATAATGTTGCAGTCGTTACTGATAATGCCGCAGCCGTTGTTGATAATTCCGCAGCCGTTGTTGATAATGTCGCAGTCGTTGTTGATAATGTCGCAGCCGTTGTTGATAATGTCGCAGCCGTTATTCATCAAATCGCAGTCGTTGTTGATAATGTCGCAGTCGTTGTTGATAATTTCGCAGCCGTTGTTGATAATGTCGCAGTCGTTGTTGATAATGTCGCAGCCGTTGTTGATAATGTCGCAGCCGTTGTTGATAATGCCGCAGTCGTTGTTGATAACGTCGCAGTCGTTGTTGATAATGCCGCAGTCGTTTCATGGCTTGCTTAAGTTGCGGGCACATAGGAGTGCCAGCAGTGAACTAGTGACACATCGCGACTGTATCGCCGACAACTGTCCTGCAGAAGCCGCCGTCGAGGCCGGGATAATCACGCGCCGAGTACTTCGTCAGGCCTCGGACGCGATCTGGGCCACATGCAGCCGTATCGTCGGCAGCATGGGCGCGCCAAACGTGACGAGGCGTGGCCCGTGGGCCGGCCGGCAGCCGGCGCGGCGCCAAATGTGACGCGGCGTGGCCCGCGGGCCGGCCGGCAGCCGGCGCGGCGCCAAATGTGACGCGGCGCGGCCCGCGAGCCGGCCGGCAGCCGGCGCGGCGCCAAACGTGACCAGGCGTGGCCCGCGGGCCGGCCGGCAGCCGGCGCGGCGCCAAATGTGACGCGGCGCGGCCCGCGGGCCGGCCGGCAGCCGGCGCGGCGCCAAATGTGACGCGGCGCGGCCCGCGGGCCGGCCGGCAGCCGGGCGGCGCCAAATGTGACGCGGCGCGGCCCGCGGGCCGGCCGGCAGCCGGCGCGGCGCCAAATGTGACGCGGTGTGACCCGCGAGCCGGCCGGCGCCGGCGCGGCGCCAAACGTGACCAGGCGTGGCCGCGGGCCGGCCGGCAGCCGGCGCGGCGCCAAATGTGACGCGGCGCGGCCCGCGGGCCGGCCGGCAGCCGGCGCGGCGCCAAATGTGACGCGGTGTGACCCGCGAGCCGGCCGGCAGCCGGCGCGGCGCCAAATGTGACGCGGCGTGGCCCGCGGGCCGGCCGGCAGCCGGCGCGGCGCCAAATGTGACGCGGTGTGACCCGCGAGCCGGCCGGCAGCCGGCGATTCTGGCTGTTACAATTAGCTGCGATTAGCTCACCGGCTGAACGTTACTACGAAGTGGCACGTAACCACGAGGTGGCACGTAACCACGAGGTGGCACGTTACCACGAGGTGGCACGTTACTACGAGGTGGCACGTTACCACGAGGTCAACCTCACCACGAGGTGGCACCAGTCGACTCAGACATCTTGTTACCACAACCTCAACGTTGACACGAGGTGGCACGTTGCCGTGAGGTGGCACGTTCCCACGAGGTCAACCTCACCACGAGGTGGCACCAGTCGACTCAGACATCTTGTTACCACAACCTCAACGTTAACACGAGGTGGCACGTTACCGCGAGGTGGCACGTTACCGGGAGATTGCCCCAGCGGACCATATGAGCCATCTTAATCTGGGCGATATGAGTCCCAAACATGTCATTTATCCATAGGTGCGTCACTAATCGGAAAATCTTGTAGGGGGAGGGTGCACTCAGACCTACTCGGAAGGGAGGAGACAGATTGCTCTTAGATGGACGCCATTCGCCGGAAATTATGATGGTGGGACACACTCTAGCCTTCCAGGGAGAGGCGTTTTCGGATGAAAACTGGCGACGGAGGATAGTCGGATGCTCCCAATGTGACACCGTTGTCCGATTCAGAGAAGCTGTTCTTCAACCAGGGCGAGCCGTTGAAACTGGCTTTCCGTTGATGGACGAGCAAATACCCCAGCGCTGACCTCTTTCAACCGTATCCTCCCATGGGAGAGCTGTGAGAGTGATGAGGGGCTCTGCGACATGGGGGAGGTACAGGGGTACAGGTATGACACAGGGGACACGCCCCACAAACATTTCCTCCAAATATTATTACGACAATGAACTTGCATGGAATCAATCGACCAAGCACAGTATTCCCCTCCCCAACTTCTAGATCTTGGTAGAACGCCTGTTAATGATGAACTAGAAAGAATGTTTTGGAAAAATATGCCACTCTCGTCAAAGGAAATCAGTAACACGATGATGTAATAGTGCGGTAGCATCTTTCCCCGGGCCCCACAACTCAGTCGGGGCCGCAGATGGTTGGCTGGCTGGTTGGCTGGTTGGCTAGTTGGTTGGCTGGTTGGCTGGTTGGGTGGCTGGCTGGCTGGTTGGCTGGTTAGCTGGTTGGATGGTTGGCTGGTTGGATGGTTGGCTGGTTGGATGGTTGGCTGGTTGGCTGGTTTTGACAACGTGTGGATCGCTATGATCACATGGCGTCGCCACTCCCTCACGCCGGTTGGTCACCGGTGAAGAGCAGCGACAGTTGGGAGTCGAACCCACAACCTTACGGTTGAGGGATGGCCATCTTACCCCCTGACCCAAATTAGCGCTCCAATGTGTCCTGAACTTGATAGCACTCAGAGAAGACATCCCAACACGTGCTGGCTGCTGTTTGTGCCTCAATAGAGACGCAGCTAAGAGCTGATGAGAACCAACACCGACGACCAACCCGGCTCCGTGGCTCGCGTGCCAGTCAAAGTGCAACAAATACAGCGGCGTGCCAGTCAAAGCGCAACAAATACAGCGGCGTGCCAGTCAGCGGCGTGCCTGGTCAGTGCTTGATAACGGCACTTTGAATAGAAGCGCTGTATCCAGGCTAAAGACCATCACTGCAATGATGGCTCACCGTGGTACTCCGGGAGATGGAACCGACTCTACAATTTACTGTGCCGCTCATCCACATTACTACCCTTCAGCGGGCGCTAATCGAGGATGGAAACGTCTACGGGACGGACTGCAGGCAACACGGCGCGGGCTGTCCTCTGCCCAGCCGGGCTCGTTGGAGCCCCGCCACTCAGCTGAGACAACGGTGCGACAACACGGCGCGGGCTGTCATCTGCCCAGCCGGGCTCGTTGGAGCCCCGCCACTCAGCTGAGACAACGGTGAGACAACACGGCGCGGGCTGTCATCTGGGCCAGCCGGGCTTGTTGGAGCCCCGCCACTCGCCGCGCGGGCTGTCCTCTGCCCAGCCGGGCTCGTTGGAGCCCCGCCACTCAGCTGAGACAACGGTGCGACAACGCCCGACGCGCGTCACGCAAAAACTGGTCGGCACCGCTGCAGCTGCGGCGATAACGGTGCGAACTGACTCGCGGCGCGCCAGCTTCGCCCCCGCCGATGACGCGGCTGGTGGACAGTCGGCCGGCGGCGGTCAGGTCCAGCGGCGCGGTCCCCGCGGACCGCAGCGTCAGCGGCACACAAAAACGCGCCCCTCGCCGCGTCACGCGCGTCACCCAGGTCTGGCGGAGTCACGAGCGTCACCCCGGTCTGGCGGCGTCACGCAAGTGTGCGGCCGCTGCTCGCTCACAGGTGCTACAGTAGGGTCTGGGAGTGTACTGCCGCTGTCCGGTCACGGGTGCCACAGTCGGGCCGGGGATTGTACTGCCGCTGCCCGGTCACAGGTGTCACAGTCGGGCGGGGGAGTGTACTGCCGCTGCCCGGTCACAGGTGTCATAGTCGGGCGGCTGCCGCTGCCCGGTCACAGGTGTACAGTGGGCGGGGAGTGTACTGCCGCTGCCCGGTCACAGGTGTCACAGTCGGGCGGGGGAGTGTACTGCCGCTGCCCGGTCACAGGTGTCACAGTCGGGCCGGGGAGTGTACTGCCGCTGCCCGGTCACAGGTGTCATAGTCGGGCGGGGGAGTGTACTGCCGCTGCCCGGTCACAGGTGTCACAGTCGGGCCGGGGATTGTACTGCCGCTGCCCGGTCACGGGTGCCACAGTCGGGCGGGGGAGTGTACTGCCGCTGCCCGGTCACAGGTGTCACAGTCGGGCCGGGGAGTGTACTGCCGCTGCCCGGTCACAGGTGCCACAGTCGGGCGGGGAGTGCGCGCAACCTCGGGTCACTGCTCTGTCTCAGGTTTCCTCGCTTCTCTGCTCACGTGACGGCTGACTGAGACATTAATGGCGCAAAATGCAAGCATTACGCTCTTCCCCGACTTGGCGGGCAGGTTGTTCACGTGAAACTAGATGCATGTCTTGCACGTGCATGTCATGTCTAGATGCTAGATCAGTGCCGCGTTGTAACGGCAGCAGTCGTTTCGCGCCGTTTTCAGGGAACCGGCATTATTCCTCGGCTGAGCTAAGATGACGCTGGACGGTACAGACAGGGATGTTGCCATACAAACAGACAGGGATGTCTCCATGCAACCACCGACAGGGATGTCTCCATGCAACCACATACAGGGATGTCGCCATGCAGGCAGACGGGGATGTCTCCATACAACCACCTTCAGGGATGTCTCAGAGGTCTCGACAAGGACAGTTAAGACCGACCGACCATGACGTCAGACTTGTCGAGTGTGAGGAAGCTGCGCTCAGCGGTGGGTGGCATTACGTCAGTGTTGTGTCTGTTCTCCGGCCCGCGTGTCGCTGCCGGCTATGGTACGGACGGTGGACCGGTGGCGCCCCTGGCGGCAGCCGCCGCACTACGCTTCCCTCTGCTGCCGCCACGTCTTGCTGCAGACAAACCCGCCGAGCTCCAGCCCGAGACAGAACAGCATCTGCCGACTGGGCCTGCCCACATCGTGGGCCGCATCAACGTGCAGTCAAACGGAACACAACCGGCGAGCTGCCTGAGAGCCAGAAGCCGGAGATTGTCCGCGTGGCTGAAGCACACCTGAGGCGCCGGGTGTTCGACGGTGTTGTCCTTTTCCCCGACAGCGCCATGCGCCGACGCGACCGCGACCTCAGCAGAACTGAAATGACCGGGGAGGAGGTGCTGCCGTCCTCGTCTGCGTCCACGTCCAGGCGACGCAAGTCGACATCGTCAGTGATGACGTCAGAGCCGACAGCGTGTGGTCGCTGGTCGGAGGTCCTGCCAGTGATGACGTCAGAGTCGACAGCGTGTAGTCGCTGGTCGGTGGTCCTGCTCGTGCTGCTGTCGTCGTCCAGCCGTCTGCCGGCCGAGCGGTACCACAGCTGCCGGCAACTGACGGCCATTTGCACTGCGGGTAAAACGGTCTACGCCTTCGCAGGTTGAAACATGGACAGTTTAGATGCCCACATGTCCGCTACTGGTAATGCGAGCTCCATTTTAAATCACCTCTGCCGGTGCTAATGGATCACCACCTACATCCACGAATGACTCTGCTCTATTTAATAGTGACAAGCGTGCCCGGCCTTGATCGTCATGCTGGGGTCCTACCTGACCTCACCAGCCATCTAATAGCGACAAGCGTGCCCGGCCTTGATCGTCATGCTGGGGTCCTACCTGACCTCACCAGCCATCTAATAGCGACAAGCGTGCCCGGCCTTGATCGCCATGCTGGGGTCCTCCCTGACCACACAGCCGATCACCTGCCTGTCACACGTCGATCTCCTGCCCCCCCCCCCCCCCACCTCTGCCGGCCCAGCGCCACGGTGACTTCGCAGCCGTGAACCAGCGTGAACTGGGACTCTTCTTCACTGGATATACTCATAGCTGACTGGGCACCATCTTATGACGCCGTCAATGTTAACCACGCCTGGCTGGGTTAGGGTGCACTTCGTCTCGAGCCGCTGACGCACGCTGCCCGGTGGCCACCAGGCGAGTACGTCGTCCTGTACGCCCGTGACGCCGTGACGCTGTAGTTGTCTCCGCCATCGAGCGGCGTGACGCCACGTGACCCGCGTGACGGTACCGGTGACCGCCGCGACCCGCGACCCGTGACACGCACACGCACAGGCGAAACCGGGTCAGGTCAAGCGGGAAACGGCGGCGGCACGCCGATTGTCTTTATGCGACGATTTGCAGCGCAACCACGGAAGATTGTGGGCGGCGCCTGAGGAGATTCGGCGCCAGATCGTCTCGACCTCGGCGCGGCGCCTCGTCCGTGGATTCCGCCGTCGCCGCTGACGCCGGCCGTGCTGACGTGCGCTCAACGTCCGGCTGACTGATGTCGGCACCTTGGTGCTGCCGAGACCGCGCCGGTCACCGTCGTCCGTGACGCCGGTCGCCGTCGTCCGTAACGCCGGTCGCCATCGTCCGTGACGCTGGTCGCCGTCGTCCGTGACGCCGGTCACCGTCGTCCGTGATGACACACCACCCGGCCGGGCGGTGACTCTGGCGCGTGTGTACGTCGGCGTCGGTTCCGCTCCACGCTACCCTCGCCGAGCTATCGTGTTCCGCTCCGCTATCCCGGCTTTGTACGTCGGCGTCGGTTCCTCCCTACATGCGAGCTATTGTGCTATGGACTGGGCTGAGGCGTGGGCGGATGTCGTTGTCTGCCATTAAGAGTTGTCCTTCTGCACTAGCTCCTCATCTGGTCCATCTCGTCAACTCCTTCATGTCCACTCACACCTGCTCAGACACCGGGAAAGCTGGCCGAGTCGCACCTGCCCTAAACTCTGTCGAGGCATAAAACGTCCGGCCCATCTCCATTATGCCAGCACTATCCAAAATCACAGAATAAGCAGTTTTGTCGATTTAGTTCTTCCATCATCAACAACCACACCCCGTCACAGCTGGCGTGTACACTAAAACGGTCAGTGCTATTTTAATCTGATAGCCAGCGGAGAAAATGTCCTTCTTGAATCCGCTGTTTATAACATTTAACGGATCTGGCAAAAGTGTGCTCATTAATTGTGAATTCCCACACTCCCACAGGCGTCACACTCCCAGTACAAAGGCCTCACACTCCCAGTACACAGGCGTCACACTCCCAGTACACAGGCGTCACACTCCCAGTACACAGGCGTCACACTCCCAGTACACAGGCGTCACACTCCCAGTACACAGGCGTCACACTCCCAGTACACAGGCGTCACACTCCCAGTACACAGGCGTCACACTCCCAGTACACAGGCGTCACACTCCCAGTACAAAGGCGTCACACTCCCAGTACACAGGCGTCACACTCCCAGTACACAGGCGTCACACTCCCAGTACAAAGGCGTCACACTCCCAGTACACAGGCGTCACACTCCCAGTACAAAGGCGTCACACTCCCAGTACAAAGGCGTCACACTCCCAGTACAAAGGCGTCACACTCCCAGTACACAGGCGTCACACTCCCAGTACACAGGCGTCACACTCCCAGTACAAAGGCGTCACACTCCCAGTACACAGGCGTCACACTCTCAGTACAAAGGCGTCACACTCCCAGTACAAAGGCGTCACACTCCCAGTACACAGGCGTCACACTCTCAGTACAAAGGCGTCACACTCCCAGTACAAAGGCGTCACACTCCAGTACACAGGCGTCACACTCCCAGTACACAGGCGTCACACTCCCAGTACAAAGGCGTCACACTCCCAGTACACAGGCGTCACACTCTCAGTACAAAGGCGTCACACTCCCAGTACAAAGGCGTCACACTCCCAGTACACAGGCGTCACACCCAGTACAAGGCGTCACACTCCCAGTACAAAGGCGTCACACTCCCAGTACACAGGCGTCACACTCAGTACAAAGGCGTCACACTCCCAGTACAAAGGCGTCACACTCCCAGTACACAGGCGTCACACTCCCAGTACACAGGCGTCACACTCCCAGTACAAAGGCGTCACACTCCCAGTACACAGGCGTCACACTCTCAGTACAAAGGCGTCACACTCCCAGTACACAGGCGTCACACTCTCAGTACACAGGCGTCACACTCCCAGTACAAAGGCGTCACACTCCCAGTACACAGGCGTCACACTCTCAGTACAAAGGCGTCACACTCTCAGTACAAAGGCGTCACACTCTCAGTACACAGGCGTCACACTCCCAGTACAAAGGCGTCACACTCCCAGTACACAGGCGTCACACTCCCAGTACACAGGCGTCACACTCCCAGTACAAAGGCGTCACACTCCCAGTACACAGGCGTCACACTCCCAGTACACAGGCGTCACACTCCCAGTACAAAGGCGTCACACTCCCAGTACAAAGGCGTCACACTCCCAGTACAAAGGCGTCACACTCTCAGTACACAGGCGTCACACTCTCAGTACACAGGCGTCACACTCCCAGTACACAGGCGTCACACTCCCAGTACACAGGCGTCACACTCCCAGTACACAGGCGTCACACTCCCAGTACACAGGCGTCACACTCTCAGTACACAGGCGTCACACTCCCAGTACACAGGCGTCACACTCTCAGTACACAGGCGTCACACTCCCAGTACACAGGCGTCACACTCCCAGTACACAGGCGTCACACTCCCAGTACACAGGCGTCACACTCCCAGTACACAGGCGTCACACTCCCAGTACACAGGCGTCACACTCCCAGTACACAGGCGTCACACTCCCAGTACAAAGGCGTCACACTCCCAGTACACAGGCGTCACACTCCCAGTACACAGGCGTCACACTCTCAGTACAAAGGCGTCACACTCCCAGTACAAAGGCGTCACACTCCCAGTACACAGGCGTCACACTCCCAGTACACAGGCGTCACACTCCCAGTACACAGGCGTCACACTCCCAGTACACAGGCGTCACACTCCCAGTACACAGGCGTCACACTCCCAGTACACAGGCGTCACACTCCCAGTACACAGGCGTCACACTCCCAGTACACAGGCGTCACACTCCCAGTACACAGGCGTCACACTCCCAGTACACAGGCGTCACACTCTCAGTACAAAGGCGTCACACTCTCAGTACACAGGCGTCACACTCCCAGTACACAGGCGTCACACTCCCCAGTACACAGGCGTCACACTCCCAGTACACAGGCGTCACACTCCCAGTACACAGGCGTCACACTCCCAGTACACAGGCGTCACACTCCCAGTACACAGGCGTCACACTCCCAGTACACAGGCGTCACACTCCCAGTACAAAGGCGTCACACTCCCCAGTACACAGGCGTCACACTCCCAGTACACAGGCGTCACACTCCCAGTACACAGGCGTCACACTCCCAGTACACAGGCGTCACACTCCCAGTACACAGGCGTCACACTCCCAGTACACAGGCGTCACACTCCCAGTACACAGGCGTCACACTCCCAGTACACAGGCGTCACACTCCCAGTACACAGGCGTCACACTCCCAGTACACAGGCGTCACACTCCCAGTACACAGGCGTCACACTCCCAGTACACAGGCGTCACACTCCCAGTACACAGGCGTCACACTCCCAGTACACAGGCGTCACACTCCCAGTACACAGGCGTCACACTCCCAGTACACAGGCGTCACACTCCCAGTACACAGGCGTCACACTCCCAGTACACAGGCGTCACACTCCCAGTACACAGGCGTCACACTCTCAGTACACAGGCGTCACACTCCCAGTCACACAGGCGTCACACTCTCAGTACACAGGCGTCACACTCCCAGTACACAGGCGTCACACTCCCCAGTACACAGGCGTCACACTCCCAGTACACAGGCGTCACACTCTCCCAGTACACAGGCGTCACACTCCCAGTACACAGGCGTCACACTCCCAGTACACAGGCGTCACACTCCCAGTACACAGGCGTCACACTCCCAGTACACAGGCGTCACACTCCCAGTACACAGGCGTCACACTCCGGGTCTCAGTACACAGGCGTCACACTCCCAGTACACAGGCGTCACACTCCCAGTACACAGGCGTCACACTCCCAGTACACAGGCGTCACACTCCCAGTACACAGGCGTCACACTCCCAGTACACAGGCGTCACACTCCCAGTACACAGGCGTCACACTCCCAGTACACAGGCGTCACACTCCCAGTACACAGGCGTCACACTCCCAGTACACAGGCGTCACACTCCCAGTACACAGGCGTCACACTCCAGTACACAGGCGTCACTCCCAGTACACAGGCGTCACACTCCCAGTACACAGGCGTCACACTCCCAGTACACAGGCGTCACACTCCCAGTACACAGGCGTCACACTCCCAGTACACAGGCGTCACACTCCCAGTACACAGGCGTCACACTCCCAGTACACAGGCGTCACACTCCCAGTACACAGGCGTCACACTCCCAGTACACAGGCGTCACACTCCCAGTACACAGGCGTCACACTCCCAGTACACAGGCGTCACACTCCCAGTACACAGGCGTCACACTCCCAGTACACAGGCGTCACACTCCCAGTACACAGGCGTCACACTCCCAGTACACAGGCGTCACACTCCCAGTACACAGGCGTCACACTCCCAGTACACAGGCGTCACACTCCCAGTACACAGGCGTCACACTCCCAGTACACAGGCGTCACACTCCCAGTACACAGGCGTCACACTCCCAGTACACAGGCGTCACACTCCCAGTACACAGGCGTCACACTCCCAGTACACAGGCGTCACACTCCCCAGTACACAGGCGTCACACTCCCAGTACACAGGCGTCACACTCCCAGGCGTCACACTCCCAGTACACAGGCGTCACACTCCCAGTACACAGGCGTCACACTCCCAGTACACAGGCGTCACACTCCCAGTACACAGGCGTCACACTCCCAGTACACAGGCGTCACACTCCCAGTACACAGGCGTCACACTCCCAGTACACAGGCGTCACACTCTCAGTACACAGGCGTCACACTCCCAGTACAAAGGCGTCACACTCCCAGTACACAGGCGTCACACTCCCAGTACACAGGCGTCACACTCCCAGTACACAGGCGTCACACTCCCAGTACACAGGCGTCACACTCCCAGTACACAGGCGTCACACTCCCAGTACACAGGCGTCACACTCCCAGTACACAGGCGTCACACTCCCAGTACACAGGCGTCACACTCCCAGTACACAGGCGTCACACTCCCAGTACACAGGCGTCACACTCCCAGTACACAGGCGTCACACTCCCAGTACACAGGCGTCACACTCCCAGTACACAGGCGTCACACTCCCAGTACACAGGCGTCACACTCCCCAGTACACAGGCGTCACACTCCCAGTACACAGGCGTCACACTCCCAGTACACAGGCGTCACACTCCAGACAGGCGTCACACTCCCAGTACACAGGCGTCACACTCCCAGTACACAGGCGTCACACTCCCAGTACACAGGCGTCACACTCCCAGTACACAGGCGTCACACTCCCAGTACACAGGCGTCACACTCCCAGTACACAGGCGTCACACTCTCAGTACACAGGCGTCACACTCCCAGTACACAGGCGTCACATTCTCATTACACAGGCGTCACACTCTCATTACACAGGCTTCACATTCTCATTACAGAGGCGTCACATTCTCATTACACAGGCTTCACATTCTCATGCAAGCGGCGGGCCCAATCGACATGGTTCATATTCCTCATTATAGGGGACGACCAGTTACCACGGCGTCAATCTTAGCCAGCGGCGCCACGCCAGCGGAGTCTTCACATTCTCATTACACAAGCGTTTCATTCTCATTACACATGTCACTTCCACGCCAGCGGAGCCACATTCTCATTACACAGTCTTCACATTCTCATTACACAAGCGTTTCATTCTCATTACACAGGCTTCACATTCTCATTACAGAGGCGTCACATTCTCATTACACAGGCTTCACATTCTCATTACACAGGCGTCACACTCATGCAGCGGCGGGCCCAATCGACTGGTTCATATTCCTCAATAGGGGACGACCAGTTACCACGGAGTCAACTTAGCCTCCACCGCGCCACGCCAGCGGAGCCAACTTAGCCTCCACCGCACCACGCCAGCGGAGCCAACTTAGCCTCCACCGCACCACGCCAGCGGAGCCAACTTAGCCTCCACCGCACCACGCCAGCGGAGCCAACTTAGCCTCCACCGCACCACGCCAGCGGAGCCAACTTAGCCTCCACCGCACCACGCCAGCGGAGCCAACTTAGCCTCCACCGCACCACGCCAGCGGAGCCAACTTAGCCTCCACCGCACCACGCCAGCGGAGCCAACTTTCGCCGCTGCGTGTGGCTGCGTAGAGTTTCGCGATTGTTCGTCGGCATCTGCTCGCTTCCTTTGTTGCCGCAACTGGCACATCAAGATTGATTGGCATCGCCTCCTTTCGGCGCGTGGGTGGCGCCGGCACTGCCTGTGCTCAGTTTGGGCGCGGTCGACCCAGGAGGTCCGTGACATCACGAGCGTTCGATGCAGGTCACCTAGTACGCATTGTGATATATCAGGAGCAGAATATTGCACCAGATAACCAACCAGAGGGCCAAAAGTGAACATCGTCAGCATTCTAGAGATTCCCAGAGGATCCGTGGGTTCCCGTGTGCAGGTGACCGACTACTCGAAAGGCATGTTGCCAAACAATTTTTACTCAACATGTTTCTTTTTCCAGTATGTTTTGTCGACACTGATCGTGATGACTGTCATGGATGGGAATCAAAGTTGTAACTAATGTATCTCAACTTTCCTTACCTAGGCGTAGAGACGTGTGCGGTGGGGACGGGGGGCAGAGGTTCATTCCCCACCCTTCGTAACCTTAATCACCATCTCTATGGAAACGATGCCACCACCTGCTACGAGGTGTCACAGATATTCAAGGTGTCAGAGAAGTCAGAGGTGTCAGAGGAATCAGAGTGAGGCGGGGTCAGAGGAATGGTGTCATGCTGTATCCAGGTGGACGTTGGTTAGGTGCATAAGCTACATCAAGCGAGTTAGTTGGGTCGGTGATGAGTCGATAAGGACACGGTTGAAGTACGCCGTCAGGAATCTGGCTAATCGGTCCAGCTGGACAGGAGGATGCCAGTACCAGCAGCACACAGATCACAGTCAGCAGTACCAGGCGCCGGACATTACACTGTATTCCGAACAGGAGATGCCAGTACCGACACGATCAGCAGGCGCCGGACATCACACTGTTTCTGGCAGGAGATGCCAGTACCGCACACAGATCAGACCAGGCGCCGGACATTACACTGTATCTCTGGACAAGGAGATGCCAGTACCAGCACACAGATCACAGTCAGCAGTACCAGGCGCCGGACATTACACTGTATCTCTGGCCAAGGAGATGCCAGTACCAGCACACAGATCACAGTCAGCAGTACCAGGCGCCGGACATCACACTGTATCCGGCGGATACAGTGTGATGTGCGGCGCCTGGTACTCATATCTCTGGACAAGGAGATGCCAGTACCAGCACACAGATCACAGTCAGCAGTACCAGGCGCCGGACATCACACTGTATATCCGGACAGGAGGATGCCAGAACCAGCACACAGATCACAGTCAGCAGTACCAGGCGCCGGACAATATCTCCCTGCATCTCTGGGCAAGGAGATGCCAATACTAGCACGCAGATCACAGTCAGCAGTACCAGGCGCCGGGCAACATGACACTTTATCTCCGGACAAGTAGATGCCAGTACCAACACACAGATCACAGTCAGTAATACCATGACAACATCCCACGGCATGTCTGCACCATTTGAAGTCACTTCATGTATTGAAAGTAGACTTCGCTCCCAAATTTTGCTGATATTGGCTACACAAGGCTGAAACTGTATTATTATTTGAAGTCATCAGCCTTTTATACATGAAAAAATAGCGTCTGAAAGCAAGGACACTTTTGTTTAACATGCTACATTTTGACCCCTCCACGTTTCTGTGTAAGTTTCCTTAACACGCGCCCTGGAGGGCCTCTGAGAATTACGCGCACTGGAGGGGGGGGCGGATTCCGCCCCCCCCCCTAAGATCTCGGCTCCTAGTAAAGCTGGAGGAACGAAATTCGCAGGGTGGAAGGGCACGGTAGTGAACTCTATTGTGTGCAATTTTCGTGACCTTAGGTCAATATCTTCAAGGTCAAATGAGGTCAGATTGGCAAAATTTTCCGGTTTTGCGTGGCTTGGCTTGTCATCGTTATGGATCGCTGTGATTGTGTTTAAATGCTCAAAAATGGGCATGAATGATGTCTTGGACATTACTAATGATGCAATGCAGATGCTAGACCCAACATTTGACCTCAGGTCACCTATATAGCACCACTTTATCAGGTCAGTTACCTGTTCCAGTTACCGGAACCGGCCGCCCGCCCGACTGCTCCGTCGGGCAGCTCGGAGCAATCGGCTTCGTGAAGAAGGGAGGAAGTACATGAATAAAGTATGGGAACGCAATGACAAACAGTACAAATGACAACCAGTAGTGCATTTATGGCAACATTCCAGTTGATCAAGTTTGGTTCCATTAACCTGTCATGAACTTGACCTGACTTCACCTTGGTGACCTAACATGACCTTGAAGCTATACAGCATATCAATATGCATCAAACAAGTCGCTAGTGTTGCCTAGAACACTTCCCTTTTGTCAGTATACTGGAAGCGCATCAGCGCCGATTTTGGTGGTCTGGCGCTAAAACATTTTTTGACTTTAGCGGCCCCTAACTTGAAAAATTTTCGGCCGATTTCAATTTTCTTGCTTTAAACGACGTGCCGTTAATTTCTAGGCAGGTACACCGAAAATTGCGTATATCGACCGGTAAAATCTGCAGTTATTTGCGAAAAACCGGAGGGGTGGGCGGATTTCGCCCCCCCCCCCCTCCAGTGCGCGTGTTAATGGTCCTAGCTGGAGGTGTCCGATGTGGAACATAATACGTTTGTAAGGTTCAAGCTAGGTTAGTTGGTTGGTTGGTTGGTTATTTGGGCTTAGGGGTGTGCTTACTATGATGACCATTAAGTTCTCACAACTAGGAATAGTTTTCAGTAGGCTTCCTGTTTTGCCAGGCTGCACTTAACAGGTTGTGTTGCACGAAGGGCCCCGTCAGGTACGGTACTTGAGTCTAACGTTGTTCACAGGCAAGATAATCGATTGGAAGGTCAGTGAAGCACCCAAAGCTAACAACCCGCTTCGTCCGTGTCAATTACAGCGGAGGGAAAGTACCGACTCTTCAAATGCCCTCAGTGTTCGAACATGGCATAAATGGGCCACTCACGTCCAGCGACGAATTGGACGGCAGCAAAAAGTTGTTTTCTGCGGGATGTTTTGCTTCCCATCACTGTGTTTTTGCTTTCGTGTTCACTCCTAGTATCTGTCAGCGTATTTTCACTTCGTGTGGACAACATAGATGTCAAATAAATATGAAGTAGATGTCACCTGGTGGAGACCGGGCCTAGTTGATACAATATTGGCGGAACTGAAAATTGTTCATCACTTTGGAAGGGTAGCGAGGAGATGGCTACACATATGCCAAGCCTATGCTTCTAATGTCATCCGCGATAATTATTTTTCGTGGCATCCTTTAGGCTTTCCACCAAAGACCAAAATATCGCGCAACTACCTTTCATCAACTTACCCCGTTATAGGGCTAAATTTTTACGGACGATGAGGTAATTTGATAAAACATAAGATAAGTAAAATATGTTATCTATAGGTGGCATTAGATTATGGCATGCGAAAGGTCCATATTTTACCTTACAGTAATAATACTGGTTTGAGTCCCGGCTGGCCATATCTCATGGTTTATGCCATTTAGAATGGAAAAGTTTGGCATTTGGAATGCGCAAAAGTTAATTCCGGAGCTGCACCTTTTCCTTCGTTCAGTCTTTTCCTGCGGGTTATAAGTGTTTGTAGAAATATTGAATAAGGTTATCTTGAGACAGTTTTAGCAAACGCCTTAATAAAAATATACATTTTTGTTGTTATTTTATTTAATTACCAGTTCACAAGACGTGGGTACAGGCTGATGTTGATACAGGCCATTACGTTAAAGGATTAAGTTCATGCATGCTGTATCAATTTACCCCGCAGGTTTTCTGGTGCAGGCTGCAACATGTTAGGCAACATTGCGAGTGCAGTGTAGCGGCAAACGATAAAAGCACTTCACCGTTGCAAAGCTGAGAGAAAATAGTAATGAAAACAGACACCTAATCAGTTAGCATGTGGGCGTCAAATTAGACATGAAGGGCGAAGCACATGCATTTAAATTTTACTTTCGCTCCAAAAATGTGCCACATCGTCACCATCCCGCAGCCGATGGTCGAAAGGACTTGCGATTGTTTTCGTAGCGAGAAGAGGGTGCCAGTAGCAGCATGTGTGGTAGCCATGGCAACCGGCTTCAAACTTTTGGAGAAAATGTTGTATCAACCATCCCGTGTATCATATAGTCCCGGTCTCCCCCACACTCCGTTTTTTCACATGAAAACGGCAACTTTTTTCGACCAATATCCAATGGACTGTAATATACAGTACACATTCTGCTAGTTATATGGGAAAACGAGACAGCGGGATGTTCGATTGCTAAAAGCACACGCCCGCACACACGTGCACGCACGCACACACACACACACACACACACGCACACACACACACACACGCACACACACACACACACACACTCACACACATACACACATACACATCCACACTCATACATTATATCTGCAGTTGTAGCCGAAGCAGTGCAGCAGAGGTGGGTCCATGGCGCCCATTACCCATGGCATTGCGAGTAAGCAATGCAAGGTTAGAACAAGCGCGGATTCATATACTGCTATGGAAAATGACAGAACATCGTGACATGTGATGCTTTTCGAGCACGCTCTTCAGCAGGCAAATTCATGAGCAGAGGCTGAGCAGATATCCTTGGGTAGACATCGAGCCATCACACAAGCTGCAATCCTACCGTAGCGTATGAACCGGTCAAATATAATGGCAATCTATTATCATTTTGCCCGGTTTGTGTTCTTTTCTAAAAGTTGAAAGTGCAATTGTTTAGTTCCAATTATCTATGCATCCGTATCTCACCCGGAAGATTGTCAGAACTATTTTAAATGCTGCAGCAATGCCAAAATAACAAGTTCGCTTCCATATGCGTATCATTTTTAGCAGCGGACATGTGCCACCAAGAGCACGTCAATAACCATTCCCTAGGTGTTGCTTCATCTATCAGCCGGCCTTCATATCTTGCGTCACGAGACCTCAGGGACTGCGCATCACTGACTATGTATTAGGTCATGTGAATATCGAATGACACGACAGATGCATCTCCGTCTAACTTGATGCCATCGCCATGGTCAGGGAGTGCGATGGTCGGTGGTCCCCATGGCAACAGATTGTGTCAGTGTGGCCTGATTACCGTAGCTAATGGGCACAACGAAGCTTAGTGTATATTTTTTGCTTACAATCTTCACCGCGTAACCGCATTTCTGCTGAACTCTACCAGCACGTATAATAATTGTGGTATTATTCGAAAGGTTCATGGTAATATGCCATATTCCAGTAGGAAATATTGAAAGATATGTTTAGTGCTGCATCGTCGAAATCGAATGGTAAACTGACAACATCGCTGGTGCTGGTAATGCTTTGTTGGAGCGGTCGTTGGGATTATTTTGTGGTTAGGAGTTTGTCGTCCCAAGAAAACATGGAAGTTCAACGACGCGGATATTGTTTTTGATCCACCCCACCAAAGCCGGGCTGCTCAATCCACCCCTGTACAGCTCTACAATCAGTGGACTAGACGGGAGGTGGAAAACTTCACAATCAGTGTACCAGACGGGAGGTGAAAAACTCCATCAACCTTTCAGACGTGAGGTGGAAAACTCCACAATCAGTGGACCAACTACCGACCATGAAGACAATCTTATCTCTGGCTGTTAGTCTCCCGAGCACTGCACCTCGAGATGACCCTCCGACTCTCAACACTAATTGGCGACAGCTCAAGGGTCCGGTGAAGGAATACGATCCGGGCAAGCTCCTGCCTGAAAACTGAACAGTACTGGACTGCTGCGGTCCAGGTCAAGGGCAGCGGACGGGGCCAGACCTCCCAGTCCTGACAAGCTTCGCTCAGGGCCTTCTGTGTCTACCGCATTTGAGCACGGCGGGATACCGCATTCAGACACTCGTCTCTCCACCGAATCCGACCATGACGTCTGCGGGGTGCGGCCCCTGCAGTTAACATGTTGGACTGTGGTCTATACTTTTGCTGCAATATAACTATAACCCAACGTTTAGCTCCAACATCACCGTAACCCACACTTTAGCTACAACATCAGTCTAACGCACCCTTTAACTGCAACATAAGCCTAGCCTACCCTTTAGCTGCAACATCACACTAGTCTACCCTTTAGCTGAAGCATCAGTCTAACCTACCCTTAGCAGAAGTATCAGTCAACCAAACCATGAGCTGCAACATCACCCTAGCCCACCCTGTAGCTTAAATATGATCCTAGTCCACCCTTAGGCGTCAACACCAACCAGATATTCGGGAGCACAAACCAGGAACGCACATAGGTGGCCAGGAATGGGTGAAGTTTCCAGTTTTTTTCCTGATCGGAAAATAAGGTTTTAACTTTTTAGGTCCCTCTCAGAAGAAAAAGCTATTGGGCTGGAGCGGAGTTAAAGCTGGTTTTTTGTTCTCAGGTGCGTGGATGAAATGCCCCATCAAGTTACATCAGAAGGATAATTTCCCACAACAGCGACGGGAAAAAGGAAATATGTGGCTGGGATGCTGAGTCGCTCTCGAACGACAAAATTCAGCATGCACCCTTCGGCCCTGACTGTAAGGGAATGGCTACAAACGTGACCCGCGCCTCCGCAGATCAGCGTGTTCAGCAGCTCTGTCGCTGGCACCACCAACGTCGTGTTCAAAATTACCGCTTATTGACATGAGTATTAAAACACAGACCGAACGATTACTCTGCAAAAAGGATCGGGTTGGAATTAACTCTGGAAATTTGTCATCCGTGAAGCTGATGAGCCCCGGGTTGTACCGTCAGCAGGTCTTCGAGCAATTCCACCGTGTGTATCGCTGCGCTTGTCCCAGGAGACCCAGACTCCCAGGACTCCCAGGACTCCCAGGACCCAGGACTCTCAGGAGACAGTGCAGTCGCCATGTCCGTCCAGGACCAGACGAACACTTCAGCTTCTCCCCGAGGGAAGGCGGGGCCCACGTGCCATTGAGCCTCCCCATGCCGGACCATCCGACCGCTGGCATCCGGGACGCGATCCGACCGGCCCACCACAACAGGTGAAACCGGCGCGCGGCGCGCCACTTCCGCACCACTGGTCACGTGATGCGGGCAGCCGGCCCGGGTCAGGGTGTCGACCCCAGGGCAGAGGTGGACACCCGACGTGATAGGTGATGACCTTGGGTCGGAGGTGGTGATCCCGGTTCGGAGGAGGTGACTCCTGGGTTAGAGGATAACTCCGGGGTTATAGGAGGTAACTCCGGGGTCAGAGGAGGTAACTCCGGGGTCAGAGGAGGTAACTCCGGGGTCAGAGGAAGTGATCCTGAGGTCAGAAGCAGTGACCCGGGGTCGAAGGTGGTGACCTTGCATCGGAGGCGGCGGCCTGGGGTCGGAGGCAGCAACACAGGGACGGAGGCGGCCACCAAGGGTCGGAAGCGGCGGCCCGGGGTCGGAAGCGGCGACCCGGGGGCGTATGCGGCCACCAATGATCGGAGGTGGCGACACGAGTCGGAAGCGGCGATCCAGAGTCGGAGGTAGCGACCAGGAGTTGGAGGTGACGACACGGGTCGGAGGTGGTGACCCCGAGTCGGAGGCGGCGACACCGGTCGGAGGCGGCGACCCCGGGTAGGAGGCGGCGACACCGGTCGGAGGTGGCGACACCGGTCGGAGGCGGCGACCCAGAGTCGGAGGCGGTGACACCGGTCGGAGGCGGCGACCCAGGAGTAGGAGGCGGCGACACCGGTCGGAGGTGGTGACCCAGAGGTCAGAGGCATTGCGACGCAGTCAGGCCGGTGACGCCCGAGTTACGCAACCATGAGCAGGGCGCAGTGGCAAACACGCTGAGAGCCGGCACAACAGACGAACGGCGCGGCCGACGCCCCGGCCCGTCTCCACCAAACACATTCACAACGGCGACCGGCCGGGGTCGGCTGGTGTACCGTGGGCACTGGTCGGGGCCGGCTGGTGTACCGTGGGCACTGGTCGGGGCCGGCTGGTGTACCGTGGGCACTGGTCGGGAGTACGTGTGTGGGGCCGGGGCGGCTGGTGTTCCGTGGGCACTGGTCGTGAGTATGTGTTGGGCGGTGGGGCCGGCTGGTGTTCCGTGGGCGCTGGTCGGGAGTATGTGTGGGGCGGTGGGGTCGGCTGTGCGGGTGTGGTCACGGTTCTGGGCCGATGACGAGTGCAGAGGTATCCCAAGGGCCTATGGCAGGCATGCATGCTGGTGTTTGAAATGGACGAGGTGTCAACGGTGTGGGTTTTGATGCTTTGGGAATGATAATGATTTGGTGAAGAAATATTGTGCCTTTTGAGGCGGAGACAAAACACACACACACACACAAACAACGCTTGCCTTTTGCATCACGGCTACAGTTAATATTCAAAGGTATACTTGCATTAATACTGAGCTGATCTTAAGCTGTAGTTATCTTGGTTGATTGACGTCCTTATGCACTTGTGCAAATCATTTCACAAAGAAAATATGACTTCGGGGAATTATAGCACCCAGTATTGCAATTCAGCATTGTAAACAGTATATGAAAATATCATGCTCAATTATGAGCAATTCAGCAGTTCAATTATGAAGTGATATAGTGTATAGATAGATTCGTATGGATGGCCATTTTGTGTTCATAGTAGGGATTGAAACAGTCCACCTGATCTAGCAGGTTCTGGTCAAATAGCCAGCACTCGACGTCTCTAAAAGGTAGCCTCCAGCACCGTATTGTACGTGCTTACGCACTATGCATGTATCTATGTATGTATGAATGCACGCATGTATGCAGGTGTGGCATGTTCGATAGCGGACTTCAGTGATGAGCAACATTAGCATGCACACCGTACGCGATATGTAATGCTAGCATGCAACAGAAGAGATGGATCCGATCGGAAACCGGATCTCTGTAATTGTTCCATCTGGTAAGAGGAAATAACTTGGCTAAGTGGGGCCGCCGAACTTTTAACGGGGAGTTAGACCTGTGAAAAACAAGACCATTTCATATCAGGTCAACCAAAGATACAACTGCAAACCAGCCACTATTTAGAGCTAGACCTAATACTACCAGCCGCATTTAGCATGACCAACCAGATACTGCTTGATTGTAATGCGCTTAATGTATACAACGGTTTCTGATGCGAAAAAAAACAAGTCGCAATGTTATTAGCTTGACATCAACAACGAAGCATTGCAGTAAAACTTCGGACTTTGTTCAATTTCGGTAAATGGACTTTGGAGGTGGAAATGGTACGTGGATGCCGCCCATTTACAAACAACGCATCGATGGATGCTGAAATGTACTATTTTCATGATAAAAATTGTTATGGCAGAGGGACAAATAGCATGCAATGCGATAAACAGACCGACAGGCAATCTACACGGCGACAGACAGACAGACACACAGTGCACAGCGCAACAGAAAGCACGGAACAACCACATCTACACCTCCACAGCGCAGAACAACCACATCTACACCTCCACAACACAGAACAATGACCCCTACATCGACACAGCACGGAACAACCACATCTACACCTCCACAGCGCAGAACAACCACATCTACACCTCCACAACACAGAACAATGACCCCTACATCGACACAGCACGGAACAACGACCATTTACACGGACACAGGAAGGACCAACCACCCCCGCGCTGCCACAACACGGAACAGCGAATCATGTTCCACCGTCGTCCTGAGCACAGACCCTTACTCTTCAGAGTTTTTACTCTCATCTTTGTGAGCCCTCCCGATACGGAGGTGCAGTCTGGTGCAGTTTGGCGGTGCAGTCTGGTGCAGTGTAGGGGTGAAGTCGTTTTCTTCAGGGGCGATGCGGTCTGGTGGCGACAGGACAGGAACACGGATGCAGTAAACGTGGCGTGACTCTGACCTTGCACTGAGCACGCGTCAGTGCAGTGCACGTGCAGTGCACGAGCAGTCCAGTGCCTCCACTTATCAGGTGTGCTAAAATAACCACGAAGGTGTCTCAGGGAGCATTGCTGTGTGATTAGCCTCCAAGTACCCTGTTGAGATTTCAGATCGGTTCTCGGCATGGAGACGCATGCTGAATGTAAATTAATCCACTGGTACCTCCTGTTGGGGAACTTATGGTCCCAAGTAACTGGTGTAAGCTGGCCATGTGGCTAATAATCGCAACACACCCTGGGAGACGACCCGGTCCAGCGCGCCTGTGGTTTGGGAATGTCGACGTCACTTCATTCGCCACGGCAGGGCAACCAAGGAGAACTGCCCCTTCCCTTCCCCGACGAACAGAGTGTGGGAAAGAAGCAAACACAGATGGCGAAAACTCAGTATGTTGTCAAAAACGTAGGTGGCATGGGAAAACACCAACACTGTCGCTGAGCCCAGTACCAGGGCAGCATGTGCCGGAGCCACCTGACTGATCCAGATATCCAAGTTGCTAGCGGCCAAGTTCGCCCCCTCCCCTTCCCTTCTCCCGCCGATAAATTGATCTGGCTGCGCACCTGGCTGCCAGGAAGACAGCGAGGCGTCACGGATCAGAAGTCCCGGCCATCCACCCCTGCACGTCAGAGCCTGGCTGCTTCACGCGCAGACATCACGCCACCGGCCGGAAGAAGTGGCGGCACCATGTGTGGCAGACGTGGCAGATGCGGCAGATGTGGCAGATGCGCAGGATGTGTCAGAGTATGCATGTAGTTAGATCGGCCAGTATGTAGCATATGCGACAGACTCAGTGGATGTGGCAGATGCGGAAAATGTTGCAGATCCGGCGGATGTGATAGATGCGGCCGGTATGGAGCAGATGCCGCAGATGTGGCAGATGCGGCGGATGTAGTGGATGTAGTAGACGTGGCAGATGTGGCAAAAGTGACAGACACGGCAGATGTAGCAGATGGGGCAGATGTGGCAGATGCGACGGATGGGGCAGATGTGGCAGATGCGGCCGATATGTGGCTTGGTCAGTGATCACCTCTCCCGGCCGTGAAGAGCGCCAGCCAGTGGTGTGGATCAGAAGCGGCGCTGGGTACTGCAATGGTGATTTGTGAAGTTAGGTCACGTTTTCATTCCAGCACATTCATTAGCTCATGTGGATCAGCGAATGGATAGGTAGCTAGCAGTGACGTTGGTATATTTTCGGCAGTGTTCTGTCCACCAATTGCGTTCCTCACTGGAAAGGAGTGCACTCCTACTCAGGATGAGGTCATTGCCAGAATAAGAGCGTTCAAAGAAGTACCGGCAAGTACTTCTTCGAACGACTTTGAACTTCTTCTACTGCAAGTACCCTATCGCGTCAACATATTGTGGAAAGCGCCGCTCAGAGTGGATACGGTGCCCTTACTTGGAAAGATTCACTTTTATTAAGTGCTCCTTGTCAATGGCTGGGGTGCCCCGACAATTTCGGGGGTCTCAGGCCCCCGGTCACATCCTGGCGACGACCTTGGTGACTTGTTGGCTACTTGAGTTCTTGGACGCATCTGCTAAGTAAAGCAAAATTCAAAGTAAAGCAAGGAGTGCAGAGCATGAATAAGCTACTGGTATGAAGTGTGTGGCAAGTGCAGCCAGCCTGTCCGGCCCGGTTGGGGAATGAGCAGAGTAGTACACAACTGTGCAGCGGACGCCAAGACACACGTGCACCATGACCGTAACTGGTAGCTCATAACAGCCGGAGATTACGGTCGATGGGGTCGCTGGCCATTCGCCCCCATGAGAGACTGCAGCGATGGCTGCAGGTTAGCCGCACCCCCTGAGGGCTGCATTGAAACACAACAGTCTAACGGACGATAGGCAACGCTGCAATCGTACTTGGCCTAGTCATAAAAACCCAGCTGATGGGAGCGGTTAGCATGAATGGGTGTGTATTGTGGACAAACTGAGCATGGATGAAAACTACGCCATCACTGACATTGCAGCTAAGACACCAGTCTTTCTGCATTTAATGCGAAGGTGCCCTCAAGTTAGATCTATATTCACAATGTCAAATCAATATGAGGTGCCTGATGTGGTGTGAGTACGAGCAACAGTTTTGAACATTTTCTACGCATTCTCCGACGGAGCTGTTTTTTTCAGTGTAAAGGTGTGCGTATTGCAAATTAGACATAATCTATTCTGGGAGGTTTGATCTCGAAATGGCGCAGAATATTCTGGGTGGTTTGATATCGGCATGGTACAGGATATTCTGGGAGGTTTGATATCGGCATGGTGACGGTGGACACCACCCCACGGCGTACCCTGAGTTGTTGTCTTGTATTACGCCAGACTCACACTACAGTTTATTCGTTGTTAGTTGAACTGTACACCAAAAGCATGCATAAAAATGGAAACTCGATTGAGATCGTAGTGTCAGATATATGCTTTCGATGTTGATGGCAGCGGGCAAAACCGGAACAAACCCAGCTGTCTGCCCACCGCATCCTTCGCCGTTCTTCAGCTATGTCTCGACAGAAATTGAGCCAAAACTGGCCATTGAAGGACCCTTGGCTGGATAGAGAGATAATGGCATGATTCAGGTCGTCCGAGGCCATTCAAGGGTGCGACGTAAGTGATCAAATGGTGACGGTTGGCCAGCTTCGGTAATTGGAGCGTGCTGAACTATCGCCTGGTCTATACCGGCATGCATAGCTACATTTTTCCTCGAAGTGTCCGCACAATTTCATGTTGATTAAGCTTGAGAAATACATGGTCAGCTTGTGACAACCGACCACAGTTAGTTTTGAGCCAAATTGATCTTGCTTCTGTTCAAATCATGAAGAATATCCATTGATATGATTCAACACGCACATGCACGCTGGCTGCTGTATGGTGTGGGGGAAGGAGTGCCAGGGTGCATTAACGAATCTCGTCAGATGGACCGTCAAGAGTCGAGTGTTTAGAGCTAGATAGGTATTGGTATGTGTGTAGGATGTTGGTGGATAGTTTATTTGGAACTTAGGGTGCGGTATTGGTTGGGTGCTGAGTATCTTTTGGTAAAGCTTATAGTATCTTCCCTTTACGGGCTTCACCCAGATGGGCACATGTGGCTCTTATTAAGTCTGTTAACATTCTATGACTTTAAGACTTTTTGATATTTACTGGCGGATATTGGTGCAGCGAATGATCGTTGCTACGTTATGCTGCTAGACGGAAAATAGGCTTCATCATGATCATATTTTGACAATTTTGGACGAGACGAGCCGGAGATGAATTTTATTGAAGGTGAGAGATCAAAGAATATTGAAATTGCATTAAATTTCCCTCATCGACATCTACATATTTCGGTTTTATTGTTTTCATAGCAAGTTCATGAATCAGACATTTCTGGGTAAGTGCCGACTAGAGAGAAATCAGATTTATCAAAGTTGCACGACATTCCCAAGGTATACATCTGATCAAGTGAGTTCAAAACTGTGAAAATTCCATTTGCGTTCGTTCATTTTGTTGCTTTACTAATTTTCAGCGTTCCTTGCGTGGTATTGCGTTGACATCTGGAGCCCCATATCTTTGGGAAACCGGTATATACATCATGTATATATATATATATATATATATATATATATATATATATATATATATATATATATTTATATATATATATTTATATAAATATATATATATATATATATATATATATATATATATATATATATATATATATATATATATATATATATATATATATATATTATATATATTTATATATATATATATATATATATATTATATATATATATATATATATATATATATATATATATATATATATATATATATATATGTATATATATACATATGTGTGCATATCGGTGTGTGCGAGTGTGTGTATATGTGTGTGTGCGTGTGTGTGTGTATGTGCATGTGTGTGTGTTTGTATGTGTGTACTCGGGTGGAGCTGTCTACATCCGTGTCGACGAGGTCGCACAAACCAGTTCGGACTTCAAGCACGCTCCAGTTACCGAAGTTGGTTAGCTGTCACATTTAACTCACTACATCGCACTCTGGAATGGCTTTCGACGACCATAATCATGTCATCATCCTCCTATCCAGCCAAGTGGAATTCATGATCAGGTTTGGCTGGAGATGTTTGTCGAAACGTTGCTGCAGAACGACAAAGTGCGCGGCAGCCGGCCGTCCTGATTTGCACCACTTCCTTTCACTACCGCTGACTTCGAGAGCGTGCATCATAAGATGTTCTCGATCGATTTTCCATTGTTAAGCATGCTACAGGCGCTCGGTTCACGGTCACCGCAAAACAATTAAAACAAAATGCAAGTGCCAATATGACGTCATCCGAAACAACAACTCAGCATACTCCATGGGGTGGAGCTTATCGCCATCTTGGCGAGGTAGCCCCCCCCCCAAAGAAGAATATCTTGTGTATGATTTGAAACACACCCACACTTACAGTGAAAATCGTTACGTTGGAGAATGCGCGGAAAGGCACCAAAACTGTTGCTCTTGGTCAGTCACAGCACATGAGCGACATAGTATTAATGTGATATTGTGCATAGCGATCTATCTTGAGGAATAGCTTCGCATTAAATATACAAAAAACAGGCTTCTACCTGCAATGTTTCAGTGGTGTGTTTTCTACCCAAGCTCAGTTTGCCTACAAACCTCATCCATTCATGCTAACCGCTCCCTTCGGTTGGGTCCTCATGACGGGCCCAAGTACGATTGAGGCGTTGCCTATCATCGTTAGCCTGTTGTGCTTCAGTGCAGTCTTTCGTGGGTGCTGCTAGCCTATGGCCATCGATGCAGTCTCTCGTCACGGCCAGCGACGATACACTGGACGATCAACTGTAATCTCAACACTCGTGAGCTCCCAGCTACGACACCCGATCACGTCTGCCTTACCGTTCACTTCGCAACTCCGTCCTGCTCTGCTTATTCCCAGATCACTTATTCATGTTTTGCACTCATCGCTTCATCTTGAATCCGCTTAACCGATGCGCTCAAACACCACAGTAGCCAACAGACTGCCAGTACAGTGGTGTGGCCAGTGGTCCCGAGAGAACCCAGGAAACCATGGCCAGGGGTCACAAGGTTCCTGAGACTACAAAGCCTGTCAGCAACAACCCAGACACCCACAAGGAGCGCTTAATGAAGTGGGACTCTTTCCAATGAGGGCATCCCATCCTCCCTGAACAACTTTTTCCGGGCATGTCGACGCAATATGGACTTTTACCCGCTTTTTTCGAATGCCTTCATCCTTAGCAGAGGTGAACTCCCATGAGCGACACCATTGGTGGACAGAACACTACCGAAAAAAACATGGTCACGCAGCTGCTAGCCACCCAACTATTTACTGATTCACATGAGCTATGACTATATAGCTGGTCGAAGCGCCCTTAAGCCCAAATCACTAATTAGCTTACGATTCACATGAGTTAATGGATGTGCTGGAATGAAAACGTGACCTAACTTCACAAATCACCATTGCAGTACCCAGCGCCGCTTCCGATCCACACCACTGGCTGACGCTCTTCACGGCCGGGAGAGGTGATCACTGACCAAGCCACATATCGGCCGCATCTGCCACATCCGCCACATCCGCCGCATCTGCTACATCTGCCGTGTCTGTCACTTTTGCCACATCTTCCGCATCTGTCACTTTTACCACATCTGTCACATCTGCCCCATCTGCCACATTTGCCGCATCTGCCACATCTGCCCTATATGCCGCATCTGCCACATCTGTCTCCTCTGCCGCATCTGCCTCGTCTGCTACATCCATTGTATCTACTGCATCTGCCGCATCTGCTACATACAGGCCGCATCTGCCACATATGCCGCATCCGCCACATCTGCCCATCTGCTCCACCTGTCACGTCTGTCACACATGGTGCCGCCACTTCTTCCGGCCGGTGGCGTGATGTCTGCGCGTGTAGCAGCCAGGCTCTGACGTGCAGGGGTGGATGGCCGGGACTTCTGATCCGTGACGCCTCGCTGTCTTCCTGGCAGCCAGCTGCGCAGCCAGATCAATTTCTCGGCGGGAGAAGGGAAGAGGAATGGGCGAACTTGGACGCTAGCAACTTGGATATCTGGATCAGCCTGGTGGCTCCGGCATATGCTGCCCTGGTACTGGGCTCAGCGACAGTGTTCGTGTTGAATTTTCCCATGCAACCTACGTTTTTGACAACATACTGAGTTTTCTCCATCTGTATTAGCTGTTTTTCCCCACAATATGTCCCAGAGTGCGGAGAGCAGTTCCTCCATTGCTACGCTGCTGTGGCACGTGAAGTGACGTCATCATTGCCAAACCAGAGGAGCGCTGGCCCTGGTCATCGCCCAGGGTTTGTTGTTTGTTGCGTCTCTTTGTCGTATGACCACATGCATTCTAGCTTGCAGTATGTGCCATCGATCAGTGCCTATTGTCCTTTCTGTGTGTATGCACTACTTGACCATCACCTGGGTACGCCCCCGACAGCGCTCCCTGAGAAACATCGGTGGTTACTTGAGCACACCTGCTTGGTGGAGCGCCTGGACGCAGTCAGTGTTGGATCGGAATCAGGACCGCTTGACGGGATTTTACTCCACAGTCCATGCTTCCCTCCTGTTGCCATCAAACCACATCGCTCGTCAAGGAAGTGATGCACCCCGTATCAGGAGGGGTCACCAATATGAGTACAATGCCTGAAGAGTGAGTGGTCTAGAGCGACATTAGTAAATTATTAGTTGTGCCTTGTTGTGCCGGTGTTGGGGTGGTTGTTCCGTGCTGTGATGGTGTGGGAATGGCGGTTCCATGGTGTGATGGTATGGGGGTGGTTGGTTCATGCTGTGCTGGTGTGCGGGTGGTTGGTTCATGCTGTGGTGGTGTGGGGGTGGTTGGTTCATGCTGTGGTGGTGTGGGAGTGGTTGGTTCATGCTGTGGTGGTGTGGGGGTGGTTGGTTCATGCTGTGGTGGTGTGGGAGTGGTTGGTTCATGCTGTGATGGTGTGGGGGTGGTTGGTTCATGCTGTGATGGTGTGGGGGTGGTTGGTTCACGCTGTGGTGGTGTGGGAGTGGTTGGTTCATGCTGTGATGGTGTGGGGTGGTTGGTTCATGCTGTGATGGTGTGGGGGTGGTTGGTTCATGCTGTGGTGGTGTGGGGGTGGTTGGTTCATGCTGTGGTGGTGTGGGGGTGGTTGGTTCATGCTGTGGTTGTGTGGGGGTAGTTGGTTCATACTGTGGTGGTATGGGGGTGGTTGGTTCACGCTGTGATGGTGTGGGGGTGGTTGGTTCATGCTGTGATGGTGTGTGGGTGGTTGGTTCATGCTGTGATGGTGTGGGGGTGGTTGGTTCATGCTGTGATGGTGTGTGGGTGGTTGGTTCATGCTGTGATGGTGTGGGGGTGGTTGGTTCATGCTGTGACGGTGTGGGGGTGGTTGGTTCACGCTGTGGTGGTGTGTGGGTGGTTGGTTTATGCTGTGGTGATGTGGGGGTGGTTGGTTCACGCTGTGGTGGTGTGGGGGTGGTTGGTTCATGCTGTGGTGGTGTGGGGGTGGTTGGTTCATGCTGTGGTTGTGTGGGGGTAGTTGGTTCATACTGTGGTGGTGTGGGGGTGGTTGGTTCATGCTGTGGTGGTGTGGGGTGGTTGGTTCATGCTGTGATGGTGTGGGGGTGGTTGGTTCACGCTGTGGTGGTGTGGGGGTGGTTGGTTCATGCTGTGGTGGTGTGGGGTGGTTGGTTCATGCTGTGATGGTGTGGGGGTGGTTGGTTCACGCTGTGGTGGTGTGTGGGTGGTTGGTTCATGCTGTGGTTGTGTGGGGGTAGTTGGTTCATACTGTGGTGGTGTGGGGGTGGTTGGTTCATGCTGTGGTGGTGTGGGGTGGTTGGTTCATGCTGTGATGGTGTGGGGGTGGTTGGTTCACGCTGTGGTGGTGTGTGGGTGGTTGGTTCATGCTGTGGTGGTGTGTGGGTGGTTGGTTCACGCTGTGGTGATGTGGGGGTGGTTGGTTCACGCTGTGGTGGTGTGTGGGTGGTTGGTTCATGCTGTGATGGTGTGGGGGTGGTTGGTTCATGCTGTGGTGGTGTGGGGTGGTTGGTTCATGC
Organism: Ashinkailepas kermadecensis; assembly: GCA_034440615.1. NCBI lineage: Eukaryota > Metazoa > Arthropoda > Thecostraca > Neolepadidae > Ashinkailepas > Ashinkailepas kermadecensis. The sequence goes on from JAOTOM010005086.1 coordinate 457,491, forward strand.
TGTGATGGTGTGGGGGTGGTTGGTTCACGCTGTGGTGGTGTGTGGGTGGTTGGTTCACGCTGTGGTGATGTGGGGGTGGTTGGTTCACGCTGTGGTGGTGTGGGGGTGGTTGGTTCATGCTGTGATGGTGTGGGGTGGCTGGTTCATGCTGTGACGGTGTGGGGGTGGTTGGTTCATGCTGTGCTGGTGTGGGGGTGGTTGGTTCATGCTGTGATGGTGTGGGGGTGGTTGGTTCATGCTGTGGCGGTGTGGGGGTGGTTGGTTCATGCTGTGGTGATGTGGGGGTGGTTGGTTCACGCTGTGGTGGTGTGGGGGTGGTTGGTTCATGCTGTGGTGGTGTGGGGGTGGTTGGTTCATGCTGTGACGGTGTGGGGGTGGTTGGTTCATGCTGTGGTGATGTGGGGGTGGTTGGTTCACGCTGTGGTGGTGTGGGGGTGGTTGGTTCATGCTGTGCTGGTGTGGGGGTGGTTGGTTCATGCTGTGATGGTGTGGGGGTGGTTGGTTCATGCTGTGGCGGTGTGGGGATGGTTGGTTCACGCTGTGGTGATGTGGGGGTGGTTGGTTCACGCTGTGGTGGTGTGGGGGTGGTTGGTTCACGCTGTGGTGGTGTGGGGGTGGTTGGTTCATGCTGTGGTGGTGTGGGGGTGGTTGGTTCATGCTGTGACGGTGTGGGGGTGGTTGGTTCATGCTGTGGTGATGTGGGGGTGGTTGGTTCACGCTGTGGTGGTGTGGGGGTGGTTGGTTCATGCTGTGGTGGTGTGGGGGTGGTTGGTTCATGCTGTGGTGGTGTGGGGGTGGTTGGTTCATGCTGTGGTGGTGTGTGGGTGGTTGGTTCACGCTGTGGTGATGTGGGGGTGGTTGGTTCACGCTGTGGTGGTGTGGGGGTGGTTGGTTCATGCTGTGGCGGTGCGGGAGTGGCTGGTTCATGCTGTGACGGTGTGGGGGTGGTTGGTTCATGATGTGACGGTGTGGGGGTGGTTGGTTCATGCTGTGGTGATGTGGGGGTGGTTGGTTCACGCTGTGGTGGTGTGGGGGTGGTTGGTTCATGCTGTGGTGGTGTGGGGGTGGTTGGTTCATGCTGTGGTGGTGTGGGGGTGGTTGGTTCATGCTGTGATGGTGTGGGGGTGGTTGGTTCATGCTGTGACGGTGTGGGGGTGGTTGGTTCATGCTGTGATGGTGTGGGGGTGGTTGGTTCATGCTGTGACGGTGTGGGGGTGGTTGGTTCATGCTGTGGTGATGTGGGGGTGGTTGGTTCACGCTGTGGTGGTGTGGGGGTGGTTGGTTCATGCTGTGACGGTGCGGGAGTGGCTATTCCGAGATACGACGGTGGGGGGATGGGTACTCCATCAACATCCTTTCCATGGCGTGGCTTCCGCCGGCTTGAGCCCATTTCGTGGCTCATGGCCACGCCACTGTATGTACCATGCACTAACCAGGGAATCCTGCTCCACCAGGTGTGTGTGTGTGTGTGTGTGTGTGTGTATGTGTGTGTGCATGTGTAGCACCCTAGAAGGTGTCTGTCAGTGAAGCTGGTTGGGGGAGGTAGTAAGGTTGTGTTCACTTCATGGCCCACGATGGTGTGCAGATGTTGGGTGCTATGGTGGTTCTCCGGATGACGCGTGGCTTCGGCACCTCGCTATCTGCTGTGTGTTCACACATCCGGATAAGTACATATGTCGGGTTCGGTTCACTTGGAATGTGTTCTGGGTACTTTGCTTCGCAGTGCGCACTCGCAGTTTGTCTGGGATTTCATGTTATGCCGTCGTCCAAATTCCCATTGCATCATAGCCGCGCCAGCGCTATGTTTATCCCGTGTGCCATCACCACACAACTCACAATTCAGTGCGCAGCCTACACATTTGCGCCACATCTGCCTCCAAGGTCAGCGTGCCATGAGTGACGGTGCTGCCTCCGCGGCATGTTGGTGCTTCAGACGCTGCTGTGACCGACTGGCCCGTTGTTTCTGGGCTGTTTTGTCGGTGCAGTTGACTACAAGCGGCAGTGTGATGTGCGTGGTGGAGCTGTTTGTGTTGCTGGCGCCTGCTTCAGCTCCGATTACGCACCTGTCGAGTGCGGCGTTTCACTGAGACCACCAAGACGCTAAGCGTTCCGACGGCGCGCGATTGCATCGCCTGGCGATGTTTGAACAGGAAAAGCTCAGCGAGCGAGACGTAGCGATTTCATTGCAGTTAATTCTCTTCATCCAAGTTTTCAAGTAACTTTGATCACGAGATTGATGCTAGCACTGGAGACATTGCAACAGTGCTGCTTATGTCACATTAAGAACCTCATTATTCGGCATTGTATGTAACAGATAAAAGGCGTGACGGCGCGTCTGGCCGCTCGAGTCTGGCATCTCTCAATGGGGCATAGATCACTTGGCCCCAAGGGGAGACTTATCCGCGTGCTCCACTTGGTTACGCCAGGTACTGACTTTCACCATTCCAGCATGCACCCATGTCGACATTGCACTATTGCATAACATGTACATTGTACTATTGTATAACATGTACATTGTACTATTGCATAACATGTACATTGCACTATTGCATAACATGTACACTGTACTATTGCATAACATGTACATTGCACTATTGCATAACATGTACATTGTACTATTGCATAATATGTACATTGTACTATTGTATAACATGTACATTGTGCTATTGCATAACATGTATTGACCTCAGCAGGGGCGGAACATTTCGATTTAAACGAAAATGTCAAGCGACATGATAAGCCATTTCGCTACGTTGAACATACGTACGTCCTTGTGCCTCATAGATTCCCCGCACTGACGGACATGTTCGTGATCCTCGAATTAAGCTGGGAGAACCGGGGCGGGGCGGGGAAAAGTGGAAGCTGCGCACTTCTACCCAGCTTACCAAGCTAACTAAGATTGTACGACAGCGTGATTGGAAAATAATTGTGTTCGCAGAATTGTGTATCCATGGATTAAAGCTAAAAGCAAGCGATGATCTGTCTGATAGTTTAAAAGCAAGAGCAGAACACAGTAGGGGCGGATCCAAGACTTCTCCTACGGAGGGGTACATTTCCTCGGAGAGGTGCCTTCGGCGGAAACAATTCGTTGAGTGGGGTGGGGTTGCATTCGAGCATTCGAGCCTTTCCCTATAAAATTGCCGATGGTGGCCGACCAAAATCCGTTCAGCGAAGGGCAGGTGCATTCGAGCCTTCCTGAAAAGGGACCTTTCCCGGCCGGAGGGCACTACCTTTCCATGGGGACACTGCACTCAGTGCCCTCAGTGGGCACTGAGGCACTCAGTGCCTTCTCTGCATCCGCCCCAGGAACAGAGTCTATGCAAACTTTTGTTCCGCAAATATGGCTGGTGGACCACCAATAACCACCCTTAACAATTTCCCGTCAGATCCTCACACACCGTCTCAGGGGGGGGGGGGGTGAGGGGGTTCTTAAAGAGCCCGAAATTAAACTTCCAAGCTACGCGTTTCACGAACACGAACGGTGTATGCACCATGAGAAAATCCTGGACGAATAGGGCCCAAAAATGGTAGTACTATTTAATGTTGGATAATTTTTAATATAAAAATAAGGTTTTTTGGAATTTTTTCTTTTTCTATCACATTTCATGTCTGCATATTAGGGTACTTTAGGTCGTGCAATGCAACTTTGACACTATTTAGATCATGGAAACTCTAAATAAGCCGTGAAAACAGCAGTGTCTAAATAGGCTAAGCCAACATTGCGCACTTCATGGTGACTGGACCTCAGGCCACTTGACGGAGGACAAGCACATCAGACGAGGCACTTGACGGAGGACAAGCACATCAGACGAGGCACTTGACGGAGGACAAGCACATCAGACGAGGAACTTGACGGAGGACAAGCACATCAGACGAGGAACTTGACGGAGGACAAGCACATCAGACGAGGAACTTGACGGAGGACAAGCACATCAGACGAGGAACTTGACGGAGGACAAGCACATCAGACGAGGCACTTGACGGAGGACAAGCACATCAGACGAGGCACTTGACGGAGGACAAGCACATCAGACGAGGAACTTGACGGAGGGCAAGCACATCAGACGAGGAACTTCTCCTGATGCTTCTGCATGCAAACCAAGGTAAAAAATGATGCTAAAAGAACATACATATTACAAAAATATAACCATTGTCAACAAATTGGCCAAAATGAGCCGTGATCTCAGATCACAAACGTGAACCTAAACACAAATATGAGATACACGTTTTGGGGTACTGCCAAATTGCACTCACGTCGCAAGTTTCATTTCGACACTCTTTATGTGTATTAGTTATCGATCCTCAAACATTTTTGGAGGTGGTCATTTTTTACCTGAAATAGGTAAATACCTTGCATGACCTGAGGTTCAAATGCTCACGTCAGACGCAAAATGATCAAGGAGATGGTACTGAAAATTTTGCGGCGGTGCGCGCCGCCGTTTTTCTGCTGTCGCGGAAAAAAACCTTAGGGGCGATCACCCACCCGAGGCTGGTTAAAGTCAACCTGAACCCATTTTCCGCTGTTCACCGAAAGTCGGATATAGCAGCAATGTGGGGCTTAGGGATTAGGATAGCGTCTCCATTTTGCTCAGTGAGACAAGCATTGACAAGAATGGCATACTTGCTACCATGCGGGACCATGAAGCGCCGCAAGTAAGCTACAATTGAATACAATACAATTGCACAATTGAGCGCAATGCAACACAATAAACTACAATTATATACCATTGGCTGTTCATGGAGCAGAGAAGAATGCCACTAAGGATATGACACCAGCACGGCCGTGCTATGCGGATGGGAGCACGATTTGCGTAGTGTTGACGATAGCAGACTAATTCTCGCCCGTGCGGCTGTGCTATAGGGATGATGCGAGTACGATTTGCGCAGTGTTGACGATAACAGACTGTAATTATCGCCCGTGCGACGGCGATTGATGCACCCTCCCCCTCAGATTTTGTTCGGCGACCACGGGAGCAGCGCGCACGTTAGCGCGCCGCCGCTTGGCTCATCTGATAAAGTGAGCCTCCTTTTCCGACCTGATGGTACGAACAATTGAAGATGTCAAACGCGCATGTTAGCGCGCCGCCGCCTGGCTCAGCTGATAAAGTGAGCCTCCTTTTCCGACCTGATGGTACTAAAGTGAGCCTCCGTTTCCGACCTGATGGTACAAACAATTGAAGATGTCAAACCACTGAGCTGTGACGTCAAGAGCTGTGAAGTGGGGCAATGTCTGTTCGCTTTTCGACGAAATTGCGAATTGCCGGCAATTGATCTCAATTAACGCCCCCCAAAGAGCCATGTGTGTTGGAATCTGGAAGGGTATGGACAACAGAGATAACGTTCTCCCACAAATGCCATGGACGTGTCCAAGGTCATTCGAGGTCACCGATCTAACTTTACTGCAGGTGGCATATTTTTCAGCTCGAGACTACCTCTGGGATTACTTTTGACGCCGAAACTGAAGATGACGTCAGTTTTTTTACCACTGAGTTAGAAATAGTATTATAGGGCACTACTTCATGAATTCCGAACTGAGGTAAACAATTCGACCACATCTAACCCTTGATCTATGGATCGAGTTGTAACATATCGCAGATGGTTAGTGTTCCAAGATAAATATATGATAATTTGATTAACATATATACTATGCTTTTCAAGTTGAGCACATTTGAATCCCGTAGCTCTTGTTGATATTATATAGGGAACGATTAACTGCGAACATTCTCGATCTGAATATTTGTGAAAAATCGGCCCTTCAATTGACCTGGCAAGTCAACCAGCAAGCCCAAGTAATAACGTCCGGTGTCAATCGCGAGAAATCGTCACTGCAACATGCTGGAATTGCTTCGTGTCGCCAGCACTCAGCCTAAAAACGCTGGTGGATCGCAACAACACCCCACCCCTCCCCTGCACTTAGGAAAGCTGCAAATGGCGTGTGTGGGTGATGGTTGATCAACATCAGGTCCATTCGGACGGTCCGAATTGACCTGGTGTTGATCCCAGGACCTCGCGGCCGGATCGTGTGTCAGCGCCGTCGTGGTGCTCGTGCACCTGGACGGTTGGTGTGCCCAGAATGACGCGTTTCCGCAGGGCGGTGTCCACGGCCCTCCAGAGTTGAGCAGTATTTACCAACGCAGATGACAGATAGGAAGAGTTATGCATAAATCTTACTCTGGTGTTAAATGATGTACGCAAATATGACTTTTTATTGATATTTTCCTTCTGGTGTGCGGACTGACTATTTTTTTTTTGCGACACGATCGGCAGCACGCGTTTTATAGAGCCTAGTGTTGTTTTTCTTGATAATGCACTGTATTTCTGTGAAAACTGCGTGCCCTGGGGAGGACCCGAAGCCGAAATATCGGCGTCTCTTTTGAATTACTTAGACTTTCCAATCTTAAGATGAGCAAAAGGCTATTTACATTGCATGTTTGATCTCCATGATGTTCGCCAATGCACTCAATATCGCTACGACAGCAATAAGCTTTATTGGACTGACGAAAGCAGCGTCCTACTAATCTGGAAAGATCCTAGCGTCCATAGCGTCCTACTGGAAAGAATGTGTGCGGACGGATCGTGTGTTTTTTCCTCTCATATCCATGTGCATCAACATACGCATTACCTAGTGCTTGAGGATCAGCAATTGGCGAGCTGAACCATGAAGTGCAGAATACCATGTTGAACCAGATAGTCTTAATGCCTGCTTGAACACACAAAATATTCCGAGAAACCACACTATCCATGGAGGTGGACACAAGCGCTGTCAACGTCCAGTGGCTGCGACGAAGTGCAGCAACCGCTTCAGGTGTGCACCACACACGAGACCAGGCGAGTCCGAGACCAGCCACGTCTGGTGGCGCCTTGCTCTTTTCAATTGCGAGATGAGAGAAATGCAGGTGTACACGGTAGCGATGACATAGCGTGCATGCGACAAGCAAAGCCCGCCATAAATGACGGCGTGCGGACTATGTGGTCGGCAGACATGCCGTTCGTGAGTCGTGATTCCCCAGCTCTGTCACGCATTGACCACATGCTAGCAGGAAGGTCGCAACGTGGGCAACTATGTAAAGTCGACATTCCTCTCAGTGGCTGCCATGTGCATCACAGTATACAGTACCAGCGTGCATGGTGGGAAGAGGATGCAATTCGCAGGTAGAGATTCTTGTGCATGGCACGATGCATCTCTAGCGAAGAATTCATACATTGTGGTCGGTTTTGCAAAAATTGCATGTCTGTGTGTGTGTGTGTGTGTGTGTGTGTGTGTGTGTGTGTGTGTGTGTGTGTGTGTGTGTGTGTATGTGTGTGTGTGTGTGTGTAATTGTGTATGTGCGTGTGTGTATGAGTGTGCATGTGTGTGTACGTGTGTGTATGTGTGTGCTGTGTGTGTGTGTGTGTGTGTGTGTGTGTGTGTGTGTGTGTCTGTGTCGTCTCGACGCATGCCACGCCAGTGCGGCTGGGCTGATTTTACCAAAATTTTTGACGTGACGCACCGGTTCGGCTGAGAGACAATAATGTTGACAGTTTCGGGTCAGACTGGTCAGATGTCGGGTCAGACTGGTCAGATGCCGGGTCGGACCGGTCAGATGTCGGGTCAGACTGGTCAGATGTCGGGTCAGACTGGTCAGATGTCGGATCAGACTGGTCAGATGTCGGGTCAGACTGGTCAGATGTCGGGTCAGACTGGTCAGATGTCGGGTCAGACTGGTCAGATGCCGGGTCAGACTGGTCAGATGTCGGGTCAGACTGGTCAGATGCGCACCTGTCACGTGCCGCCAGCTGGGGGCACGGCGAGGTCAATCAGCCGAGACTACAGTACGTTGTTCGCGCCTGAAATTACATGCGGCAATATGCGCCCCGCAGGGACAAGGCCGCTTGGTGATCGGCGGGCATGTGGCCGTCAGGTGTGTTGAGAGGACGCACCTGTTTTGAGTGGAACACCTTCCAGTGAAGTGCGGTGCTGGACACGGATGGACACCAAATTTGGTGAGATGACAGGCCATCACTATGGTTCTCCGAAAATGCCTAATTTGCAGGACTGAGCAGGTGTGCGCATGCTAGTGCCTCTGGGCAGTACAAGTAAAAGCTTCTTGCACTCCCTTGCATGCGTAAATAGGCCTACCGTCTATTTACGCATATACCAAAAAGCGCACGCCCATAAAATGTCTAGGGGATGTGCGCCTCTGGAGATAGCCGCTCTTGGAGTTATCGACAACGCGACGCGCACCATGTGCCCGTCAGGTGCATACATGTGTTTTTACGGCACACCTCCAATTATGAACGGCATATGTGATGGCCACCATAATTGGAAGGCTCCTGATAAATAAATGACACTCTACAAATATGGACGGCAGGTCTGATTGAAAGGTAGCTTGACACCAATGTTGCAAGCATATCAGAGGAACGAAAGCCGAAATGTACCGGACAGAGGAGCCAACACGTCTGCAGCTTCAGACGCAACAAACACGTGATAATTATCGTCGAAAAATAAACGAGTCCCTAAAATAGCAGTAAATCCATTCCGGTAAGCGGACTCCATACACAACACAACATGCGTTTCAGTCGACCACCATGGAGCAACTAGTACGGGAACTGAATGTTCCTCAGCTCTTGAATTGTAGACAGCATAGCCACCTGGAACTTGAACATGCTTTTTTAATTGAATGTGCACTAGGGTGTCCCAAAAAAACAACTTTTTGGCCGTGCAAGCTGCCCAACCAAAACGGGGTGCTCTTTTACACAAAGACTAAGCTGACCAAGTTTGGTCCCCCTCCTTTAAGTTTTGGTCCCCCCCCAGCCCCTCAAAGGTCAGTGACCCCACCCCAATGGGGTGGAAAATCAATTTCATCGCACAGACCTGGGAGTGGGCTTATTTAAAAGCTTTCATTGAGCAGAACAACTTTTAATTCAGACAAAATGTTCGAATCACAATATTTATTGTTCTTTGCGGCCATTTCAGATCCAACGCAACCGGAATTAACGAGCGGTTATCAGAGTAAGGCATTGCAGTGATCGCCGTGACTTGGTCTGTGAAGAAATGTATTTAGAAATGATAGAAGGGTTGTTTCGAAACAGTAACATACTATTTTCAGTTCAGTCCATTATTTTGACCTATTTACATATACCTATTGACATATATTTGACCTATTGACAACTCACAGTGGCACATCAACATCAGTATGCTAATACACATCACTATGTTAGATACAGGTCGAACTGTGAGAATGAGAGTGCACAATGACAGTGAAGTAGATGCACATTTAACGCGATAATGTACAATACTATGGCAAAACAATCCGTTTCTCATCTGCGCTTCATCTGTGCCAGCCACGTTGCACTGTCTACTCAGTCGTAGTCTCATGCCGTCAGCATGCACGATGCACAGCCAGCTCACTTTTCCGCATTGACGGGACCGCAGCCAGATGTGAACTCGCCACTGCGATCATACGACTTCTAACTCTGCCGTCTCTAGCCATGTCTGCGTACTCGGTAATGTCCTTAATACCACGTTCGGCTGCGTCATTCACGACTGACAACTGCTGCATTTCATTCTCCATTCGAACATACTCATCGTCATCTGCCCACTGGCTGGGATGGTTTTTCAACCAAGCCCCACTGTTGTCCAGCAGGCTGAACATCAGCCAAGATCTTTGCCCCACGAATGGTGCTAGATCATGTGACGCGGCCAGAAGTCCTGGACGCGTCACATGATCTGGCACCATTCGTGGGGCCAAGATCTTGGCTGATGTTCAGCCTGCTGGACAACAGTGGGGCTTGGTTGAAAAACCATCCCAGCCAGTGGGCAGATGACGATGAGTATGTTCGAATGGAGAATGAAATGCAGCAGTTGTCAGTCGTGAATGACGCAGCCGAACGTGGTATTAAGGACATTACCGAGTACGCAGACATGGCTAGAGACGGCAGAGTTAGAAGTCGTATGATCGCAGTGGCGAGTTCACACCGGGCTGCGGTCCCGTCAATGCGGAAAAGTGAGCTGGCTGTGCATCGTGCATGCTGACGGCATGAGACTACGACTGAGTAGACAGTGCAACGTGGCTGGCACAGATGAAGCGCAGATGAGAAACGGATTGTTTTGCCATAGTATTGTACATTATCGCGTTAAATGTGCATCTACTTCACTGTCATTGTGCACTCTCATTCTCACAGTTCGACCTGTATCTAACATGGTGATGTTGATTAGCATACTGATGTTGATGTGCCACTGTGAGTTGTCAATAGGTCAAATATATGTCAATAGGTATATGTCAAAGGTCAAAATAATGGACTGAACTGAAAATAGTATGTTACTGTCTCGAAACAACCCTTCTATCATTTCTAAATACATTTCTTCACAGACCAAGTCACGGCGATCACTGCAATGCCTTACTCTGATAACCGCTCGTTATTTCCGGTTGCGTTGGATCTGAAATGGCCGCATAGAACAATCAATATTGTGATTCGAACATTTTGTCTGAATTAAAGTCTGTTCTGCTCAATGAAAGCTTTTAAATATGCCCACTCCCAAGTCTGTGCGATGAAATTGATTTTCCACCCCATTGGGGTGGGGTCACTGACCTTTGAGGGGCTGGGGGGGGGGACCAAAACTTAAAAGAGGGGGACCAAACTTGGTCAGCTTAGTCTTTGTGTAAAAGAGCACCCCGTTTTGGTTGGGCAGCTTGCACGGCCAAAAAGTTGTTTTTTTGGGACACCCTAATGTGCACCCTTTCACTGGGAAGAGCTATTCCCACTGGTCTCGTGGTCCCAACTCGGCGGAATTCGGCGAGAGTTGATTGTGACACGTTCTTGCTGATGCGAGGCGACCCATTGTGCTGCACCCCCACTCGCGGCCAGGCGAACCACGTCACGTGACACGTCACGTGACACGTTCACGTGTCACGTGACAACGCGTTCCGGACCGGTTGCACCATATTTTTGTGAAATATATCTCGAGTATTTACTGCGTTGGCTGTACGAATCAGAGTCATACGCCAAGCACAACTTGTTGCGTGAAACCTGGCCCTACCAGCCAAACCGGAAATTCCAGTTGAACAGCACAATTTTGACGGTGAGTTTAACGGCACGGATACCGGCGACCCAGATGCCGCATTCTCGGCCTCATCTGGTCCGCTGCCAGCTGATCCTCACAGCCGGGGGCATGCGAGCGCATGAAGCGACTGAAACCCGGTATTGCCAGGACGGGGGATCACTGCAGCCGGCGCTCTGACCAGGTGAGCTCCCGGAGAGATGATGTTGACGGCTGCCACATGTTGCACCCGCTCGGCAGCCTGTCGGCTGCCGGCCGTGGCAGAGTGGCAGCTGCGCGGTGGCAGCGTGTGTCAATGGTCCCTTTCAGCACGCGCAGTGGAGCACCTCCAATCTTGGCATACCGCCAGTGCGGGATTTACGTTTTGGAATCCCGAATTTACTGAGGAAAAATGTCGAGTATTCCAGGTCGGAGAGGATGATTTTATTTCTGTTTCTGTCGTCGAGATCTCCTCGGTGTACCTTTGAGTAAGTGTTGGGCATGCTCATCAAACGGCATTTTTAACAGAGTATGCAGTCATTTTCAAACAACTCCATTCATCTTTAGCAAAAAAAAGGAGTGGACAATTTCCAGGAGAGGAAAATGTTATGCATGACAAACATCCAGGACAAGGCCATATTTCCATCCCTGCATACGGCTGAGGTGAGGGACAAGGCGGATCTTCCAAACACCAGGGAGCATTTGAAACGTCTAAGGTGGGTGAAAACCACCATATCAATCGCTGTGGCAAACAGGATGCAGGAGTTGCCGGAGGAAGATCGGGTTAATTTGCGTACATTGGGTATTGACACTTAGATGTTTTGGTTGTTCAGTACAGGGGTGCCGTTTTATGAAAACAATTCTGGGAATATCACACTCCTTAAAAAAATTAATGTAGTGGGTTAGGATACTGGAAGGTCTTGCTGACACCAGGGGCAAAGCCACAGAGGAGAACGGGAGACGTGTTCCCCTCACCATATTATTTTCCTTCAGAGCGCAAGATATCCAGCATGTTTGGATCTGGTTGCATCTCACACGCACCTCCTCGAAACACTGGGCACAGTGGCCCACGGCACATGCCGCCGAGTTCCTGATCAGACGGGCCGGAAACCAGCCGTTCGCCGTGGCGCAGCTGCACCGCGGGTGTCGACACCACCGCGGCGGGCTCACTCGACCCGTCTCCCCGCCACGGCGGCGGCTCGCGGTCGCGCCAGCAGGCTACACGCCGTCTGCGCTGGCGCCGCAAACGAGAGAACGGCTTCCGGCGCGGATAATACGTCGGCAAAGGTGCACGACCTCGGCACTGGCGTAACCGGCTGTGGCAGCTGGCAAATCGGGTGTCGCGCTGTCCGACCACAAAGCCGGGCTCTCGGATCAGGCCCCCGGGCCCGGGCTCCCAGTTCAACTCACTGAGCTCGCCCGATAAAGGCAACTGGCTTTCAAATAAATATAGCATGCTCTCAGATCAGGTCACTGGGCCGTGAGATCAGGGCAATGCCTTTCGGCTCAAGACACCGCAGTCTCAGATCGGATCACTGAGTTGTCAGATCAAGTTGCTTTCAGTCCCAGACAAGGGTGTCGCTCTAAATGCGCCAAGGCGGCGCTGGACGCCTCGATCATTGGCTTGCCGCCCCTGCCCACAATCAGACCGAGGCTTAACCATTGGGCCTATGGCTAAGTTTCGGCGCATATTGGATGAAATTGCCTTCGAGACAGCTTTGGTCTTCAAAAGGGTCACGGTCACTGGTCTAGTCGCCAATGACCAGTGGTCACCAATGACCAGTGGTCACCAATGACCAGTGGTCAGCAGTGAGTGGCGGCAGCGGGGCCAGACTGGCTCCGGCCGTCGTTGCGGCCCGAGGCGTCTGTTGAGTCGCCGCCGCCGCCGCCGACCGACTCACCTGAGGTCACCTGAGGTCACCGCAGCCTGTCTGGCGGCCACCGGCCACCCGATCCACGCCGCACCGGCCACGCGCAGTGGGTCCAACCACTCCCAGCTGAGAGGAGTTCGCCACCCGTCCGGACGTACGAGTACCGGGTGTACCGGAGCTGCGGGGCTGTCGTCGCCCGCGCTCTGGTCACACGTCACACGTCACACGTCACACGCGGGGGGGCGGGGGGGCGTCACACGTCACACGTCACACGTCACACGTCACACGTCACACGTCGCACGTCGCACGTCGCACGTCACACGAGGAAGCCGGAGAGATGACGCGAGCCACGGACTGCAGTGTTTGTGGTGTGTTCTCACGCTCCGTAGCGACTCCAGACACGCACACAGTCTCTTTTCAAGGTGCACAGATTCTGTGCAAGGTTCACAGGTGGGGAAACCCTCAGCTGGCGCTCTGGGTCTCGGCTTAAGTAACACTTCTCGGCGCTCCGTCGCAAATCCACGCGAAACGTTGACGACACTTCGCCCCGGCGCCTCCCGTCCGCCTAGGTCACGTCCACCGAGACAACACTCCGTCACTGCGGCTCCCGTCCGCCTTGGTCACGTTCACCGATGAAACAATCCATCTGGCGCCTCCCGTCCGCCTAGGTCACGCCCACGGAGAGAACACTCTGCCACTGCGCCTCCCGTCCGCCTAGGTCACATCCACCGATACACCACTCCGTCACTGCGCCTCCCGTCCGCCTAGGTCACGTTCACCGAGGAAACACTCCGTCACTGCGCCTCCCGTCCGCCTAGGTCACGTTCACCGAGGAAACACTTCATCCGGCGCCACCCGTCCGCCTAAGTCACGTCCACGGATGGAACACTCTACCACTGCGCATCCCGTCCGCCTGGGTCACGTCCACCGAGACAACACTCCGCCGCTGCGCCTCCCGTCCGCCTAGGTCACGTCCACCGAGACAACGGTACTGGGCCGCACTGGAGACGCCGACCGGCCAGCTTGGCGGCGTGTTAAGTTGGCGGGCTGAGTGGCGAGACGGCATTGGCGGCGCCGAGTTGGCCGACTGCGGCGGCGAAGGAGAGCGGAGAGCAGCGAGAGGTGATTTGATTCTGTTTGGACCACCACAGCCAGTCAAGGCTGACCCGGTGCCGGGGGAGGGGCGGGAGGGAGAGAGAGTGCCCAGCGCGGCGCGGCGACCGTCACCACCTCAGGCGCGACTCACCAAAGCATGGCACTACACCGACAGGTGCGTCCACGGGTCATCGCCAGTGGTTGACCAGAAGTGGTCCAAAACACTGAGCACGGCACCACACTGACAAGTGGGTCCACAGGTCATCGGCAATGGCTGACCAGAAGCGGTCCAAAACACTGAGCACGGCACCACACTGACAAGTGGGTCCACGGGTCATCGCCAGTGGCTGGCCAGAAGTGGTCCAAAACACTGAGCACGGCACCACACCGACAAGTGCGTCCACGGGTCATCGCCAATGGCTGACCAGAAGTAGTCCAAAACACTGAGCAGGGCACTACACCGACAAGTGCGTCCACGGGTCATCGCCAGTGGCTGACCAGAAGTGGTCCCAAACACTGATACAATAACATAACTGCCATGGGTGGCATGCAGAGGTGGCATCAAACAATGCGCCAGCGCGCAGAATCCATGCACAAGACTAGAAGGTTAGTGAGTAGCTATGCCACCAGGGTGGTGGTACGTCACCGACATAGATGAAGACTTCTCGAACATCTGGGGATGTGGGGTTAAGCAGCAAAATTTCCCTCCAACAAGCAACAAACTCCTAGCTAGAATACAAAAGTCATCGTTTCGGAAGATTTATCCGCCCCCTCCTTGATTGCATCGATCCCATTGATTGCATTGCATTTTGACGTATTTGCCTTACGAAGTAAACTGATTCCGTGGAGAATCCAGGGAGTGTTCAACAAACCCAGAGGGCCGTGATCTCCTTCGTTAATTCCCCCGCCCCATGACCCCCACCTTTCTCCACTCATGGTCACCGGACCATTTACTCCCCTCGAAAAGCACGGAAGGATTTTCAACGTGCCAGCAAGGACAAAAATGTCCACACCGCCTCCACATCGACCGCCGCATGTGAGTAGAACTACCACGCAGTCTGAGGAGACAGTAGTACTACCACGCAGTCTGAGGAGACAGTAGTACTATCACGCAGTCTGAGGAGACAGCAGTACTACCACGCAGTCTGAGGAGACAGTAGTACTATCACGCAGTCTGAGGAGACAGTAGAACTACCACGCAGTCTGAGGAGACAGTAGTACTACCACGCAGTCTGAGGAGACAGTAGTACTATCACGCAGTCTGAGGAGACAGCAGTACTATCACGCAGTCTGAGGAGACAGTAGCACTATCACGCATTCTGAGGAGACAGTAGTACTACCACGCAGTCTGAGGAGACAGTAGTACTATCACGCTGTCTGAGGAGACAGTAGTACTACCACGCAGTCTGAGGAGACAGTAACACTATCACACAGTCTGAGGAGACAGTGGTACTATCACGCAGTCTGAGGAGACAGTAGTACTATCACGCTGTCTGAGGAGACAGTACCGCTAGCACGCGGTCTGAGGAGACAGTAGCACTATCACACAGTCTGAGGAGACAGTAGCACTATCACGCAGTCTGAGGAGACAGTAGCGCTACCACGCAGTCTGAGGAGACAGTACCACTATCACGCGGTCTGAGGAAAGCATGTATTGCTGCGTAGAAGTTAGTAGTGCATTGGAAGTTGGACGATCGATGCCCTATGCTACACTGGGTATCGAGTGGCCATGCGCTTTGCATGCTGCCGTTGCATAATTCCAAGTTGGCTCTCCTCCGTCCGATCATGTCGGCCATTGGGCAGAGTCGTGCGTTGTGTGTGCCGCCGTTGGGCAGAGTCGTGCGTTGTGTGTGCCGCCGTTGGGCAGAGTCGTGCGTTGTGTATGCCGCCGTTGGGCAGAGTCGTGCGTTGTGTATGCCGCCGTTGGGCAGAGTCGTGCGTTGTGTATGCCGCCGTTGGGCAGAGTTGTGCGTTGTATATGCCGCCGTTGGGCAGAGTCGTGCGTTGTGTATGCCGCCGTTGGGCAGAGTCGTGCGTTGTGTATGCCGCCGTTGGGCAGAGTCGTGCGTTGTGTATGCTGCCGTTGAATTGCGAGTAGGCCGACGTTGTCCAACGTCGGCCTACTTGCAATGCGAGTAGTTCGACGTGAAATTACACTGTCCGACGGCATGCTGGGTAATCACGTTCTTAAGTGAAAATGCAAATTTTCAATGTATGCACTTTGTTAATTAAAACGCTCATGTTACTATGATAGATAACGTATGTACTTACCAACTTTTGGAAACATACTTTTCTTACTATTGCCCCTGGAAAAAGCATGGAGAAACATGCAGCTTCTCCTCCTCGGGAACATTAGGTAGCTAAAATATCTGGCTCCTCTTGGCAATGACATTCAAATGTATTTATCAAGGGTCCAATAAATAGTCATCCATTTCTGGGAACGGCTGGCGTCCTGTTGCGCACCGGAGCCTCTTTCTCTGCCCGTCGGTTGGACCTCACCCTGCGTGTTCGGTCAATTTGAACCTTCTGAGAGTTTTCTAGCATAGCTCCTGAAGCCTGCATGAAACCGCTTTGTAAATTAGCATGTCTTTCTGTACCTGGATGTAGACTTGCGTACATTTGAGGTAGTGTTGCCCCCCCCCTCCCTTCCACTATGTTGCTTCCCAAAATAATTTCAACTTCTAACATTGTACCCTATGGCGTGCCCCCTCGCCCCCATCGGTTTGAGCCCGCCCATTACCATGTATGACCGGAATAATCTGTTGAATGTAATGTTCCCGCCTTTATCTTGTTATTGAGCAATAATTATTTTTTTTATTGGCCAGTCACCAAAACTGGCGATTTCGTTGGGGATACCGGTCCCCCATGGGCTCGGACAGTCTGTAAAGGTGTGGCTAACCGTGGGGACGAAAAGAAGGGCCCTCCGTGGCGCATGCAAAGCACCATAAACGGAAACCTGGCGAAAATCGAACTCCAAATGAGTACCTCAGTACCTGTTTTTGTTACCACAATATGCCAGAGCGTGGGCAAACAGTTTCAGATGGCCCACTCCCTCAACTCAGAGGACTCCTTCGAAGCTGTGGGGACCCTCTGGAATCTCAGAGGGTCCTCTCACAGCTTAAGGTGTCATCTACATACCCAGATGGCTCTTTCACGACTCAGAATGCCCTCTCCATGTCCAGGGAGACCCTCCCAACTTAGAGAGTCCTACCCTACTTCAAGAGACCCTATCAAAGTTCAGGTAGTCCCTTCCCGGCCCAGACGGCCCTTTCACAACTCTCTCCAGTTTGCTCCATCCCCCCTCCCCTTTGGAGGTCGGTGAACGCCCGTGGGAGAAGGAAGTTTTCATTTTGTGATATTGTTAAACTTTTATGCCGGCCAGCTACTCAGGAATTCTCCGTTTTTTTTTTGTATTAGTAGATTTATAGCAGACGAATACAACTACTGTTCGTGAAAGGTTTGTATTTGTTCGTTTTTATTTCGTGGCATCTGAAAGAAAGGAGTGGTCGAATTTTCGGATTATGGTAGGCTAGGGCCACTCGTATTCCATTATTTTTCCTTTTAGCGTGAGTAAAAAAACATGGGCCGAATCCGGGCAGCTATAAATCAGGGAGAGGCGCTCTTGTACTGGAGTGGGTGGGTGTTATTATCTGCCTATGCTTATAGCATACGTCTATACATATGCTTGCGCTGAATGCCGACGCCGGGTCGATTTTTGCCGCCAAATAGCATGCGTGGTGCCAATGCCGCAGATAACCCTCCGGCGCAGGTTCAGCTGTGACGTCATCGTGTTTGCACTGTTGGTGTCCGGGCGGCAGGCGGGTAGGCGGAAACACTAATGGCGCCGGTTTCCGGGGCGGGGCCGCAACGGTCTCCGGAGAATGACCTGTCGAAATGATGCTTTCTTATTTCCGCGAAGCTTTCATGCAACTTACTCGCGTATTGACCATGTACATCTGCAGAATATTACCTACTGCCGTGTTGTCTGTTCTGGAGCAGCAAAGCTGCTCCACGACATTCAAGCGCTCATACGCCATACAAAGGGACTTGAGCACGGCGGGAGGCCAAAGGGCGGGCGGATAGGTGGTCGGAAGCAGAACGGAAGCCGCCTTGGCTGCCCCTAAGAACGCACGAGAGGTATCCTGCACCATCGAAAGGTCTGACAGCCAATCCGTAGTGGTTTGAACCGCCGCTTAATGATACCCGAGCCGTTCATAGCTGCTGTAATTCTCAGCAGCACAGCAGGCGGGGTCATGAAGAGCACCAGATGCGGCCTGAAATGAAATGAAATGCGGCCTGAAATGACCACCCACAAACCACGGCGGAAACCGCACGTCTGTTCCGCATCAAAAGCAACCCGCACCGCCAGAAAGGAAGCAAGAGGTGTTCATAGATGGTCTGAGAGACCGAGAGCGGCAGGCAGCACCGACCAGCACCTGTTGTGCAACAGAAGCGACCTGGGCCGCCGCAAGCGGGAAAGGTAGAGCTCACCATCGCCAGCAGTGACACAGGCAGGGTTCTAACATGACCTGAGGTGCCGTGAAGGAGTGGCAGACATGTTGCCGACATTTTTCGTTGGATTACAACTTGTGCAGATCGATACTTTATATTTTCGCTACGCTTTCAAATATTTCATGCATTTCAATCGTGCATTAATTAGCCCACCGTTTCGGTTACGATTCGGGTCAAAAGTCGTGCCAATCAATTGATGAAGGTCAAGTGGAGGTCGGGCTCGCGAATGGTACTCACTCCGTGACCACCATCCATCAAACACCACCCCCGTGACACCAGGCGGCAGGCTCTCCGAAGGGAACGGGAACACCAACACCACCATCCCGTGACACCAGGCAGCAGGCTCTCAAACGGGAACTGGCACACCAACACCACCATCCCGTGACACCAGGCAGCAGGCTCTTCGATGGGAACTGGCACACCAACACCACCATCCCGTGACACCAGGCAGCAGGCTCTCCAAAGGGAACTGGAACACCAACACCACCATCCCGTGACAGCAGGAAGCAGGCTCGCCAGTGGCAACTGGCTCAATTACACTCAGGACATCCCGGTCAAGGCCAGCCTGAAAGGGGCTGTCGCAGTTGTAGACGATTTTGTTTATAAAATACACACACACACACACGCACCTTGAAAGCGACAGTGGGAAGAATTTGTGACGGCAATAGAATGTGCATTTGAAACATCCAACAGCAATATTTCAATTACCTGATTTTGTTTATCGTTGATCCACTTGGTATCGATACCAGAACACGCCACGGTTCGCCATTAGAACGGAGATAAATGCAACCGTGCACAGTGATCTGCCGACTGAATAAGATAGGAGAACCGACGCACAAGAGACAAATTGATTAAATTGTATAATGTGTTTGATTATGTCCATCATACGTTGAAATACAGTATTTGACATTTTTTCCCATATCGAGCCGTATTTATTTATTTTATTAATGCAACTGACAGCTTTATGTGACCATGAAGATGCATTCCTTCATTTTACAGAGCAGATGCTCCGCTAACTTTTCCTCTACGTCGTAGTTACAACAGAGTGCTTCTATTTAGGTCTCATTGTGGCGACACAAGTTTGTGGAAATTGTCGGAGGGATGAACAGCTAAATTATGAGTAGGAGGTCACTAAAATGTCATCGAGAAGATGGCGTGGGAACTTTGATGGCACAGCATCTGAACCATAGGGTATATCAAAATCAAGGGCGTCGCCACCGAGGGAGGGGGGGGGGGCAGAGGGGGCAGTCGCCCCCCCCTCTGCCGTGAGACTGGGGGGGCGCCGCCCCCTGAAATTTCAGGAGGCCCCTATCCGGGAATGCACAGCAAAAAAGTGAGCAAGGAGGCCGACGAGACATGAGAGGAGGCCTCCAAGACGTGAGAGGAGGCCCCTACTTTGAAGAAGGAGTCACCTAGGAGAGGATAGGAGGCCCCCAGGTTTACAAAGGAGGCCCCAGTATTGAAAAGGATGCCCCCAGGATTGCAAAAGAGGCCTCCAGGATCGCAAAGGAGGACTCCAGGATTGCAAAGGAGGCCCCCAGGAATGCAAAGGAGGCCCCCAGGATTGCAAAGGAGGCCCCCAGGATTACAAAGGAGGCCCCGAGGATTGCAAAGGAGGCCCCCAGGAATGCAAAGGAGGCCCCAGGATTGCAAAAAAGGCCCCCAGGATTGCAAAGGAGGCCCCAGGATTGCAAAGGTGGCCCAATACGGGAAGGGAGACCTCAGAAAATGAGAGGAGGCCCAAAGACGGAATATAAAGCCAGTGGATATGAGATGAGGTTTCGGAGACGCAAAAGCAGTCCCTAAAACGGGTAAGGTTCCAACAAGATAGAAAAGGATGATCCTGAAAAGTGGCGGGAAGCACCTAATTCGAAAGAGGGCGATATAAAATTGGAAATGAGACCCTATGATAAACGAGGAAGCCCCTAAAATATGAGAGAAGGGCAATTAGATAAGAGGGATGGCTCCCAGGCGAGAAAGAATGCTTCAAGACCGGTAAGAGGGTCCCCAGGAAATGACAAGGTAACTGAGATAGGAAAGGTTGCTTGTAATTTGGGAGAGGAGGTACCTGAGAGAGAACAGGAATCCACCAGGAGATAAGAGGCCACCCTTAAAATGGGCAAAGATATAATCAAAACGCACAACAGGAGGCTCCAAAGACGTGAGAGGAGGCCCCTAATTTGAAAAAGAAAGCCTCTAGAAGAGAAAAGGAGGTCCCTGCCGGACTCGATAGGAGTCCCTCGAGATCGAGTAGGAGGTTTCCAGGGCCGAATGAAGCCCCGACGACCGGAAGGAATTCCCAGGAAATGAGAGAAGGCACTTAAGATGGGAGTGGCAGGTAGCAGATATGGAAGGAGGCGAGGTTTCCAAATTGAAGATCCCGCAAGACGGGTAAGCTTTGCGAGGACAAAGGAGGCCCACGAGGCGTGGCAGGAGGCCCTTAATTTGGCAGAGGATGCCCCTGAAACATGAGAGGAAGCCCCATGCCACGTTAAAGGGGCCTTAGGATGTGGGAGGAGGCCCTCCAAAACGGGAGAGGAAGACCATTGAATATGGAGGAGGGTAGGATGCACGAGAAGACGTCCAAAAGCTGGTAAAAAGGCTCCAGGAAATGAGGCGAGACCCCTAAGACGCGAGAGGAGGTCTATAATTTGCAAGAAGCCCCTGAAATGCCAGGAATCGTGCCGGGGTACTTGAAAATCACGATATGGGCCCAAAAAGATTCGGCCGGGGCCCCTGAAAATCACGCTGAGCCTAGGGTTACCAAAAATTCACGCTCGGACCATGAAAATCACGTTAGGGGCACGATAGGTAGTACCGTTCCCCAACAGTATCATTGGGACACAAATGAAGCCGGGGCAACGAAAAATAATCCGGACATGGATAATCACTCTGGGGCCCCAATAACGACACCAAAAGCATCAAAAACGTATTGGACACCCACAAAGTGTCCAGGTCGCTAAAACTCGAGCTAGGGATCCAAGCAAATGACGTCGGGACATAAAAGATTACATTGGACTATAAAAAAAGTCGCGTCGCAGCCCTTGAAAATCTCACTGGACACCAAAAAGGTCGCGCCTGGACCCAAAAGGTTACAGCTGCCCCCAAAAATCAATTATCAACCGGAATGTCACTCCGCTCCACAAAATAAATCGGGTCAAAGTCCCCCCAAAACCCGTTGGGCACTGGAAAAAAACGTGTCAGGGCACCGAAAAAAATCGCACCTGGAAACCGAAGAATCGTACCAGGACCGAAAAATATCGCATAAGGACCTTTAAGAAAATATAACTCGATGTCCAAAAGTTCACACCGAGTCTCGATAGAATCGACCCCAGCACCGGAAAATTAAGAACAGGTCCGGAATAAATTTCCCGGAGGGCATTTATACTCCGAAAGGTGCCATCGGCTGAAAAAAAGTCCTTTGGTGGCCGCAGTGACATATCAAAAGAGCAAATGCCCCCTCCCTCCTAAGAGGGATATGCTCCCAAGAATCGAGCCGAGGCCCCCAAAAGTCGCGCTGGGGCCACACAAATTCGCGTCGGTCCACCAGAATTCGCATAGAGACTCCTAGTAAATACGCCGGGCCCCAGAAAACTCGCTCCGAGGCACAAAAATCTGCAACAGGAACCGCCGAGATCGCGTTGGGGTCACAGCTAGGTACAACGCGCCCCGCAAACTCGAACCGGTCCCACCAAATTTCGCGCTCGGACCCACAATTCCCATCGGCAGTACCAAAAATTTGGTCTGGGCATAAAAAATTAACGTCGGAGCTGCCAACAATTGGCGTCTAGGGCCCCACATAGGCACCGTGTGACCCCCAAAGTCGCATCGGTATCCGAAAAATAAAGCCGGAGACCTCCAAAATAATGAGGGATTCCAAAAAAGCCCAGGTCAGGACAATGGTTCTGGAGCACCGAACATGTCATCAGATGCCTTGACAAATCGCGTACGGCATCGAAAAACATACCGGAGCTCGAAGAAAATCGAGGTGAGATACAAAAACACGGCGCTAGGGACTCGAAAAAATGAGGCCGGGATTCGGAATTTAAAGAAAATTCAGAAGAGATCCACAAAATCGCGTTGAGCCCAGATAACTGGCGTTGGCTCCCGGAACCACGCGCCTGGACGCGATAAGTCGCGATTGGACCCATAAAAATCGCACCGAAGCCCCGAAATCGTACCGGGACACCACAAATGTGCGTCAGAAGCCTCAAATGAACACAGCCGGACCCTAAGAGCACAACGAGGACCGAGAATGCGACTGGCCCTCCAAAGCGCAGTCTCGCAAAAAGCGACAGGACCCGAAAACATGTGTTGTAGCCATAACTATATATACCGGGAACTCTAAAAAACATTATTTAAAAAAAACACCGGAAGCTCTCAAGGCACACAGGGACCATATGACTGCACCAGGGCCTGAAAAGAGGCTGGGGCCGCAAAAAGCAGCATGGTCCGAAACGAACAAAAATGCCGGGCACTAAGTAAACACATCGAAATCTTTGAAAGCGTCCCGACAACTAAAAAAAAGTCTTCGGTGCACAAAAAAGCAACAAACCCTAATACGAGCAGTAGTTTCGAAAATGCGTTGGATCTCTAACCAAAATGGATTGGAGCCCTAAAACACATCCGTAGACGAAGAAATACGAAACGGGTTCAAAGAAGTACACTCAGGCTGGCCCTCGGTTCGGTAGCCAACCTGAAGCATGTTTAATCAAAGATATGAGGTGAATCAAAGCTCAGCGGGTATTTCTTTACCATAAAATATGGGAAGTAGGGAACTAAGGATCGAATTTAATTCATCGAATTTTCGCAGCGAACGACCATACGAAGCATTTTAACACGTCAGATATGGCACAAGTCTATCATGTGGCAATAATTAGCAAAGCGTAGGAGGCCCAGCAGAATCCGTAGCATCGCACGAAGTGTGGCGAATGCACCGAATGCGCAGGATGGGTGTGCACGTGCAATAACGTTGGAGTCGTGGCGACCGGGCACTATGAACCGGAATGTCTGAAATTCGGAAATTTTATATTTTAAAGTGATTTGCGTAGGTGTAATTTCAGCAGTGCGAGGTGACTTGTCAAGGGATACCAAAATAATACATTCGAACAGGGTGGGGGAGCTAGGGTTGAAATCAGACGAATCAGAAACGATAGTGATAGATTAGGCCCCTCCACAGGATAATTCAGTTGATCACTAATTATTGTATTTAAAATGTTCCCCTTTGACAAAATAGTGGTCTAAATCGGAAAACTTACGCCCATGGAGCAAGGTCAACATTTCGGGTGAAAATTCCCCCTCACAAACATACAAAACAACACCGATGCCCCATATTAAATGGGAGGAACGATGTTTTAAAACGTATTTTCTTCCTACAAAGTTGTCTTCTGTGATTACAGCCTGCATGATTAGAGCTTCCCAGCTTCAGTAGGTACCTTTGTAGCGGGCCGAAGCTATGCGCCTGCGCAGAGTGTGTGTGTGTATGTGCTTGAGTTTGACCAGCCTGCCACCTTGAGGTGATATCGGCTGTTTAGTTGTTTTATAGATGAGCTGGCAGAATCGGTCCGGACGGGACTGGCCGCTTGCCAGTATCGCCCGTGACCTCGCTGAGATCATTGCGCGTGCGTACTGCTGCCCAACCGCACTCGGACACGTCGTCTGTTACTGTATATAACGTGTCATGCAAACTGTTCCTTCTCTCTCACTTGGAATCTCTCACTTGGATCTTCTCTGCGAATACAAGCTCTCTTCGACACGCACAAGTTTCTGGCAACATGCCATAGAGACAGTGTGGAGTGAATCTCTCACTTGGATCTTCTCTGCGAATACAAGCTCTCTTCGCCACGCACAAGTTTCTGGCAACATGCCATAGAGACAGTGTGGAGTGTGCGTCCACACTCTACACCTTCTCAACGACACAATTTACCAAACGGTACAGCACAGCGATAACCATGGGCGTGAAGGCGTGGAATTCGAAGGTTTTGCATTATGTATGCATTATCATTGTTACATTGTTGCATTGCCATTGATACATTGTTGTTCAATGCTTGTTCTTGCCGTTAATTTATTCGCGGATGATTTATTATCTTAGCTTCTGTGCCAAGTGCCTTGCAGCCAGCACCAAATGTTATAAAAAAAAGAAATAAATCCCTAAGATGACGATCAGAAAACCAATTCAATTCACTTCTCGTTGTCGCATTCGCGAAATTGTCGTCCGAGGACTGAGAAATGATCGTTTAAGCTTGTTTATGAGATCAAACTGGTGGGAATTACTAACAGTAGTGATGAACCTAGCTATATTCAGTTAAACTTGGTGGACATAGAAGTGGGTTGATCAATGGGAGATATCTTTCAGATATGCTCAGCACGAGCCCCACCAGCTCGCTACAATCTAGAGGCCAGTGGGAAGATTCTTCTCGTCGATAAAGCATAAAGATATTGGTTTGTTTTGGCACTGACGTATTTATCCACATTTGCTTATTTATACCCTGGTATGGCTTAGTTCTCAGCGAAAAAAAAATGATTCTTGCTATTGCGTTTTGCGTAAATGATGCACCATGCCAAGAACAAACAAGACATCAATATGAAATCATGTTCCCATTCGGGAACCATGCTAAGAGATTATAAAGCCATAGGAGGCCCTAACACAGGACCTCTTGGAACAGTGTAATTTGCCAAATATTTCCCAGAATAGAACAGGTGCCAAGGAAAAAAGCAGTGCTAAAGAAATGTCTTGGACGTTACTTTATGGGATTATACAAATCAAACGAAAACTGAAGACAGAATCTAGTTCATATAATTCATAAAGATAACTTTAAAAAAAGAAGAAGTATACCTTGCCATAGAGGATGTCATTGTTGATGATATATGGCAACACAGAAAGGTATGATGTGCCTGAATGAATGAGTTTTTTTCTTCTTTTTTTGTGATGGATTATTTTGTTAGGTTCGTATTCACCCATGCATATTCTGTTCAATAATAATTTAAAAAAACAGTGGAGGCCCCCTTTTGGGGAACAGGAGGCCCCCTATGAACATTGCCCCCCCTGGAAGAATGTCGTGGCGACGCCACTGATCAAAATGCATTGGATTCATTTCTTGGAGTCATGGATTTAGAGAAGATAGTATCCTTAGAGCTGTTCTTGACATCAGAGCATATTTCATTGCGAGTTTCATTTTACTTCATGTCATGGTGAGAACATATTTAACATAGTGACTTCCTGACATTTTAACAACACCGTAAGTTTGAAATCACACGAAATACCCAAGCTTTTAGAACCGAAGTTCTACTCTTCTTTCATGATTGGGAAAATGCGCATAATACTGTGCATCGGCACTACATAAAATATGCTTGTAAATCAAAATTGTATTGATCTCACCTTGTGAAAGTGGGACCATACTTTGCATGCACAAAGTCCTACATCTACTACCGCCCAGACACAGTTGAATTTGCTCTTATCGCAGCCCTACTAGCTAGGACAAGGTTTGCGGTAGGGCTGTCTACTTAGCAGCTATTTGTTCCTCATATGCGTATAGCCTGTTTGAAGAAAAAAACGCGAATGTAGCATACAAGTATGCGAGTTTGATAACATAGAGCTTACAATTTCGGCCTACGCCGATGATACCGCCCTAGTGACCGAGTGAAAACGAGACGGCGTTTGTCTGTGGCGAGTTCGGGATATATCCGTCCTGAAGCTGAATATGCATCACACCAGACAATCTGGACAGGCGACGACCAAGCGAATGGTGCTGCCATCTATCCAGAGTCGCATTTCACACCGAACAACACGTCGATTGTGTACCTCGGCGGTGTCAAAATCAATGCCGACCTGAACGGTGAGGCGAAATCAAATTATGATCGTAAATATGGACAGCTGAAGGCGGCGATAAATCCATGGCTAGGTCAAGGACTGACCCAGAGGCTACACGTGAAAATGCCAAGCTGACCGAATTCAAGCAAGGGACAGCGATCGAAGCCGACGGGTGCGGCGCGACTGTCGCGTTTGCACCAAACGCGCATAGACTGTGCTTACTTGATGCGATTCGGTGCCCTATTGAAAGTGTAAGGGGTCAAAGTCAAAGTCATGTATTGGGGTACTTCCACGTGGCGGCTGTTCTGCACACACAGCCTGTGAAGCGGAGCCTTCACTGACGACTTGTAAATCATACCAAGTTTATTATAAACAAGTTCAGTCGGCATAAGTCAATAACTAATGAAAAAAATTAAGTTTTAAGATTAAAAATAAGAGTAAATTGTAAGAAAGGGAACTTTTATCCAAAGAAAACTGAGGGAACAAGTCTCAAAGCTGGAGGGGACAAAATAAGCATTTTCTAAAACGTCCAGAACTGTCAGGAGCGTGAATCTATCCAGAGATTCATGATTCAGGTATTCATCTCTGCAGAGATCTCTCCACTCCCCACACCAGAATCGACGATACACCCATGCACACCATCCCGATCGCAGTACAGCGTCGCCCATCCCTCGACACCGACAAGCCAGGCACCAGACCAAAACTGGACTGTCGCCCGAGGCCCGAGGCGACAGCGACTTCAGTGCGGGGCCCTTAAGGCTCGCCCGCCGCTCCAGGATATCAGGACGAAGGTGTATTAGACCCCCTCACAACCAGCACCATGTGGCAGTGGTTTTCAACCTTCAGAACTCCGTCAATCCCGGGGGACGGACCGAGGGGCGCGACTACCCCGATAAAACTGGCCAGACGGGCAGCCAGGGAGAAGCTCACCTACCCTCTCATGGCAAGAAGGGTTGGTGTTGCAGGGGCGGATCAGGGACAAGACAGGAATGTTGGCACGGGACGCATACCGGAATGGGAAGAGGGGTGGAAGAGGCACGCTTAGCCCCCTGGTACGTTCCTGACATATGACCGGAAAGGGTGCTTTACAAACAACCACAAGTTCCCGCAGCATCATAGGTAAACGCTATGGTCCCCACCACGGGAAGGCCGTGCCCCGCCAGCATGGCAAACTCGACAGAGGGAGTAAGTGGTGTTGCTAGTCGCAATTATGAACGGTGCGGCACGCATTTCTCACACGCATCTCCGAAGACACCTTTATGCACATTCATAGCGTCCTAATGCATGCTCTTCCATGTGGGCGAGGGTGCAGCAAGAAACAACATTGGTGGGAAAAGCCGGTGTTTGAAGCCACCTAAAATGGTGTGCCGAAAATCATCCGTGTGGTCATCGCCAAGCGTGTCACTTCGCAAATGTTTCCTTTCCAAATGGGAATGTCGGTGACTTCGTTAAATATATTACTCAACCGAACATCCCCAGTTGGTTGGATATTTGGGCTTGGGGGCGCATCGACCGCGTTGGTCACACAGAGCCCAGAATAGCCATAGTGGTATGCGATGTTGAAACGTAACCCCATTCCGTACAGAAATGTCATGCAAAAAAAAAACAGTGTGCAAACGACCACCAGCTGAAGGCTGGACTGCAAAACACAACTGCGCGTCAGAAATTGGTCTAACAGCGACACAATATACACTGCATGCGACCACAGCTTCAACACAACGTCACGCACCCATGACGTAACCAAGAACAGGAAACATGTTGCACTGGTCACGGAATGAACCATACTTGAGAGTGGTGTATCCCGCAACACCACCGGGCAGGGCAGCGACACAGCTTCATGTAGTACGAGCAGAAGGTAGCAGCACTGCCTCATAGAGTACAGGAAAAAGACGGCAACACTGCCTCATGGAGTACGGGCAGCAGGCAGCGGCACTTCCTCATAGAGTACGAGCAGAAGATAGCAGCACTTCCTCATGGAGTACAGGAAAAAGACGGCAACACTGCCTCATGGAGTCCGGGCAGAGGACAGCAGTGCTTCCTCATGGAGTACGGGCAGCAGGCAGCGGCACTGCCTCATGGAGTCTTGGTAGCAAGCAGCAGCACTTCCTCATGGAGTACGGGCAGAAGATAGCAGCACTGCCTCATGTAGTCCTGGTAGCAGACAGCGGCACGTCAAGTGTGTCACTGCCACAGCGGCACAGGTCTTCACACGAGTGACGGCCAGCTGTTTTCACACGAGTGGCAGTCGCCTCTCGGGGCGGGTTTCTCTCGTCATTCCCTCTCGTCGCGTCACGAGGCAGACGCCAAGCGCTTAGGGTTCGTCACGCCCCCTGGCCGGCCGGCTCGCAGAGTTCCGCTTCACACACTCCACGAGCCACTCGATGCCCTCGTACACGCCGTCCCTGCAGACAGGTAACGTGCGTCACATCAGGTCCCTGCAGGCAGGCAACGTGTGTCACATAAGGTCCCTGCAGGAAGGCAACGTGTGTCACATCAGGTCCCTGCAGGCAGGCACCGGTCGCCACACTTTGTGCCGGCCGGTGAGAGAGCTCGAACACACCTGTACCTGCTCAGCGTCCCGAGGTTGTCACACGCTGTGATCGCGACAGCATCTTTTCATTGACATGCCAGGCATTGAATCCATAGTCGGTATTTCAGAGTCAGCAAGGGTACATTTGCATCATGGAACATGATCAACAACCTCCTCTGGAACACTTCACGCAAACTTCAGACTGGCGCCGCAAACACGGAGCGGCCCGTGCTTCACGTCGGCCACCGTCTGGGCAGTGCAGTCCGGCTCCGCAGACGGCATATACGATGTACGAACTCGAGACGCAGTATACATGCCCAGGCGCAGTGCCGGCACTGACAGGGAGTGCATGGCTCTGCACACAGCAGGCATGGCTCTGCACACAGCAGGCATGGCTCCGACCACAGCACACATTGCTCTGAACACGGCAGACATCACCCTGTTGTTAACAGCCGCAACACACACACGACACCTAATCGGGTGGGGCAGGGGAGGGCAGGGCTGGAGACAAGCTGCAAGGAAGTTCGGGCGTGCGTCTAGGATCGAGTTCAAAGTCATGGGTGCGTGACCGTGAAGGACACCCGGTCGTCACTTGCCTACGAGCACCGTCAACTCTTACTCGTGCCACATTGCATAGTTGAGATTGGACGTGACACTTAACAGGGGAGATCCAGAATTCGCTCGCGAGAGTGAAGAGCTCAGACGCCACCCTCCCCTTCCCCCAATCACCACCACATACACATCGAGGAAGGGCTTCCAGTGAGTTATCTGAGCAGGGACTGCATCCAACAAGCACTTCTTGAGACAGGTAAACAATTTTCGGTGGGCCTCCGTCAGAGGTTCGAATCTACGGACTGTCCAAGAGGAAGGCATTGATCTTCACGCTCCCCTGACCTCTGTCCCCTCTCACAAATTCATCTCTGCCAATGGCTGCCTCGGCACCTGTTGATACTTCCATTAGGCAGAAGGCCAAACATGGGACCCGTGGCCTTGGAATATCCAATCGCTCACAACGTGGTTCGTTGACGTTCACGTAGAATAAAATCCACATAAAAATGAATGACGACACGAACAAGAAAGTAGCTCAGGTTGTCATTATATTGTAGCTGGGCCGACTGAAAAAGTCAGCGCGCAAATGACTGTAGAGCACAATAATCTGGTACATCGGACGGCAAAAACAACAGCAGCTATCAATGAATGCACTGGAAGTGACTTGAGCGGGGTCTTGCACGAAACGCCAGGCTGTACTCCGCTAAGGTCGATGTCGCGGACGTAAATGCTGCCAATGTGGCTGTCCATTAAAACACCAGATGCAGTAGCGCTTATAGAAATCCTCAGTTTGCGGAGCAGATTCATCAGTATCGATGGTGTAATTTCGTTGAAACAACACATAAAACAACGACGATGCCAAGCACAGGCCATCTAACACAGTACTAACCAGCGAAGAGCCAACTATAGCCAGTGCAGAGCCGACCAGGGGTGTTATTGTGGCTGTGGAACCGTACTAACACGTGCAGAGCCGACCAGGGGTGTTACTGTGGCCGTGGCACCGCAATACAGTGTTAAAATATTGAATTATCGTTAGGTGTGAGATGTCGAAATGAGTACAGCAGGATGTCGAAATCGCCATGGAAATAATGCTATTTAGAATACTTCGGTCCTTAAAACACAGTTTTCAGATAATTGCATACATATAACTACCCATTGCGTGTTTTGGGAGGTACCTAATTTGGGGATACCGATATCAATGCTAACGATACAAATACCTATGCTATAAACTGGTATTGTATAGCATAGCACGTTATAAATAATCCCTTTACCTGGAATTGCACAACGGGATGTTCGTTATCACGATTCCGGATCCGTTATGACAAGCATTAGCATGATACTTATCAACCAGATACTGTTAGAAACGGTGCATAAAGACTTCACAAGCACGCACCAAGAAACACGAAGTCGATACTTCTTTGGGAAGGATGTCGATTCAGTGTTTAGTAAGTGGTATATTCCACCCTATTTCTTCAATAATTTATCACTGCCGCACTAACCCGCGCACTAACCAGGGGCGCTTCTGTGGCACCGTACTGACACGTGGAGAGCCGACCAGGGGTGTTACTGTGGCCGTGGCACCGTACTGACCCGTGGAGAGCCGACACCGGCATCACCATGCAGTCGCGCCGACCGATCAGGTGTGCGCTTTGGTTGAAGATGGGCTTCACCTCGCGCACGCCCATGCAGTCGGGGATGTCCTGCTTGTTGGCCAGCACCAGCAGCGGCACACCTATCAGGTGCTCGGAGCCGATGACGCGGTCTGGCGACACAGCGCGCTGGCTCAGCTGATTGCAGGTCGGAGGAGCTGGGGGCACCGCCGCTCAGGTAGACCGTCGGTGGTGCCATTGTTCAGGTTGATTGGTGCGGGGTACAGATACAGCGACAGCATCGGTCATTAGAGGCGGTCCCGGACAGGCTTTGTGGTGCGCGCGCTGACAAGAAAACCCGCCGTTTATCCTGCTACTTATTCGCTCTTAACTGTACTGCTGTACACGGGTGAAGATTTCGTCCATCCTCTCCAAGGGTTATTCCGAGTGCTACTTTCGAACCGTTGGGCTGGGGCTTCGAAACCTGGTGGATTTTCTATCACATGCATTCCGCCCAAATGGTACTCTCACCACTGGTTCGGGCGGGTTCGGGAAGCATACTGGCCTTCTATCACTTCTATCAAACAACGTCGAAATTTCACAAATCCATAATTCACAGTAATGTACATAACATTCATAACTCCGCTAATATTGGTAGACACATTATTGATAGCGCATACTATTGATCGGGGTCCGTAGCACAAAAAGCGCCTGCTTTGTTACTGACGGCACCTCCGCACTTAGATAACATTTCGCACGGCGTGGATAGCAGGACAGACCTTCAAGGCCAGTGTAAGCACCGATGCATGCAAATCGGGCAGAAATACAATGAGGAGAACCTGCTGATGAGAACTTAAAGGTGAAAGAAGAACACGAACTTATTCTTTTTATATTTTCTGACCGAATCGTGGCTGCTTGTTCAATCAAGATAATTAATGAAGAACCTCATATTATAACACGTACTCTAATCCTACATTTTCTCCCCCCAATATTACTTCAAAAAAGGTCAAGGAAAAGAGAACAAAAGGCAAACCGCTATCTGAAAGCAGAAATAACGGTAAACAAAAGAAACATATAAATCATGCCAAGATAATTAAACAGTCGTGGACATTTGCCACCACAGACTAATGATTTCGATTAGTGTATTACCTAATATGGTTATATTTTTGGGTATGGCTTGATTCCCACGCACATTTTGAATTCTACGAAATTGTGCTGAGACGATTTTGTTCCAAGCTTTTGGGGCACTCGAGGGCAACACAAATATTCCATAATTTGTGATGGAAAAAGATGCTTCAAAGTGTTCCCCAAACATGAGGCTGACATGTTTGTGCAGTTGAAGCATATCAGAAATAGGTGCTAGTAATATTTGGCTACGAACACTTGGTGAGATGCAAAGGCAGTGATCAGGAGCAATGGCCAGTGTCATGAAATTGTGAAATTTGAGTGGAGACCCACACTTAATGTGAATTGTGTTGACATCAATTTTTTCCTTTTGACAACATTAAGTGCACGTTTTGCTTTTTATTTTGCATTATGTGGTATTTGGATTTTTAGAAGCACGTATGATCTCTGGCAGCAACACTTCCCTGATTGGCAAAGGAGACAGAGACAGACATCATCGCTACAGTAATAAATTATTCATGAAACAGGGGGAAAAATACCCCTTTTTAAAAACAAAAAAAAACCCTCCTCCACAAATTTTTATAAACTTCTTTTTTTTTTGTTTTTTATAAAAAAATTTTTTTTTCTTTTTTAAAAATTTTTTTTTTTTTTTAAAATAATATTTTAAAAAAAAAAAAAAAAAAAAAAAAAAAAAAAAAAAAAAAAAAATTAAAAAAAAAAAAAAAAAAAATAAAATAAAAAAAAAAAAAAGTTTAATAAAAATATAATTTTTCCCCCTCCCCAAATAAAATTTTTAATAAAAAATAAAAAAAAAAAAAAAAAAAAAAAAAAAAAATAAAAAAAAAATAAAAATAAAAAAAAAAAAAAAAAAAAAAAAAAAAAAAAAAAAAATTAAAAAAAAATTAAAAAAAAAAAAAATATAATATTTTATTTTTTTAAAAAAAAAAAAAAAAAAAAAAAAAAAAAATATAAAAACCCATCGCTATCATCGTGCAATCAACAAGCTATAGAAGATTACACACTAATGGGTATTATCTATATACATGTGTGCTTTTTTAAACTTCAGTTAGCCTTTTTGACATCACCCTCCCCTTCCCTCCACCCTACAAACAAAAATCAATTTCAGGACACTGGTTATGGCCGAGAAGCTAAGCCCAGGTTACGTGAATGGTTATACTGGTTTAAGTTACGCGACTAAAATATGTTCACATTACAACATGGCTCTTATAAGCAAAAATCATGAACCGGTTCCCGTGAACCGATTAGTTCCCAGTAGAAGAAGCAACGCCCTCTTACCGAAAACTTGTTTGGACTCGTCCATCCTCTCCCGATCGGCCGAGTCCACTACGTAGATGACGGCATGACACTCAGCATAATACTGAAACAAATCGGGCCAGCAGTTACGCTAGCTACTACCATTTCTATTTTAGCTTGGCATTGCACATCCTAAACTAACTGCTCGTACACTGCAAAGGCAACCTAGAAAGGTGGGCCATGAACAAAACACCAACTGGTGACGTCAGCAGCCGATGGGTGCCAGACATCAGCGATCGACCTGTGCAATATGCGCATGTGATAATGATGGGCTCAACACCCCGTGATTATGAAGCTACAATTATGTCACTTCGACGTCATGCTTAGACGGAAATAAATACATTGTGTGCAGAACTGGTATGTGTAGACCAACAATGCTGTACATTGTTCCACCTTCAATTGTAATTTTAAACACATATTATGGATATCACTACGTATGTCATCACGCATAATATTTGATAACTCTTCCTTGAAGTCGAACACACTGCCGCAGATTTACGAAGTACAATGACGAAGTGTTGTACAAATATCAAAACTATCACCATAATGACCATGTATTTCGCGGTCTTAATGCCAAGGCTATTCAGATTATATGCTAATATCGCAGGCTTATAGTCGCATAGCTAATCAATGATCCGAGCGGTAAAATAAAAGCACAAACACCGGTAGCGTAATCAATAAAAAAAAACCTAATTTGATGCACGGATCGTAGGCATCGTTGCCTATCCTCCCCCCCCCCCCTTCCGACAGCCGTCGGCACTCACTGACTCTTATGAATCCGGGGCACAATTCCAAATGGTTGAAGATCGGTAGCCGAAAGACATATGGAGCGGGGCTCTGGGTCTCTATAAAGACTTCTAGACTTCTAGGGGACCTTCCGAAAGAGACTTTCTGAGATGAAAAAAATCAAACCCAGATCCCTATGGCGGGCGCAATAAATTGATAGCTGAAAGAACCCCGCCAAAAGGCGCCAGTTTCCTTCTGTAGGACGCAGTTTGCTGGCAATTTTGGTGGCGGGACGCACCTGACCATCCGGAGGGGCGCTCCGGAGGGGCGCTCCGGCCCGCAAACCTCGACGGACGAGGCGGAGAGGTGTAGCTGAGCCTTCTCAAGCGGGCGCCGTTCTCCGATCGATCTTCCCCACCCCTCTGGATCGCCGATGCACCTCTGACCCAGGGTCCAGGCGCGGACAACCGTCACGGCGTTCACTAGCTATGTCATGGCTCCACACATCCCGAGCGGGAAATCGGTCAATAGGAATTGCCCGCATTACAGCTGTAATGTGGCTGAGAACGTGGCATCATTGGCTGCTGGACCTACGGTGCCATGGCTCTCGTTCTTCTTAAGCCTCTTATACTTCAAGAAGAGTTGCTCAGGCTCTTTGATGACGTTCTGATGGTCGTGGTGGTGGTTTTACGCCGCGTTAACCGCTTTGGGCTATGTGGCGTCGCGAATTGATCGTGGGCGGAAAGCAGCGACAGGTGGGACTCGAACCCACAACCTTTCGGTTGGGAGACGGGCACGTTACTCCCAGATCACTCTCCCAATGATGCAGTTCTGACAATGCTTTGTTGGGATTTTGACGCGACATCAGAACTCTAAGACTCGCTCAATGACCTGAGTTACTGCCGCTGGAACAACTTCTCTGTGAAAGATGGCGACGACGCAGGGAGTAACCGATAACCCAGTCAAACGAGAATAATTATTTCTGCCTACCCTTTATACGGGTTCACTAGATGATTATAAGAAAGGTTGCCATCTCAACTGACTGAAATAAGCAGGATAACTGACCGTGAACAGACGGCAAACTCTGCAGGTTTCTGAGCCTTTTCTAAACATTGCTCGATCTGATTCAAAGTGTTCAGAACAATCTTTCTCTACCGACATGGAAAACAAACTTAAAAGGGTCAGAGGTAGAACTATCTGGAATCTCAACATGAAGACCACCTTACTGCTTATGTCGATGTAGATCCACTCTGTTCTTTTCAGATCATCAAACGTTGAGCTACCATATCCCACAGACTCTGTGGGTCCTCCTGGCCACCTAGATCTCAGAAGATAAATTACCTTATCCCACATATTCTACGGACTCTGTAGGTTGTCCAGCCGCCAAGGTGCCAGAAGTTAAATTGCATTATACAACAGACTCTGCAGGTCGTCTTGACCGCCTGGGTCCTAGAAGTCAAATTACCTTATCCCACAGACTGTATAGGTCGTCTTGGCCACCTGGGTCCTATAAGTTAAATTACCTTACCCCAGATACTCTGTAGGTCGCCTTGGCCGCCCAGGTCCCATAAGTTAGATTGCCTTATCCCACAGACTCTGTAGGTCGCCTTGGCCGCCCAGGTCCCATAAGTTAGATTGCCTTATCCCACAGACTCTGTAGGTCGTCTTGGCCGCCTAGGTCCCATAAGTTAGATTACCTTATCTCACAGACTCTGTAGGTCGCCTTGGCCGCCTAGTTCCCATAAGCTTATCCCACAGACTCTGTAGGTCGCCTTGGGCGCCTAGGTTCCAGAAGTTAGATTACCTTATCCCACAGACTCTGCAGGTCGTCTTGGCCGCCCAGGTCCCAGAAGTTAGATTACCTTATCCCACAGACTCTGTAGGTCGCCTTGGGCGCCTAGGTTCCAGAAGTTAGATTACCTTATCCCACAGACTCTGCAGGTCGTCTTGGCCGCCCAAGTCCCAGAAGTTGATCCTGATGCCGTGCACATCCACCTGTCCGATATTGAGACCCACTGTGGTGGTCACCTTAGACGAGTGCAGACCCTTGTAGCCCTTGCAGAACTTAGTCTTAGCCGCCTCCAGGTAGGTCTGTAATATGGTATCAACTGTCAGCAGGCACCTACAACTTCTATATGAAAAAGGGCGTCCACGAGACGCCTCCACCAAAGGTGCGGATGCGTGTCGGGGCGCGCAATAAGGTGCAGGTTCACACAATAAGGTGCAGGCTGCCAAGGGACAACAGCTGCTGTCGCCGAGGGGTACAATTTCCCTGACGCAGCACGACGAACGACCCTGTGCCTGCAGCACGAGATTCCGGCCTCGCCCGCCCCTTGCCCTCGTTCGTGCAACGACCCACACGCCACCTTGCAGTAACAATATAATGAAGGATATAACACAATATAACAATATAATGAGGGATTCACTGCTTGGTCCAATTTTACTGCCTGACAGCAGCATGTAGTGCATCCCCTGCACTGATAGCTCAGTTGATTGGAGCGCCGGCCTCCACCGCTCTCCCCTGTCCTGACAAGACACAGTTCGGCTTACTTCACGCGTTCGCCTAGTCCCCGACTGGGAGGCCAAGGCCGTTGGCTAAACAGTGAGTCATATGGGTGCAATTCCTTGGCCGCGGGTGAAAAGGAAGCAAAAGGGGAACCACACCCAAAATCTTCCTTTTTGAGGGGGGAAAAAACCCCCCAAAAACCCCCGACAAGGCCGGGGACGCGGCATTGGCGGCACATTAAACTGCGGTCAAAATATCGAGGCCGGGCTGGAATTGCCGAATCTGTTCGCGGTGACGGGGTTCACGCAACAAGC
The DNA here is from genome assembly GCA_034440615.1 of Ashinkailepas kermadecensis. Classification (NCBI taxonomy): domain Eukaryota; kingdom Metazoa; phylum Arthropoda; class Thecostraca; family Neolepadidae; genus Ashinkailepas; species Ashinkailepas kermadecensis. Next base: position 494,452 of record JAOTOM010005086.1, read on the forward strand.
TCTGCTTAGCTGAGAACCTTTACACACAAAGCCATCCCAGCAACAATTAGAACTACAGTTTCTTGACAGCAACGTATATGACTCTCAAAGGCACTCACACATTCCCACTCCCTGGACGTTCAACTGATGCTCTGACACATGAAGTACAGCACAAGGTGTCTACAGATGACATCAAAGCCACTTATAGCCATCAGCTTTACTTACCGCTAACAACAAGTCATATCATTTGGACAGAAAGGCTATAAATGACAATATGCCTTCCTAAATCCCTTCCCAGGGCCGATGGAAGTAAGACGTATAGTTATCACAAGGGCGCATTAAAGGACACAGTCACCGACGTTCAGAGCAGTGGTTCAAACGGCTCGGGAATTACACGCCAAAAATCGTGGGGGAGGAGACCAGTCCCCTGTACACGAACATAATTAATGTCCAACATGCATACCATGTTCTAAAATCCCAACTTTAACTGCCCTGACCCTTCTAAGTTTAACCCCCGCCCGTGCATGGCATTTTGCCACAGTCGCCAGTAGGTAGGCTTGTTGCTGGTCACGTTCGGTCAAAAACCTCGGGAGATCAATAATCCATGCGGTCACATTAGTTGATTACTCATTATCCTTATCTAACATGGGCTATTTGGGGACAATAAATGGTATTGTCCATAAATCACAGTTTTTGTGCATAAAACATTCCATCTTACGATGCCACAGCTCAGAGATCTAGCAAGACATCTTTGTTTTTCTACACCAGAAGGTCTGCAAAGAATGTCCCATCAAGCTACATCAAGAGGTGCTGCAGCTACACGCGTCGTTCTTCGGTAGTCGCGGATAAATCTTAGGGGGAGGCCAGTTGCATCAACTGAACCAACTGAACTGCATGGACGAGGGCTAAGTGGACACCAATATCTACTGGAATATGGTTTCAACATCCTGAGATCACGACTTTTACCTTTCCAATTGACTTCAATGAAATGTGATCACATTTGGCTGCAGGCACAGTGGTCAAACTTAGGTTAAGTGGCTATCAATGATGAAATTGAGCCATCAGTAGTTGTCATGCTCATATTTAAAGGTGCCTTGCATGTCACCTGGAGTTAATCAGATGACCTTCATTCCTGAAAAAAGGATCCCACAACTTAGGTGCCTGGCCTGGGACTTCCAGAGAACACGATAGGACACCCTGCCGAGTGTGCAGGAGGCTTTCTTGAGCTCGGCATCTTCTGCCATCACTAATGTTTGCCTGACCTGGGGCAGCCAGACAGCACAACATGACCCCTACCGACCCTTGGGACGTTCGCGAGATCTACATGCACATGTAACATCATACAAGCCATACTTGTTACCGATTTTCCTGCATTGTCTAGGCCCAGGATGAGCAGGAAGTAGTCATCCTTCTGCAGCATGTACTTGTACAAGCCATCCAGAAGTGTGTACATTTTGCTGTCAGCTTAACCCACCTGCCAACAGAGTGAACAAAGATGTCTTGCAAGCCTCCTGCTCAAAACCCTGTTCTATGGTGGGGGAAGTCTAAGCACACCTACTAAGCATATATGCACAAAAAGGTCACATGAAATTTGAACCAAAATACCATATTGGGGCAACATTTTTCATTTCTCCTATGACTCTAATTAAACTCAGAACAATGCATACTCCATACATGTTGAATTTTCACCAGCTTTCATTCCAATGTTCTTAACATTAGTACACATACATTACAGGACATTGCAGGCAAACATTCTTCATTATGCCACACCACATACCATGGCATCCAAATAACTATCAAAATAAAACAATGACACAATGCATCAAGTACTGAAGCAAAGCATACATGCACCACTCTGGATAATCAATAAAATTACAAACTGCTGGAACTAGAATGTAATCAGCCTAAAGAGCATAAAAAGAACAAAAATATAACAACTAACCAATAACAACACTATGCCAATAATAAGTGATAGGGATGTTGACAGTAGAGTGAAGGCTTCAATGAGGAATTATAAAGTAAGGAAATTGAACTTTATCTTTAGAACACAGGTCTGGCAAAATGATACTTTTGCTTTAGCTTCTTCTACCTCAATATGACCCAGGGTTCCCATGACTGCTATAAGCTCTGTCATTTTCACAGTGACAGCATGTATTCACTACTAAGTATTCAACTGATGACAAAAAATGGCATGTTTCAACAACAAGGATATCTAATGACTCAATAAATAATGGCATTATGCATGCCAATGGTATGCCATTGTCGTATTTCTTGGTATATTTTTGTGTTCTATCTTTGTTCACCTCTCTTTGTGTTAAGTGAATTATTCTAAACCAGAGGCAGATCCAGATATTTTTACCAGAAGATGCACTCATTTATGGACTTCATTTTCTTGGAGAAAGCTACTGCTCAATATAATTTTGAGGCTGCACTAAAAAATGAATGAGGGGCAACAATTATATTATGATGTGCTGCACCAATCATCCAAGCAAGTTGACATGTATGAAATATAGTGAGGGCAGCACACTTACCAAGGAAAATATGACATGCCTGGAATGTGGGCAAGCACTTTCAGAAATGTTAATTCAGGATATTAAAAGTTGGTATTTCTTTGGCAAATACGAAATTTTGGTGGAGACAGGTTCCGACTATTTATAGCATGTCTGTGCATTCTGTTCAGACAGCATGGACAGCTGCTCCAAGACAAAATGTTTGACAAACTTTTCAATTTGAAGGAAAACAAAATAAATTGGTACATCAATTTCCAGATGCAGAGTAATATATTGACTAGTTTTCTGTATTGAGTAGTTTTTAACCATAACCAAAATGCAGGCTCTAGAATCAAGAAGACATGCCTGAAAGCCAAAATGTAATGCACGTTAGATGCTACATGCAATCTACCTGCAAACTACAAGCAAATTCAACTGGTGTAGATGGAAAGAAAGATGGTTAAAATCCTCCATGTGGATGTAAACATGGTGGGTATAGTCATGCATCTACTATAAAGCAAAGGCTGCAAGTTATTATCAATCAACTTTCAAGGCAAAGGGAACTGAGCATTGCTATAACATCCTATCTGCAAGATGCATCAGGTGCAGAATGGGTACTCAAATTAATTCCCCAGTATCATGTTACCTCCTGCAAAGAATGTCTTGAATGCATACTCAGCACTACACAGGCACCTAGGTAGGTAGGTAGGTACCAGAAGCATGGGGTTTCAAAACACATTCCTTTTCCTGAACACCTACATTTGGACATCTCCTGTGTCACGTTCAACTCATCAATAACAAAGTTGTACTCATAAACGATAGACCTTTATCTACCAAAATATGATAGTCTGATTCCATATCTCCACCAATTCTTGGTGTATAGAGCTAGCAAAGTCTGCAGGTGCAATCTTTAGGCTTACAAGAGCAATTGGCTTAAGAAAACCATAAATAAGTGACCTCTGATATATATTTTTGTTTTGCAATTACACTAGTATTTTAGTGACTACTAATAACTTGTACCACAACAGTTAAAATGAAGTAATCCTGCACAACCACATTTTATGTTTGGAATATGGCACACCACTACAAAATAATTATATTTTTGTATAGTTGCTCTTTGCAAATGGTAAGAGGATTTTCATTGAAAAGAACTGTTTGAATATGGATGGCACCTAGGTAGGTAGGTTCCTACTTGCCGATCCCTCTACAATATATCATTAAACGTCTCATTACATCCATCACCTATCTGGAAACGATAGTAAAAATAATCACCCTTTTAACAAGCAAAACCTTTCCACCAAAAACAAGACGCTTACGAGAATATTGGAATCAGACACATATATGTATTTACACATGTAGTGCGCGTATCTTACATCTTGAATTAATCGCGCAGCAATTGTAACCGAGACTCATAGAATTTTCAGTTTACTTTTTTTGCTTCGGTAAAACTTCTTTTGGATGCAGGTAAAAATGATTAATATATTAAGTTAAGAAGTGAATAATTTACTGATGCTACCAAAAATATAATAAATGGTCATATTTAAAAATTATTAGGCATTATATACATCCATTTGCAACGTCTGTCGCTTGTGTGGTAGATCATCAGCGGCGGATCGAGGAACTTCAATCGACGGCGGGTGGGGTGGGGTGGTTGGGCAGTTGTCAGAGTGGCGCCACCGTGGAAAACTTTGGAGGGTCGCAGTCGGCCGAAAACCTACTAAGCGTAGGGTGGGGGTTCACTTGAGCATGCTGAAGCGGTGGTGATGATTTTCCCCTCAGAACCTTTGGCTGAAAAAAATCCATTGAGAGCATAGTCTATGCTCAAGTTGTCTAGCTTGTTCAAGTCTTCAGACAATGTTCAAAGAAGACTTTTGCGCAAATGTTTATCAGCAAACTTAAACGGCTACTTTTGTCGTTCAAGATTAAGAGAGGTCAACCGATTTTAGTTTCAGGTATGGTACACCTAGCCTATAAGAACTTAGTTGTTCTATTTAGGCTTCATGGAGCAGAAAGGTAGCATTGGTATTATATTTGTCTTTGTACCTTTAACCTGATATGGCATTCAGGAAAGCAACATTGTATTAGCATTGGTTGACATGATTGTAGGTGCAGATCCAGAAATTATCGGGTGGCACTTATCTGGAGGGGCACCAGGGCGGACGTCAGTGGCGCAACCAGGATTTCAGTTCGGGGGGGCCAGGGTTGGAGAGCGGGCCCCCTCGCAAGCGGGCCCCCTCATGTTTTTAAAAAGTCTGCGGAAAACATGCACTTACTTTTGAGCGGGCCCCTATGTTTGTAAAACTTCGCAGAAATAAAAGCCTTTTCCTTTATCAGGGGCCCCGGTTCGGCGGGCCCTGGTTAAAACGGGCCCCCAGATTTTCAGTTCGTTAAGGGCCCTGATTCGCCACGATCCGCTCGCGGGCCCTAGCCAGGGCTCTGAGTAGGGTGGCCCACTGCCGGGGCCCGCGAAGCGGCCCCTGGCTCGGGCGGACCCAAAATTTCGGGGGCCGGCCCCCCTGGTTGCGCTACTGGCGGACGTATCTGGAGGGGCGCCTTTCCTTGCAATGGTGCGTCTCTGGCTGGGAAATTCGAGGGAGGGGTGCGCAATCCAATCTTCCCGGAAGGGTGCCTTTCCTCTCAGAGGTGTGTCTCAGGCTGAAAATTTTGAGGGGAGATGCACTCAAGCCTTCTTGGAGGGGTGCACTTTCCTGGCCGAAGGGGTACCGTTCTTTAATATACTCTGGGGTACCACCTCCCATCGGGGAACATGCTCCCAGTTTCCCCTCCCCTGGATGTGCCACTGCATGATTGAGACAATGAGACTGTTCATTCCCGCAGGAAATGCATACTTGCCACTTGTGTACTCCAGTATAATTATCAAGGAGTGTTATCTATGGGTTAATTTTTGTTCATAAGTATAAATTTATAACGTTATGGTAAAAAACTGACCGTAAAAATAATATCTTTACTGCGAATGAGCCCAATAGTCGCATCAAAAGTGAGGGTTGAGTAAATTAGTGAGTCATTGAGGAAAGCTTGCGAAAGAGTGAACTAAGGAATGAACCATATAAAAGTATAGTGAAATAATCAGAAGAAATAAATGGATGATGAATAAAAATAGTGAACTAATAATATACCTAATAAATAGCGCCATTCAATCCAGGAATGACAGGCGGAGCAAATGAGTTGTATCGTGCGGCACGTCTCTAAACTCACTATCATTCGTGGGAACGAAGCGAGATTTGAAATCGTTGTTGCCTCGGTGAACTTCTGTTGGTGAATTAAAGTGTTTTGCAAGTGAATGGATTTATTTTACGAAATTAACCGAAGCTAAGGGTGACAAAGAAACCAGCAGCACTAATTCTGTGTCCGCTATCTGCGTGCGATGGAAGACCTTGAAACTACCGGTGATGATCTTGATATGCCGCGTAGACGCGTGCAAGGGAATTTCAATTTAAGAAGACAGAAGTCTGAACAAGGAACATCTTCCAGGCAATGCTTACAACAACGTTTTGCATATTCTGAAAGTGCAATGACTTCATCTGAATCCAAAGGAAATGAAAATAATACTGGGAGAACATCAAGAGCTGGTTTCTTTCGCATCCCATTTCCCACTTTGTCAATTTCATCAATCTCGCGTACACAAACCCAGCAGGCCTTGCAACATGGGCAGAGGACGGTGCAGCGTGCATTTCATGAGGCTGCTTCAACCTTTGATCTTCTGTCACAGGTAAAATACATTAAATTGTGTACTGAAAGATTTAGAATCTGACAGGCAAATTTGTCATCCAAAATATGTTTTTCTGATGTGATTTGAATGCATTTAGTATTCATTTTGATATTATTGTGCTTTAGGGTATTTATGAGGCAGGTTTTACACACATTTTACCTGCATAAAGCAAATGGTAAATTTGCAGCTTAAGGCAATTTCTGATTTCTTGGAATTTCTGTTGCCAATCCAATGTTTATGAATGTGCTAAACATGTGATGACTCATTTCCTCTGCAAATGCATATTTTTCAGTTGGGATGCAAGATAACACCCAAAAGGCACTTGTTGTGGGTAATATGCCTACAGTATAAGTAGCATTCAAAATAAAGCAAACAAAATGTAAAGCAACATAGGTACTTATCCCAACCTGGTTGAGAGAACCGAACTGTACCTTCCATGCAAGAAAACATGCTTTTTAAAAATGGAAAATTTCCCATCAATTTTTCTTCTTAATTTAAAAATTAAATATACCTAACCTAACCTGAGCTATTTTCAAAGGAATTTTTTTTCTTGGGAAAAAATGAATTTTGTTAATCCTTCTACCCTACAACAAAATCCTAACCTAGCTTAACCAAACCTAAGCTCTTTGTATGCTTCATGGGGGTAAAATGTGTAAAAAATGTGTTTTGTGGTTATCATGAATTGCAGTAATACCAAGCAAACAAAATGGTTAGATTTGTTTGGTTGAGTTAGGCTTTTTAGTTTAGGAACATTTTCACATTTTTATTTTTAATCTTCCAAAATGTGTTTGACTGGGTTAGGTTAGGTTAGGTATTCTTAGTTTGCAATTTTTAAGAAGAAACATTTGAAATTTTGGCAAGTACCTATATGGAAGAAGCCCATGGCCAATTTTGGTGAAATGTTTTATGATGTGATTTGAATTAATTTGCTATTAATTTATTTCAGAAATGACAACTTTCCAAATTCAAGTTGAAATGCTTATGTCCCAATTATGTAGTCATTTCATCACACAAATAACATCAAGCTCACACAAATAACACTCATAAATATTTTTTTTAGATGACTGCAGATATGTTATTCCCTCTCTCCACAACAAAATGTGGGGAAATATGGGAAAATCTCCAGTCAGATCCTCACACCCTATCTTGGGGGTTCTTTTATGCCACACCCCCTCTAATTTCCCAAGTAAACATTGCATGAAAACAAAAGTTTTGTCATCAGAAAGCACTTGATGAGTAGTGTCTGAAACCACTCCCAACATTTTATTCCCCCAAATGTGACATCACTTGACAGGTCTAAGTGATCATGACTGACATGTTTTTGGCACCAGGAGTTCATTTTGAGAGAGATTTTGAGGGAAAATGATTTGAAATCAGAAAAGGAGGCAAAACCATGGCAAAAACACTTGCCCACCTGTGTTTTTGCCATGGTGGACCCATCAAAGTGTGAATTTTGGAAATTTTGGGTTTCAATTTTTGTAATGTTTCTTTTTCTAATGGATCGAGCAGACCACAAAAAGTTGGTTTAAATCAACTTGCTCTAATAAAAATGCTTACTTTAGCCAGGATCTTTGATACTAGCTAGCCCTAATGGGCAAGTATGCAAAATTAATATCATCAAAAAATGTGAAAATAATTTTTAAAAAATAATCTGGTGCATTTCATTGCATCCCTAATGATAAGTAAGTTTGAAAGTTTCATTCAAATATCTATCCATTAAAGTGTGAAGACTGGTTGAACATTTTAAAATTTATAAACAACATGCCAAATTGAGATGGGAAAAGGTATGCAAATTTTTGGCATGTTGCAGTATGTTGGATCATGCAAAACCTACTAAATCTACACTGCACTTGGAACCTACCAAGTGTAGATATTGAATAGCTTGCATACTGCATAGCATACTGAATGGCTTGCTGCTGTGTGATTTTCCAAGGAAATTGTGCAGGGAGACATTGCTAGGCAAGTATGAACAAGTCCAATCTATGCATTTGTCGTGTTTTTGTTTGTTTGTTGTGGCACTCATGTATGCATACACACCTTTCAGAACAAGTCAACTTTTTATTTGTCAAAAGTTTTAGCTGTATTTCCCATGTGAATGAGTGGTAAATATATATAATATAATATAATATATAGCCCCTGGTCCTAATATTTTGTGACAAAACATGTTTTTGTGGTGCTTTCTAATGCCATTTGAATGCCATTAATATTCATTTTGAGAAATGAGAACTTTTTATATATGAGCACTTTTTGTGATTGTGGTACTATATGAACAAGGAGTCATTTCACCAAGAAAAGAACATCAAGATCATTTAAGTAACAGTAAATAATACCAGGAAAAACACTTCTGACAATGCAGATGAATGTTATCCTTCCACTACCCTTTACACCAAGGCCATGAAATGCAAAACATGTGTCCCTATGTCAGGAAGAATTGTAGATTTATGGTTACAATTGTTGTCAGGCTTCAATGGGTGCCATCAGCCATATTAAGCCCATCAGACACAGTGATAAATTATTTGTGGAATAAGGTGGAATATACCACTTACTGAACATTTAATCGACATCCTTCCCAATGATGTATCGACATCGTGCTTCTTGGTGAGTGTTTGCGAAGTCTTCATGCCTTGCTTATAACAATATTCCATTTATAAGCATCATACTTATCCTCACCAAAACGGATCTGGGATCGTGATAACGAACATCCCGTGGCGCAATTCCGGGCAAAGGGATTACCTATGATGTGCTGTTATACAATACTGGTTCATAGCATAGGCATTTGCATCGTTATCGTTGATATCGATACCCCAAATTAGGTACCTCTCAAACACGCAAAACGGGTGCATTCTTATGTACTCAATTGTCTCCAAGCTGGATTTGAAGGACTTCATAAGTAGTTGAACTCACATTATTTCCGTGGCGATTGCGACATCCTGCTGTACTCGTTTCGACATCTCACACCTAACGAGAAACCATTATTTTAACACTGATCAGACATGGTAAGGTGTGGCCTGGAATCATGGTGCTCAGTTGGTAGGACATTCAACTCTTGATCATAAGATCGTTGGTTCGAATCCTACAACCAGCATGATTACCTAGCCTGTCATCATCTAGCAGTCCAATGTGTAGTACACAAACCCTAAGGTGTGGCCTGCATCCACAAGTCCGAATACAAGGCAGTGAACCTCAAGGCACAGCAAGGTATGGTATGCACCACAGCCATGTTTCATGGGCGCCAAGTTACCCTGTAGTCGGTGTGCTCCTAAACCACAATAATAAATCAAACAGCCATGTTTTCAGCAAGAGACCGGGAGTTGACATGAATTTCATGGGCGAACGAAGCGATGACGTGGAGCCGTCTAGGACGGCTGTCACTGACAGCGTCGCCTCTCCACAGCGTCTGCGCCGGTCCACGCGGCGTCGGTACCGACTCACCAACTCGCCGTTCACGCCGTCGCCGTCGGCACCGACGGCCAGCCGTCGGCGCCAGCCGCGCAGTCCCGCCGCCGCCGAGAAGCTCTACTCGCCGTTCGGCATCGAGACGCCTGCCGGCGGCTGCTGCAACGCCGCCATGGACATGACGCCTCCCGTGCCCCCGCCCAGGTGAGCTGTGACGCCGCCAAGGTGAGCTGTGGCGCTGCCTAGGTGAGCTGTGGCGCCGCCCAGGTGAGCTGTGACGCCGCCAAGGTGAGCTGTGACACCACTCAGGTGAGCTGTGATACTGCCAAGGTGAGCTGTGACCGCTCAGGTGAGCTGTGATACCGCCCAGGTGAGCTGTGCCTCAGACCAGGTGAGCTGTGATGGCGCCAAATAAGCTGTGACGCCGCCAAGGTGAGCTATGACACCGCCAAGCTGGGCTGTTATGCCGCCCAGGTGAGCTGTGCCTCAGACCAGGTGAGCTGTGCTGCCGCCAAGGTGAGCTGTGACGCCGCCAAGGTGAGCGGTGACACCGCCAAGGTGATCTGTGACATCGCCAAGCTGAGCTGTTCTACCGCCCAGGTGAGCTGCGACACTGCCAAGGTGAGCTGTGCTACCGCCCAGGTGCGTTGTGCCACCGCTAAGGTGAGTTGTGCTACCGCCCAGGTCAGTCGTGCTGCCGCCCAGGTGAGCTGTATCATCGTTCAGGTGAGTTTGGCTGCCGCCCGGGGTGCGTTGTGCCGTTACAGACCGGCGCCGTCGCTGCGCCTCTGGTGTCTGGTGGGAAGTGTAAGGGGTGCCTATGGAAGATATCATGAGAAAGGGGCGACATTTGTGAAGTCCGGATGTTGTGTTCGTATTAATCTGTTCAACATGAAGGCGGCCATCACTGGGCATTGCCTTTATCGAAATGGAGCGAAATATTATTCCCAGATGTGCATTAGTTTCACTTCGAATTGTGGAATTCTGGTAAGATGAGGTTCGGCACGTTCGGCTCCATAATCACTGTCAGTTGTTCACACATTGGGCATATCTGATGTACTTCAAGGGTCTTCTTGATGTTTTCAACATGGTATTGTTATTTCCACGGAATGCGCATGACTCGGGTAGATGGAGCAGTTATTCTAGGCGTGGGTGTCGGTATATCTTAGGCTTTGGTTTTAATATATTTTAGGCGCTGGTGTTGGTTGGCTGATGATTTCTGGAACATCGCACATCAGCTTTGGTGACTTAGACCTTTTTTCACGTATTCCTAGTCTTTCGTTTCACGTTTTCGTCCTCCAACATCCTATGTTTTTGAAGGCTTTTACGTGGATGGCGTTTTGTTGCTTGTGTGCAGTGGAAGTTGGCTGCGTGATTGCCGTGCTGGTGCGGCACAGTGTGATGGAAGGCGAGGAGCGGCGCCTATGCCCGGTGACCGTCACGCCAGACCGTCGTGTACTGTGCTGTCAGCTGGTGCGGCACAGTGTGACTGAAGGCGAGGAGCGGTGCCTATGTCCGGTGACCGTCACGCCAGACCGTCGTGTAGTGTGTTGTCAGCTGGTGCGGCACAGTGTGACTGAAGGCGAGGAGCGGCGCCTATGTCCGGTGACCGTCACGCCAGACCGTCGTGTAGTGTGCTGTCAGCTGGTGCGGCACAGTGTGACTGAAGGCGAGGAGCGGCGCCTATGTCCGGTGACCGTCACGCCAGACCAGTCGTGTAGTGTGCTGTCAGCTGGTACGGCACAGTGTGACTGAAGGCGAGGAGCGGCGCCTATGCCCGGTGACCGTCACGCCAGACCGTCGTGTAGTGTGCTGTCAGCTGGTGCGGCACAGTGTGACTGAAGGCGAGGAGCGGTGCCTATGTCCGGTGACCGTCACGCCAGACCGTCGTGTAGTGTGCTGTCAGCTGGTGCGGCACAGTGTGACTGAAGGCGAGGAGCGGCGCCTATGTCCGGTGACCGTCACACACCGTCACACCAGACCGTCGTGTACTGTGCTGTCAGCTGGTGCGGCACAGTGTGACTGAAGGCGAGGAGCGGCGCCTATGCCCGGTGACCGTCACGCCAGACCGTCGTGTAGTGTGCTGTCAGCTGGTACGGCACAGTGTGACTGAAGGCGAGGAGCGGTGCCTATGCCCGGTGACCGTCACGCCAGACCAGTCGTGTAGTGTGTTGTCAGCTGGTGCGGCACAGTGTGACTGAAGGCGAGGAGCGGTGCCTATGCCCGGTGACCGTCACACCAGACCAGTCGTGTAGTGTGCTGTCAGCTGGTACGGCACAGTGTGACGGAAGGCGAGGAGCGGTGCCTATGTCCGGTGACCGTCACGCCAGACCAGTCGTGTACTGTGTTGTCAGCTGGTGCGGCACAGTGTGACTGAAGGCGAGGAGCGGTGCCTGTGCCCGGTGACCGTCACGCCAGACCAGTCGTGTAGTGTGCTGTCAGCTGGCGCGGCCAACATACCACTCGACCTTCCGTCCCACTTTGCAGACGACGTGCACTCAACGACGTGAGCAACACGCCGCGCCGCAAGGTGGCGCCGCCTCCGCCGCCGCCGCCGCCGCCGCCGCACAGCGTGCCGTCGTGGAGCCAGTGCAGCGCGCTGGGGACGGCCGGTGCTCCGCCGGACGGCCGCTTCTGCAGTCCCACGGGCAGACTGCGCGGCGACGTGGCCGGCGCCACTGGCTCCAGCCGCGAGCTGGCCGGGCTGGCGGACCGGCTGGCGCGCCGCTCGGGTCGGCTGTGAGCTGGCTCTGAATGGGCTCAGTGGTGAGCGACATCCGCCGCCTCCACACCACCGCTTCAGCAGCTCCCGGCACACCTAGCCGCTTTATACACGGGTGGGTGGGGATGACATTTCAGTCTGTTTAGATGGCTTTTCCGGTTTAAATTTGTTCGAGCCATCTTGAGGAGCATCAGCATCACCTCGGATGTCGCTGAATCATGATATTTTCTGGGAAATTATACTTGCTTCCACGTTGTCTTGCGATATGACCGTCCCAGTCACCTATCCAGCTTCATCCCCCAGCTCTGCAGACTCATCTGCACATCGTAGCTGCCTGTCGAATCTCGGTTAATCTCATCAAAACTCGTGCAATCTCCGCTGCAACCTCTGACATCGCAATTACACCGGAACATGACATTCTACACAAGATTCGATGATAGGAAAATGTGACCAAAAGTGGCGCAGGTCGGCCTCGCCTGGCCTTTTGATACTCCAGGCACACGTGGGTGCTGTTTCTTGTGGGTAGTGTTTGCTGTAGAATCGCGTCATGACGCTCTCTCATCCGGGTGGGACGCCGCAGTGACTACTACCCTCGTCCGAGCTGCGATGGCCTCATCTGGCTGGGTATCGGATGTAGTTTGTGCAACCCGAAGTTCGAGATAACCTCATCGCATCCTGTTGGAGATTTCAGACACGAACACACCACACCAATAGTATCGTCAACTCAGTTAAGGCTTCCGTCAATGCAAGTCAAGATTTGATGTAGATGTCGGACGGTATGCATTTCGTATGGTACTTAATGACTTGCGAAATGGCTTCACATGCAGGTAGATAGCCGTTTTGGTAACCCAAAATATGATCACTGATGAAGTTCGTCATTATCGCTACTCATCGACACCAGCACATTTGTCAATTCTATGAGTTTTCATAAGCACCGAGGTGGTGTAGACAGTTGAAACGCCAGCTGTATATTTTGCCTAAAATTGGCACAGACATTTTTAGCGCTTTTTGCCAACCGTTTTGCCCTGCGCGCTTCTATCCGTAGCACCCGTGTCAGTTTCTGTCTGCGCTTTGCATGTTGGGTCGCTTGCCATGTGCGCTCGTGTCGCCGTGAGCTTCTGCTGCCGACCCTGTTGTAACCCCAAAGTTGCGCCATCATTGTCCTGCCCGCACCGAGGCGAATCGTTATTTGTTGGATGAAAGATTAGCGTGATCGTGATCTGAACCCAGCGCATTTGTCTAACATCGAGACCAATGTGGGATGTTGCCAACGTCAACGTGTCAATTCAGGGCTGCATGGCCGCGCGGGGTACACACGGGCACTGACATTCGTGTGGTGGTTAATGTTGAAATTGAAGAGTTTCCAATGACCTACACGAAATGCCGAGAGGTATCTAAATTCGAAATGTATAAAAGAAGCGTAAATCGCTGTCGTTTTATCCAAGGAGGAAGACTATTTGTAGCCTTCCAGCGTTTGCACTTATTCTTGTAAGAACACCGCGAAATATGTAATTCGGGATAGATAATATCACTTTGCAAATGACTGCTTAAATTGTGTGTAACCTGCCGCCCGTCTTGCCACACCAAAGACCATGTTCCGATAGCGTAACACTGATGGTTGGAGTAGAAGGTCCCAAACATCTTAACCTAACAACAAAGATTCACCTTGATACAAAATATGGCCAGTGAAGTGAATCTCAAATGGTGTGTAACCCGCCCGTCTTGCGAGACCAAAGATTCTGTTCTGATAGCATTTTGCTGATGGTTGGAGTAGAAGGTTCCAAATATCTGAAGCTAACGGAAGGAAATTCACCGACTTGATACAAATAGGGTCAGTGTAGTGGATCTCAGCTGGTATTTTTCCTGAACTTGTGCTTAGTCTCGTGTCAATAGAGCTTGTGTGTGTGAATCATATCTTAATATGTATCTTCCTTCCAAACTAAGCATGGAGCACGGACGTTAACATTGTAAAGAATCAGCCCCGTTTCTCTTTGGATGAGTTTTTCTATGTTGCAACCCATGTAGTTAATGGACAAATGAATATCGTGAATGATGATTGATTCTGATGCATCAGTTGCCAGTTTATATTTCTGTGAGTGTTTTTGTAAGAACAGAAATTGTGTGGATAGTACAGTACACCCACTATCATAGAGAGTACACCCACTATCATAGAGAGTAAACCCACTATCATAGAGAGTACACCCACTATCATAGACAGTACACCCACTATCATAGAGAGTACACCCACTGTCATAGAGAGTACACCCACTATCATAGAGAGTACACCCACTATCATAGATGGTACACCCACTATCATAGAGAGTACACCCACTATCATAGGGAGTGCACCCACTATCATAGGTGTACTCTCGGTCTCAGTTTGAGTGCAGGATCTTTGTAACGTCTTCCGACGGGGCGCTACTGCAGCGCTCGTGTCATGCTGACGTGGTGTGCTGTACACTGCATACTGTTCCGATCCACCGGCACGATGGCGCCTGTTGGTGGCGGGTGGTGGGTCGACAGCCTGCCTGCTGTATCGCGAGTGACGCGCACATAACACACGGTGGAGTGGCGCCGCTCCACCGACGTGACTGGTCTGTGTGTCATTTCGGGGGCGGCCGACTGTGGCTGTTCAGAGTTGACTCGACCCGGGCCCAGTGGCGTTGCCGTGTCATTGACGCCGTGCGTGTGATGACCGCGTGACGGTGGCCGACGATGCTGCGGGCCGGTCAGGGCGGCCGTCGGCCCGGCCGTCGGCCCGGCCGTGGTAAGCCAGCCGACCGTCCAGTCGGTCAGATCGGCCGACCGCCCAGTCGGTCAGATCGGCCGACCGTCCCAGTGTGATCCCGACCGTCCAGTGGTGATGGCCGACCGTCCAGTCGGTCAGACGGCCGACCGCCCAGTCGGTCAGATCGGCCGACCGCCCAGTCGGTCAGATCGGCCGACCGCCCAGTCGGTCAGATCGGCCGACCGCCCAGTCGGTCAGATCGGCCGACCGCCCAGTCGGTCAGATCGGCCGACCGCCCAGTCGGTCAGATCGGCCGACCGTCCAGTCGGTCAGATCGGCAGACCGGCTGCCCGGCCGGTCGGCTGGCTTTCCACGGCCGCTGTCGACTCAGCATCGGCGCACAACACGCGTGTGTCTGGTGACGCTTGACGCCACCGGCCGTGGCGGTGGCCGAACACGCTCGTGCGTGGCGTTGTGCAGCATGGCGTGCAGCCTTCCGGCACCACCGCGGCACTTGAGCACGAGACGATACGTCGGATTTGAGGTGTGACGCGCGCCTGTGGAGCGATCGGCTTCCGTTCTGGCCGGTAGGTGATGACGTGGAGTTGGCGTGAGACGGCGGTGTGGTGTGGGCGTGTGGGCGGTTCTGCGCGACCCGCCGGGTCGGGGCTGCCGGCCGCTCTGGATGTGTTGAGCCAACTCTGCGCATACTCTGCCGGTCGCTGGCGAGCAGTTTGTTTGCGCGCAGGTGCTGAGCTCGGGCGTGTTGGCCAGTCGCGATGTGTATTGTTTGCAGTCCTCGAATCCGTCGACGCATATAGAATGTTTTGGCAACGGATGAAGAATCTAATGATGTGAACAGCCAGTGAGGTGCTTTTTGGCACTTTTTATGAAGGAAAACAAAAGTTGGGCCTCCTCAGGAAATGCTCAGATGCTCCTTGCGGTGAACGTCTTTGGTGCGAAAAGTTTTGTTGGTGAGCGAATGTTGTGCCTTCTGCTTGATGCTGTCTTCATAGTGAGTAGTCCTCAGCTGGAATGTTGGTTTCCGTGTGTATTGCCGAGCACGTGACTCAATACACCCCGCACGCCGTCGATTGTCTGTGGGGCACTGCCTGCGGCAATGTGGTCTACAACGCGAGCTGGCTGAACAGACAGCCAACTACAGCTGGCTGAACAGGCAGCCAACTATAGCTGGCTGAACAGACAGCCAACTATAGCTGGCTGAACAAGCAGACAGCCAACTACAGCTGGCTGAACAGACAGCCAACTACAGCTGGCTGAACAGACAGCCAACTATAGCTGGCTGAACAGACAGCCAGCTACAGTAGCGCGGAGCCATCATGACATGCCGCAGTGGAGCGTCTCTGGGAAATTTCCAGTGTCAAGTTTTGGTACGATACTCTGAACACGAAGATTTTAGAACTTGATTTCCTTGCACGTCATTGGGTGAAACCATCGCCACTCTGGGTACAATATGCCGTCGCCCTTCCCAGGGGCGGATCAAGACATTTTGGTCGAGGGGCACTTGGTGCTGGACGTGTATCATTTCTCTAGAATTTCTAGTCTTTTCTACCCTGAGGCGGCTGAAAACTCGTTGAGGAGAGCGGGGTTCCCTCCGAGAGTCCTGCGGCAACGCCACATCGGTATCTGGGAGGTAGAACGTATTCTCCCAGCCCCTCCCCCCCCCCTGGATTCGCCAGTGCCCCTTCTTTATCGAGATGTTTTGGAGCTTGGGAGTTTGACGTCTTCCATTTGGAGTATAGCGAAACAGCCAAATATGATAGGCTACTGGATCAAAAATGTGGACAAGAAACAAGCAGAAAACATTATCGTGTGGCATGTTATTCTACTTTTCAGTTTCAGTACATTAGCATTTATTCTGACTACTGTAATGAATAGTATTGGGCGGGGGACGAGTGGTCTAGGGGTAAGATGCTCGTCTCACAATCGAAATATTGTGGGTTCGAGTCTCGCCTGTCGCTACTCTTCGCCCGCGACCAATCGGCGTGAGAGATTGGCGACGCTATATGGCTCAACGCTCGACGTGTAAAACCAATAACCAACCAACGAACCGAATAGTATTGGGCGGGTCCATGTCAGCTAGGCTCACCCGGCTGCCGCGTGGTCTGACACCGACATCCGTGGTCCAAAGCGAAACAAAGTATTGCCATACTGTAATTTACGATGCGACGTGTATATTATATTATATACACACATTTATGTATATATATATATATATGTATGTGTGTGTGTGTATTTATTTATTTATATTTATATACACCAGGTAAGCTCAAATTAGATGCTAGCTCTCCAGTTGTAGGTACATGATAACTAATGCTGATGATATTCCTACAGATGTAGATGTACTAGCTCTTCAGTAAATGTACCTCCAGTTGTAGGTTACATGGTAACTAATGCTGATGATATCCCTACAGATTTGCTTGGCTCTGCGTAAGTGTGCATGGGGTGGGGAGTGCACGATCCAATTCCACATATATTATGGCACCGATTTTCCTGTACATAGGTACTGTTATCGCAGTGACAAGTTATTCGTGCAATAGGAGTGGAATATACCACTTTCTGAGCGCTGAATAGACATCCTTTCCAAGGACATATCGACATCATGCTTCTTAATGTATGCTTATAAAGTCTCCTTGACTCGCTCCTAAAACTTGCATATAAGTAGCATATTTATGCTCACCATTGCTGATGGATTACACAAGCATCCGTGACACAATTCCAGATTCAAAGATTATCCATGATGTGATGTGTTAAGCAATGCGATCTGCTGATAGCATGGCATTGCAATAGTTAACGTTAGCATAGGTATCCATATTTTTGGTGTCTCCAAAGTTAAACCAAAAATATGCTCTGAGTACACTGTTGGCTCAAATGAAGCTTGAAGGACCTAATGCTAGTTTAATTGGCATGCCTCCAAGGCAGATTTCTACATCCTACTGTACTCGTGTCGACATCGCACACCTAACGAAAAACCAGTATTTTAACACCGTGCTATCGTGATGTGAATTCAAGTTGAGCCCCTACACATTGTTCCATCTTTGAGATCATGGCTATTGTGTCATATTACGAATGTCGCCGACTTTTCCAAGTTTTTTTACCGGAACCACTACCGGACGGAAGACGGAATGAAGCGCTGGTCCCGTTTCAACAAGGTGCACTTCCTATATCTGATGCATGACATGGATTACCTGTACCGAACTCTGCTTCTCCACCTTAGCTTGGGAAAAGCAAGGTATTGCCCTTGGAACTGATCGCATATCTGACCACATGCATTGCGCGGGGCCATTTATTAATTCCCCGCTTGTTTGTCCCACATCAGCCTTCACTTGGTTCAGCTGAGTCACGCTTCGTCGCGATGTGAGCCATCACCCGCACAAAGTGTATCGTGTCGCGTCATCACGCACATGTGGCACCAAAGTGTATCGTGTCGCGTCACCACGCACATGTGGCACCAAAGTGTATCGTGTCGCGTCACCACGCACATGTGGCACCAAAGTGTATTGTGTCACGTCATCACGCACATGTGGCACCAAAGTGTATTGTGCCACGTCACCACGCACATGTGGTGCCACTGTACAGCTGTTGCTGCACCATGTAGCTGAACGCGCCAGTCACTTGAGCGGCTCCACGCGTCGGCTCACCAACAACACGAACCAACGTCTCTGCCGTCGACTGGTGTGCGTAAGCAGAAGGAATTGACGTCAGCAGGGGCATGTAGTCCGCAGCTTCCGGCCGGCTGGGGGCAGTCTAGCCGATGTGTGAGGGAGAGCGGGAAGCCGAATAGGGGACAGGAATTGGAAGAGGAGTATGGAGACCACAAGGAGACATGTGAGATAGCAGATGACATGTCAGACAGCAGATGTTTGCAGATGGCCGAAGGCACGGTTCTCCGCTGCCGTCTAACCAGTCATCATCGCCATGAATTCTGCGGGAAACAAGACAGAGCGTTAGATGTCGGTCGTGGAACACGGGTTAACAGCGTGGGGGTGGGGGCGAATCACAGCTGATAGGTGTGGTTGACAGGGGTACAGTGGCACATGTGTGTAGCGCTCAGAATAAAATAAGCAAGATTTATGATGAAAATGACTTGCGTCAGATAATTGTTTGCCAAAAAGCGAAACGTGACACATTTCGGCCTGTTGGTAGCGTTGGTCCCGAATGATAAGCCTGAAATAAGCGGTTAACAACAGCTTAGCCAAGCATCACGAGACAGTGTTTCCGTGCAACTTTTGCCTACGGAGACTCATGGTCAATATCACACAGTAAACATATACAATGACATGCACATTGCACATACATCACAAGGGGTGGAACTTGGTGCATTTTCGGTGTTGTCAATGCAACATTAATAATTTCTAACTTGAGCATTAGGCCTACGGTGATGCATGAAAAGAATGAATTAAAATTAAATACATTTGGGAACTCTCCATCTATGTGCATCATGCACACTACCTGTAGTTGCATTTAAAATGTACAATGCGCATGCATCATTCACCCATAATTCTACATATTTTTCTTCCAAATGTGCATTGCAGGCTGGAGATATCCGATAAAAAGCAGAAAATCTAGAGATGTATTATATTTCCCATGCTTATCCTGAAGCAAAAGTTACCCCAGGCCTCTGTCACGCGACGTTTGCTCAAACCGTCGTGGCTTGCTAAGTTCAAATCCGTGATTTGTGAGCGACAATGGCAGCAATTCGAGACGTTTCACGCCTCGTTTTTTTCGAAACAAAGGGAAGACGAATTCGTTGCGACAAGAGTCATTCTCATCATCAACGTTACCACCATGGGTGGCACTGCACTCAGTCTCCATAATTTTAAACATTAAAAATATCCTTGTCCCACTACAGTTTTAAGGACTTTTCCTTGCATGCAACACCGTAAAACCGAAGCCGTGAGAGAGAGACGTGCAAGTTCCGGGGCCATGGACTCTGCATCGTACTGGGAAGGTGCATGCATGGTAACCATAGTGACACACGCAAGCACCAGTGTGACGACGTGTGTACAACAGCTAGTGTGTGGCATAGTAACACAAACAGGCACCAGTGTGACGACGTGTGTACAACAGCTAGTATGTGGCATAGTAACACAAACAGGCACCAGTGTGACGACGTGTGTACAACAGCTAGTATGTGGCATAGTAACACAAACAGGCACCAGTGTGACGACGTGTGTACAACAGCTAGTATGTGGCATAGTGACACAAACAGGCACCAGTGTGACGACGTGTGTACAACAGCTAGTATGTGGCATAGTAACACAAACAGGCACCAGTGTGACGACGTGCGTACAACAGCTAGTATGTGGCATAGTAACACAAACAGGCACCAGTGTGACGACGTGTGTACAACAGCTAGTATGTGGCATAGTAACACAAACAGGCACCAGTGTGACGACGTGTGTACAACAGCTAGTATGTGGCATAGTAACACAAACAGGCACCAGTGTGACGACGTGTGTACAACAGCTAGTATGTGGCATAGTAACACAAACAGGCACCAGTGTGACGACGTGTGCACAACAGCTAGTATGTGGCATAGTAACACAAACAGGCACCAGTGTGATGACGTGTGTACAACAGCTAGTATGTGGCATAGTAACACAAACAGGCACCAGTGTGACGACGTGTGTACAACAGTTAGTATGTGGCATAGTGCAGCCAAGCCATTTTACATAAGATAACAGTTTCCTTAGAGCCGTAAAAAGGAACGGTTTCGGATGGCTGGTGATTTCTATGAGCAAAAAATGGTAACAACTACAATCCGTAAGTGATCTACAACTAAGCACAAACACAACTAAACGAGCAACTAAACGAAACATAATTATTAACCTATTATATTCAACTAATATAATGTTAGGATGATATTTATTTGTATGCATCGGATCATAACGAAAATGCGCTGTGCACTTACTGGCATTATGATTTCCTTTTTTTCGGAACCTCCCAACGCTTCCCGAACATTATCAGTGTCCCGAAACACGGTGGAGATGGCTGTGCTTGAGATATGGACTCCAACTACCGTCCGCTCCCTCCCTGTTTCTTCGCTGTTCAAATACATCAGAAATTATAACGCTATTGATCCCACTTAACGTATGAAATGGCACAATTGCATAGGCTATGCCACGTGCCCGCTTACGTGCTGGTGAGTCCGTACGCTAACTCCGACCACAGTCTGCACCCGACTCGACGCTGACGCAGCGCAAACCTTGCTTGGCATTCAACGCCCTGAGCGTCCGAGGCCAGACCCTCGCTCTACAGGCTGCTCCAGGTCAGAGCGGCTCAGGAGCCAGGGAACGTGTGGAGCGGTACATATTCATCCACACAAACGACGAGTAGGAAATCGCAACGGTAAAACAAAAGTTCAGAAAATGTGCAGTGCATCATGGGTCATCAATAATCACCAGGTCGTCAATGAGTCAACGTTGCTTTGAGCGCACAGCGCGGCCGTGCCGAGCGTGTGGCTAGGATTGTGGTCCAGTGAAGCCAAGCAGTGACTCGAGTTGTGGAATGCAATGTGGAAGTGACAAGAGTACAGCCATCCCAACATAGACATGTCAAACATTGCCCCAAAGTTCGCTCATTGTGATTATAGATCATAATGGTGCAGATCCCTGTTGATACTTTGATTTTGGATACCCTGGATTTGGTCTTCGGACACCCTGGAGAGGTTGGATTTGGTCTTCGGACACCCTGGAGAGGTTGGATTTGGTCTTCGGACACCATGGAGAGGTTGGATTTGGTCTTCGGACACCCTGGAGAGGTTGGATTTGGTCTTCGGACACCCTGGAGAGGTTGGATTTGGTCTTCGGACACCCTGGAGAGGTTGGATTTGGTCTTCGGACACCCTGGAGAGGTTGGTTTCGCAATGCGTTCGGCTCCAGAATTTTCAGCGGACGTCACTGGATCTATGCTATGTTTGCTTCGAGCCAGCAGGGGTGGGGTGCGTGGAGGAGCAGTTGAGGTGCGTGGAACCCCAAACTCCCCAGAATCTGCATCACGGTAAGACACTGCCAACGACGGCCACGGAACAGCAGACGCGATGTGGATGCAACGTAGGATCTATGCATGCCGCACATCGGTAGCTGTCCGTGGTTCTTCAAGCATGCGTGCTAAAAACAATTCACAAGTCCTGCATACAGCCCAGGAGAACGATGGCCGGTACTAACGCCGTGCACTACGAGACTGGTGTACCATCACGGGTGCTCTGGTCTCCCATTGTCCGGATGCAAACAACGCACCGATCTGGATTTGCTAGCTTACGAAAAACTAGCAACTTCATGTTCACGCTAATGAACAACACAAATATAACACAGCCTATCGCATAGATTGCGATACATGGTGTAGAACGACCTTTGCAATATGCTTTTAATTATATTGTGTAGTACATAATTTAGTAAGGTGGGAAACCAGCCGGCACTACAAAAGCCACCTGCGATCTACTGGATGACTACTACTCTGCCTTCACTACATGGTACTCGAGCAACCAGACTGACATTGTGACGAGCACGCCATGCCAGACGTCCTTGTGCGCCTTCTGGGTCCACGCGAGCTTCCAGCGAGCAGATGTTCCGTCACATTCCTCGTCTGCAGTCGCCTGTCTGGTTAGACTAGCCCGCACTACGGAGCATGCCTGTGCCGGCGAGGCCTAGCATGCCAGCTGGATGCTGTGCCGGCGCCCGGCTCGCTACCTCACCGTCGAAGTCGAGCGTTCCAGACCCGTCCTCGTCGACCTCCTCGATGATGCCGGTCAGGTCCTCTTCGGTCAGCTTGCCGTCAATCTCGCGCAGAATCTCGCGCAGCGTCTGCGTGGTTATATAGCCGTTCCCTAGAACACACCAACGGCCGGACGTGGGCACGTGCGCCGCGGCTGGCGGCGTGTCCGACGCAGCGCTTACCGTCGAAGTCGACGGTGCCGGAGCCGTCCTCGTCGATCTCCTCGATGATACCGACGAGCTCTTCGGGCGTGAGGCGCGCGTCTAGCTCGTGCAGGATCTCTTTGAGGGTCTGCGTGGTGATATAGCCGTTTCCTGCGTCGCACGGGGCCGGTTAGTGGACGTGTGGCGCGGGGAGTTGGCACTGAGCAGGGGTGCGTTCAGGTCACAGAACTGGGGCGTGGTGCAGGGTGGCTACTCCAGGTCAAATGGCATGGCAGCTAACATCGCCAACAAGACGCGGGCAACTAGCAGACTAGGGGCGGGCGTTGCGGGCGAGGCCATGTCGAGTTGCTTGTCAGCGACTGCGTTGGCGCAGGCTACTGGAAACTAAGCATGTTGATGACTCGTTCCATCGCCTAAGATCTACTGAGCTCATGCACATCGCCATTCTGGTAAAATAAGCGGATCATTGTGTAAAACTGCCACTTCGCCATGCAAAAATATAACTAGAATTTATCGGTGTGGCAGCAAAAATTGGACACGCCGAGCAATCACTACGCTGGATTTCAGGGATGCATTTATCACCTCGAGGTTCATCAGAACCATTTGCGTCACAGGAGTCCCTGCGGAAAACTGGAACGAACGGAACGAAGGGGAGAATGGGGACGGTATCTGCCGCACCTCTTATTTGGCAACCTCTGCAAAATTTCATCGTCGCGGTCGCGGGGGTCAATTTGACCCCCCCCCCAAACCTTTTTCTGAGATAACTTGAACCATTCAAGATATTGCTTTGAAACTTGGCATACATTGTGAAATGTATGGCACACGTATGTGAAATGTATTGACACACGTGGGTAAAATGGAGTTCAGTCAGTCTATTCGGGGTCCGGAACTAGAGCAGGTCAAAGTCAGATCATGACCTCGTCGCAATGGGGTTGTTAGACATGGATTGGCTCATTTGTGATGAGCAATCTGTATGGTGCAGTGAAAGGTGAAATACGATTGTTCGCACAAATAATCAAAGAAAAATGCAAGAACAAAAAAGTGACCTCAGATTACCAGACCGAGTCAAACGGAGGTACAAACTGCTCCTTATAATTGTGTATTTATTTGTAGCTCATGAATATTGCTTTCTAATACTGGAATAGCATGACAAATTATGATCTTTAATAGTGTTCCACGTTCGCGTCAATATCAGGTGCGGTCACCAAGATATAGCCTGAAACAGCTCGGGGATGCACCATCCAAGGCGATCTGACGGCTAAAGTACCCATCACTGCCAACTACAGATGTCTAAGCATGGGTAAGCTTGCACGGCAATTAGCATTTGTAATATGACTCTGGTACCCTACAACTGAGTTGAAAATATTGATTGAAAAGGAAAAATATCATAGAATGGAGTGGATAATATAATGTGCAAACGAAAATATCCTTTTCATTACTTTTTTCTTAATAGTTTTTCAGAAAGTCGAGCAAGTCGGTTTTGCTTATGTGACTCTCATTGCGTTTTTTTTCGGAGCACTATCTGATTCGAAAATCATCAGTTTCAACAGCTGATCACTCACTAAGTGCCGCCATTGCTTGTGCTGACACCTCTGATCCAGCCACACAGCGTACACCGAGGCATACACCAGCACAATGACACCACTCACAGACACACACCGCACAAAGCCACGACTCCGTTCACCAGAGGTCGGGTACTAATCTGACGCACCAAATCAGATCACATCAGATCAGATCAGATCGTGCATCCGGACGTGAACGACGCCTGCGTGACCTGCTCGTCCGACGGCTAATCTCGTCTCCACAGGGTGTGTGCGGGTGCGGTGTGGCTGTGTGTGAGGTGACCTGCTCGTCCGACCGCTAATCTCGTCTCCACAGAGTGTGCGGGGGTGCGATGTGACTGTGTGACGGTGATTTGTTCGTCCGACCGCTAATCTCGTCTCCACAGGGTGTGCGTGGGTGCGGTGCGGCTGTGTGTGACGGGACCAAAATACACACAACAGGAGCGCACAGCTTCTCCGACTGGTTGGAACACGTCCAGCCACCAGCCACAACACCGCCGGCGGAAATAATCACCAAAACAACAGTGTTTGTTGCCGTCGAAGCGTGCCGCAGCTCCGCGGCCGAGCGACGTTTGATGTTGCGCCCTGTCGGCTGAGTTGGGCCGGGTTCGGTTGGGTTAGGTTTCTGCCAAAGCGGGCAGCAGCTCCGCGGCTGAGTGACGTTTGATGTCGCCCCCGGTCGGCTGACGTCAACACACGTCGATTGATCACGCACATTGATGTCGCACACGGCGGGCGGAAAAGTCGGGTGCTACGGCGTACGCTGCGGTACCTTCTTTGTCGTAGAGCCGGAACGCCTCCTTGAGCTCCTTCAGCATCGCCTCTTCGTCCTCCTCAATCAGGAACTTGGCTGAGAGCTGCAGGAACTCAGAGAACTCGATCTGTCCGGAACCTGTGCAGCAGAAAAGTCTTCGGACGGGGAACTCGCTAACTTTGACTGCCGACGTTGGCAACGCAACGAGCCAGAAGGAATATTATACTTAGTGATTGCGATATAACTAAATCACAAATGCATAGATATTTTACTAACGTATCATTCAGTGTGTGTAGGGTTTTCCTTAAAACCTGAAAAATGACGCGATATAAACTGTTGTGAAGGGACGCACTCCAAAATCGACTACTATAAATGGACATTGTAGTGTAAGGCTTGAGCTTGGCTTCATGCCCAGTAAGTTGCGTGGCGATTTACTCTTGAGGAGACATACATTATAATGTTCCGGTGTGTGTTCGAAGGACGACGCAGTGTCGCCGGCAGAGGAGGCGAGCCACTCACCGTCTTCGTCGATCTCTTCGATGATGCCCTTGAGTGATGTGGAGGAGACCTTGATGCCCATCATACGGAGGATGTCGCCGACCGTCTCTGGCGAGATGTAGCCCTTCTTGTCGCGGTCGAAGCTCTCGAACGCTCTGCGCAGCACTACGATCTGCTCCTTCTCCAGACCGGTGTCCTCCTGCGAGGTGGCATGTGATCAGGTTGCCAGTGGCGAGCCAACGCTATAGGCGTGGTCGTGTGTAGCAGTGAGCCGGAGGCCACTTGGGTAGGCGACAGCAATTACTGTTAGTTGGTTAGTTAGTTAGTTAGTTGGTTGGTTAGTTATTTGGGATTTATGGCGCTTTGACCAGAGTTGATCATTCGCGCCCAAACAGCAATTGCTGCGTTTCGTTCATAGACATCTTGCGATTCAATATGTGTTAAATAGGTATGCGTTGCGTTAAATAAGTGCGAGTAAGAACGAAACGCCAGCGAGTGCAGTCTCATTACGGAATTTACCAACTTCATCACAATCTTTCTCATGAAGTACCTGCTTGTAACCTTCATTGACAAAAATGGTTTGCGGCGGTGTTCCCGCACGTGGGCAGTTTGCCATACACCGCGCCGCAGCCGGCACCCTCATCCGTCTCCGACGGCAGAGAGGTAACTTGCTGAAGTTGTGTTCTTGTGCTCAAGTTGGGTCTCAATTTCAGTCCGATCGGTGCGTGTTTTATTTCTGCTTTCAGTAATGCTAGTTGGTGAATCTATTACATCCGAAATTTAGCTCCGCGTACATGCTTGAAGGCGCGTGACTACGCTTGTAAACTTTTTCCCCTGAACACATTTGATCCTTCCAACCACCTTTTGCGTGATATTCTAAGCGTTCTTCAGTACGCAGAACACGAGACGACAGGTGATACTGTGTTGGCATCTTGTGAATGTGCATGGTGCCGTGCGGGTGATCCTGTGCTGACTTCATGGACATGTGGCTATTTCTGGAATTGAGTTGGCGGATGCTGCGGCGAAGCGAGTAGCGCACGCGCCGTACAATCGGTCACTGCCACTAGCTGCCACGGAGACCATCACCGAGAGGTGTCCGTCTTCCTCCTAGACAAGTGGCAGGCAATGTAGGACTCGACACCGGCGAACAAAATGAGAACCATTAAACAACATCTGAGACCATGGAGCTCGTCTTGCCGACAAGAAGACAAGAAAAGGCTACATTATACCGCCTCCGCATAGGGTATACGTATGCCACTTACTGTTATTTGTTGTGCGGTGGCGACAAACCTCGGTGCTCAGGATGGCACGCACTACTGACAGTTCGTCATGTTTTAATATCGTATCCTCTTTATGCTGACGAGTGTAGACGTCCATTATATTTGCACAGTAATATTCACTTGATGATGTTCGGTCCGACACAATGTCCAACAGGAACGACTGATGGACTTCCTCTCGCTCGCTCTCGGCAATATATACTCCTCATTGATATTTACCGTATGCAAAATCTACAGCACAATAACACCACGTAGGCAGTGCCCACAATGAGAGGCTTCACGCCTCATTTAGCCGCATTTCGATGACTATCTGAGTTATGGGCGCAATGTGACCAAAGTAGTCGAGGCGCCCTACAATCTTCTTTTTTTAATTTAGTTCAAATTCTTGCTGGGGTGGCTTTGTGAACCAGGGTTCTATTGCTAAGCGCAGCTTGTTGCGTGAACCCTGGTCCCACCAA
Source organism: Ashinkailepas kermadecensis (assembly GCA_034440615.1). NCBI lineage: Eukaryota > Metazoa > Arthropoda > Thecostraca > Neolepadidae > Ashinkailepas > Ashinkailepas kermadecensis. Next base: position 521,946 of record JAOTOM010005086.1, read on the forward strand.
CAAATCCATGAATTGCAGCTCAACGGCATAATTTTGATCGTGAGTTTAATGTGCCGTCGACGCACCGACACAGCCGCCCCGACCTTGTCGGGCCAGTTGCCGACCATCCCAGCCGGGGGCTAATTGCGAGAGCGTGAAGCGACTCGAGAACCCTGTCTCGCCAGGGCAGGGGAGACCAGACCAGACCAGTCCAGGCCAGCGCTCTAACCAACCGAGCTACCGGGGCGGCAAATAATCTGAATAACTAACTAACTAACTTGAAGGCGAGTGACTTCATAAACAGTCAATTCCGGGGTCGGAAATACTAGGCTTCACTTGATGCGCTCCCCGGGGAGCAACAGTGACTGGACGACCTATTCTGGCACGCCACTGGCCGACCGGTTTGCTGGCCCACGTCAGGGCACCATGTGGCGACCGGTTACCATCATTCGGCATACCAGGTCACAGCACGCAAGAGGGCTGGTGTGCCCACCCGGCCTCTTCTGAACTCAAATCCTGAACGGCCCCGTATTTCACACGCTACCTGTGACTGATATACACTGCGATTAAACTTCACCCCAGCTTTGACACTTGCTCTTGCTTTTCCAGCACGAACGAGGCTATAGGCGCCTTTTACTGGTGTTATACAGTGTCATGCTCCCTGAGCAAGGGGCGGAGCTTCAAAGGTACTGGGCAGCATCTTCAAGCAACTTATTGGCGGGCACCAACAATGCAAAAGCAGGTGAATTCGGAAACGTTTTGAGGACTTGGTCATAGGACCCCATGTTCAAAGTGTTTGAGGGGCTCAAACGAACCCTAGAAAAACTCGAGCCCCCCCGAAAGGCATGGGAGGCTCCAGCTATCCCTGATTGCGTGGCTGTTCATTGATGCGCTCTATCGTTTCGGGCATGTCGTTGCGGCGCGGCTCTTGACACCATGCGATATGTCCAGCTATGACCCCGTGCCACCATGCGATATGGCCAGCCATGACCCCGTGACACCATGCGAGATGGCCAGATATGACCCCGTGACACCATGCGAGATGGCCAGCTATGACCCCGTGACATCATACCTTTCCAATGTGGAAGCTATCCGAAACCAGCAATCGTCGAGGACGAATCACCACATCAACAAATGGAACCGAAATCCTAACTCATATACAGCTCTGCATCTCGTATTTTGGCGGGTCCCCGGCCGGACCCGGCCGTCGCATCCGCCACACCGCCCAAAACACGCGCAACTCGTCTTACCGCGAACTGTTCGTCGGACGTTTCGTCAGCCATCGGAGCGTGTGGTGAGCCGTGAGAGGGAGGGGAGGCGGCGCGCGGAGGGCGGTGCGGTCCAGCGACGACTGGCTGCCGACCCGTCGACCAGCCCGTCTGGAGCACCGCCGGTCGGCTATTTCCGGCGCGGCTGTCCCATCGGCGGCCGTGTCGTCGATTCTAGTCGCTTGCTCGTCGACCTGCCTCGCCACCGCCTGGAGATGGGGTGACGGAGCCAGCGTCTCGCCCGGTCACCGCTCGGCTCGACCTAAATCGCCTCGGGCGCGGACGCCTGTCGCTGCTGCCAGACGCTGGGTGATGTGAGGAAGAGCAGGGGTGGCGCTGGGAAGAATAGGGATGACGTGGGTAAGACGCGGGAGTGATGGTGGGAAGAGCGGGGGTGATGTTGGGAAGAGTAGGTGTGGTGTTGAGAAGAGCAGAAATGACAGTGGGGGGAGGCAGAGGTTGGTAACCTGCAGGGTTGGTGGAAGATCAAGCATAACGTTGGCAAGATGCAGTGGTGGTGAAAAGAAGTGACGTGGTGTGAGTGAAAAGCAGGCGGTGTTTGTTAGAGGAGTAGATGGTGCTTGAAAGGGGCGCGGGTTGGCGCAGGTCAGAAGCAGGGACAGGGCTGACGAGACGCCGGGTTGAGGCCGGGAAGTGGAAGCGACAGTTTCGTTGACGGAGGAGGATTGATCATTGATTGATCATTGATTGCATTGATCGAGGACAAGATGCCATGCTGGCGACGGAAACAGACAGCAGCGGCGTCAGCAAGACATCGAAGTGTTTCGCGGAACTGTGGCATCTCGGTTCCAGTGAGCAGATGGTCTCCGCTGGCAAAGGCTCCCAGGCCGGAGTGTCTTCCACTGTTGGCCCAAGAACAACAGCTGGCAGGAGCAATTAGAGAAGTTATTTATGGGCGTGCGCTGACAAGCGCTGTCGCGACTCATGAACCATTTGTCTTGGCGACTGATCAATGGTCAAGTATTCAAGCAGGGAACATTTGCCAATATATATGAACATATTAGACAAATGCACGCAAGTTTTAGGGTACCAAATATATGAGGAAATGTGTATCTGTGCATGAGACTGCAGTCCTACCCCGAACACCAAACATAGCCTCACCCCAGTAGACAAGATAGCTCCTCACCCAATAGCAAAGGTCTTCTCCGTTCAAAATCCAGATTAATTCACATATCTTCCCATGAAGGTTACATGTAAGGGACACAATTTTCCAGTAAATTTTGTACTATAGTTAGGTATGCATCAGGTCATGATCTGCGTATCAGTCTGTATTTATGCAGCTAAATATACTTCATTTAAAAATAGCAAAGTGAATTGCTGTAGTTTCGTATTAAGTACACACAAAAGCCATTGCCCAAAACGACAATAAAAAGTAAGGGATGACGAATTGCCAAATGAACAAGGGTCCTGAGCACAGGCAAAGTTTTCAATAAACCAAGGTTGGTGGAAGGGCGAGCAATGCCAAAGCTGGTGACGTCAGAAATAATTAGTGTGTCGGCCCATAAGGCATCGTGTTAACCGTTGGCATTATTGAGGAACTTGTGTACACGAAAGTGCATAAATCTAGCCCGCAACTCTCCTCGCGGACACAACATAACACCTTTGGACCTTTCCTATATAAGCATCCTGCCTTCGATGGCAAAAATGCTTGACAATGGCTTGTTAGACCTCCTTGCAAAATACCTCGGTACCCTTGGCTGTAGCCTCCAATCATCAAGATGTCCCAATCATTTTCAAATTTCTCCCCCTCCCATGGCAACCAGTGATTATTGTAACTTCCTTGCAACAGTATGCCAGTATCAGGCGTCCGTAGGGGCTTTGGACGAACGAGGGTAAGAGAGGTGATATGGAGCTCCCCTGCGCAGACAAAGGATCTGGCATCATACCGCAACAAGGAACCTGTGACGTAGCCGCAGCTGTGTTCTCTTGGCAGCCTTTAATGACATGCACCAGATTGAGTCCCATTTTCACAGAAAAGCAGGAATTCCAGGAATGCCGTAAAGCCTATTCGACAGTTGGTCTCAATGCATCCAGATGTGGGATGCGTACTCGATATTTGGCAGATAAGCATTATTACGGAAATAATGCATTGCATTTCGACGTGCTTGCATTGGAAAACAGAATAATTCGCTTCAGTTGAAATTGGTTGCAATTTTTACGAAACCGAACTCATCTGCCGAATATAGTGGGCGTATCTAACACTTGTATGCAAGGTGAGGAAGTATCGAATTAGTGACATAACGTGGCATAACCACGCGGTATCACGACCCTCTTTGTCTTACAGCCTTCTGCTCAGCTTATGCAACATATAGCCGATCAGCGCGACACCCTCCATCGGAATGACATTAACCACGCAGTCGCCCAGCCTCCGAGCACACGGACCGCGTAACATGACGGAATAGCTACGTAACCGGTGGCCGGCTGACTGGTCCTCATACGCTGCCGGCTGGACCTGCACCGTCTAGGAACACCGTCGGCAAGTTCTGTCATCAAACCCTGTCCTTGGAGAAACAAATGCGCGTACTTCAAAGACAGTATTGTGGAGAAAACTGCTAAAAGTTACGATAAAAAACCATGCGGAATTCTGAGTGAAATAATTCTGCTTGAAACGCCGAAAAAAACTGTTCAGTTTCCAAAAGCATGACGGTCTGGCCGAGTTGGACAATGTCAGCCTGATCAACTATTGCCATGTACACATGGTAGTCGAAGGTTCGGGCTTGGCAATCGCTCATAGCAAAACTTACGAGGGTACAATTTTTCGTTCTACCTCTTTTTAATCTGGTGCAACTAATGGATACAAGGCTGTCAAAATCGGTCATTTCAGAGGTCGTCTTTACACGGCATCTCGCCACATTCCCTGGCGTGGGGAGGCTTATTACGACCTTAGCATGTCAAACGCAGAGTGCCAGCGACATGGCATCATCGTCATCCAACATTACTTCAACATCACAGCTTTTTCACCGACCTCCGCGATCGTCTGCGAAGGTGAGATTGTTGAGCCTTAGCTTGTTCATCTACTACTTTTGGCGCTTTACTTCTTTTCCCATACGTTAAGTCTGATGATTAAGCTGTTCAGGGACGCAAGATAGCTCGTTTTATGGGCATTGTGATGATCTTGATTTTGAGGAGAGTTGATTTTATGCTTTAACCACTTTGAACATTGGCACGGTGCCTGTCAGATGGTAGGTCGGCATCAGTGATTAATGCACCGTTGCCAAGCGTCGCTACTTAATCACGCGGCAGGACATCTCAGCCTCTGTTCAGCGTCATGCCTCCACCAGAGAGGAACAAACATGCGTCATCTTACAGTGTCACAGGGCTGAGCCTGCATCCGGCTGGCGCAGCCCTGCGCTATTTCCAGCTGGCACAGCTGCACCAAATGGCTGCGCGCCTGTGTCATGATCATGTGCTGCACCACCATCAGTCAGCCGCATACCTGTGTCATAGTAATGTACTGCACCAGCATCAGTCAGCCACATACCTTTATCATGACCATGTGCTGCACCACCATCAGTCAGCCGCATACCTGTGTGATAGTCATGTGCTACACCAGCATCAGTTAGCCACATACCTGTGTCATGGCTATGTGCTACACCAACATCAGTCAGCAGCATATCTGTGTCATAATCATGTGCTACATCAGCATCAGTTAGCAGGATACCTGTGTCATGGCCATGTGCTGCACCACCATCAGTCAGCCGCATACCTGTGTCATAGTAATGGACTGCACCAGCATCAGTCAGCCACATACCTTTATCATGACCATGTGCTGCACCACCATCAGTCAGCCGCATACCTGTGTGATGGTCATGTGCTACATCAGCATCAGTTAGCCACATACCTGTGTCATGGCCATGTGCTACACCAGCATCAGTCAGCAGCATACCTGTGCCATAATCATGTGCGACATCAGCATCAGTTAGCAGCATACCTGTGTCATGGCCATGTGCGTGCTGCACCACCATCAGTCAGCCGCATACCTGTGTGATAGTCATGTGCTACACCAGCATCAGTCAGCCACATACCTGTGTCATGATCATGTGCTGCACCACCATCAGTCAGCAGCATACCTGTGGCATGACCATGTGCTACATCAGCATCAGTCAGCAGTATACCTGTGTCATAGTCATGTGCTACACCAGCATCAGTCAACCGCATACCTGTGTCATAGTCATGTGCTACACCAGCATCAGTCAGCCACATACCTATGTCATGGTCATGTGCTACACCAGCATCAGTCAGCAGCATACCTGTGTCATAGTCATGTGCTACATCAGCATCAGTCAGTCGCATACCTGTGTCATGACCATGTGTTGCACCACCATCAGTCAGCCGCATACCTGTGTCATAGTCATGTGCTACACCAGCAACAGTCAGCCACATACCTGTGTCATGACCATATGCTACACCAGCATCAGTCAGCCACATACCTGTGTCATAGTCATGTGCTACATCAGCATCAGTCAGCCGCATACCGGTGTCATGACCATGTGCTACATCAGTATCAGTCAACCACATACCTGTGTCATGACCATGTGCTACACCAGCATCAGTCAGCCACACATCTGTGTCATGACCATGTGCTACACAAGGCATCAGTCAGCCACATACCTGTGTCATGATCATGTAGTGCACCACCATCAGTCTGCCACATTCCTGTGTCATGGCCATGTGCTACATCAGCATCAGTCAGCTGCATACCTGTGTCATGACCATGTGTTGCACCACCATCAGTCTGCCACATTCCTGTGTCATGGCCATGTGCTACATCAGCATCAGTCAGCCGCATACCTGTGTCATAGTCATGTGCTACATCAGCATCAGTCAGCCACATACCTGTGTCATGATCATGTGCTACATCAGCACCAGTCAGCCACATACCTGTGTCATGATCATGTAGTGCACCACCATCAGTCTGCCACATTCCTGTGTCATGGCCATGTGCTACATCAGCATCAGTCAGCCGCATACCTGTGTCATAGTCATGTGCTACATCGGCATCAGTCAGCCACATACCTGTGTCATGATCATGTGCTACATCAGCATCAGTCAGCCGCATACCTGTGTCATGATCATGTAGTGCACCACCATCAGTCTGCCACATTCCTGTGTCATGGCCATGTGCTACATCAGCATCAGTCAGCCGCATACCTGTGTCATAGTCATGTGCTACATCAGCATCAGTCAGCCACATACCTGTGTCATGATCATGTGCTACATCAGCATCAGTCAGCCGCATACCTGTGTCATGATTATGTACTGCACCAGCATCAGTCAGCAGCATGCCTGTGTCAATTTCCGGTGTCACAACTCTGCCAGTTGTGACACCGCACACACACACCCAGTGACACGCTTCCGGTACAGATGCCCAATGATACACTCCCGGTACAGTTACCAAATGACACGCTCCTGGTACAGTTACCCAATGACACGCTCCCGGTACAGTTACCCAACGACACCCTCCCGGTACAGTTATCCAATGACACGCTCCCGGTAGTTACCCAACGACACCCTCCCGGTACAATTACTCAATGACACTCTCCCGGTACAGCTACGCAATGACACGCTCCCGGTAAGTTACCCAGTGACATGCTCCCGGTACAGGTACCCAATGATATGATCCCGATATAGCTACCCAATAACACGCTCCCGGTACAGTTCCCCAACGACACCCTCCCGGTACAGATACCCAATGATACACTCCCGGTACAGTTACCAAATGACACGCTCCTGGTACAGTTACCAAATGACACACTCCCGGCACAGCTACCCAGTGACACGTTCCCAGTACAGGTACCCAAACGACACGCTCCCGGTACAGTTACTCAACGACACTCTCCCGGTACAGTTACCCAATGACACGCTCCCGGTACAGTTACCCAATCGCATACCTGTGTCATGACCATGTGCTGCACCAGTACCAGTCAGCCGCATACTTGTGTCATGGTCATGTTCTGCATCATCATCAGTCAGCCACATACCTGTGTCATGACCATGTGTGACCACCATCAGTCAGCCGCATACCTGTGTTGGTCATGGATGGGTCGGTGTTGTGTGGTCATGTTCTGCATCATCATCAGTCAGCCACATACCTGTGTCATGACCATGTGCTGAACCACCATCAGTCAGCCGCATACTTGTGTCATGGTCATGTTCTGCATCATCATCAGTCAGCCACATACCTGTGTCATGACCATGTGCTGAACCACCATCAGTCAGCCGCATACCTGTGTCATAGTCATGTTCTGCATCATCATCAGTCAGCCACATACCTGTGTCATGACCATGTGCTGAACCACCATCAGTCAGCCACATACCTGTGTCATAGTCATGTTCTACATCACCATCAGTCAGCCGCATACCTGTGTCATGACCATGTGCTACACCAGCATCAGTCAGCAGCATGCCTGTGTCATTTTTCTGTGTTACAACTCTGCCAGTTATGACACCGCACCCGCACACACACACACACCCAATGACACGCTCCCGGAACAGTTACCCAATGACACGCTCTCGGAACAGTTACCCAACGACACCCTCCCGGTACAGCTACCCAATGATATGATCCCGGTACAGTTTCCCAATGACACACTCCCGGTACAGTTACCCAATGACACGCCCCCGGTACAGGTACCCAATGACACACTCTCGGTACAGTTACCCAACGACAGGCTCCCGGTACAGTTACTCAATGACTCGCTCCCGGTACAGTTGCCAATGACACCCTCCCGGTACAGTTACCCAATGACACGCTCCCGGTACAGTTACCCAATGACACCCTCCCAGTACAGTTACCCAATGACACGCTCTCGGTACAGTTACTGAATGACACCCTCCCGGTACAGTTACCCAATAACACGCTCCCGGTAAGTTACCCAATGACACCCTCCCGGTACAGCTACGCAATGACACGCTTTCGGTACCGGTACCCAATGACACTCTCCCTGTACAGGTACGAAATGACACGCTCCCGGTACAGCTACCCAATGACACTCTCCCGGTACAGGCACCCAATGACACGCTCCCGGTACAGCTACCCAGTGACACGCAGCCGCAAGGTAGCCATGCAAGTGATCACGACAGGGTATTCAACCTAACCTCCACAGTTCTGCCTCATGCAGCCAGAAATATGCTGGATAAGGGACCTAGATTTGTGTTGCCTCACAGATCATGGACCGACACAGAACATCAACACAGAACATAGACGGACACACCAACACAGAACATAGACCGTCACACGAACACAGAAAATAGACCGACACACCAACACAGAAAATGAGGTACGGCTGGAATTGCCTATTTTGGGTTTGCTGCCTAATTGCTTACGTTTGCATTGTGCTAGAAGCAATTTATTGACGAAAATGTGCAAGTGTTCATCACCATGGTAACATACTAGGTGCACACAGGTAACATACTAACATACACTAGTTGTGCAGGCACCACTGTATACATGGATGTAACCACGGTTTTGAAATTGGGGGGGGACAAACCAGAGACGCGGTATGTTTGGGGAAGATGGAGGGTAAGACCCAAAAATCCTCACATTTTATCCACTTCATTTTCAAGATCTGGTTGTTAGATTTACCATTGTTAAAAATGATATCTTGGGCACACGAAGTTCCTCCAAAATTAGCAAGGTTCACTCCAATTATCACTATCTAGGAACACCTAGCTGTATGTCGTATGTGCTGGGCCCGATTTCACAATCACCATAGAGCAATGCTGTAATCACGTTAAACGTTGCTCTCTTGTAGCAGGAGAAGATAAAATATTGGACGATGGCTTTGTTGCAATAAATATGGACATACATCAGTGGCGTACCGAAAGGGGGGGGAGACATTTTGGACAGTTGCTCCACCTGAAAGGTTGGGGGCCCCAAGAATCGCGCAGTGGTTCTGAAAAATCGCGCTAGGCTCCCTAAAAATCCAGGTGGGGTCCAAAAATCGCACCGTTGCTCTTAAAAATCACATTGGGTGCCAACAAAGTGAGACCGAGCCAGATAAAATACCACTGGGGACTCAAAAAAATCGCGCCGTGACTCAAGAAACTCGCGCCGGGGCCCACAAAAATCACGCTGGGGCTTCAAAAGGTCGGGCCGTGGTCACCGGAAATCACACTGGGGCCAAAGAAGCCTTGCCGGGACCTCTGAGAAAGAGGCCGAGGCCCAAAAGACGGCTAGGTCCCTGAAAATCGTGCTGGGCCCCCAAAAGTCGGACAGGTACCCCTGAAAATCACGCTCGACACCAACGAATCGACACTAAAAAAATCACAAAGAGATTCGATCGAATGGACTCGAGCACCCGAATACCCAGAACACGCCAAGAAAGAAAGTTCTCCGAAGGGACTTTCTACTCTGAAGAGTGTCATCGTCTGAAAAAAACGTTGAGCAACCACAGTCGCTTACCGAAGAGGAAAATGTCCGCTCGCCCTGTGCCCGAAAATTTGCGCCGGGGCCGGCGAAAATCTCGTTGGGTCCCAGCAAAGTGCAACGCTCCCAGCGAACTCGCACCGGGTCCCCGAAATATCGCGCCTGGGACCCAAAACTGCCGTCGGTAGTCCCAAAGATCTGGTCGGAGTATCAAAACTTCCCCTCTGGAATCCAAAACATTGGCGTCGATGGTCCCAAATAAGCACGGCATAGCCCCAAAAATCGCATCAGAACTCGACAAATGTCAAGACGGAGCCCCCGAAAATCAGGTAGAATTCCGAAAAATAGATGTCCGAGCCAGGAAAACGCCCCGGAGCCCCAAATATACTACCAGATACCTTCAAAAATCGCGCACGGACCCCCACCCCCACAAAAAAACGTATCGGAGCTTGAACAATCTGGACGGGACACCAAAATATGATGGCGAGGACCCAAAAAATCCGGCCGGGACTCGGACTTTAAAAAAAAACAGAAGTCACCAAAAACGCGTCGAGCCCCCATAAAAACTGGCGTCGGAAACACGCACATGAGCCCAAAACGTCGCACAGGGACGCCGAGGAATTATACCGGAGCCTCCGAAATTGTGTTTGGGTCCCACAATTGTACCCTAAATAAGCACAGCAGGACCGTAAGAACACAACGGGAGGCCGAAAATACATGGGCCCCACGAAGCGCACCCATTCTCGCAAAAAGTGGCCGGGCCTTAAACCCTACATTGCAGCTATAAATAAACATACCGGGAGCTCTAAGAAAACATATCAGAGGCCTTCAAAGCACACCGGAGCCATGAGGTCGAATGAAAACCTAAAAAAACGGCTCGGTCCATGAAAAGGCGACATGGTCCTGAAAAAATCAACGAAATGGCCGGACACTAAATAAACACATCGGGGTCTTCGGAAACGCGCCGGTTGCTAACAAAACCGTTGGGGCACAAAAAAGCAGCAAAACTGCAAACAAATGTCGGGTCTCAAAAATGTGCTCGGCCCCTGACAAAATCGCCTGGAGCACTAAAATATATCCGTAGACGAAGAAAAACGCAACGGTTCCGAAATATAACACCAAGCTAGGGCCTCGGTTCGGTAGCCGATCTGGGAGCGTATTTAAACAAAGAGAGGGGAGGGAGGTGCATCAAGACTCAGCGTGAATCCGGATTTATTAACCACCAGAAACCACCAAATATGGCACAAGACTATCATGGGGCAGCAATTAGCAAAACGTAGGAGGCCTAGCAGAAACCGGAAAATCACACGAAGTGTGGCGAATGCGCCGAGTGCGCATCGTTCGTACACGTGCACGAACATTGGCGTTTTGGCGACCGAGCGTTATTAGCTGGAATGTGTGAAATTGAGAAATTTTAGAGTTATAATTCTACACGGGTTTTAATTGCACAGTTGTAATTTCAGCAGTGTGAGGTCACTTATCAAAGGATACCAAACATAAAAAAAACATTTGAACTGGATTTGGAGTTGGGTTGAAATCAGGTGACTCAGAAACGACGGCGGTAGATTGTACGCCCTTTAACATGACAATTAAATTGGTCACTAAATTATTTAATACAAAAATTAAATGAACCCCTTTGAAACATAGTTGTCGAAATCCGGGGACTTTATAAACAATGGAGGTAGGTGGGTCCACTCTAAATCCGTTTGCTCCCCCCCCCCCCCACTAACGCCAACCCAAGGTAAGCCACTGACTTACGCTAACCGTTCCCATGCATCCCTGTTTTACGGGGAAACATTTCGATGCAATGACAACCACGGGCGGATAAAGGGTGTGGCACTGCGAGCATGTGCCCCCCCCCCCATGGAAGGTGGTGTCCCTCCGGCCGCGAAAAGACGCCCCTCTCAGAAGGTTCGAGTGTACCCGCTCGAATTTGTCAGCCATAGGCGCCCCTCTGAGAGAAAAAGGCGCCCCCTTCGAAAGAAAGGCGCCCCTCCCCGGGAAGACCGAGTGCACAATCGCCTCAAATGTTTTAGCCAGAGGCGCCACTCCAGGTACTTTCGCAGTGGCGCCTCCCCAAAGAAATGGCGCCCCTCCAAACAAGTGCCCCGTGACAATTCCTGAATCTTCCCCTGATTACAACATTGCTCTCCCACGGTTATGAACTCCGGCTGGTTATAAAATCGTGCGCATTCACGTGTGGCTTCCCTTGCAAATTTAACAACGTTCGTTCAACCACTAAGAGGAAAGTGGACAATTTGAAAAAAGTCTTATATTTGATATTTTCGGAACAGGAATGTGGCAGTGTAAATTAAAAACCAGCGATGAGAGCGCCGTCCGAGCAGGTCATGACGGATTTCTTGGGGGAGCTCATAGTCATAAAGGATATCAGTGCCTGCTATCACAACGGCTGCAAACAAAAACAGATTTGATCCTCCTATTCCTATCGCATTAAATCATTGTACACACACTGGACCTTCAACGCCTGTAAAATTATTTCGATATCTCAACATTCTGATACCATACGGCAAGCCACGTCCAATGACACCCACATAATGCAAATTGAAGCCGTAGCGAGGAAACGCGAGGACATGGAAAAATTAAAAATAACCTTTGACCTTGAGGCTTGGCCTGACATTTCCCGGGTTGAAATGTTACTCGAGGGTTACCCACGGGTTATCTCTTGACACCAAACATGGGCAGCTTTGGGATAAAACTACGAAACGCGGGACGAGCGACGAAATGAGTTCGACCTTTGACTTCGAAAATTAATGTGATTTCTGAACCGTTTGCTAGAGTACCTCACGGCACTTCGAATGACACCCACTTGATGGAAATTGAAGAACTAGCGACGAGGCGCGAGGACTTCGAGCAATTCAATCTAACCTACGATCTTGTGGTCTGACATTGACATATCCCGGTTTGAAATGTTACTCAAGGCTTACCACGGGCTATTGCTTGATATCAGATGTGGGTAGGCTAGGGCGAAGAAAAAAATGCGAGGCGACGGAAGAAATCGGTTTGATCTTTCACCTTTGAACTTAGTTCGATTTCGTAACATTATAATACGGCACAAGCCACGTCGAATGACACCCACTTGGTGCAAATTGAACCCATAGCGCCGAATCGCGAGGACTTAAAAAATCAAACTAGCCTTTGACATTGAGGTTTGACTTTGACATATCCCGGTTTCAAAATGTTACTCGAGGGTTCACCGTGGGGACGAGTTGTCTAGGGGTAAGTTGCCCGTCTCACAATCGAAAGATTGTGGGTTCGAGTCTCACCTGTCGCTACTCTTCGCCCGCAACCAATCAGCGTGAGAGATTGGCGACGCCACATGACTCAACGGTCGACGTGTCGTAAAACCAATAACCACCATCGAGGGTTCACCGTGGGCTATCGCTTGATAGTGGATCTGGGTAGGCTTGGGCGAAAACATAAAAAATACGAGACGACCGAAGAAATCAGCTTGGAAAAAATAAAACCAGCCTTTGACATTGGGGTTTAACTTTGACATATCCCAGTTTCAAAATGTTACTCGAGGGTTCACCGTGGGCTATTGCTTGATAGTGCATCTGGGTAGGCTTGGGCGAAAACATAAAACAATGCGAGGCGACCGAAGAAAATCAGCTTGGATTTTGACCCGTCGAGATTATTCCGAATTATCAACTTTCTGATACCGCACAACAAGCGACTTCGAATGACATCCATTTTCTGCAAATTGAAGCCATAGCGACGAAACGCGAGATCATCGAAGAACTCAATCCAACCTTTGACTTTGACATGTATCGGTTTGAAATGTTACTCGAGTGTTCACCATTGGCTATCGCTTGAAACCAGAGTTGGATAGGTTTTAGCGAAAGCACAAACATTTTAGGCGATAGAAGGATTGGCTTGGCCTTTGCCTTTGAAAAATAATTCGATTGCTTAGCTTTCAGGTACGGCATAACAAACCATGTCGAATGGTACCCATTTCATGGAAATTGAAGCCATAGCAACCGAACCTCGCGATCAGTCGATATCGCTTCAATATCGCCATCTAATACATCAAGCTAACCTTTGACCTTGAAGTTTGACCTTGACATGTACCGGTTTCAAACGTTACACGATGGTTCACCACAGGCTATCGCTTGATACCAGATGTGGGCAGGTTTTGGTGAAAACGAAAGAAAATCGGAGGGAACCGAATAAATCGGTTTGTTTTTACCTTGACCGTTAAAGTGGTAATGTGATAATTATGTAGGTGTTTACAGCGTATTCAGTACAAGAAGAAGCATTCGTAGTAATTTATTCGAACAATCATGAACCCGTCGCTGAATGCCAATGCCAATACAAATACGCCCCTGCCGAACTCGTCGCTGAATACGAATACGAATACGACGTTAACTTGACGTACGTGCTTAAGGTGCCCATGACTCCCTCCACTGGCGAATCTAGCCCACCGGTTTGGGGGGGGGGCAACTCTCGGTTTTCGGCGTCAGCCCCTCCCCTCCCCCAGTGGCGTACCTAGGAATTGCATCAGGGGAGGGGTTTAACGGATTTGGAGGGCCCATTCTCCCACTATTTTTGGTTAAAAGCACCGGATTTCGACCACAATTTGGCAAAGGGGCCCATTAAAAAAAATATATTAAAAATAGAAATGACATAATAATTGACAACATAATTTCCTCTGCCCCATCCTACCTCCACCGTTTCTATGTTACAGGATTTTTGTTCTTATTTACCAAAACGTTCACGTTCACGTTCAACGTCTTGTACCACGTCAACGTTCGTGCACGTGTCCACACTGACGGATCAGATATTGTCAACTCTTGCTGTAAGCAGAACTTGGGCAGCATGGAGACCCTCGATGTGTGTCAGAATGCTATGCTACCATATTGGCTTCCAAACAATTATTTATTAAACAAAATCAGTTAAAATTGGACATTCTTTCATCCAGACGCTATTTTTTAACCTCGGCAAAGGTTACTGCATTTTAATTTAGTTGACTTCTGTTGGTTTCGGGGGAGCCAAAAGACACTATGCCCCCCTTTTAAGCGCTTCGGGGGGGGGGGGCATGACCGGAATGGACCCTCCCTGGATCCGGCAGTGACTCCCTCCATTGTCTTGATTCTCGAAGATACCCAAGAACACCCAGAATCACTTGTGTTCAAGGTATATCGATATATGCAAAGGAGAATGCAACCTTAGAGATATAAAGCCTTGCGACAATGCAAATGTGTTGCCTTTCAAAGCGCAATTTTCCACCCAAGCGAAAACACAAGATGGGCAGAGTTCTTGTTATTCAAGAATGGCATGGAAGCAGACATTTTTAACATTTGCTGATTTACTACTCGGATATTTTGTGACGACAGATAGCCTGTGATGCCCGTTGATTGGCTAGATCGGCTTCCGTTTTTGGCCATTCTCTTGTATAAATATTTTCACATTATACATGATTAAATATAATTTTGCGGCGATCATGGTCAAGTAGCTGAGGCTTGGGGGGACACGAAATAAATTGCGGGGGACAAATCGCAACTTTTCAGAAACTGGGGGACATGTCCCCCAGCCCCCCAGTGGTTACACCCATGACTGTATATGTGAGTCCGGAACCAGACACAGCTGATAACAGTGTGGAAGCCAGCGCGGTGTTTTAACCAAGGTTTAGTGATACAGACACCAGAATGACCCCAATGGCTATACAAGATGCTCTTCGGGAGGTGAAACAAAAGGTCATCAATGCATCAAGGAACTGCAGGCCTTGGTCCACATCCATTCACACATCGCCATATGTGTTCACTGTCCGTACTGGGGGCGATACGGGATAACCTTTACTTGATTATAGAGCAACGAGATAAGGCTAAAGATTGTGTGCTGCTTGCGCGTGAGAAATACGTGGATAAAGCACAAGCCCTTACATCGACGTATGAAGAAATAAAAAGAACCCAACATCAAAATTTAAGGTCGAGACTAAGCGCCTCGTCAACCCGTACTCTGAGGGGAAAATGCTTTCCTAAGTTATCAGGGCTATCAAGTTTTCCAGCTCTCGCACCGCCGAGTTATATAGGCTACGGAAATCTGAGTAATCTGTGTCGTACATTTCAGTTTCATGCGTACCATGTTTAGACTAAGGGTAGCGATTCTATGCGATCTTCAGATCCATATATCAAGAGATTAAATCTGCCATGCTATCCACTTCACTGCTTTTGTAAAGGCAATGGTCATTCTGGCGAATTTTCGGATATCAGCACCTGTGTCAGATCGCAAACGGATTTGGAGGTACTACCGCATTGGTCAATGGTTAAAAATGGTTAAAACATGCCCACCTAAACCCATGTTTTAAAGACACAGGATTCCGACCACTATTTCTCAAAACATCGATCTTTTAATTAAAATAATTAGTCACAACTTAGTTGTCCTGCGGAGAGGACACAACCTATCACCGTCACTCCTTAGTCACCAGACTTCGTCCCTTCCCCCTGTTGGAAGGGATAGTTTTTTTTCTGACATCCCTTGACAAGTCGGTTCACGCTGCTGAAATTACACCTCTGCAAAGCACTTCAAATGTAAGGTTTTCCATGGGCACTACGTGACCAATGTAGTCGATGCGCCCCAAAGCCCCAATAACTAACTGTAAGGTTGTCCAATGTCACGCATTTCATTCCATTTGTGCCTATTCAGTCCATTTGTGCACGTGTTTCGCATTGCGTATTCGGCGCATTCGGCACATTTCGCGGGACGCTGAGGTCTGTTAGGTTCGCTACGTTTTGATAATTGCTGCCATATGTTAATAGTCCTTCTCCAGATTTGGTATCATGGAACCAGCCACCATGGAAGGTGGTGCCCCTCGGACCGAAAAAAATGCGGCCCTCTGGTATGCGGACGATCGATTCTCGAGGGCACCGATGCTCCCTTAATAATTCACTGAGGACTGTATAGGAACTCCATTGGTGTTGCATGCCATACCCATAGAGATTCTATAAAATCCCACGGGGACCGTATTAGAATGTCAGAGGGATTTCAAGTGATCCCATGGGAATAACGTGCAAGTGCATTGGATTTCCATACTCAGAAAAGTCCCATTGGGAATGAGTTCCATCTCATGCAGAACCCCATGGGAATCAGATGGTACACCCACAGGGATTGTGTAAAATGTCATGGGGGAGTGCTACAGATAACCGCGTGGGATTCCCGCACGATTGTCTCATGGGGAACGTTTCATATCCTGACATGGACAATCCCATGGGCTTTTGTTTACTTGGCGGGGCGGCGGGGGGGGGGGGGCTCCAAAAGCCCACCAGGAACCCTAAAACTCACCGGGGCCTCCGAAGCGCACCGATTCTCGCCAATAGCGACAGGACCTTAAGGTATGTGATGGGACCCTCAAAAAACACACCGGCAGCCGTAAAAACACACCGTGGCCGAAATGACATGGAGTCCTCAAAAACAGGCAAGAGACAAAAAAAAAACTACATAATCGTAAAAACACGCCTGAAACGAAATAAGCATAGGTATCGGGACCTTCCAAAATGCTCCGGTCCGTAGCAAATATACCACAGGTTAACGAAACAAACGACGAAGCCCTGAAGACAACCCAATGGCCCCGGAAAAGAACGCTGTACAGCACCATTTGCTCACTTCGGTAACCAATCCAGGAGGATATATAAACAAGAACATGGGGTACATCAAAGTTCAGCGGGGTATCGGGATTTAGTTCCGACCAGAAAATGTATGAAGAGAAGTGTAAGGCGTTTTACATTGTTGTCCAAAAGGTCGGACGCACAGAAACTGCTTTCGCGCCGCCGCATGGCCGGGCGCCCTCCCCCAGCACAGCGTGTCCGGCGTAAACAAAACAGACCCACAGGCAGAGGCGGCTGGGCACGTCCCGGACACCTGCGACACGTGGTGAAGGGGGAGTGGACCAGTCCGCGGCGGAAGCGGGAGCAGCAGCCGAACCTTCTGGAACATTCGCAAATAAAATGGAAGAGAGAGAAAGAAAGTACCCAAAGCCGAAGGCGATGAAGGGAGAGTAAAACTCATGGGCGCGCCACGGTGAAGGGGAGAACAGGACAGCACGGAGAGAGACGCAGGGGAAGCAGACGCGCGGCGGTGGACGCCGGACCAACACACTCGGGCGAAGTCCAGCAGTGGCCAGATGGCTGAGTTTTCGGATGGAGGAGAAGAAGAGCTCAGCCGAGGCCACCCGCCACCCACCATCGCCATGTGAGTGCTGCTCGGCGTGATGTAGCCTCACCCTTCATCACCACCGTCCCAGCGTAATCAACCCCACCGGCACTGGCGTCTTCCGCGTGGGGGGGGGGATGAGTGTGTGCTGGTGGCGATTGTTTGTGTGTGTGTGTGTAAATAGAAATAGTTGGTGTCCCAGTGTTCAGGTGTATTTCAATGTCTTTCCTTTCTTTTCTAT
Source organism: Ashinkailepas kermadecensis (assembly GCA_034440615.1). NCBI lineage: Eukaryota > Metazoa > Arthropoda > Thecostraca > Neolepadidae > Ashinkailepas > Ashinkailepas kermadecensis. The sequence continues at coordinate 539,989 of JAOTOM010005086.1, forward strand.
TTTAGCGTAGGAATAAATGGAAATGTGGATGGCGTTTCATCTGACTGGAGTTGGAGCCCCCTGGACTCCAAATACATACCTGGATGGAATTTCGCCTCTTTAACACGCGCCCTGGAGGGCCTCTGCAAATTACGCGCAATGGAGGAGGGGGCGGATTCCGCCCCCCCCTAAGATCTCGGCTCCTAGTAACGCTGGAGGAACGAAATTCGCAGGGTGGATGGTTACGGTAGTGAACTCTATTGTGTGAAAATTTCATGACCTTAGGCCAATATCTTCAAGGTCAAATGAGGTCAAATTGGCAAAATTTTCTGATTTTGCGTGGATTTGCTTGTCATCGTTATGGATTGCTGTGATTGTGTTTAAATGCTCCAAAATGGGCATCAAGGATGTTTTGGGAATTACTAATGATGCAATGCAGTTGCTAGACCCAACATTTGACCTCAGATCACCTATATAGCACCACTTTATCAGGTCAGTTACCTGTTCCAGTTACCGGAACCGGGCCGCCCGCCCGACTGCTCCGTCGGGCAGCTCGGAGCAATCGGTTTCGTGAAGAAAGGAGTGAAGTACATGAATAAAGTATGGAAACGCAATGACAAACAGTACAAATGTCAAACAGTACAAATGACAAACAGTAGTGCATTTATGACAACATTCCAGTTGATCAAGTTTGGTTCCATTAACCTGTCTTGAACTTGACCTGACTTGACCTCAGTGACCTAACATGACCTTGGAACTATATAGCACATCAATATACATCAAACAAGTCGCTAGTGTTGCCAAGAATACATCCCTTTTGCGAATATACGGGAGCGCATCAGCGCCGATTTTCGTGGTCTGGCGCTGGAAATTTTGTTGACTTTAACGGCCCCTAACTGCAAAATTTTTCGGCCGATTTCCATTTTTCTTGCTTTAAGCGACGTGCCGTTCATTTCTAAGCAGGTGCGCAGAAAATGCGTATATCGACCGTTAAAATCTACAGTTATTTACGAAAAACCGGGAGGGGTGGGCGGATTTCGCCCCCCCCCCTCCAGTGCGCGTGTTAACCTGAACTATGGAAAAATTTGCCAAATTCGTTTTCTTTTTCTGTGCGTAATATTAGACAATGCAAATTAAATACGATAACAATTGCGAGCACGTAACTAACAACACCAACTAGGAAACACGAGTACCTAAATGTAATATGAAAAGTGCCTTGAACATAAATACGGTTCGTTTGGAGACAACATTCTAAAGACACGTTTTGATTGGATGGCGTCCGTTGCAGCATTTCCTGTAAATATATGTCAGCGTCTCATTTATCGGTCTAAGTAGTCGCACTTCTCGTAGTCTCGATCTCTGTCTTATGATTTCGGTCCAAGCATCTGACTGTTTCTGGCACGGTCCCTCTTTTCACTCGGGCGAATTTACGACAGATAGGTGATGGACGAGAGGAGAGATTGACGACCCCCGCAGAGCGAGCGAGAGAGACAGTCTGCCAGCTGCCCTCCTATGGGCGATATGTCCTCGGGCGTCGACTGTGAGGGGCCTTTGGCCCTCTCTTCCTCAAGGGGGGAGGGGGCACGACGAAAGGGCGCAATGACGAAACTCTCCTGATTGTTACTCATGGGCACTATTCAAGTGGTAACTGCTAACTGGGCTCAGGTATCTCTTGACCGCAAAATCCCGCTGGCCTTTGTGACCCAAGGGCGCAGATGAGGGGGCGAGCACAGTATGCATGTGGGAGGGCCCGTTAGAGGGGGCCCCACATTGCGTTCGCCGGAAGTTCGGCGCCGGACAATATGATATATAGGCAAAACACTGCCGGGTAATGTGTCCGCCTCCGTTCGCTGTATGTGGGCACGGATGGTACAGAGGATCGGGGGATGCACGGACTGGTTTGGCATGCCGTAAGTCCCGGGGCTGAAAGTGTAGGGCCGGCTAGGGTATAACGACGACCAGGGGACGTACCCAACGTGGTAGGGATCCGTGACGCTGGTCGCACGTCTTCAACGTGTAAGGCCAGGCATGACGTCGATTGGGTAAGGTTAGGTAAGTTGGCCATTGATACCTGAGTTCAGTTATAAGACAGCACAGAAGCCCAGGGAAAGTCTCACCGCCCAGTGTTGCAAAGCCTTAAGGCAGTAACGTCAATATATACAAATTATGCAATCAGGAGAGTCGCGTCAGCCGTTTACAAGTAGGCCTCGGAGCGGGTAATTAATATGCATTCGAAACTAACCAAGTCCCCAGTGAAAGGGAGCACGACTCGCTAAATGCTTGCGTAACACTGGAGGGGAAAATTGTGGGCGAACTCGTTTTCGTATTATTAGGGACCGAATGATCGTGGGGAATGAAAGGGGCGAGTGACTGTTGCATACATGTTTAAAGGGGTAGTTTTAAGGACCAGTGGAATTGGTTCGATTTCAACGCAAGTATTCAGCTGTCAGAAACCTCACTGCCAAAATTGTACTGGATGTTACCCGGGCCCTGCTTGCATCTGGCTGCCCCGAGAACGTCGATGCTGTGTGTGCGGGGGGGGGAGTGGATGGTGGATGTGTTGTTGTCTGGGGGTACACGGGTGGGTCCTGTAAATGGACGAGTGCCGGCGGCGGTGGCAGTACCCAGGTCATGTACCTCTACCATGGCCATCCATCAGTGTCACGTCACACCCGAAGCCCACAACCCCTCCTCGCTACATGACCAGCCGGGCGCACTCACGGGCGTATGTGGTGTGGATAGGAGCCCGGGCCTCGCTATATAAATTTGTGTAGTGGTGGCGACGGGCCGCAGCAAGGTTGGAAGGATGTCGGAGCGGTTGAAGAAGCGGTGGGCGAGGGGACACACGGCACCAACCACCCAGCCGGAGGCCGGCCGCAGTCACCCGCACAGCGACCCACCCACCCGGCAGTGCCGCCAATGCCCGCATGCTCCGACACCGCCCAGCCCGACGTGGCCCTGACCCCCCTACAGAAGCAATCTTAAAATCAAAGGCACCGATTTTTTTCTCAGCGAACCCCCATACAAGCACTCCCCGACATCAAATATTGAACAAGACTAATGGCTCCGCTGAAGTGGTTAAAATCAGGCAACTTTTTAAAATGGGGCCAGGTGGGCCCCTTCCAAATCCATTTGGGCCCATCCAGACATGTCTTAGGCACGCTACTGCCCGTCCTGAAGTCTTGAAGAGTACCGAATCAACATTGCACGGGCGCTTTATAAAAATGGTAGACAAGGAAGATTGATGTTCGACTACTTTACTTACGATACTTTGACCCCACAAAACAGATGCGTTGAGCGGGGAGAGGAGCGATGGTATCCTACAAATATACTTTGATTTAGTTTAGGGACGCATCGACTGCAGCGGTCATGCGGCGCCATTCGAAAAGCCATAATGATGACAGATGCGTCCCTACAGTGGATCAATGTCGCACACCTCCCACCGGGAAAGGCGCCCTTCCGAGTACGCCCACTCCCCTCCGTTCGACGGATTGCTCAGCCAAAGGCGCCCCTCCAGGAATTGTACCCCTCCCCCATGACAATCGTTCAATCCAGCGATGTCGGACCAGCCACGCTGCCACGTCATCGGGAACGGCTATGTAGTGGCGACGAGCGACAGCAGACGCCCAGCCAGGCGGGGATCGCTTGTATTGATCTTCCTGCGACAAACGACAGACGGGATGAACGCACAGACAGCCGCTGGCGGCAGGCGCACGTCAGACGATGAGATGATGAGGGACAGCCGAGCCCGCCCCGGCGCCGCACTTCAGGCGGCTGGACGGCCAGAGGCGGCCTCGGCGCAGCGGTGGCCTCAGCGTCGATTGCCCCGTCCGCCGCCCCATCCGCCGCGGCCGCGGAAGCCGCCACTGCGCCCACGACCTCGAGCGGCTGTGGCAACAAAGCAGACGGTCACAGATGCCATCGATCGGGTGCAGGGCAACAGGTGGCATGCCACTGATAGCGTGCCAGAACAAAAACGTCACGCAGTTGCTGACCAGTGATTAACATCGAGCGCAGTCCGAGCGAGTCGACGGTCATGTGTATTGCAGAAAAGGTCATCTGAATGGCCGGGCCACCAGCATGGACCCTCATGTTTTTGAAACTGTAACTATTTTGGTAAAGCTGTGCTCTAAGGTGTTTGCATTTCTGGAATTTATATTTCCAATACAATATATATGAATATTGTATGTATTTATATTTGTGACTAAGATATGATGGATCACTAATTTTGTGTACAAATGCTTACTTTTCAAGGTGGTGAACAAAATAATACCAAACCTTTCAGTTAGGACAATCATTTTTTTTTTAATGTAGCAGCCTAACCTCCATTTGAAAAAAAACATGAATTCAAACAATTTTTGGTCTCAAAACTTTCCAATTTAAAAAAACAGCCTAATCAGACCTAACCTAATCTAGCATAACCTGCTTCTGAAGAAAAACAATGTTTAAACTTTCTTTTGAAAAACTGCAAAAGAAAATGTCTTTAAAAAATGTATAACCTAAGAACCTAACCTATACTAATCAAGCATGAACACTGCTTGCTTTATGGGAGGGAAATATTTGTAAAACATGTCTTGTGAACACCTTAAAATACAATACCACAAATTATTTTTTTTAATAAAGAATTTCACATTTCAATTTTCTTACTCAGAATCAGATGTCAACTTGTAATTTTCATTCCTTACCAATCCTTGTCTTAAGATTTGTTCCTAATCCTTGTTCAAAGATGTCCACAGCAGCATTTCAACCAGCAAACAGTTTTCAACAGCATTTTGCACAGGAATAGGTTCTATTATACTACTCAGTCAGGCCAGCACTTCATTTTGAGATTGACAAACTTTCATTACAGTATGTATCACAATCTTTGTTGGAGGGAGTTCACAGTGGCATTCCTGCAGGGGTAGCTTACCCTATACCTTGCACAGTGGTTGGCACTTGCCATGCATTCTGATAAGCAAATTGGTAATGTGCTACATGGTTTGAATCATGGGGTCTGGAGCTCAGTCCCAGGGAGGGGTAGCACATTTTACCTCCTCCTTTAGCAATGCAATTGGGTGAATGTGGCTCTATAAACACTCAAGGTGATGCACTTGTGACTGATAAACACGCAAATTTGACTGCACTGCTAACTCTTCCAGTACAACTCATAACTCTTCCAGCATGACTTATACTGGTTGGTGAACAAAGAACCAGTAGATCCAAGGAGCTGGCTATGATCAATACACACCTGAGTGGCAGCTATAATTACTACACAGGACAAACCAAGTGCCATGATCAGCTCAAATACTGTAGCAATTATGTAATGTAGGATGGCTATATTATGATATGAATGGCACCCAAGTGGAATGTAATGAAATGCACAATCAAACATGCACTAAAACACCACATGCTGATGGATGAGATTGTCACATTCTGATACACACCTTGTGCTCCAAGGATGGCTGATTTTCCTCTTCCTGCACCTCCACTTTGGCCTTTTTGCCCCTGCCAACACAGCAAAGTAGGTTATTCAAGGTACACAAAATAATTGGTGGTGGATTCATGCTTCAGGGCATGACAACTACTTGGTGATTTTGTGCCCATCACACTAATCAAATCAAATATTGTTTTATCAAACAATGGCTAAACATCATGATCATCAGATCTCATAACATCAATTCACACAATCTAGAGAAGGTGCCATTGCCAGTGGATAAGCAATGGTAAGAGAAGGGCTACATAGTTCCCATGCTGCACATACATGGTGAAGCATCACATTGGCCTATATTGCAAAACCAACATGTAAAAAAATGTCATGGAACCCTTTCTTGGAATTAAAAATGTGCTGTTCTCCCATTGGACAATACAAAATACTTGACATGATGACAATATTCTTCAACCTTACCTTAAATGTCTTGAACATTGGAGCATTCTTCAGCATGTCAGGCAGTATCAAAAAACGAACTTTTGACCCACGGATGTACACATTTTCTAGCTGTGCAACTCGTCCATCTCGGTTAGTTACAGTTATGTTTGCCATCTGACAGTTCATGTTATCCTCTGCTTCAATCAACTTCCCTCTGTAAACTTCACCGGTAATTGTTTCCAGTGTAACGATGTGACCCTCCGCCTCGTGTAGGACTTTGACTGGGACTCCAATGGACATTCTAGGATCAGTTGGGCACCAAGAGTAAAAGTCCCGGTGACGATATCGATACGCTGTACAAAAGACAGGATACAAATACAAAAATGTGATTGTATCGCCAGTGCCACTATTCTCACTCGATTAACTGCAAATCCCAGACGCAAAACCCAGGACCAATCCGGCAAGATCCTTTCGGTGGCAACGTTTTTGAGCTTCGGTAAATCAAGCCATATGTCAAGGTAGTTGCATCCAGTGACTTTCAAGACATCATCGGTTAGGTTATGACGTCATAGATGTACACTCGATCTGGACAATCATGTTACTTCCCGGGCCTAGCACAATTATTAGCATTGCCATCGAGAACATTCCGCTTCCTTTTGTTCATTTACAAGTTCTGTGTTACAAGAGATCCATTTCAGACATTCATTGAGGCAGGAGAAGAACATAATTCCGACCTGGTCAGGTAATTACCTAGCTGTGACCTGATCATGTGGTTGTGTATTCGTTGTGCTAAACCACTATGGTGACGTATTGACCTGATCACGCAATGGCCGGTCAAGAAGTGAATGGCACAGCTCGGGCATATTTTATCTACCATTCCGGGCATATATAATGTGCTTATCCCCATGGTGTTGCGGCGCCGCTCTAACGAGAAATAGGCTTATCTCAAGAACGCTCAAGTGAATGCCTTGAATTTTTCGGCTGACTTAATGTCCTAAAAAGGAAAAGGCGTGCCTTCAGGGACAGTCGAGCATGACAATCGCCAAGGGGGACGGGAGGGGAACCGCTGTCAGTTCCCCTCTTGAACCTGAATACAGTGTTTAAATCCGAGAACTTTGGTCTTTTCGAGCACAAAATTGAGAGCAATCTGAGAAAAGCGGTGGTTTGTTCCAGACAAAATATTTATCAGAAAATTATTCCCCCAAAATACTGACCCTAAGACAATTTGTGGCGCAGACGTTGATTGGCCACTGTCAAGGTCACTGCTATTTGGAATCTTTTGGTTGTTTGTGACCTGTTTACTCCGACGACGAAAAGATACTTTGACGATTTTGCTGTAATTAACCAAATTATTCAATGGGGGTGCAATTTTGAATTATGCACTGGCAAGACTGCTGACCCAGGAGCTCAGTTGAAAAGCGGGAACCAACTGCGCTATCAGCAGTCGGTTTTACAGCGGCAATTTGCTCTCCCGTCTAGTCGCTTTACATCCTTCCAAGTCATTCCTTGCTTCAACTAAACATTCCAGACATGAACTAAAAAAGTACATCTAAGAACATTTATTATTAACAAGAATTGATTTCACTCAATTTTCTGAACTTTTTCATTGACAAAACTTGTTTCTTGGTGGTGAGAATAAAACGATTTTAGACTGATTGTTTTAGTATAATGTTCCTTAAACCATTTTATATTCCGAAACCTATATCCCAGTACGCGGCAGGCAACAAATCAGTCGGTGCATGAGCGTCCTACTCGTGGGATGTGTTGTGATTATTTATTAGTTGTGCGGCGTGAGCATGTCGACAGTATCAGGTATGGATTTATAAACTTGGTTGACATCGATTAAGTGTACTTTTGTTATCATTTTATCTACCGTTGCTCAGGAAGTTGGCTTATAACCACATCCTTCGCTAATTTAACCACAGCGCCAATTTGTCATCTGGCAGTCATCCGTCCGCTGCCAGATACCGTAGAGCTGAGTGCAGTATTGACGTAAATTAGAAAGCGTATTGCAATCTGCTGATATTCGTAAGTTTAATTCTACTTATTTCAGCAGCGTCAATAGTAAAACCTATTTCGTTATCAAAACTGATGTGATAATTATATTTGCTGGTCGCTTTTAATTTATGCAGATCACTATGCCGGGTCTTCTCCCTCTATCTCGTTCCTGAGACCACGTGACCTGGGAGCAAAGTTCCGCTGTAAAACCGACTACTGTCAGTTTGTGTGCGAAATCAAAATAGGGTATATTTGTGTTTTTAGATGCTTTATGAATTCTTGGAATTTATAATCCCAATGCGATGTTTATCAATGTGACAAAGATGGTGGGACCACTCATTTTCTGTGCAAATGTTTACTTTTAAGGTTGTGAGCAAAATAACACAAAAAAGGGGGCTTTGAGTTATGTAACACTGTTAATTTGCACCTATGTACCTAGGTACCTATGAGGTGTTTTTTTATTCTTGAGAATGCTATATTTATGAAGGTGACTAAGATGATGGGACCACTTATTTCTGTGCAAATGAAAAACATGATTTTTTTTTAATTTGCCAACAAACCCACACTCACCTGGTGCACTAACCTAATGAGGGTTAGTGCACCAGGTGCACTAACCTAGCCTAATGAAACCTAACCCATTTGTTTGCTTTGTGGAGGCAAATTCATTTAAAACTTTTCTTGTTACCACCTTAAAGTACAATGCCAAAAAGAAAATAAATTACTTGACAATTTGCTAATTTTATGTTTTGATTTTTTCCAAAGTTAAGTTAAGTTAGGTTAGGCTAGGTTATGTCACCTTTTTTAAAAATTTTTTTTACATTTCTTTTTAGGTGGTAGATAATGGCATACCCCACTTTGTCAGAGATTGGCAAGGCAATAAAGATCTCCAGTTGACATGCTCTACATAGTGTATTCCAGTTGGCATCATATGGGCAATTGGTGCAGTGGGTTAAGTTGTCTGCTTTCTGTACTGGTGGTGGCAGGTTAAAATCGTGTTGTGGCTTCATTTTTAACCTGATCACACATCGTTAACTGCACACTTTATATTATTTTACACTATCATACAAGTTGCTTGATGTACTAATATTTGTATATGAAAGTAAGGAGGTGAAATACTCATTAGAGCCTACTCATGCAATGAATGTCCATTTGGACCATCTGGAATTGTCATGGTGGAAATTTGTCTGGAGAGGTGCTTCAGGCTGAAAACTTTGAGGGGGGGGCACTCCAGTGCACTGAAGGGCAGACTTCTTTCAAGGAGAAACTCTGGCCAAAAACCTGAGGGGACACTGGGGACACATGCCCTCAGTGCTCCCTTGTATCTGCCCCTGTCCCAGAATCAATTGAAAAGGATACTGATGAACTGGAGCCATTAAGATGGTTCCATGATAGCTTCATGCTGTCCTACAATAAAATCTCAATTTCTACTGGCATTCAACTTTCGCTATCATTGAATCAAAATGAGTCATACATCTGCCTCACAGCAAGGGTTTGTGACACCATGAAAACATTGCATCCATATCCAGTTGTTTATTTCAACAGCCAGATTCTGTAAGCACCACATTCTGTTACATTTTGAGTGCAAGCAATGCTACTGTAGGAAATACAAAAGATCCCTGGTCAACATGCCTCTCACATAATGCCTATCAGGGGTGGGTGGTGGGGGCAGGTTTCTGACCCACTAAAATATCTGAAACTATTGAAACAAGAAGCATACATTTTGGAGGAATTATGGCTGTAGTGAACTCGCTGCAGTATACATTTCATGGGCCTAGGTCAATGTCTTCAGGGTCAGATGTGGTCACAATTGGCCTCCACTTCACCCCAGCTGGCATTCCCAGGGGGTCCCAAATTTGTCTGAGACCATACATACAGATGCTACATATGGTAGTACAGACCGTGCATATTGTCCCTACAGTAGGAAGTACAAACAGTAAGTATGCTTGGCACAGCCAGAGTTCTTTTTATTCTATGTTGCCTAATTCAAAGCCCCTTTTTGGCATTGTTTTGCTCACATCCTGAAAAGTAAGCATTTGCACAGAAAATAAGTGGCCTCTCAGCTTCATCACCTTCATAAACATGGTATTCTGAAGAAAAAAAACACCTTATACTGTAAATTTACAGGTAGCGTAGAAAAAGAAATGTTTATAAAATAAATAAAAAATGCAACATGACAGCCTAACATAGCTTAACTTGCCTTTGGAGAAAAAATCAATAAAATAAAATAAGATTTGATTTGATAAAATTTGATTTTGAATTTGAAAAAATAATGTTTTTGGGGCATTAAAAATAACAATTTTTTTACTTTAAAAAAACAACCTAACCAAACCTAACCATTTGTTTGCTTTATGGAGGCAAATGTGTGTAAAAACTTGTCTTGTTACCACCTTAAAGCACAATAATACCCAAAATAGGTAGGTATCAAGGTCCCAGGTAGGTGCATATCTAATGCCATGAGCCTTTCCCCATATTCTAAGTTACCTGGTTCACTGACAAGTCTAGTGGCTTTGTGCTGCATTTTTTCTAGCATGTCTATATCATTTTCTAAGTAAAGGCTCCATACCTCCACAGAATATTCTAGGTGGGGTCATACATAGAATAATTACAGTTTTTCATGACTTTCTGGAGGTCAATGTCAATAGCAGCTTAATATGTCAATATCTGGAGTGTTGTCCTTTTGTCTTATGCTTTTCTCACACCTGGTTAGCTCCCCAAATTCTCAAGTTTCACATCACTTACCTAGTTCTCTCACCTGGTTGGCTCCCCAAATTCTCTTAGTTTCATGTTGCTGTACCATCAGTATTTCTGGTTGTTATAGACTGCCTTCCATACATTCAGCATAAGGAGAAAGTGGACCTTAGTAAGTTGATGGTCAGTCTTCCACCTTTTTTGTGCAATATCAGTGATGTGTGGATGGAAATGCAGGTTTCTGGCTACTGTGATGCCTAAATCAGTATGTATCTCCACACATTTTACCTGAATTCCATCCAGGTAATAATCGCTGTATGACCTCTGCAGTTGATGCCCCCTAAACCCCAATAACCAACCATCCAGGTAATATTATACATAAGGGCCAATATTTCTCCAGCTATATGAGCCATTGTGTTTTACAAACTGCAGATTTGTTGGGGTTAATTGTTAGCTGCCATGACTGCAGTATTAACCAGTGTATCTACATCGTGTTGTCCCTGCGAGATACCAGCCAGCAGATCTGTGATAGATTTGTACTTCACCTTTATGTATATCTTTAGGTGATCTGCAAACTCCTTGAACTGGAAGTATATACCACAAGGTACATAATTCACATCACTCAAGAATAACACAGGACTCAGTACAGAGCTTTGGGGAACTCCACTCAGAACTTCCTTTCGATTGCTGGAAGAACCAGAGACAAGCACTTTCATTTCTCTCCCACAGAGAAAACTTTGAATTCAGGTGACAATTACCTCTAAAATTCTGAAAGCTCTCAGTTTTGCTAGTAGCAGAACACAATTCACAACATCAAATGCCTTTGAAAAATCAAAGAAAATTACAGCCACCCCCATAGTCCTCATCTGGCCAAGTAGAGTCAGTCTAGCCTAACCTGCTTTTTTTTATATAAAAGTGGGACAAAAATTCTTCAAAATTGTAAAACTAGAAAATGGACCCTAACCTATGCTACCCTAGCATCCTAACCTCTCTGTTTGCTTTATGGAGGTGAAATGTGTGTGAAGTTTTTTTCTTGTACCACTATAATACCAAATCATTATGTAAATGAACATGGTTTTCATGCACTGAATTATGAGTATCAATATTACTAGAGAGTAGGTATTCTCACCAATATAGCATCTTTTTGAGTGTACACTGCATAGGACAGTGTGCACAGATCGACCAAAAATTTCAAATTTACACCCACTAAATTTGTATTTGGACCAACATTCGTGTACAGGGTAGTTTTGTGCTCTGAACACGCCTGAACAAGTTTTAGCTCGATCCGACCAATAGTTTCGGAGCTATAGCCTACAGCAGTATTTTGAGGTCACAACAAGGGTATCTTTGGTGATAGATATCTCATCAGTAATGAAGAGAAAGTGTGACATATCGTCATTGAACTGGGCGCTGTATGACCGAAGCAGTTGATGCACCCCTAAGCCCAAATAACCAACCATGAGTTCGTTCATTATTGTTATCGTTCATTATAGTTCATTATCGTTCATTGTTGAGAAGAAAAATGATGAAATAAAACAAATCTGTCATGAAATGTTGACATTTCTCAAGTTTGACCTCGTGACCTTCTGCGACCCATAGTCCACTGAAATTGATACATTTTATGACAGAAATACAAACCGGCATGATTTGTCTGCCATGATTTTAAGCAAAAAATGTGTTTTACTTTTGAATGTTCCATATATGTGTCCATTCTCAATTTTTTTTCTCCATGATTTTCCGATTTCCGGAACAGGCGGATTTCGAGTAAGTTGTCTCCCATTGGAAAACTATGGGGGACTGGACAATGAGATGAAGTAGGGTGATATAAAAACGTTTGCTTAACAAAAAATATTTAAGACTTATTGATGTAAGTCTTATTGTTTGCCTTAATACAATTCATAAAGTTCAAGGTCACCCATTGCCGATAGGTTGGTTCTTGGAGTTTATGGGCACATCGACTGCATCGGTCATGCAGCGCCCATATCATCATTAATCAAACAATGGCATATGCACTAAGGTCAGTCGATGAGACAACTGCATGTGAAGGGGTCGATGTACGTATGACATCATGTCCTGTTGCTATCCTCATTTTGTCTGGTGTAAAAGCGAGTTAATGAGGGGCATAAATCGCAGAAAACCTTCTTTCTGATAGGAAACGGAAGAGCCGTCCCAATTGAACAATTGATGACTTGTCCACTAATGCTTCCCTAAGGAAGAGAGAGGTACGTTCAAAGTAGGTAAAAGGTACGGTTCCAAGATAAGGTCTTTGCTTAAGGATAAGTTGGCTGCAGGCAATCAGTATGTGCCACACTGACAGTGCAGCATGGTACCTTGGACACAGCGGACTGCCACCGCCGGTCAGAAAGTATTACGGAAAAGGTCATCCATAGGCTTATCTACGCATGACGAAGCAATTTTACTTCGGAATATCTGGTGGTCTGGTGATGGAAACATCTGATCATGCTGGCCCCACAACAAGAAGTACAGTTGTGCTTTAATTCTACCTGTAGGCATCATTTGTGTGGTCAAACAGTCGAATCCTTATGGTAATGCAAACACACGCGTCTTTGCCACGGTATACATAGCGTGTCCCGGAAAACATGAACATTTTCACAAGCTTCCTGTGGTTTCATTGTTCACGTTTTGGGCACTCCCTGCATATTGCACATTATTGCACATTACTGCACTGCCCTAAGCAGTGCACAATCAAAGAAACATGGGATAGAACAACGAAATATACATCAGATGATGAGAACATGTTTTTCCAACTTACACATTTGTAGGTCTCCAATGCAGCTCTGGTGGCTTCCTGAACAAGAGTTCAACATTTTATAATCACCAGTGTCGTAGTTGTTCCATGTAGCGGCGTAATTTTACTTCAGAACATCTGGTGGTTACTTACAACATGTACTGAATGCCATCAAACATGACAACAATGCAGTCTGACTATATTCGATCATGCTAACATCACAACAAGAAGTACAATCATTCTTTATTTCCACCTGCAGAGCATCATTTACATGGACGTACAGTCGAACACATATTGCAAGCCACTCTTTGCTGTCACAGTGCACGTAGGCTGTGCCCATGAACATCATTTTCACAACCTTCATGTGACTTCATTATTCACGTTTTTGAGACACTGCGCATGTGGACATTCCGCAGTGGGACACTGCTGCACAATAGTACATATGTTAGGAAAATGAAAGCAGATCAAACGGCGTCGATTTGGCTTTGATAACCAAATCGTTACAAACGGCGTCGATTTCGAAGTTCGCCAAAACCGAATTTTGTGGGTGAACACCGAATCTGGGGCCGTGGGGACCTTAGAAATTGTCAAAATATTATCTTAAATTCCGAAAAGAAGGGACAAAATTAACGTTGTATTTTTAGCGACGGATGAAATAGGATGTATTCAGGCCGTTTCCTGTGATTTCTGGTCACTAAGACGCCTAGTAGGTCATCAAATCTGTAATAAAAGCACAGCAAACAGCTTGGATTTCCGGAAGTGGCTTTTTGAGATAGTAAATATCAATTGACAGATGATTTTAAGATGGTATCCGAGACAACTCGCCCTGGTGCATTGCTTTGGTTGGAGATGTTTTTTTTTTAAATCTGTAAGTTTTTTAATGGGTTATTTTTTAAATTTCATGTGCATTCATAAATTTGTACAGTTTTGAATATGGCATATTTCTGGGACTTCTCAACAGGTACAGATAGCCAGCAGCCAATGGAACATATTTTCTTTGATGGGAAGTCAATTTTGAGTTCAAACATTTCTACAAAATGAATTTTACATATTTGTCGATTTTGGCATGTTTTGTCCTAAGCCTGCCAGAGTTCTAAATTTTGTTTGCATCATGTTTCCCTTCCGCGTATCCTTTTCATTCTTTTCATTTCTGACGCTGATTGTGAAAAAAAAAACAAATCTTTATAAATTGGAGATATTAAGAAAAATATTTTCAAAAAATTAAAATTGGAAATTACACACACAAAGCCACAACTCTGGTAATGTGAGGATGCACACGTTTTCAATGGGTGCTTACCAATACTTCGCAACATTTTCTGTTATTCGCTTTGTATGGCGACGGTAATAATCGACACAGGGACTATCACAATTTCTTGCAGCGTTTATGTACGTCGAAAAAAATCACCACGTCCTCTTTCCACCAGGCGTTTTCGAACACTGATTCGTACACTGCTCCGGCTCTGCCAAGCCTGTTATCGTTTCCTTCCCGATGTCAACCCCTCTGTTAAACGCCAGCATCAACGCCGGCGCCTTTATCTTCCTCGGAACCGCCACCAGGCTGGATAGTATTGAGCTATGTACGGATGGTGAGTACGGATATGTGTACGAAGTACGGATGGGGTGGGAGGGAAGACATACGCGAGACAAACACCTTGACTTTCATTTGCCTTTAACACATGGTCGCGAGCAGTCCACAGAGACACAATGCTTTTTCTTCAGCACATAATGATACACCTGCCTTACACTTGATCGCTGACACAAAGTGATCCTCATGTTTGTTATTGGTACCCACCAACTGCGCCAGATGCAATATGTTGTCAATAGAACCTGATTCAATATGGTCGGGTTGCGTTATTTCCATATTTGTTGTTATTCAATACATATCAATTGTTCCGAGTACAATTGCGTCGCTACGCGTAAGTAAACCCATGGGTGACCTATCGGTAACTAGTGACTTTGAAATTCGTGATGGTTTTTAAGGAAAACTATAAGATCTACATAAAAAAGATAGAATTGTTTTTTCTGAGTAAAAACGTTTTCCAATCATATGCCTGTATTTCATTGTTCTACCTCATGTAGCTTTCCAATGGAAGAGAGCTTACACAAAATCCGTCCTACCCAGAAAATGCAAAATCGCAAAAAGTCATGAAGAGCGGACGACCATATCGGATATTTATAGGAAGAACCCTTTTTTATATTTGTTTGGTCAGCGAAATCATACACACTTTTATTTTCCGCCGTCAAATTTGTCAATTTCGATGGGCCGGGGGTCACGGGAGGTCACGAGGTCACGATTTCATGAGGTCACGAGGTCAAATGCAGGTAATACTGATATTTGATTTCGGGAATGCTTCAGTTCATCCATTTTCTTCTGAAATAGATATACTTTGCCACTGTTTCCTCTTCTTATTCATGAGATATACATCGTCAAACCAACCCATGTTATTTGGCCTAAAAATAATGCCGGGGGCTATAGCTCAAAAACCGTTGGCCGAATCGGGCTCGGGTTTGCACAGTCATCTTTAGAGCTAAAGACTGCTCTGTGAGCAAGTTTTGGTCTCAATAAAACATTATGGGGATAAGTGCATTTGTCGATCTGTCGTGGAACGCACCAGCTAGTAAATTATATTTGCAAGCATAGACAAGATACTGAACTTAGCAAGATGGCAAGTCAATCCCATCATGGTACACATTGTGGATGAATGTGATGCGATGTTGTACCCTGTATGCCTTCAATGCACTCATTTTAACATGATTCAGGAAGTTCGCATGTGACAGTGAGTTGGAAGCAGCTTGTGAAGACGAGTGTGCCACATGAATTATTTGTGCTGTGCGATCTCAACTCTATCAATGTGAACTTTGACTGCCCCTGCCAAGATAATATTACAATTCTTGAGCAAGGACAAATGAGCATAGTGTGATGCCTGTACTGATGGATGGCTGAAATGCCTCTAGTTTCAACTTTTGGAAAGCACTACACTGAAAGAAATGTATTTTTTTAATACCCATTGTATTTTTTATATCTTTAAATAAAAATACCCATTGTATTTTTTTTTCATGATGCTGTCAATGTGAGGGCCCAAATATAATTTTTATATAAAATGACACAAGTACTAAATGTTCTTCATATGCTTGAGATCAGTGTTTTCAGTAATGTAGGTAGTTGCAATGGCAATTTCTTCAAGACCATCCAAAACAATTTGCACTCTTTATTGTTCAAATTTAGCTTAACCTGCTGCATGGAGCTCAGTGAACTTTGTGGCAAACATGAGGTTCAGAAGGTTAGCTCACTACTTGTCACAGACAACACTGATAACACTGTCACCACAATTTTGACACCACATAGTTTAGTTTGTTAGAGTGCTGGTCTGCATTGGTCTCCACTTGTCATGGCAAGACAGGGCTTCAGTCGCTTCAGGCTCACGTTTAGCACCGGGCTCGGAGCGTCACTTGGCAACTGGCCCGATGGGGCCAGGGATGAGTTACCAGGCGACTGTGTCAGTACATTGATGGCATGGTAACTTCTCTTCAATTTTCTGCCCTCAAACTGGGATTCAATGATCCAGCTCAGACACCCCAGAGTAGTGGTCAATGACGAGATCGTGCTAACCCAAGTAGTGTTGATGGCAATGGCACAGGTACTGGGGACGATGCTGGGATAACCTATGCAGATGTGGTGACAAGTGATGCTTCAGCTAAGACTAGGTGGTGCCTACCTTTACCTACCATTACCTGTGATCTCACTGTTTCCATAGATGGCATAGGATGTGATGGGTGTAGCTGTTGATTTCACCCTTCAGCAATGTGTCTTGGTTTATCTGAGGCTGTGATCCAGGCAATTGCTGATCATGGGGTGACAGCATTGCATTTATGTGTAATGACTGCTGAGCTGCCAGTTCCCCAGGATGGGGGGCTGGGGTGAGTGCTGGAGCATTTGGGCAGTTGCACCAGGCAGTTAAAGCACTGTGCAAGGCTGTCAAGGCTCTGACTGCTCAGGTGCAGCCATTGATGTATGTGGGATCTCATGTGGCAGCTCAGGGTCATGTCTTTCAACTTAGCCCTGATAAGCTCAGTTGAAATACAAGAGAAATTGAAACAGATGGAGGAGTGCAAAAAGGGAAGGACTCGATAATTATCCGTGGCTTTGGAGCTATATCTTTGCCTGATGTACAGCGAAAAGTTGAGGCAGCATCACATAATCATGGGCACTGAGGTTGTCAGGTTGTCAGATATTGTCTGCATTAGTCAGGAAAAGGACATTTATAGGGCTAAGATGGCTGATAATGACAAAAGAAGATTGCTTCTAGAAAAGGCTCATGAGATGGCACAACATGATGATTTTAAGTCACTTTACATTCATAGGGATCTAATATACACATGTCATGAGTTTTACAGATGTAGGCATAGTAACATGGGAAGTAAAAGACATTTAAACTAACATGAAGGGCTCACTCGAATACCAAGAGGCAAGTTTTGTGCCTCTCTAAGCTTTACATATCTTTAGTGAATCTTAATTGCATCCAGAGCAAAGTCTGTACACATCTGCTTTTCTCTCAGAAAGGAAAGCTGACACATTGGCAGTTAATTAAACATGGTTTTTGCCAATTGTGACTAGCCAATTGTAGCTATAGCAGAACATGGGATAGTGAGAACTGACACAACTGGTCCCATTCATGAGCATGTATTTGTTTATATGTAAAACATGGAATTAAGTTAGAATCAATCACCGTCTTCACTCCAAATATTCAAGTTATTTTATGATGAATTTTCTGTACATGGTGTGTGTTTACTGCCCTCCCTCAGATTCTGAGTGTCAGAACCAGGCACTTGTATCTTTTTGTGTAACTAGGTACACTTTCTAGTTCCTGTTACTTGCCCTGTCTATCTGATAACTATATTTTTATCTAATCTATGGAACTGGCATACCTGCAGATATGGGCTCTCCTTGATCGTCCACGAAACTCATCTGTGGGTGACGTGAAACTTGAAAATTTGAGGAGCCAACCAGGTGAGAGCCTTGATGATTCCCATTTGATATGCCTGTCCACTGAAAGTGGTGTTCATGTACTGTTGCTCTTTGCTTTTTTCCTATGAGAAAGTTCTGTTCCACCTCAGAATCTTCTGCCTTGTTTCATATGTTTCTATCTTCATCAATTATCTTTCATATAGCATGGCAGAAATGCCTTTTTGAAATCTATGCAGTATGCCCACAGAGTGACCGATTTCAGGGAGCATATTTCACTCATTTACACACATTATAATGTGTGTAAATTATAAGGGTAATGGGTCAGCATAATGTCTTCATTCTCTTCTTCAAGTCATATATCGAATAGGGCTTACAATTTAAAAAGAACGAATAGGAATACGAGTAACGAGTAAGAATGAGTAGAAACCGTACGACATTACCCCTTTCATACGGTGGTGCACCTGACCCCTAACTAGTTAATTTTGACGCGCGTTCCACTGCAGTGATTGATGACTGGTGACCGCGTCATGAGGCATGCTTCTCACCCAGGTGTGTTTTGTCAGTGTGGTGAGCTAGCGTGTTGACTATGAGCAAGACGCCCCGCCGCTGTCTGGCGGCCGTGTGCGGTGTCGCCCTGCTGCTGCTGGTGCTGCACGAGCTCACCGTCTCCAGCGTGCCCTGCCTCGCCGGCGACAGTCGTGGTGCGCTGGTGCGGCCACTGAAGCAGGTGAGTCGGCAGGACGCTGAGCACACCTGCGGCACGCCCGTCGGCAGGCTGTCTGCGCTGGGTGCCGATCGGCGTGCTGATCTACACGCCGCCAGCGTCAGTGGACCGGCTGCTGATTGTCCAGCGTCAGTGGACCGGCTGCTGATTGTCCAGCGTCAGTGGACCGGCTGCTGATTGTCCAGCGTCAGTGGACTGGCTATTGTCCAGGTAGTGGACCGGTGCTGATTGTCAGTTGGTCCAGCGTCAGTGGACGGTGTGATTCGGGTCAGTGGCGGCTGCTGATTGTCCAGCGTCAGTGGACCGGCTGCTGATTGTCCAGGTCAGTCGCCGCATGGCTGTTGTCCAGCGTCAGTGGACCGGCTGCTGATTGTCCAGCGTCAGTGGACCGGCTGCTGATTGTCCAGCGTCAGTGGACCGGCTGCTGATTGTCCAGCGTCAGTGGACCGGCTGCTGATTGCCCAGCGTCAGTGGACCGGCTGCTGATTGTCCAGCGTCAGTGGACCGGCTGCTGATTGTCCAGCGTCAGTGGACCGGCTGCTGATTGTCCAGCGTCAGTGGACCGGCTGCTGATTGCCCAGCGTCAGTGGACCGGCTGCTGATTGCCCAGCGTCAGTGGACCGGCTGCTGATTGCCCAGCGTCAGTGGACCGGCTGCTGATTGCCCAGCGTCAGTGGAGCGGCTGCTGATTGCCAGGCTGGTGTACACAACATGTTGAGCCACTCCCAGGTGGTGTTGGCCACAGGGTGCAAGTCAGTCGGGAAACCCCGCCTCCTGATGTTCTCACATTGTGGTGGATATCTGCGTCGCACGCCTGTTAAGGAACATTGAGGGGCTATTACAGAAGATTGGAACACCTATTACGGAAGATTAGAACGTTTAATATTTGCATACTAGTGATGACGTGACTTCATAAAACATCTGTTCACTGGTGATTTTGAAATACTATTAGTTCTTTCCTTTTTTGACCAAATACGTATACGCAACACGAGGACATGCATGTCTCGGAAATCAGGTGTGTTTTCTATTATTACAGACATGACTTGTGTGCGATTTCACCGATAATCTAGCTTTCCCTAGGTGGCTGGTGCCTCCAAGAGACCTGCTCGGGCTTGTCGGGCCCGACTGACCGGTCCACGATGTTCGGGTGCCGGGCTACCCCACTACTGACTGATCCACGATGTTGGGGACTGACCGGTCCACGATGTTCTGTGCCGGGCTACCCCCACTGACTGACCGGTCCACGACGTTCGGTGTGCCGGGCTACCCCACTGACTGACTGATCCACGACGTTCGGTGTGCCGGGCTACCCCCGCTGACGTTCGGTGTGCCGGCTACCCCCACTGACGTTCGGTGTGCCGGGCTACCCCCGCTGACGTTCGGTGTGCCGGCTACCCCCACTGACTGACCGGTTCACGGCGGCAGCTGCGCGCGGGGGGCTCGCCCGTTGACCGCAGCCTGCCGCTGATCTTCATCGGTGGCGTGCCTCGCTCGGGCACCACACTGGCGCGCGCCATGCTGGACGCCCACCCGCTGGTGCGCTGCGGTGAGGAGACGCGCGTCATACCGCGCATCCTCGGCCTGCGCTCGCACTGGAAACGGTCGGCCAAGGAGTCGCTGCGGTTGACGGAGGCCGGACTCAGCGACGAGGTGGGTGGCCGTGGCAGAAGCTGAGATGATGTCCGGCCACGGGGTCCTTTACCTGTGTGGCTTCACCGGTTGTTGGACGATTTTGCCTGTTGATGATCATGCTGAATGAACAGAAACATAAGCATCGTCAAATAAAAATGCGAATTTATCAGATCTGAAAATGAAGTGGACGAAATGCGATGGGTTTTTGGTTGGGGGAGTCTAGTGCATCGATACTTCCCCCCCCCCCCCACACCATGTTTTTTTTAATCGACACCCCTGCACACAACACTTAATTATCAAACAGCCCCATTGAACGTTGAAATTAAAAGAATGAGATGATAATTTAAACGGATAATAATGTTCTGAATGCACGCAATCCATGAGCATGTACTATATCCAGCCCTGGTATGGAGTGATGTACGTTGGAAGTATCCAGGGTGCGGCAACGTTGGCAGGTGCTGGACTCGGCCATCTCCTCCTTCATCCTGGAGGTGATCGTCCGCCACGGCGAACCGTCCCAGCGACTCTGCAACAAGGACCCGTTCACCATCAAGTCGGCCACATACCTGCACCAGCTGTTCCCACGCGCCAAGTTCGTCTTCATGGTGCGCGACGGGCGCGCCACCGTGCACTCGATCATATCAAGACAGGTGAGCCGGTCATATCGAGACAGGTGAGCCGGTCATATCGAGACAGGTGAGCCGGTCATATCTAGACAGGTGAGTCGATCATATCGAGACAGGTGCGCCAATCATATCGAGACAGGTGAGCCGGTCATATCGAGACAGATGAGCCGGTCATATCGAGACAGGTGAGCCGATCATATCGAGACAGGTGAGCCGATCATATCGAGACAGGTGAGCCGGTTTTCGGACAGGTGAGCCGGTTATCGGACAGGTGAGCCGGTTATATCGAGACAGGTGAGCCGGTCATATCGAGACAGGTGAGCCGGTCATATCGAGACAGGTGAGCCGGTCATATCTAGACAGGTGAGTCGATCATATCGAGACAGGTGCGCCAATCATATCGAGACAGGTGAGCAGATCATATCGATACAGGTGAGCCGATCATATCGAGACAGGTGAGCCGATCATATCGAGACATGTGAGCCGATCATATCAAGACAGGTGAGCCGATTATAGATTCAGGTGAGCCGATCATATCGAGACAGGTGAGCCGATCATATCGAGACAGGTGGCCGGTCATATCGAGACAGGTGAGCCGATCATATCGAGACAAGTGAACCGATACTATCGAGACAGGTGAGCCGATCATATCGAGACAGGTGAGCCGATCATATCGAGACAGGTGAGTCGATCATATCGAGACAGGTGAGCCGATCATATCGAGTCATGTGAGCCATCATATCGAGACAGGTGAGCCAATCATATCGAGACAGGTGAGCCATCATATCGAGACAGGTGAGCCATCACATCGAGACAGGTGAGCCAATCATATCGAGACAGGTGAGCCAATCACATCGAGACAGGTGAGCCATCATATCGAGACAGGTGAGCCAATCACCGAGACAGGTGAGCCATCACATCGAGACAGGTGAGCCAATCATATCGAGACAGGTGAGCCAATCACATCGAGACAGGCGAGCCGATCATATCGAGACAGGTGAGCCGATCATATCGAGACAGGTGAGCCGTCATATCGAGACAGGTGAGCCGGTCATATCGAGACAGGTGAGCCGGTCATATCGAGACAGGTGAGCCAATCACATCGAGACAGGTGAGCCGATCACCGAGACAGGTGAGCCATCACATCGAGACAGGTGAGCCGATCATATCCAGACAGGTGAGCCAATCATATCCAGACAGGTGAGTCAGGCGGTACCGTATCGACCGCTGACTGTCCACAGATGGGGTGGGACGAAGGTTGAATTTATCATTGTAATTATAGATGAGGAATGGAAAATTATTGGGTAATCGAATACATGGAGGATATTTTTCTTCAAACCTATGACATCAGAAGTGCAGTTTGCACTTCCCAATTACACTTGGAATTCGTCCCAGAGCAGTTCATTGTCAAACAGCACAATTCAAACTTCAAGTGATAAGAAAGGAGAGGATAATTTTATTGGAAGGATCATGTTCTGGATGCTAATCGTCCAGAAACTGCTTCCTTTTCCAACCCTGGGTGGGAGGCTAATGCACCAGCTGACCTGACCCGACCTGCCATCACCCATGTCAATACTAGTGCGTTCACACTAGTTCTGTGTGTGGTAATGGTGAATGGTAATGCTAATATCCCTTGTGGCAATGATGGGTGGTAGCACCGTTGTTCTCGCGTGGCGATGGTGAGTGGTGGTACTAATGGCCCCGTGGCGATGGTGAGTGGTGGTACTAATGGCCCCATGGCGATGGTGAGTGGTGGTACTAATGGCCCCGTGGCGATGGTGAGTGGTGGTACTAATGGCCCCATGGCGATGGTGAGTGGTGGTACCAATGGCCCCGTGGCGATGGTGAGTGGTGGTACCAATGGCCCCATGGCGATGGTGAGTGGTGGTACTAATGGCCCCGTGGCGATGGTGAGTGGTGGTACTAATGGCCCCATGGCGATGGTGAGTGGTGGTACTAATGACCCCATGGCGATGGTGAGTGGTGGTACCAATGGCCCCGTGGCGATGGTGAGTGGTGGTACTAATGACCCCGTGGCGATGGTGAGTGGTGGTACCAATGGCCCCATGGCGATGGTGAGTGGTGGTACCAATGGCCCCGTGGCGATGGTGAGTGGTGGTACCAATGGCCCCGTGGCGATGGTGAGTGGTGGTACTAATGGCCCCGTGGCGATGGTGAGTGGTGGTACCAATGGCCCCGTGGCTATGGTGAGTGGTGGTACTAATGGCCCCGTGGCGATGGTGAGTGGTGGTACCAATGACCCCGTGGCGATGGTGAGTGGTGGTACCAATGGCCCCATGGCGATGGTGAGTGGTGGTACTAATGGCCCCGTGGCGATGGTGAGTGGTGGTACTAATGGCCCCATGGCGATGGTGAGTGGTGGTACTAATGACCCCATGGTGATGGTGAGTGGTGGTACCAATGGCCCCGTGGCGATGGTGAGTGGTGGTACTAATGACCCCATGGCGATGGTGAGTGGTGGTACCAATGGCCCCGTGGCGATGGTGAGTGGTGGTACTAATGGCCCCATGGCGATGGTGAGTGGTGGTACCAATGGCCCCGTGGCGATGGTGAGTGGTGGTACTAATGACCCCATGGTGATGGTGAGTGGTGGTACCAATGGCCCCATGGCGATGGTGAGTGGTGGTACTAATGACCCCATGGCGATGGTGAGTGGTGGTACTAATGACCCCATGGCGATGGTGAGTGGTGGTACTAATGGCCTCATGGCGATGATGACCCTACTTCATGCCCATGTACTTGATTAGACATTGACCTAGATATCAATATGCTGATAAATGTTTTGAAATCTTCTTTTACGGTATTGCAAGCTCAGATAGCTAGGGTGGGTCGATCACAACACACAAGATGCGAGCATTAATGGTATGTAGGTGTATATTTCCACCAAAAATATGAATTGCAGGACGCTGACTCAGTCTAGCTGGTTAATAGTCCACCATGGGATGGTTGCCTGGCCACAGCCGTCGGCCGTTGTGTCTCCCAGATGACCCGGATGTGACCCGGATGCTCTCCTCCAGGTGACCATCACCGGGTTCGACCTGACCAGCGCGCGCGAGTGCCTGCGTCGCTGGAACACGGTGGTGGACACGATGGACCAGCAGTGTGAGATGCTGGGGCCCGAGTTCTGTATGCGCGTGCCCTACGAGCAGCTGGTGCTGCGGCCGCGCCTCTCCATGCAGCGCGTGCTCGCCTTCCTGGACGTGCCCTGGAACGAGACGGTGCTGCACCACGAGCTCACCATCAACAAGCCGGGTGGCGTGTCGCTCTCAAAGTTAGTGCGGCGGCTGGCGGTGGTCGAGACAGGTCGCCGGTGGAACTCCGACTGTGGGTAGTTCTACCGGTAGAGCATGTACCATACTGAGTAGCTTTTGCTTTAGTGGAGAAGGTAAGAATCAGCTGATCATGTATTTGCGTGTTCAGTTCGATAGCTGGCAAGAGTGCTTCTAAAATAGCATGGTGCCTTGCAGGGTATTACAACTATGTCTACAAACATGTAAGTAGTGCAATGGTATCTCTAAGCATTTTTGCCTGCATATGCTGGTGTCAAAATACCTTTACGATGAGCATGGGTTCGTTCGCCAGTTTTTTATGGAACCTAAACGGGATCGGACGCCACATCTCGATGTGCGAATGTAGAAGGTTCTAGATGGAAAGAATGTAGAAGCCATAGGCTGACCATTAATATGAAGATATTGTCAAAGGCCTGGATCGATGGATATGGGTAGGTAGTGGGTGGGGTTGGGGTGGGGCACTACCAAGGGTGGAGGATGGCAATGATCTGAATTGTGTGATGTCCATATGGTAAACTTGCTCCTCAGGGTAACATGCTCCATAGAGTCCAACATGGACTCCGTAAGGTCCATAGGGTTCCATGCTCGTCGATGCTCCGTTTCCCTACCAGGGAGGAGATTGCACGGTGTTACCCCAAACATTGGAACCACCTGTGTTGGCAGGCAGATCACATTCACAGTTGGTGCTCGGGTGAGGTGTTGTGCCCAGTGTGTGCTCGGGTGAGGTGTTGTACCCAGTGTGTGCTCGGGTGAGGTGTTGTGCCCAGTGTGTGCTCGGGTGAGGTGTTGTACCCAGTGTGTGCTCGGGTGAGGTGTTGTACCCAGTGTGTGCTCGGGTGAGGTGTTGTACCCAGTGTGTGCTCGGGTGAGGTGTTGTACCCAGTGTGTGCTCGGGTGAGGTGTTGTGCCCAGTGTGTGTTCGGGTGAGGTGTTGTACCCAGTGTGTGCTCGGATGAGGTGTTGTGCCCAGTGTGTGTTCGGGTGGTGTTGTCCCAGTGTGTGCTCGGGTGGGGTGTTGTACCCAGTGTGTGCTTGGGTGAGGTGTTGCACCCAGTGTGTGTTCGGGTGAGGTGTTGTACCCCGTGTGTGCTCGGGTGAGGTGTTGTACCCAGTGTGTGCTCGGGTGAGGTGTTGTGCCCAGTGTGTGTTCGGGTGAGGTGTTGTACCCAGTGTGTGCTCGGGTGAGGTGTTGTGCCCAGTGTGTGTTCGGGTGAGGTGTTGTACCCAGTGTGTGCTCGGGTGAGGTGTTGTACCCAGTGTGTGCTCGGGTGAGGTGTTGTACCCAGTGTGTGCTCGGGTGAGGTGTTGTACCCAGTGTGTGCTCGGGTGAGGTGTTGTACCCAGTGTGTGCTCGGGTGAGGTGTTGTACCCAGTGTGTGCTCTGGTGAGGTGTTGTACCCAGTGTGTGCTCGGGTGAGGTGTTGTACCCAGTGTGTGTTCTGGTGAGGTGTTGTACCCAGTGTGTGCTCGGGTGAGGTGTTGTGCCCAGTGTGTGCTCGGGTGAGGTGTTGTACCCCGTGTGTGTCGGAGACGTGCCCCGGAGCTGACGGGTGGCGCCTCCGGCAGAGTGGAGAAGTCGTCCGACCAGGTGGTGCGGCCCATCAACACGGACGCGCTCGCCAAGTGGGTGGGCCAGCTGCCGGACGACGTGGTGCGCGACATGGCCGAGCTGGCGCCCATGTTGGAGACGCTCGGCTACGACCCGGACGCCAACCCGCCCGACTACAGCCGGCTGACGCTCTCCGGCGCAGAGGTAGCCGCCACTGGCGAGCCGTCCCACCAGCTTCAATACGGCTAGTGCTCTCCAGTGTAGAGATAGTCGTCACTGGTGGTCCGTCCCACCAGCTTCAATACGGCTGGTGCTCTCCAGTGTAGAGATAGTCGTCACTGGCGGTCCGTCCCACCAGCTTTAATACGGCTGGTGCTCTCCAGTGTAGCCCAACCAACTACCGGTCCATCTCTATTGTCCCGGTCATTGCCAAAATTGTGGAGCGTGCAGTCCACCAGCAGCTCTACGCCTACCTATCCAACAACCACCTCCTCTCTCCTACCCAGCATGGTTTCCGCCCCCGTCACTCAACGGAGACCGCGCTGATATCTATACCCGACCAGATCCTATCGGCCAATGATCGTGGTGAGATGTCCCTCCTTTGCCTCCTGGACTTGAGCAAATGCTTTGATGTGATATGTGAAAGGCCATACCCAGAGTGTCAGCCTCACTGACCGTCTGGGTCGCAGCTTAAAATCTGTTCCACTTCCAAACAACATCGGAGTTTTTCAAGGCTCATCTCTCGGCCCTTTGCTCTTCTGAGTCTTCGCCAACGACCTCAGTCTGTTCGCTGAAGGCGCAGTAGTCGTTCAGTATGCAGATGACACACATTTTGGTCACCGGAAACAAAACTCGCATCCAAAGTGTCGCTACCGAGTTGGAACACGTCCTGGCCTCCCTCGACGTTTGGTTCCGCGGTAACGGTTTGAAAGTAAATGCGGAGAAAACCCAGCTTATGGTCTTTGGCAGCCAACACAATTTGCGCAATCTTCCCAACTTCACTGAAACGTTTCGCGATGAACAATTGCTCCCCTGTTCGGAAGTAAAAAATGTAGGGCTCACTTTTGATCGCACCCTCAGCTGGGACTCGCATGTTTCCACCATTACCAGACGATGTTTCGGAACTTTGGCCGGTCTATCACATCTCAGAGGCCACCTGCCACCATCTGTCATCTCGGTGCTCGTCAATGCCTTGGTGCCCTCTCTGATCAGGTACTGCATTTCGGTGTACGGAAATAGTACCCAAAAGAATGTCTCGGATGAAAAGAAAAAAATCAACTATGGAGGGAAAGTTATTTTCGGACGATCTAAATTTGAC
Source organism: Ashinkailepas kermadecensis (assembly GCA_034440615.1). Lineage (NCBI taxonomy): Eukaryota > Metazoa > Arthropoda > Thecostraca > Neolepadidae > Ashinkailepas > Ashinkailepas kermadecensis. The sequence continues at coordinate 567,374 of JAOTOM010005086.1, forward strand.
CATGTCACGGATCTGTTAGAGCGTCTTGGTTGGATGAACGCTGAGGACTTGGCCTCATACCACACGCTGTGCCTACTTCACAAGGTGCGTCGACCGCAGGAGCCGGCTTCATTAGCTGGCACTATCTCAACAGTCGCCGAGCACCGTGACCGCCACACCCGTCAAGACCGGGACCTGTACGTCCCCAGGTCGCGAACAGAGATGGGCAGGCGCCGTTTTTGTTCCACAGGTCCTGCCCTGTATAACTAACTGCCACACGAACTGAGGCAACTGCCAGTTCCCACGTTTGGTCGCCGCCTTAGGCGGAATTTGTACATGGGACCGGTCAGATTGACCTGATCTGCTTACTGACTTCTTATCATACTCGCTGACCTCCTATCATACTTGCTGACTTATCTTCATACCTGCTGACTTCTTATATGTACCGTACTTGCTGACTCTTTCCGTGCCGCTTGTATGAGGAATTGTTATATGTTTCTATGTGTGTCTGTGACAGCCTTTTTTCATGTGACATCTGTTTTAAAAATCGACAATAGGCTGTAATAGCCACGAGTTTATTGTGGATGGCCTGAATATAAGTCTTTATATAGATAGTCGCCACTGGCGGTCCGTGCCAGTTACTTCAATATGGTTAGTGCTCTGCAGTGTAGAGGTAGTCGCCACTGGCGGGCCGTCCCACCAGCTTCAATACGGCTGGTGCTCTCCAGTGTAGAGATAGTCGCCACTTGGGGTCCATCCTACCAACTTCAATACGGTTAGTGCTCTCCAGTATAGAGATAGTCGCCACTGGCGGTCCGTCCCACTTACTTCAATACGACTAGTGCTCTCCAGTGTAGAGATAGTCGCCACTGGAGGCCCGTCCCACCCAAGGTTCGAATATGAGGCTTTACTGGACGAGCTCTGCAGAGGGCAAAAGTACTCACATGATCCCTTCTTGCACGCTACTACCCGATCGGCCTGCTGACCCACGCCATCAGGAGCCGCGTGACGACCGGTCAAGGTCATTTGGTTCACCAGGCCACAACGCGCAAGAAGAGCTTATGTGGCTACTCGTTCTCTTCGGAACCCAAATCCAGAACGGCGTCGTGTTTCCTGCCTCGGTACGGGTAGTGCTGTCCTATACAGCGGTGACCGTCACTGCTTGGCATTTACCACCTGAGTACGAGTAGTGGGTAGTGCTCTCCCGTACAGAGGTCACCATTGCTGTGTGACCCACCCCACCTCAATACGGGTAGTGGGTAGTGTTCTCCTATACAGAGGTCACCATTGCTGTGTGACCCATCCCACCTCAGTATGGGTAGTGGGTAGTGTTCTCCTATACAGAGGTCACCATTGCTGTGTGACCCATCCCACCTCAGTACGGGTAGTGGGTAGTGTTCTCCTATACAGAGGTCACCATTGCTGTGTGACCCATCCCACCTCAGTACGGGTAGTGGGTAGTGTTCTCCTATACAGAGGTCACCATTGCTGTGTGACCCATCCCACCTCAGTACGGGTAGTGGGTAGTGTTCTCCTATACAGAGGTCACCATTGCTGTGTGACCCATCCCACCTCAGTATGGGTAGTGGGTAGTGTTCTCCTATACAGAGGTCACCATTGCTGTGTGACCCATCCCACCTCAGTACGGGTAGTGGGTAGTGTTCTCCTATACAGAGGTCACCATTGCTGTGTGACCCATCCCACCTCAGTACAGGTAATGGGTAGTGTTCTCCTATACAGAGGTCACCATTGCTGTGTGACCCATCCCACCTCAGTATGGGTAGTGGGTAGTGTTCTCCTATACAGAGGTCACCATTGCTGTGTGACCCATCCCACCTCAGTACGGGTAGTGGGTAGTGTTCTCCTATACAGAGGTCACCATTGCTGTGTGACCCATCCCACCTCAGTATGGGTAGTGGGTAGTGTTCTCCTATACAGAGGTCACCATTGCTGTGTGACCCATCCCACCTCAGTACGGGTAGTGGGTAGTGTTCTCCTATACAGAGGTCGCCGTTGCTGTGTGGCCCATCCCACCTCAGTATGGGTAGTGGGTAGTGTTCTCCCATACAGAGGTCACCGCCACTGTGTGGCCTGTCCGACCTCTACGGGCTGTGGGTAGCGCTGTCATATGCAGAGGTGTGTCCCTTCATACTGCCTGTGACTGCCAACGTGCGGCCCGTCCTACCTCAGCAGTGATGAATTATTCGTGAAATAGGGTGGAATATACCACTTTGAAAACTCAATCCTTCTCCAAGAAGTATCGATATCCTGCTCCTTGATGCGTGCTTATGAAGTCTTCGTGTTTCCTTTCTAACAGTATCTCGCTTATAAGTATCATGTCCATGCTCTCGATAATAACGTAAATGTACACTTGCCTGCGCTTTGCTTGCAGAACACACTCGCTTTAAAGGCGGCTCAAATGACCTTTATGGTCCGGCACGTCTAACCCCCCCCCCCCACACACACACCGCTCTCGATAAGGAATGGTGATACACGAGCATTCCGCAACGCAATTTCAGGTAATAAGATTACCTATAATGTGATATGGCATACAATACCAGTGTATAGCATAGGTATTATTCTCCTTTCCTGAATATAGCTCTTCCTAACTTATAAATCTCAGAACAAATGATAAAGGTACAATCATAAGTACCTAAACCATTGGCTCAAATTTGAGTCCGAAAGACATCAAAAGCATTTTATCGGACACTAATTCCATGACAAATTTCGACATCCTATTGTGCTCGTTTCGACATCTCGCACCTAACAAAAACCGCTATTTTAACCCCGTACCTCAGTATGGTATTGTCCCTCCACACAGTGGTGACTGTCACTGTGCAGCCCGTCTCGCCTCCGGAGCACATCGGTGGCACACTGACACATATATTCTTGGTGACAACAAAGTCCACTGTGAAAAAGCATTGGCTGCACCCGTAATTTGGATGAAATGCATGTTGCCGCGTGTGGAGCTGACATTGCAGATTTGCTGAGACTGACGCCGTCGACGCGTTCCCAGGATAGTTGACGGACACTGGTCAGCCGTTTCCTGCCAATCGAGGAACAGTTCCTGTCAGGAATCCGGACTGCCGGTGACCTGAGCTGCCATGGGAGATTAATTAGTGGCCTGGGCTGCCAGGTGAGGTCGCCCAGTGACCTGGGCAGGTTTTCCTCGGTGACCTAGTCCTCCAGTGAGGTCTAGCTGGTGGTCTGGGTTGCCAGCACGACCCTGCATTGCCTGCGTTGGTCTGGCACGGTCACCCGATGTGTTGACACCGCCTGGTGCGGCGGCTGACACACACTTGACTGGTTGTGGCCCGTCGCTGGTGTGTCGGGCACCAGGTACGTTGGTCTGGCACGGTCACCCGATGTGTTGACACCGCCTGGTGCGGCGGCTGACACACACTTGACTCGTTGTGGCCCGTCGCTGGTGTGTCGGGCACCAGGTACGCAGCTGATGAATCTCGGCTGCCGACACCACCGTGACAAAGGTGGCCGCATGGTTTTGCAATTCAGCGCAGTGGCCACGAGTGTTGCGTGCAGGATTGAGCTGCGAGTCTCGCCATAGCTCATTGCTCATGGAAGTGTTTCGGATGCTGTTCCGTTTGAAAATGATTGTTAACGTCGTGAGAGCAAAGCATTTGTAAACGCCATGAGAGTAAGACAGTTTGGAAACCGCTGTATTTATTGTCGATGACATAGTTCTATGTAACACATAACGAGACACAAGAAGCATTTATAAAGTCGTCAATATTCAGTTTCTACAATGGCAGCGCAGCCTACAACGCATGATGGTGCGTTCATGTGGCTTGTGCGTATTTTTTTCTCAAACTTACACCTACGGGAGGATACTTGACTCATATAATGCGTATCATTGTGTCTCAACTGTCAGTGGTTGGACGAATGTATACGGATAAGCTGGGTGTGATGTACTCATGTTGATGACAGGAATAGTTTGAGATTAATGAAACTTACAATATTTTATCAACAAGTTAGAGCCTCAGTTACTGCCTCAGCGTTACTGCCTGGCCCTCGTATTTTACTCGCGGGATTGTGCATGCTTAATGATCTTTTACAGGCGATGTGATCATGACGTATAACAAGTCTGTCAATTCTGGTATTTTATAAGTGGCATTTTTGTCATACCGGATTGGTTGGTTGGTTGTGGATTTTCGTCGCACTCAGCAGCTGAAGCCATATGGCGTCGCCTGCCTCTCACCATGGCAGGAAGGGCGGGCATCGTGGGGAATCGAACCCCGTACCTCTGGCATGTCAGACGCTCAGCTTAACCATTTACCTGCCGACGCCCCTGTCATATCTGAGGTACGAAAGTTGGAGAAAATGGTGTCAAAACGTTGGTGGTAACCGTACTTCGCTTGTATTGATAGTTGTAGGGTGAATTGTACGTAGTTCTCAGTGTAATGCAGGGAAATATTTTACTGTTACCTATAGTCTTCCTGGTGTGTTATAAAACAATACCAAATGGCGTCGTTGTACTTTTGTCGTTTGTTGTCGGCTTTCCCGATGCCAAATGTCACGACGTTGTGACAGCCATATGTATATATTGAACAATGTGTATAGACAACATACTATTTTCATACATTTCGTTCGCTTTTCTCGTCGGGGCGGGGAGGAGGGAGGTGTATTCTGACTTGGCCAATTGGTGTGTCACCACTTTACTTGGAGCCGATGGCAGTGCAGACCGATGGTTCTAAGCCGACAATATGTTCTCCAGAGTCGCCGTGCAATTCTAAGTGTGGGCTGTGTGGAGTCGAGGACCATGTCGCTGTGGGCAGCGGCTGGCGGCAGGATTTGCAGCCGGAGACCGTGTGGTTCCCCGGAGCCGGAGGCCGTGTGGTTTGGCGGGTGTGCACGTGTGCAATAGGCTCGGCCGACACCCACCGGGTGTGACTGGGCAGCGTCCGTCGTCCCGTACACGATGGCGCCGCCCGGCCGTGTGGCGACGCGGACGTGGCGGGTCCGTTGGTGACGTCACGACCGACTGACTGCCGGCCCGTGACGGCCCGTCCGGCCGACCTTGTCTGGCGGGTGTTTGTCGGCGGCGAGTTTTGACGCCACCGCCGTGACGGCCCGTCCGGCCGACCTTGTCTGGCGGGTGTTTGTCGGCGGCGAGTTTTGGCGCCACCGCCGTGACGGCCCGTCCGGCCGACCTTGTCTGGCGGGTGTTTGTCAGCGGCGAGTTTTGATGCCACCGCCGTGACGGGCCGTCCGGCCGACCTTGTCTGGCGGGTGTTTGTCGGCGGCGAGTTTTGGCGCCACCGCCGTGACGGCCCGTCTGGCCGACGCGCGTGCGCGCGCGTGCCATCGTCACCCGCGTGATGCTGTGGCCGCATGTGCGCGCGGTGCTGTCAATTGGATGCTTTTGAACTGGCTCGTCCTGAGCCGAGCGTTGGCTGCTTTACTTGCTCGTCCTGGGGCGACCATCGGCTGCTTTTGGACTGGCGTTTACTGGCCCGTCTTGGGGCGACCATTGGATGCTTTTGTACTGGAGTTTACTGGCTCGTCCTGGGGCAAACAGAGCCTTGGCATCGATACTTGCACACTTGTTTATACTGTACAATCGTACAACCCTTGTGCGTTCGTTGGAGACGAACCAGATAGGTTACCTGCTACAAATATATGCAGTTTGTATTTTCGATGTTTACTGATGTTCTTCGGGGTAAGAAAGGCAGCGGCGACCCTTGGAGCTGACCCAGTTTTCATGTGGTTCTCGCAGACTGGGAAGCTGCCATACTCGCGACGCTATGGGTTGCCTTCGCAGTCACAAAAGATATGAGATTATCCTCTACATATGCGGACTCATCAAACTATCCTCTGGAGATCTCTGGACCCACTAAGCTGTCCTCTGGAGATACACAGACTCACCAAACCATCCTCTGGAGATCCCCAAACTCACCAGGCTATCCTCTGGAGATGCACGGACTCACCAAACTCCTGTGACCCGTGGAGACCCTGTTGTTGACGTGCCATAGTGGATTTATTGTTGGTTTGATAGGGAGGACGGGAACTGTTGGACGCGACGCTTCAGTTCCCTGTGTATAATGCCTGCACTGCCACAGAAGTCGTTTGCCCTGGAAACGTTTCGTTCTGGGAAAACTGTTTATTCTTAGAGCAAATGTACACGTAGACAGCAAGCATGAGTAACAACGTGGCACCGAAACCAGTCCAACAACGTGACTAGGATAACCTGACCCCATGGCATGGGCAATGTCGCCGGTTTCTCAGTATTGACTGCTCAGAGGACAGATGGATCCAGATATATAATATAATCCCAGAGCAAGACGGAAAAACAGTGATCAAGTTTCTAGTTGAGCATGGCCTCAACACCTGCTTTTACCATCTGTCTAGATTTTTGGGCATTCTTATTTCCACCGACGCGGCACTGTTATAAATGCGCATCCTTGCGTCTGTGCGCATCTTTGACTGTTGTCTTGGACGTCAGGTATCCTATTCTGACTGTCTACTCGTGTAACGTTCATTCACGCCCCCTCGCTCCCCCGAACGAACACAATACATCATAAGACTTATAACAGCAAACAAGATATCCGACATGTTACAAATCTATGCTACTTATATCTATACGTAGATTGCACATAGCCATATTCGAAGACGGCGAACGGTCAGGGTAACAGCTACGCGCGCAAATGCGTCGTGGACGCGTCTGCGGCCAGTCGGCACCATCGCACCCGCGCGCCGCCGTCGGGGAGTGCCCCTTCCCCGCCGACTTGACTCCACCTCCGGGGGGCCGGCACCCGCCGAGGCCGTCTCATCGGTCGGTGGCGCCACCAAGCGGGCGGCCGGCGCGCCAAAACTTCGCCGAGATCAGACAATATATGCGACCTTCGGAGATCAGGTCATGCTGAAGATGCATTGGAGACTCGTACGGCCCAGGGGGAGGGGACAGGAGCATGGGGTGACGCATCAGCTCACCAGCGCGAGGAGAGGGCGAGAAGGAACGATAAGAGATCAACACGCACAGATAGGGAGACGTAGCGCTCCTGGTCAACATTCGAATCGTCGGAGTTCAGTTCGGTTGCGCCGTTGATATTGTGCGCTTCCGGATACAATACTGTCTAGGATAGTCGTGGTGTGTCGTGGTTCCGTCAATTTCCTCAGCAGCAACGTGGGTCTCATTTGCTCCTGTGCTCGGCGCAGTCCACGCCCACGGATTTGGACTTGCAGAACACGACGCAAGCAATCCGACAGCACGTCTGCACCGCAATAATCCGCTCGACACGTAACTTCATTCACAAGTGGACTAGCGGATCGGCGGGAGTGCTTCCGTCGCGAAGGTGCACCTTATCGATCGCAAGAGAGTGCCTACCTCCGCCAACGACAGCGATCTCACCAGCTGCGAAAGCGTGACCATACCAAAGGCACAGCTAAAATGAAAGTGTCCTCATGCCGTCTGGAATGGATGATGCGGTCCTAACACACCACACAAAATGCCTGAGAACATAAGCACACCAGTGCACCGTCGCGGTCCGGTCGGACGGGCGGCAGCAATAATATCAGCTGAATATCGGACCTGCCCGGTGGCACTGCTTCAACGGTGGATCGAAGACAGCAGGGCTGACGACCTGCGGACCTGACGACCTGCGGACGCCAACAGCACCACCGGACAGCGACCGCCTGGCACCACTCGCACGGTGCTGGTGGCAGCGTCCGAAAGCGAGACGTCGCGGGCTTCACACGCACAGTCGGGGATGGCACGTGCACACACGCAGCGGCGGAGCTGGTGCCGGACGTGGCGCGCCGGGACGCCGCCTCAGGAGCCGTGGCGTCCGGGCGGCGCCGAACAACTGTAACAGCACGGCCGGCGCTCGTGACGGGGGCGGACGAGCCGACGCGCTGCTCCCTTACCGCTACCACAGACGATTCAGCGAATAGACCGGAGACTCGGGCGCGGCGAGTGGCGCCGCCCACTGCACGCCGCCGATGGCCGCCGGGAAGAGGGCCGGCACCGGCGCGTGCACACACCCCGACAACTAGCGTCTGATAACGGTCACTAGGAGAACGACTTTGAGAAACCTAGAATCACAGATCAGGGGTAATCTCTGCAGGCAGGCTGGTCGAGCGCACAAATGGCAGCCCGCGCCCCGCGCCCCGCGCCCATCGACTGTCTGACGTCACCATCTTACAATGGCAGCCGTGCCCATCGACTCACTTCTGACGTCACCACTGCGCAGCCCGCGACCGGCCGGCCACCGCCGCTCGACCCTCTCACGATACTCGAGCACGCCATGCACGCTACACGACTAGAATATGTATATATGTATATCTATAATATAAGCGTAATGCTGGCGGACTGTGGGAGCGACCGCTGCTAGAGCGAACAGACACGAGTGTGGGCGGCCGGCGACGCAAGCTGTGGTTCCGGCTCGGGCCGGTAGATGGTGGCAATGTCGGCGTCGCTGGCGCGCCGTTCGTTGGCCGGGCTCCACCGCACGTGGCGGATGTGGTCGGGGCCGCCACGGCCCAATTCGGCGGTCTGCAGCTCGTGCAGCTCGTCCTCGTGGCCATTCTCCACATGGTGGCTGTACAGGCTCTGCGGTGGACAAAGCCGGTCAGACAGCCGGACAGCGGGGCGGGGATGGCCGAGTGGTTAAGGTGTGAGCTCTGGGCACCAAAGGTGCCGGGTTCAACACTCACTACAAGAGACATTTCCAAATCCCGCGGCCCACCGGCGAAACAGTGTGGGCGACGCCATTAGCCGTGATCATGCAACAAGTGCTTCGAGAACCACCCAATGAACAAACAAACAGCCGGGCAGCGTCCGACTGAAGAGCGCAGTCAGTGAAACGAGGACCTCCGCACCGGCGATTATCGACGCAACTCGAATGCGAATACAAAATGGGATCAAATAAGATTGTATACTGTAGAGGTTATATGTGTGGTTGTGTTATGACAAGAACACACTACTTATGCTATAGTAGTATGTGCGTTTTGTTCCGTGATAGGACAACTTGTGTCGGAAAGGTGTCAATAAAATCGAGTTTATTTTGACGAAGTTAGACATCAATGTCCGATTACTGCGCGTGGCCAATCATCCACGCCACCCACAGCACATCCAGTGACAGTTCAAAGTGCGACAACACACGAGGCAGAGCACAGCGCTGTTTCGTTTACCATGGGCTGTCGATACGGTTACGCCAACTGTTCCAGTTTCGTAACGGCGTCCTATAACACAGAGACAGCCATTGTCAGAGTGCCGGCCCGTGGACAGCTGAGCTACAAGCCGAGCAGCCGAACGTCCACCACAAAGAGCACACGATAGACGACAGTCAAGTGACGCCGCCCATCGCCGGCCGCCGCAGCCACAAGCCAACACCGACACCCAGCCGTCTGCCCCCATCTCCAACCACACGCGCACCTGACGGGGACCTAGCCGTCTGCCTCCTGTCTTCAACCACAAGTGCACCAAACGAGGACCCAACCGTCTGCCCCTGTCTTCAACCACAAGTGCACCAAACGAGGACCCAACCGTCTGCCCCTGTCTTCAACCACAAGTGCACCAAACGAGGACCCAACCGTCTGCCCCTGTCTTCAACCACAAGTGCACCTAACGGAAACCCAACCGTCTGCCCCTGTCTTCAACCACAAGTACACCAAACGGAGACCCAACCGTCTGCCCCTGTCTTCAACCACAAGTGCACCAAACGAGGACCCAACCGTCTGCCCCTGTCTTCAACCACAAGTGCACCTAACGGAAACCCAACCGTCTGCCCCTGTCTTCAACCACAAGTACACCAAACGGAGACCCAGCCGTCTACCCCTGTCTTCAATCACAAGTGGACCAAACGAGGACCCAGCCGTCTGCCCTTGTCTTCAACCACAAGTGCACCTAACGGAGAGCCAGCCGTCTACCCCTGTCTTCAACCACAAGTGCACCAAACGAGGACCCAACCGTCTGCCCCTGTCTTCAACCACAAGTGCACCAAACGAGGACCCAACCGTCTACCCCTGTCTTCAACCGCAAGTGCACCAAACGAGGACCCAACCGTCTGCCCCTGTCTTCAACCACAAGTGCACCAAACGAGGACCCAGCCGTCTGCCCCTGTCTTCAACCACAAGTGCACCTAACGGAGACCCAGCCGTCTACCCCTGTCTTCAATCACAAGTGCACCAAACGAGGACCCAGCCGTCTGCCCCTGTCTTCAACCACAAGTGCACCTAACGGAAACCCAACCGTCTGCCCCTGTCTTCAACCACAAGTACACCAAACGGGGACCCAGCCGTCTGCCCCTGTCTTCAGTGATGAGTGCATCTGGTGGGAACGTAGTCGTCTAACCCCACCTTCGGTCACGACCGGACATCGCCAGAATCCCAAAATAAGAATCTTGGCTTGAGTCTTGACTCTTAAATATGGTGCATGGTTTGGATGGAAAACGATTAATGTATTGTGAAAAAGAGCGTGCAAGGTCAGGGATGTGTTGATATGTTACAGCTGGTTTACCATACAAATATTTCAAGGGGATCCAAGACGGCTTGGGATCCTGAACTGCGTCCGGCAGGGCTCTCGGACATTTTGTATTTATTGCAGTTGCGCAGTTGCAACGCAGTTATAAGGTATGCTTGTTATCGAGAATGAGACATTCTCTTGCGCTTTCCAACTTAAGACGTGGAACAATGCGTGGTAGGTGAGACGGTGTCATGAATCCAGACTTTATCCGACCCTCCCACCCAAAGGCACTGGGGAACCCCAACCTGCCCAAACCAGAGGAGTCCCAAGCCAAAACCCGCCAAAAACAGCGATGCCCAGCAAATTCCAGGTGCCGTCCCATAACGATTGGTGACTTCCAGCACCGGTGCTGGAGGGGGGTCAGCGAAGTGGCACCGGTGGTGGTGGAGGGGGGGGTCAGCGAAGTGGCACTGGTGGTGGTGGAGGGGGGGGGGGTCAGCGAAGTGCATTCGGCTCACGTAACCGCCGAAATAAAGCAGTGCAGCGCCTAAGCCCCTGCGCATCGCCATGGCCGCCATCCAGAGCAGCAGACAAACAAGTGCACAGAGCTCGCAACCCTGCTGCCATCTGTCATCGGATGCCAACACTATTGCTAAGGCATCCCGCCGCAGGCGTCCGTGCACCACGCCGACGCGGCGGCGGCCGGCCGGCCGGCCGCCCACTCACCTGGTTGTTTTCGGCAGGCGCCTTCCGCTTCTTGCGCGCGCAGCAGGAGAGCAGTGTGCGCCGCGGCGACGGCGACGGCGACCGGCTGGGACTGTCGCTGTGGGGTCGGGTCGGCTGCCCGTTGTACGGCACGTCCGTGACGAATTTCCGATTCTGGCGGCGACACGGTGCCAGTTAGCGCCAGCTGGCGGCGTGGCCGGTGGGCAGAGCAAGGTGCGCCGGGCCCACTGGCGGATCGTAGGGCAAACATGATATTGCAAGGCGTCCTCTTGACGTTTCAAAACCTTCGAAATGGAAGAAATTTTTTTTTTTTTCTCTTCGATACTTTGTTTACTTTCTAGGATATTCTGGACGGATAATATCAGGCTTGATCTCAGTACCACATGACTCGCGATATCAATTGGACTCTACCCAGTGGCTGGGGGGTAATTTTGAATAGAGTTGCGAGTGACATGTCTAGAGCTTTGGATATTTTCAGAGATTGTGCGGCAGTTGCTTTTAAGCGACATCAGAATTTCGTGGTCATTCTTTGACATACGGAAATATTGGACGACAAACTAGCCTGTCAGTTCAAATTATAAGGCAAATTCCTCTCATAATTCCATCAGGCAGTTCAAATGTTGCTGATGTGATGGCATGCATTTGCTAAAGGTTCGATCAACCTATCTGGTTTGCCTGATAATAAACAATGAGTGACCAAGATGGGACCAAAACAGCTTGGTCTCCATCTTTTTGACAAGAAGATCAACTTACCCCTCCCCTCACAATACGCCACCCAATTCCAAACGCGAGGAGGACTGTTAGTCCTAATTATTTCTCAATAAGCCATCTTAATGGTGATGATAGTCTTAGCAATAATTAGTCACGTCTATGCATTGCCTATTGCTGGTGTAGGCAAACTTTACGAATTTTGAAATAAACCGGAAATACTTAATGCTCCGAACCAACATCAGATTACCACTAGGGACAAACATAGTGTATTTACTTGGTGGTCTCCTCCATTTCGCGACCTTTTATTGTGGGCAAAATATACGCCAGCAATTCTAAGCTGTGCAAGTCCTACTTTGCGCGAGACACTGCATGCGACTAACGTGAAACACTGGCTAATGTCTGCGTCACTTCTCCAGTACCGGACCTATCAATACGCTGGGGAGAGACCAACATACTCAGGGCTAACGAAAATAAGTCCTTGTCGATATTCTAACAAATTAGCATTGCAACATTGGACGCTAAGAGGAAACAGCTCTGTTCAGAAACATTCATGCCTTCCCACAGAATTTGCCGTACGGACGCTATTTAACATATATTCATGCTAACATACAGATTTCTTCTCATGATCACGACCACGTCTGGTTAGCTTTGGCTCGATGCCGCGTGCGCAGGATGGCCCGCGCAGGCGGCAAACGCTGGCCAGGCGGATGCCAAAGTGTGGTTGTTGGACGTCGCCTTTGGGTCGCCAGTGGAGATGGATTGGGACCCTCAACAGGGCTGGCGGTGATCGATGAGGTGGCAATGACCGCCCACGTCGCGACATCCAGCGGCTAACTAGAGCATCACACAGACACGCACACAGTAACTCATACAGGCGAGATGGCGGAGCATGCCCCGTCCTGCTAAGGTCAGCCGCTGTTCAATTGAAGATTATCGTGGCAAATGTTGCTCTGTGTTGTTCCCTTTTCGCAGGTTGGGGTTGGTAAATGAACACACGCAACCATGTGCGCGATAAACACAAAATCGACATTAATATTAATGCGTAGCAAAGTCGTGAAATGTTTCAGTGACTCCAGTTCACTGAATCGAGTGGCGATAATCAGCTCAGGGAGTGTCATTCAGGCCTGGCTGATTGGCATTGTCCGGCCACCGCTACCTTACCCTACCGCACCCTGTGCCGAGTCTTATCCAAACCCCACCTCATCCTTCCCACACCATACCTCATCCTACCTACATCTTCGCATCTTCGCTGTCGGATCCATTTTTACACAAAAACCGAGTGCATTCCACACATTTTTCTGTCGCAGAACATGCAGGGTTCATTTTCCGTATTGCTTGCAATAGTACTTGAAGCGTCAGTATCAATAATAACTTGGCTATGATCCGAGACACAAGCCACGTGAAATCCGAGAGGCTGCAGCCTTGGGTTCTTTAACGAAGCATTCAACCGCAAGGTCATATAGCGCCGCCAACCACTCACGCCGATTGGTCGCGGTGGACTCGGTAAGTGCCGCCGGTTGCGAGACTCGAACCCACAATCTTGCGATCAAGAGTCCGACGCTCTACCGACTGCGCTACCGCGGCCGCCGCTGCGGGGATTATCAACTCATATATTCTCACCATGCATCGAGCACGACGTTAGCAAAGAAAGGTACGTCGGAGCGACGGACATTCAAAGCCATATTTATGCAACTGCTGAGACAGGCAAGCAGCTGCTTGCCTGTCTTCAGCAGCTCTTCAGCAGCTTAATTAGATGCCTAGAACCCTCGCAGCGCCAATATGCATGCCACATATTCAACCAATGCGATGAAACTAAGAGTCTGATGTAATTTGGTATCTTGTTTTATATATAGTGTTATATAATGTAAGAGAAATACGTGTCTCACATGCTAATTTCTCGCAGCACAGTAGTTTGTGGATTTCAAATGATTCACGTCAAGATGTACTTTTGACGATCAGCAGATTGCACATCCATGCACATCCCCTTATCAATTGAATTGAAACCAGTGCAAGGGGTATGCGGGGGCGCTAGACGAGCCGGTGCAAGTGCTGCCGGGACAGCGCAGTCTAATCTCCGTGCATCCCAGTCACAGACGCATTACCTTGAGGGTTGCCACAACGACACTGCCCTGAAGCATGCGTACAGGACTGAAGCGATCCCGGGTGCAATGCATTCACCAGGTGACATTGTTAAGGCAGAGATAGAGTGTCATCCCTCCCTGGGGGTGAACCTGAGACACCTGAACACATGACAGGCACGTTACCACTTCGTTACGCAGGGCGAATGTCAGTCGCCATTTGCGGTGTGAAATGTATGTCAAGCTGCCCTGCCCGCACGCGGGAATGTCGTCGCTGATACCTTCATTTGAGCAAGATTGCGAATACTTTTGGGTAATTTTTGCGATGAACAGTGATGAATCTCAACCGGAAAAGAGCGGAGCTGGCTCTGGGTAAGTATTTGACAACTTGAAATACTGTATTACAAGGTTAAACATTACTGGAGGTAGTTCGTGATAGCAACGCTGCAGAGAATCTCTTTCTTTGAACAGAGATTGATAGCATTCGTGAACAATATTGCGGAAAAAACAATTGGAAGAAAACAAAATTAAAAGAGCAGATCTGACCCGGAGTGAAGAAATTAGAACGCGTAACGCCAGAACAAAAACAAAAGTTCTTTCGGTTTCAAACGAGTGACGATCTGGTCGGGCCCTAGATCTGGACGATCTAGTCGGATCTGGTCCTGTCGCCTAGAGGAACTTTTGCACCACACATACACTCGCGCGGGCTCAGAGGAACTTTTGCACCACACATACACTCGCGCGGGCTCAGAGGAACCTTTGCACCACACATACACTCGCTCAGGCTCAGATGTACTTTTGTACCACACATGCAATCGCTCAGGCTCAGAGGACCTTTTGCACTACACATGCAATCGCTCAGGCTCAGAGGACCTTTTGCACCACACATATACAGGCTCGGGTTTCGCCCTCGCTCGCGAAGAAATGCTATGTTTGCTTTACAGCTTACAAATGCCGACCGGCATGAGAACAACCTCACATTTAATCGTACACAAGTGGGAATAATAATAATATCACAAAAACAATTATGTTGATCAGTGTGGTGTGGTGGGGTGGGGTGGGGTGGGGTGGGGTGGTGCAGCTGCTGGAGGTGGGATGCTGTGTCCCGCAGATTAGACATTCTGTAAGTGCGCAGCAGGCTTGTCGATGCATATATTTGGATTGTAGATGCATGTACACCGGCCTTACGCCACTGTTGTCACCAACATCAGCATAATTATCCTAATTAACAGTACATTAAAACGCGTGGATATTCTAGACGGGTTAAAGGCATAGGTGTAGGTTTTAAAAAATAATGGTGGGGGAGGGGGAGAATACATGAAGGCAATGCGTGCCCAAACAAATTGAGGGGAATAACACATAGGGTCCCATGTGAATAGCTCAAATTATTGTGTGTATGGGGGGGACAGCCAACATGGGGGGGGGAGGACCAGGTGCCCTCCCAAAAGCGTACAAAGCTACACCCCTGGTTGAAGTAGATAACGGCTGCAGGTACACCCACATCGCAAAGTTAATCCTGGATTCATTCAGAATGTCATACAAACTGCTGGTATGCATATCATGATCGGACTTCATATCAGAAAATACCAGTGGTAACGTGACACCTGCGAAGCAGCCTGACTTGATCGGTAAGCGACGCACACTACCGCGAGGATCTTCATGCGACGGATTATAGCACAAGGCATTACACACCTACCAAAATGCACATACCTGTGCATCTTCCATGTTCGTTCGATTACCTTGCATTTTTCAAAGCGTCATCTTACAAGCTCTTCTACTGTCACATGGTTCATTATTAATCATGTTTCTGGCCGCGAGGAAAGGAATGTAGCGTATGATTCACCCCGGTGACTGTGTTCGGATTGTTGTGGCTTTGTACCAACTAGCATCCGCTTTAGATAAGATCAAGACCACGTGTATATGAGTAATCCTGAGTCACTCCTCCCCGCGGCCATTCTGGCAGTGGACGTCGTGTGTGACGTATCGCCAATGACCGGGCGAGCGGTTGTACCCACCCGCCAATCAGGCCGCAGGGCATACAGCCGCAAGGCGTCGCTACTTGTCGGCTCGGAGGGTGCTGTTTGAGAGGTGGTCAGTCAACGTTGGAGAGTCTGGATTAATACACCGACGCAGAGACACGGTTCTCTCTCGGCGCTTACGTACGGACGACGTAGCCCGTACTTGCTGAAGTAAGGTGTTGGCGGACACGGACTAAATCGCCGCCAATACCCATCATATTTCGGCTTCGCGCTATTCGTTGTGAGTTTAAATTAACGACGAGTCTTGCGCTTCTTCACTTCGGGTTATCTGCGGTTCGCGAAGGTCATTCTAGACTGCCATCACGCCAGGGGTCAAGAACTACCCTACACTACACTAATAATCTCTTCACCGGCTGGAAGGAAGCACTTGATCTTCTCTGTGAGATGCTCAACGCAAAAGTCATGCAGATGCATTGGTGTCAAAATCTGGTACTCTGTTGTCCTCTGCAGACTGGCACGAGCATGTGTTTTCTTCACAGTAGAGCATAACCCGGATTGTATATCCGTATGTCCGTGCAGATATCCGTTTGGTACGGAAAACGGAGCGGATGTGATGGAAAATGGTGAGCATAAACAGATACAGATTGGATAATGGATTGGATCTCTAACTTTTACCGCTGGGACGAAAATCGAACAACGTAATAATATTCACTTCTGTTTTCGAACCCTAACTTTACTTCATAAAATGTTGGCAATAGCTCATGCTGATAGCATAACAGAAGACATCGTCTGAAAAAAATATGTGATGTTACTAATCAGCAACTACATTGCCATACTGGCATCTAAATTTGCAGTGCTTTCCGCGATAACTAATTTTCGGACCTGCGATAACGATAAAACGATAAGAAAGGTTTGCGATAACGATAAACGATAAACGATAAAAAATTTTCACAAAATTAACAGCGATAGCGATAAAACGATAAAGCGATAAAGCGATAAAACGTTCTTTACACTGAGTACAGAATGCTATTTTCAAATGATAATGAAATAATCCAATTATCTCAATGACGATTAACTTTGAAAATAGGCTTATTTTAACCTGAAGATTTGGATAGTTGCCAGATATGCGGGAGTGGACCCCCCTGTGACTGACCTCTGCCCGGCCCGCCGCGCAAATTTATACCACCCGTCGGCCGTCTGACAGATCTGTACACTTAGCAGATGGCAACAGGTTGCGCACACACACTGTCGCGCGGCATACACTGTCGATCGTCTTCCATTTTTCCATCATCCCGTTTTACATTTTATCGTTTATCGTTCATAATTTTTGGAACTTGCGATAAGTGGATGAGCGATAATTTTGAAAATTTAGCGATAAACGATAACGATAACCGATTTACTTAACAGCGATAATTATCGTTTATCGTTTATCGCTCATCCTATCGCATGCGGAAACCACTGACAATGAGTGACTACTTGCGACAATGAGAGTCTCCTTAGCACGTTACCACGGGCACGAAAGACCCGCGACGTTCGCTGAGTTTAATTCGCGCGCAATTCTTTTCAAGGTAAATATTCTGGCCAAGCATGCCCAACGTTCGTGGCGACATGGCAAAAAAGTGTGTCAATCAATCATGACTAGCACTTGATTACAATAGTTTACACCAACATAACAACACCCAAACATGCTCCCAGCCGCTGTTGTTCCAGTGATTAAGGTGCTACCAGACTGGTGTTTAGATGTACGAATGTATGTGCATATAACGTTACAGCAGGCGTTTCACACGTATTGCATTTCATTTACCACAGCGAGTTGTCTGTCAAATGGAATATTGCCTGTGGCCAACGGCGAACATCAAGTGCACTTTATTGTATTATAGACACACCTGGTGGGTGGAATCTGAAGTCCCACTGCCGTGCCCGGTGGTTTGTCGTTTATGTACGCTATATCGTGTACCCGTCTGTTCCACAGGCCGGCGCGCCCATAGTGCTGATGCGCAACCTGGACGCCCCGCGGACAGTGAACGGGACACTGTGCACCGTTGTTCGGCCCAGCCCGAACGTCCTGGAGCTGCTCATCGCGACCGGGCCTGGTCGTGGAGAGACGCTGTTCCTGCCGCGTCTGCCCATGGAGATGGACGGCGCTGACTCGGGCCTGGGGTTTTCGTTCCGGCGACTTCAGTTCCCGATCAAGCCGTCGTTCGCCCTCACCATCAACCGCTGCCAGGGGCAGACCAAACGTAAGATAGGGGTTTACCTGCCCAGTCCCGTTTTCACCCACGGCCAGCTTTACGTCGCCCTGTCACGCGTCGGCCAGCCCGACGCCGTTGAGGTGCTGTGCCCAGGACACAGTACAAGGAACGTCGTTTACAGGGAGGTCCTGTAGCAGCCGTGTCGGTGTGCCCCGGACTCACCGTTGACGTCTGTCGTCAAATATGACTCTTCTTCCCAGGTATACAGGGATGTCCTGTGGCAGCTGTGTGAACGTTCTGTGCTCATTGATGACGTCTGTCATGACAGACTCTTCCCAGGTGTGCAGGGAGATCATGTAGCAGCTGTGTTAATGTCCCAGGCTCGCCGTTCACGTCTGGCATCACGTATGACTCTTCTCAGGTGTGTAGGGAGGTCCGGCAACCGCCATGTCCATATCCTAAGCTCAACGTCTGTCATCACACATGCCTATTCCCAGATGTAGCAGCCGTGTCAATGCCCCGGGCTCACCGTTGCCGTCCGTCATCACATGTGACTCTTCCCAGGTGTACAGGGAGAGCCTGCAGCAGCTGTGCCATGCCCTAAGCTCACCGTTGACGTCAGTCGTCACTTTTGACTTTTCCCAGCTGGACAGACCTTCCCACCAGCCAGGCCGAGCATCAGCTGTACTGTTGTGTGCTGCATGTGTGCCCCAGTTTCGTCTGCTCGGAGTGCCGTTGACTTTCCGGCACTCCGGGGTCTCAGTATCTGGGTTATCAAAAACGGAGATGCAGTCTGATGTGGTCGCCTTCTCGCGGCAGACTGTGTTTAACACAAAGAACCACAGAAAGTCATGCGTATCGTAGGCAATAATTTGAATGGCGGACAACGCGTGCCATCAGCTGATGTGATGTGCCAGCCCAATTATATGCTATGGTTTATCTGCGACAGCTACAAAGCAGTTCAGTGTGCGGTGTAGAATTCAATTGGCACCAGGTGTGTACCGGGTGCGCGGCACGCGCACAAATTTCCCGCGACACCCCGAATCGATTAGCATGCGTTTAAATAAGTCCAAACACCGACCGAGACCGGCATACTTTGGCGCCCGGCACGGCTCACAACACCGTGATCGAGCGGCTGGCAACACGACGTTAAAGCACCAAATGTTGGCCATCTGTTGGCCCAAAGATCGTTGCGATCGGGTCAATATGTGTTGTGCGTGAGCGACACGGTGGTCTTGGTACAACGGGCGTCCGTCGAGTCTGCGCCGTCTCCGTGGCGTCTGTCGCGCCTGTACTGCATCTGTGCCGCGTCTGTGGTCGTGTCCGCGCAAGGTCCGTCGCGTGTGCGGCTCATCCCTCGCGTCTGTACCGCATCTGTGCCGCATCTGTTGTGGATGCGCAAAGTGCGTCGCGTCTACGCCATGTCTTTCGCGCCTGCGACGCTTGATACCGACAACTGGCGTTGCCGAAATCCCCCGTCGTAGAAATGATTTGTTTTGTCGCTAGAAAATTACCAATTCAGTGCTTGGACTCGATTCCGATAGCGATAACTCGCCAACCTATGGACTGGTGGACACGAAACCGACACACCTGTGTAGCCACTACAATTGTCAGTCGCTAATATATCGGTCGGTCCGCTCACCACGCCGTGTCTTTAACGCTAGCGCATTAGCGCACAGGCGTGGACAATTGTGACTGAGCAGTGTCAGTTATTTCGGATGTGACCGACTCAACCCCACGCACTGCTGGTGCAGCGGCTATCCTGCATCCACACTTAACTGCGTTGATCTTTTGCACGGCTTACAACGAAATACAGATAAGATGTTCACGTCAATGTGTATCATAATTATGCGCCAGTATCAGCATCGCTGCGAACGGAACCTGCACGCTGACTATACCAACTGGATCCTGCACAACGTGTCAATTATCGTCCGGAAGAGCAGCCACGGAGGGTAGAGAACCAGCCGAGGCTGGCATTTATTGTCCGCGACATCCGTCGTCGGACAAACGCGAGCCATCTCGAAATACGTGCATAGTCAGTGGTGGTGGTGGTGGCACCGCGCCAAGCAATGATGGTGGTGCCACCATCATTGTTAGCCCGGCATAGCGGTGGAGCCACGACCACCTCATTGGCTTAACGTGTGATTTGGGAAATTGCATGCGGCGGACGAGACGTGCGCATATTGGCGGCAGGGACGGCTCACAACAAAACTACGTAAATATTGCTGACATCACGTGAAAGCCCCAAATGTTGGGTATCCACTGGACACAATTTCGTCACAGTCGGGTCAACGTGCTGCGCGTGAGCGTCACGGGGGTCCTGAGAGGACGGGCTATCGGCCGCCCATAGGAATAGCATGTAAAACCTGTATTTTTTCCCACCAATTTTAGCGCTCCCGATCGATTGGATTCACACCGCCATATCTCGACAACCAATAGACACCAAACAAACACCTTAGTGTTGTTGCCACAACAATTGCCAACATCACCACAGCAGCCGCTTACCCCTCACGCACACGCGAGGGGGGTGTGAAAACAGGAAGTGACGTTTTTAAGCGTTTCTCGCGATTGGGGTTGGTTCTCGGAAACGGCCCAACTTGGCGACTTGCCGTTCCATTCACCACGTGGGAGCATATACCGGCTACCCTTTTCCTATTGACTATCATTGGCTGCAGTGTGCACGCGCGCCGTCATCGTCACACGGGCACACTATCCGATGGCATTTCGCGGAAAAAGTTGTATGCGCGGATAGCCCCACTCTTTGTGATGGTCACGGTTCCTTAGGATCTTCCCCATCGCAAAGAGTTTGGTTGGAATCGTCGATGCCCGCAACCCTTACCAGACGACATTTTTTCGCGCGCAATTTGCGCTTCAACACGTGAGTTTTTTTCGGCGCCGAGTCACACGCTATCAACTGAACAATGAAAACAAATGCGAAGAAGGCGGGCCGGGCGCATTCGTGGCGGCGGCACCTCCGCCGGAGAGATTTATTTTTAAATACAAATATTCGGGAGCAGGGAAATGAATCAACGTTACGTTCAAATGGGCATAGCGGCCGAACCACTACGCCGATTCACATGAAACCAACGCCAAAATGTTTTAACCGTGTCTGTCGCAACCGCGGGGGACGTCTGTCGCACATTTGTCGCATCTGCGACGGTTCCGTCGTGTCTGTCGCGTCTGCGCCGCATCTGTCTTATCGGCGCCGCGTTTATCGAGTCTGCACGGCGCATGTAGCGTCTGCGCCGCGTCTGTCGCATCTTCACCGCGTCTGCCGCGTCTGCGCCGTGTCTGTCGCAACCGCGGGACATCTGTCGCATCTGCGCCGAGTCGGTCGCACCTTTTGCGCTGGCGCCGGGTCTGTCTCATCTGCGTCGTGTTCGCCGCGTATGTCGCGTCTGCGCCGTGTCTGCGCCACAGCAGTCACGTCCCCGTCGCATGTGACGAGTCTGCGCCGTGTCTATCGCGTCTGCGCCGTGTCTGTCGCGTCTGCGCCGTGTCTGTCGCGTCTGCGCCACATCTGTCGCATCTGCGCCAGATCCATCGCGTCTGTCGCGTTCGCACCGCGTCAGTCTAATCTGCGCCGCGTTTGTCGCGTCTGTCGCGTCTGCGGCGGGTCCGTCGCGTCTGCTCCGGGTCTGACGAGTGGCTCGATTTAAACCGGAATAGCGGCCGAACTAATGGACCGATCGACTTGAAACCAGCAACACATTGTAGCATAAAATATTGCATTCATTCGCTCAGCGAAGCGCGCGGGACTACGCTTGATGTATGAATGAATGATGAGAATATAACCAATGTTACACCAAAATTGGCATAGCGACCGTACCATAAGACCGGAATTTGTCTTACCAAAGCGGAGACGGCGCGCGATTTCTCGGCGGCGACATCTCGGCAGGACAGATTTATTTTTAAGTAAAAATATTCTGGAGCAGGGAAATTAATTTCCTACGCCGCCTCTGTCGCGACTGCGCCGTGTCTGTCACAAACGCGGGACGTATGTCGCATCTGCGACGGATCCGTCGAGTAGGTTAGGTTAGGTTAGGTTAGGTTAGGTTGGGTTAGGTTAATGAATTCCACTAAATTGGCATAGCGGCCGAACCACTAGGCCGATTCACATGAAACCAACGCCAATTTTTTTTTAACCGCAGCGGAGCAAGGGCCGAAGGCGCTTGTCGTCACTACTTGCATTGCCTGGCTCCATGTACCGGCAAAACCTTTTCCATTGACATCAGCAGGTGCAGTGTGTCCAGGCGCCGCCATTGTGACGAGAGTGGTAAGTGTGTCGGCCCACAAAATTGGCTCCGCTTTCCATCCCCTTAACACCACTGTCAGATGGCAATTTTCGGTTATAAGTGGTGCATGCGTGTAGCCTCAACTTTTCTAATGTTCACGGCACCTTTAGATTCGATCGCAAGTAATTTGGCTGCAATCGTGGTCGCTCGGAATCATTTCCAAACGTCATTTTTAGTCGTCTCAGACTCCTCCGAATGCCACCGGTCGATCGCCCGGGTCAACGACATTGCGCTTCAGCGGTTGAAAAAATATGATGTAACACGAGCCGCCACGCTAACGTGAGTTTTTTTTCGGCGCCGAGTCACACGCTATCAACTGAACAATGAAAACAAATGCGAAGAAGGCGGGCCGGGCGCATTCGTGGCGGCGGCACCTCCGCCGGAGAGATTTATTTTTAAATACAAATATTCGGGAGCAGGGAAATGAATCAACGTTACGTTCAAATGGGCATAGCGGCCGAACCACTACGCCGATTCACATGAAACCAACGCCAAAATTTTTTAACCGTGTCTGTCGCAACCGCGGGGGACGTCTGTCGCACATTTGTCGCATCTGCGACGGTTCCGTCGTGTCTGTCGCGTCTGCGCCGCATCTGTCTTATCGGCGCCGCGTTTATCGAGTCTGCACGGCGCATGTAGCGTCTGCGCCGCGTCTGTCGCATCTTCACCGCGTCTGCCGCGTCTGCGCCGTGTCTGTCGCAACCGCGGGACATCTGTCGCATCTGCGCCGAGTCGGTCGCACCTTTTGCGCTGGCGCCGGGTCTGTCTCATCTGCGTCGTGTTCGCCGCGTATGTCGCGTCTGCGCCGTGTCTGCGCCACAGCAGTCACGTCCCCGTCGCATGTGACGAGTCTGCGCCGTGTCTATCGCGTCTGCGCCGTGTCTGTCGCGTCTGCGCCGTGTCTGTCGCGTCTGCGCCACATCTGTCGCATCTGCGCCAGATCCATCGCGTCTGTCGCGTTCGCACCGCGTCAGTCTAATCTGCGCCGCGTTTGTCGCGTCTGTCGCGTCTGCGGCGGGTCCGTCGCGTCTGCTCCGGGTCTGACGAGTGGCTCGATTTAAACCGGAATAGCGGCCGAACTAATGGACCGATCGACTTGAAACCAGCAACACATTGTAGCATAAAATATTGCATTCATTCGCTCAGCGAAGCGCGCGGGACTACGCTTGATGTATGAATGAATGATGAGAATATAACCAATGTTACACCAAAATTGGCATAGCGACCGTACCATAAGACCGGAATTTGTCTTACCAAAGCGGAGACGGCGCGCGATTTCTCGGCGGCGACATCTCGGCAGGACAGATTTATTTTTAAGTAAAAATATTCTGGAGCAGGGAAATTAATTTCCTACGCCGCCTCTGTCGCGACTGCGCCGTGTCTGTCACAAACGCGGGACGTATGTCGCATCTGCGACGGATCCGTCGAGTAGGTTAGGTTAGGTTAGGTTAGGTTAGGTTGGGTTAGGTTAATGAATTCCACTAAATTGGCATAGCGGCCGAACCACTAGGCCGATTCACATGAAACCAACGCCAATTTTTTTTTAACCGCAGCGGAGCAAGGGCCGAAGGCGCTTGTCGTCACTACTTGCATTGCCTGGCTCCATGTACCGGCAAAACCTTTTCCATTGACATCAGCAGGTGCAGTGTGTCCAGGCGCCGCCATTGTGACGAGAGTGGTAAGTGTGTCGGCCCACAAAATTGGCTCCGCTTTCCATCCCCTTAACACCACTGTCAGATGGCAATTTTCGGTTATAAGTGGTGCATGCGTGTAGCCTCAACTTTTCTAATGTTCACGGCACCTTTAGATTCGATCGCAAGTAATTTGGCTGCAATCGTGGTCGCTCGGAATCATTTCCAAACGTCATTTTTAGTCGTCTCAGACTCCTCCGAATGCCACCGGTCGATCGCCCGGGTCAACGACATTGCGCTTCAGCGGTTGAAAAAATATGATGTAACACGAGCCGCCACGCTAACGTGAGTTTTTTTCGGCGCCGAGTCACACGCTATCAACTGAACAATGAAAACAAATGCGAAGAAGGCGGGCCGGGCGCATTCGTGGCGGCGGCACCTCCGCCGGAGAGATTTATTTTTAAATACAAATATTCGGGAGCAGGGAAATGAATCAACGTTACGTTCAAATGGGCATAGCGGCCGAACCACTACGCCGATTCACATGAAACCAACGCCAAAATTTTTTAACCGTGTCTGTCGCAACCGCGGGGGACGTCTGTCGCACATTTGTCGCATCTGCGACGGTTCCGTCGTGTCTGTCGCGTCTGCGCCGCATCTGTCTTATCGGCGCCGCGTTTATCGAGTCTGCACGGCGCATGTAGCGTCTGCGCCGCGTCTGTCGCATCTTCACCGCGTCTGCCGCGTCTGCGCCGTGTCTGTCGCAACCGCGGGACATCTGTCGCATCTGCGCCGAGTCGGTCGCACCTTTTGCGCTGGCGCCGGGTCTGTCTCATCTGCGTCGTGTTCGCCGCGTATGTCGCGTCTGCGCCGTGTCTGCGCCACAGCAGTCACGTCCCCGTCGCATGTGACGAGTCTGCGCCGTGTCTATCGCGTCTGCGCCGTGTCTGTCGCGTCTGCGCCGTGTCTGTCGCGTCTGCGCCACATCTGTCGCATCTGCGCCAGATCCATCGCGTCTGTCGCGTTCGCACCGCGTCAGTCTAATCTGCGCCGCGTTTGTCGCGTCTGTCGCGTCTGCGGCGGGTCCGTCGCGTCTGCTCCGGGTCTGACGAGTGGCTCGATTTAAACCGGAATAGCGGCCGAACTAATGGACCGATCGACTTGAAACCAGCAACACATTGTAGCATAAAATATTGCATTCATTCGCTCAGCGAAGCGCGCGGGACTACGCTTGATGTATGAATGAATGATGAGAATATAACCAATGTTACACCAAAATTGGCATAGCGACCGTACCATAAGACCGGAATTTGTCTTACCAAAGCGGAGACGGCGCGCGATTTCTCGGCGGCGACATCTCGGCAGGACAGATTTATTTTTAAGTAAAAATATTCTGGAGCAGGGAAATTAATTTCCTACGCCGCCTCTGTCGCGATTGCGCCGTGTCTGTCACAAACGCGGGACGTATGTCGCATCTGCGACGGATCCGTCGAGTAGGTTAGGTTAGGTTAGGTTAGGTTAGGTTGGGTTAGGTTAATGAATTCCACTAAATTGGCATAGCGGCCGAACCACTAGGCCGATTCACATGAAACCAACGCCAAATTTTTTTCACCGCAGCGGAGCAAGGGCCGAAGGCGCTTGTCGTCACTACTTGCATTGCCTGGCTCCATGTACCGGCAAAACCTTTTCCATTGACATCAGCAGGTGCAGTGTGTCCAGGCGCCGCCATTGTGACGAGAGTGGTAAGTGTGTCGGCCCACAAAATTGGCTCCGCTTTCCATCCCCTTAACACCACTGTCAGATGGCAATTTTCGGTTATAAGTGGTGCATGCGTGTAGCCTCAACTTTTCTAATGTTCACGGCACCTTTAGATTCGATCGCAAGTAATTTGGCTGCAATCGTGGTCGCTCGGAATCATTTCCAAACGTCATTTTTAGTCGTCTCAGACTCCTCCGAATGCCACCGGTCGATCGCCCGGGTCAACGACATTGCGCTTCAGCGGTTGAAAAAATATGATGTAACACGAGCCGCCACGCTAACGTGAGTTTTTTTCGGCGCCGAGTCACACGCTATCAACTGAACAATGAAAACAAATGCGAAGAAGGCGGGCCGGGCGCATTCGTGGCGGCGGCACCTCCGCCGGAGAGATTTATTTTTAAATACAAATATTCGGGAGCAGGGAAATGAATCAACGTTACGTTCAAATGGGCATAGCGGCCGAACCACTACGCCGATTCACATGAAACCAACGCCAAAATTTTTTAACCGTGTCTGTCGCAACCGCGGGGGACGTCTGTCGCACATTTGTCGCATCTGCGACGGTTCCGTCGTGTCTGTCGCGTCTGCGCCGCATCTGTCTTATCGGCGCCGCGTTTATCGAGTCTGCACGGCGCATGTAGCGTCTGCGCCGCGTCTGTCGCATCTTCACCGCGTCTGCCGCGTCTGCGCCGTGTCTGTCGCAACCGCGGGACATCTGTCGCATCTGCGCCGAGTCGGTCGCACCTTTTGCGCTGGCGCCGGGTCTGTCTCATCTGCGTCGTGTTCGCCGCGTATGTCGCGTCTGCGCCGTGTCTGCGCCACAGCAGTCACGTCCCCGTCGCATGTGACGAGTCTGCGCCGTGTCTATCGCGTCTGCGCCGTGTCTGTCGCGTCTGCGCCGTGTCTGTCGCGTCTGCGCCACATCTGTCGCATCTGCGCCAGATCCATCGCGTCTGTCGCGTTCGCACCGCGTCAGTCTAATCTGCGCCGCGTTTGTCGCGTCTGTCGCGTCTGCGGCGGGTCCGTCGCGTCTGCTCCGGGTCTGACGAGTGGCTCGATTTAAACCGGAATAGCGGCCGAACTAATGGACCGATCGACTTGAAACCAGCAACACATTGTAGCATAAAATATTGCATTCATTCGCTCAGCGAAGCGCGCGGGACTACGCTTGATGTATGAATGAATGATGAGAATATAACCAATGTTACACCAAAATTGGCATAGCGACCGTACCATAAGACCGGAATTTGTCTTACCAAAGCGGAGACGGCGCGCGATTTCTCGGCGGCGACATCTCGGCAGGACAGATTTATTTTTAAGTAAAAATATTCTGGAGCAGGGAAATTAATTTCCTACGCCGCCTCTGTCGCGACTGCGCCGTGTCTGTCACAAACGCGGGACGTATGTCGCATCTGCGACGGATCCGTCGAGTAGGTTAGGTTAGGTTAGGTTAGGTTAGGTTGGGTTAGGTTAATGAATTCCACTAAATTGGCATAGCGGCCGAACCACTAGGCCGATTCACATGAAACCAACGCCAATTTTTTTTTAACCGCAGCGGAGCAAGGGCCGAAGGCGCTTGTCGTCACTACTTGCATTGCCTGGCTCCATGTACCGGCAAAACCTTTTCCATTGACATCAGCAGGTGCAGTGTGTCCAGGCGCCGCCATTGTGACGAGAGTGGTAAGTGTGTCGGCCCACAAAATTGGCTCCGCTTTCCATCCCCTTAACACCACTGTCAGATGGCAATTTTCGGTTATAAGTGGTGCATGCGTGTAGCCTCAACTTTTCTAATGTTCACGGCACCTTTAGATTCGATCGCAAGTAATTTGGCTGCAATCGTGGTCGCTCGGAATCATTTCCAAACGTCATTTTTAGTCGTCTCAGACTCCTCCGAATGCCACCGGTCGATCGCCCGGGTCAACGACATTGCGCTTCAGCGGTTGAAAAAATATGATGTAACACGAGCCGCCACGCTAGACAGACCTCCGAGGAGAAGGATTTTAACAATAAGATATGCATGTTTGGAGTGTGATAATGAATGAATAAAGTCGGCCCCATTGAAACCGAGATAGTTGGCGAACCAATGGACCAATTGACACGAAACCAACACCACAGCGTAGTTACGACAATAAGGCATTCGCTAAGCAGAAGTGTTCTCAAAACCTCCAGTGCTCATGAACTCCAATGTATCATAGACTGTAAGAGTCATATCCACCCATGTACAATGCACTCCAAGGTATCATATTGTATAACGCTCATAGCTTCCAAGATATCATAGCGTCCAATGGTCATGACCTCCAATGCATCATAACATCCAATTCCTCATAGCCTGCAGTGTAGCATAACCTCGAATGTATCATAACCATCAATCCGATACAGCCCCCAATGTGTGAGAACCTCTAACAAGTCATGGCTATGGACTAGGTTAGGCTAGGCTACGTTTCGGCCCTATTTAAACCGATATCTCTCTCGAACCGATGAATCGGTCGACCCAAAGCCAACACCACAGCGTAGCTATGGCAATCACCATCTTCGCTCAGAGAAGCTAGCGAATCTTATCCATGTCTCTTTTTAGGGCTATATCTAATTTGTATTGCCTGGCACACCCGTCGTAAATGTACACAAACTTGATGTTTGGTAGCGTGATTTTATTGTATGACGAGAGATAGGGCTGAAATGCATGGGCCACAGCAGCATCGTGCATTGTCAAATCTGACAGAAAGAGAAACTGAAATGACAAAGTACCAGGCCATCTCTACAATCTATCACAAGCGGATGCACAGCGCATTGTGAAGTGCTGCATTGTAACCCTTGCACACAGCGTCCTGCATGATCAACGAGCAGTTCTCAGAAGTCATCCGAGACTGGAGGATCGCGGTTGCAGTTGGTGTGGAACATTGCGTTTGTTATGCCATTCTATCCCGTCAATGCGCACAGTCCCACGGTAAGCAACATTCGAGTGGCGTGGCCTGACCTGCCAAATGACGCTCTCCACCAACACCGCCAACATAATTACCCCACTCACCGCCAACGACTTCTTGAATGATCTTACGAATTATGTCTGTTTCACCGATACGGATGTCATTGTGTTATGGTGTACACGATTCACGTCTCTTCTCTCTTCTAAAATACATCGGTCCGTGGATACCCACTGCCTGTGCGGTGTTTCCCATGTGCACTTATTTTCACTGAGGTACTCTAGAAGGACTCTTACACCCGTCCTCCCAGCTAGGATGCACACTGGTGCATCGCATGTGCTCTTATACCCGTCCTCCAAGCTAGGATGCACACTGGTGTACCCCATGTGCTCTGTGCCCGTCCTTACGGCTATGATGCACACTGGTGCATCGCATGTGCTCTTATACCCGTCCTCCAAGCTAGGATGCACACTGGTGTATCTCATGTGCTCTATGCCCGTCCTCACGGCTATGATGCACACTGGTGTATCTCATGTGCTCTATGCCCGTCATCACGGCTATGATGCACACTGGTGTATCTCATGTGATCCATGTCCGTCTTCCCGGCTAGGATGCACACTGGTGTATCCCATGTGCTCCATGTCCATCCTCCCAGCTAGGATGCACATTGGTGCATCTCAGGTGCTCTTTGCTATCGGTGCTACAAACTGCCTTGCCCATAACCTTATAGGTGTCTTCATGTTGATATTTATTACAGCCTGAAACTTCTACATAGCATGACAGTATATTTGTATGCACATATTCTTCCATTTAGTAGCTACATCTATTGAACCGCAATACGACTCCTCCTGAAATCGTGCAATGGACGTATTGTGAATTGGGTATATTTATGCAATTATGCGCCTTCACGCATGTACGCAGAGATCAAGTGATTTCGGATGCGATACATTCAACAGATGGCATTACCAAAGGCAGAAAGAAAAAGCATAATCCCTTCCCGGGATTGAACTCGAGAGCTCGGAACACAAACCATGCAGGCCACCCATTCACCGCCGGGGACGGACGGCGCGCCGGCTGCGGTACAAGGTGTATGTTAAGTTGCTCACGAAAGAAAATGCCGCCATTAACCACTTATTTTGAACAACGATTGTGGATACTTCAGAGGGAGTGTGATGGAAACTGGTAAACTCAAAGTGAAAAGAGTATATGTGGCTCTGAGTGATAAAAACTTAACATGCTGCATTACAACGTGAAACACTATTTGAAGTTCTCCGTACGTGGAGATGCCGCCTCGAACCACTTTCTAGCATCGCTAAACATTTGGCATCTGGATGACGCCATCATCGCCGGCCCACCCGAGACAGTCGTGGCCGATTTGCACCAGCATGCGCATCGTCTTGGGCACCTTGATCTCCACCTAAGTAAACCCAAATGTGAGCTGTTGAGGCTTGGCCAAGTTGACCTAATAACCCGCGAGAGTGCTCTGTCAACGGTCCGTACATCCCTTCCCGGTGCATCTGAGGTGCAGCTGGATGGGCTATCTTTGTTAGGGTCCCCAGTCTCGGACGCGGGTCTCTCCGACGCCATCACGAGTGCCCATGGGATGATCATCGGATTAATAGAGCGTCTGCATGATCTGGACGCTCCCACTGCCGTGTTCTTTCCTACGCATCGTGTCGCTGTGCCCCGCCTTCAACATCTGCTGCGATCGGCACTGGTATACAAAAGGATGCAGGAGCTAACCTCCATCGACGAGCTGGTACGTCTCTCCGCCACCAAAATAACGAATGTCGACGTATGTGACGCGGCATGGGACCAAGCAGCTATTCCAGTGAAGTTGGGAGGACTATGTCTGAGGAGGACGGCTGACCTTGCTCTCCCTTGTTACGTTTCCTCATTGACAGCTTCGCTTGCACTGGTGCAGGCAATTTGTCCCCACGTAGATGGTGGGCCACACCCAGTAGCTATAGAACCGGCTTTAGAGGCATATTCAAATCACCACGTCACCATAAATGCCGAGTTAAGGAAAAACGGCAGCCAGCGAGCATGGGCCACAGCTGCTGCACAAGCTAAGTTTGACAGCCTTCTTGCCGTCGCAAACCAGGTGCAGCGCGCTCGCCTGCTGGCAGCCGCTCGCCCACACAGTGGCGCATGGCTGCACGCGTTCCCGGTCCCAAGTTTGGATCTACTGATGGACAATGAGACCGTGCGCGTGGCTGTGGCGCTACGTCTCGGTGCGCCAGTTTGCGAGCCACATCGCTGTCGCTGCGGACGGCTTCTCGACAAGTACGGTAATCACACACTCTCGTGCCACTATAACGCTGGTCGCCTTCCGCGCCATGCAAGTATCAACGACGTGGTGGCACGGGGTCTGAATTCCGCCGGCATCCCCTCCATTCTGGAAGCCGTGAGGCTGGACCGAGCGGACGGCCGAAGACCAGATGGTCTCACGATTTTCCCTACAGTGAGGGGAGGTGTCTGATTTGGGACGCCACATGCGTCGATACCTTCGCCGAATCGGTGGTAATCGACTGCGCGATCGATCCCGGAGCGGCAGCCCGTGAGGTAGAAGCGAGGAAGAGGCGAAAGTACGCTGACCTCGGCCGGCGCTACCGTTTTGAGCCACTCGCGGTGGAGACAACCGGCATCCTCGGCACCGCTGGCCTCGCCCTGCTGCGCGACATCGGCAGCAAGATCCGGGCGCAAACTGGCGACCCGCGGAAAACACAATGGCTTCTCCAGCGGATTTCAGTCGCCGTCCTCCGCGGGAACGCCCCGTCGGTTACTTGCTCAGCAACTAGAGGACACGAATATGGTCCACGGAGCCGTCCTCGGCGGTCTCCAGCCGCCACGGATACTCTGCCGCGGGCGGCCGCTCGGCTTCACCCCTCCAGCTCAGGCCCGGGTCCTGACGCCGGCTCTGTCCCCGGCCCCGACCTCCGCATCGGCTCTGATGTCAGTCACATCGCCATGTCGCCGTCACCGCCGCCACCGCCGCGGCGCGGTCTCAACAACCTCGACAACACGTGCTACATCAATGCTGTACTGCAGGCACTCTTCCACTCAGAGGAGTTCCGCCATGAAGTAATGACGTCACGGCCCAGTCAGTGCCAGCGCCACCTGGCGGCGCTACAGAGGGTGTTCGCGTTCTCGGCCTTCTCGGCCGACCACGAGAGTGGTCCGCCTTCTCCTCGGCCGGCTTCACACGCGCCGCACTGCCGCTCTGGTTCGAGGCAGGCAGTCAGCAAGACTGCTCAGAATTGCTCAGGTATATTTTGGACGCGCTTCACGAAGAGGAGTCCATGGCTCCTGGGGACTCTAAACCACAACCGCAAGCGTCCTCGGAAGCCCCCCAGTCACCACAGTCCCAACTTGTTCAGTCTTTCACAGTCTGTCGAACGTGAACACCGCCACTTGAGCTGGTCCAGCCTCTGACAGACGATCAACAGCAGATACCGCCGCACCGGCCGGTCCAGTCTCTGGACCTCAACCTCATACAAACCTCCAGGCGTCTGACCTGCTGGAGCAGTATCTAGCAGTGGAGCGGCTGTCCGGCGAGAACCGGTACCTCTGCGAAAAGTGCGCTGAGCTGCGCGACGCTGACCGACAGCTGCAACTGCTGGAGTCACCGCACTACCTCGTCATCTCGCTGGTGCGCTTCTTGTTCGAGCATAGCACTGGTGCGCGCCGCAAAGTGTTGACTCGCGTGGCGCTGACGGAGCGACTATGGGTGCCAGTGCGCGGTGGGCCGGCCTCCAGTTCCGACTGTTCGCGCTGGTGGTGCACTGCGGCGGCTCGCTGGACGCCGGCCACTAACTACTGCGTGGCGCGGCCGTCCGACGCCACCGGCTCGGACGTGGCGCCGTCCGTCTGGTGTCGCCTCGACGACACCTACCGCCGCTGACGCCATGGCGCGGCGCCACACCACTAACCCTCGCCC